>BTHU01000023.1:42401630-43601630 GCA_036184795.1 Tokudaia tokunoshimensis
AGAAACCTATGGGAAGATTATAGGAACGCAGTTGCAGCTACCATTAAATCACAGAAGGATTTTGTCAATGATTTCTGCAAAGACTGAATTTCTTGTCTGTTTAATCACCATAAAACCAGATAAAGTTAAGCCCCCAGATTACAGCATCTACACAAATATCAAATGCTTAACATATGTTGATTGACAAATTATGCTAATAACACAACTGCCAACTTGTATTAATCAGAAAGGGTATCACTGGCCCCTCATTTGTTATGATAGATTGAGCTGCCTTCTGCAAATTTATCCCTTTATATATTAATGGTCCATTTTTCTACTACTTAGAACATACATAGAGATCTGAGTATTAAAAGTAAAACTACAAGAAAGAACCACTCTGAAAGGCAATCGCATACATAGTCCCAAGGCAGCTGTGTATATATGTGTTTTAACGGATTCGCAAGCAAAATAACTTTCAACTTAACACTTTTTTAATGAATTTAAAAGAGAATAATACAACAACAACAAACTTGTTTTTAGTAATTTTGCCTTGATAACAAGTTAAAATATTTAGATTTAATATTGTAAATATATAATTTATGCAATGGATGAGGCCAGCATTTCCAAAAGCATTTTTTCCCATTAGTTTATTTATTTGTTAACTTTACATCCTGATCACTGTCCCCACTTCCAGGCCACCCCTCATACTCCTTTCCCCTTTCCTAAAGAACATTGATCCCAAAAGATGTTGAATAAAAAACCAAATCTTTAGAATGCAGAAATTATCTTTCTTTCTTTCTTTGGATAATCACAACATAAGCTTCAAAAATCTCTGAAGTAAAAGATATTCTGGGAAACTTGTTTTACTCAGTGTTTCCTACACTTGTGATACCATGAAACTTGGGTCATCAATTATTACAAAATTTCCTATTAGACTGCAATATTAGGAAGCACATTTTTATGCATATGTAACTAGACTATTCTGCAATGTCTATTAACTATGCTAATACTAATAGGGATTACTTTTAAGGCCACATTTTAGTACAACTTTTGAACTGTTTTCTAGGTTTATCTGTGTACTTTTTATAAGTTTCAGTTTTAACCAAAGAGTTCTCAATAGTTATATTCAATAGACATCTAAATTCAATCATTTTTGATGCAAGATCACATTTACCATTTTTCCCTTATCCTGGAGGTTTTGTCTAATTACCTAGCCTTTCTTTACCAAGAACCTTGTTAAGTTAGTTTAGAATCTCCATCCCAGCTGTCTTCACAGTCAGGCTGACTTTCTATCCATGGTCTTATGAGCCTGTTTCAGTGATTCCTATACTTAAGATTTTACCCCTGAGTAAAACGGATCTATGTGTTAACAAATGTCTTTGAATAATATGGTCTTTAATGTACTAGAGTTGCACATTACCATTTGATTTGAAAGATGGCAAAGATTGCTAACTAAAAACTGATCTTGACTTGATACCATTTTCAAAAATTTTCAAACTTCAGCCCTTGGAATGTATTTGTATTTTCTTTTGAAATTTTAATACTTTGACTGAATTACTGTTTTGTTATGGAAATATTGAATAAAAGATAAAAATGACTTCAAAATTCATGCATCTCCTCTAAAACTGTGTTAAATAACACATTTGCAAGACTGTTTTTGTTTTACAATACTTTTAAAAACAAGAAGGAAAACTCATGGGTTTGGCTATAAGAATTCTTTTACTCATAACTTATCTGTGAATTGATTGAGAGAAAGGTAAGGTGGACTTTAGCTTTTTCTAACCCGGTTCCATGACAAAACCTCAGTCTAGATATTATTGACAAAATTTGAGTAGTAGATATTGCAAAGGATGTTGATTTATTATCTTTCTAAACTATACTGTGTTCAGGAGTTCCAATGCTATTAACAATTAAAAGCCCTCAACATATTTATCATATTTGGCAGCTTCCACTGCCAAAAATTATGCCAGTGCTTTTGAAATGGACTCCAAGAACCTATCGAAACATTGTTTATTACCTCACTAAACCATCTGATTATTTTTCATGGTCATTGTATCATGCTGAAGAAATCAGTGCAGAAGAGAGAGATAAGGAGAAAGAAGGATATAGTTGTCTAAGTCATATGTGGAATGCTGTTTTGAAGCAGGCCCACAGTTAGAGATTTCATAATTCAGACCCAATAAGTACTATTTAAAAACATGTATAAACTGAGATATATTAAGTTAGGAACTTTGACTAAAGAGATGACTCAAAGGTTAAGAGTGCATAAAGCTCTTAACCTCTCTCACTGAGGACCCAAGTTCTGTTCCCAGCACTCACATAGGGCAAAAACAACTGTAACTCTTGTTCCAAGGCATCTGGCATCCACAGGCACCCATACACATGTTCAAATACTAATACACATATAAAGCAACACTTACATAAATTTTCTTTCTTTGTCTAACCAAGGATAAACAATATATTGTTTATAAACATATATACGTACATATAAATACATGCATACATACGTCAACACACACATATGTTTATATACACACACACACACACATATATATATATATATATATATATATATATATATATATACATATATATATGTATATATATATATGAGGATGGTAATGATAACAGTAACTAACATGGCTGAAATTTCATAGAAGTTGGGAGCCTGAGGTCAAAGGACCACCAGGAATTCCAGGATTGCATGAGCTACAGAGAAAGCCTATATATTAAAAAAAAGTTACTTCATTCAAAGCCTCAGCTGAAACTGGATATTTTTCTAGATACACACATTTTTTAGAGTAGATACACACATGCAGACAATCTTGATTTCCTTGCCTAAATACATTTACTGTTTACTATGCCTTTTCCAAACAGGAATTTTAGGCAATGAAGCAAAGAAGAGAACAATACCCAGTTTATATGTCTCAAATATTAATATGATTTTGAACTGTGCTGTTTCAGAAATCTCTAACATTATGCTGTACCTAGTCCATATGAATGCTTGTGTCATATGATTTTTACATGAAATACCCCAGAATACTATTTTTAGAAGTGTTAGAACTATTTAAAAAAGTCATCTCTAATTTGATCAATATGTACTTGCACATGTATCATTAATTATTATTGCTCTCAGTCTTCAGTGTTTTATGAGACCTGTGAGCCGTGAACATGATTTGTTATAACAGAAGATGAGAAAGAAGAAATTCTCATCAATATAATAATACATATGCCATTAGAGGTCATGGTTCAAAGCACTCTCCTCTCGGAGATTCTATACTCAGAGCAATAATGATAAAGGTGTCAATTCCAGGATCCTTCAAAGGGGATATTTTGAGGTAAACAACACTTTCATATTAATTATGTCAAATCAAAAATGGGAAGAAAAAAGGTGTTTATGTATATGTGTGTACTGTAAGAGAATTGCACATATGGCAAGAAAGTACAGGGGTCAGGCATTCAAGTAATGAGTTGCAGGCCAGGGTATGTTGTTTTAATGTAAAAAAAAAAAAAATAGGAAGAGTTAATGAGTGAGAATCCAGCAGACTTTATTGAAGACACCACCTCTTAAGATGAAAGGGAACTATCTTGATGTGAGTAGTGTGTGGTTGCCCCCATCCAAAACACATAAATATTTGCATTTATTATTATTATTATTATTATTATTATTATTATTATTATTATTATTATTATTGTATGAGTTTCAGTGTACTAAAACTTTGGTTTCCAAAATGTAGTTTAGATTTGCAATATTGCTCTGTATCCTGTTAGAACTGGAAAGTCTTTTGTTCTGTGCTAGACTTACAAAATCATGAATTTAGGAGCTGGTGATTTAAGAAGCTCTGTAGACGATCTTAACAGCATATAAAGACTGAAAGATATTATACTAAGCAATACACTCATTATTCCATTTATTATCCCCTGTGATTCTATAAAAGAACTATTGTTACTACCCTGCTTTACAAATGAGAAAATAGGCTATAACGAGCTTGCTGTTTTGTGCACGGGTGACACAGCTGGCTTTCAGAGATGCTGGGATCTTACATTTTTCAGACTATAAAACCTGTGTTCTTCTACACTCCATCAAAGCCAGAGGGGAAGAAAAGTGAGTAATTTGAATAAGCATTTGCAGTGCTCAACCTGCAAGCTCTAATATGCAAGAATAATGGATATTCAGCAATGCCCACCCCAACATTAACAAATTACTTGGCAAAATAACAGATGCCTTGTTGAGGAAAACCATTAAGGCACATTTTTGTTGTTTGCTTGGACTTTTTTTCCCCATAAGTTCATTTACTTTGGGTTAGACTATTCTTGCTCTGTGGGTATCCATACTGCTGTGTGTGTGTGTGTGTGTGTGTGTGTGTGTGTGTGTGTGTGTTTAGGATTCCAGATCTAGCCATGTGGCATCCTTCTCAATCACTACTGAACATGGATTCATCTAGATTGAGTTTGTTCAGCAAGTCCCAGTGATTCTCAAGTCCTCATATCTCCAAAGCTGGGATTATAGGCATACACTTTTGTGTCCTACTTTTTTCCTGAGTGCTGAAGAGCCAAACTCAGGTACTTATGCTTATGTGACAAATACTTTACTAGGTTAGCCATCAGCTCCCTAGATTAATTTATTCCTGCTAAGTATAATGTATTCATCAGTAATGAATCAGATATTATTTTATTGGTGCTTCATAATTGCCAAATGTGTCATTTTCTTCCCTTATAGCTAAAGTTCCTTTTGAGTTTCTATATTTATGTTGTTTAATATTTTACTTCATGTGGTTACCCCCAAATCAGATTATGTCACACATACTACAACCTTTAACCTAAATTAATTTTTATTGAGACCCAGATCACTGTTTGCCATATCTTCCTACTCTCTAGTACTGGTCACTGTTGTCTCTTTTTGAAAAAAGTCTTTTTCTTTGCCTCTATTCTTACATTCTAACATTTTTTTTTATGGCTCCCAATTATCTGTTTAATTTTCTTTGAGATTTATTCTCTCTTTTTGTAAATATCCTTTATAATTCCCTGTCACTCTTACCTCCCAATTTTGTTTGGTCTTATCTAAAACTACACAAATGAGTCTTTTTAAACAATGACATACCAATTAGTTACCTCAACTGTATCTATTTGGAATATTTAGATATTTCAAAATTAGTATGTCTAAATGAAAAAAATTCTTTTCATCTTTTGTTCTAACTTCTCTTATTTATTCAAAGTTATCCATCAAGTTTCTCAGTGTTTAAGATGATATTCTTTTGTTTTTTCTCAACACCACTGCTCAATATTACTCTGACTTTAGCAAACATCAATTCATAATTGGTCTAGTTAAGATATCTTGAAATGGAGTCAGTTTCCTCGCCCCTGTGATATAGTTCTCAACACTTCAATCCAGATATTTTCTGAAAGCTACTGGAGGATGCTATTTCCCTACAGATAAGGCATGTTTGTTTTAAATTCATTTAAAATGAATTTAAATTAATAACCAGTTGACTTAAAATATATTTGTTTGTCACAGTAATTTATTCTCATGATCCTGGATATGGAGAAGTTAATATTCAATAATCAGAAAATGTTTATAATTCTACTTTCAATCAACTTAGGAATATTTTAATTCCTACAAATTTATCTGTATAAATTTCTTCAATTTTATCAGAGATATTTTTCATGTAAATCTTCAATTTTATCAGAAAATGTTTTTACTTCTACTTTCAATCAACTTAGGAATATTTTTATGCCTACCATCTTATCTGTATAATTTTTCATGAAATAGTCAGTTTTAACGTGTTTTTCTATATATTTCTTGAGTTTTTTCAGAAATATTTTCCTTTCGGATTTTCAATTTTATCAGAAAATGTTTATAATTCCACTTCCAATCAACTTAGGAATATTTTTATGCCTACCATTTTATCTGTATAATTTTTCCATGAAATAGTCAATCTTAATGTGTTTTTCTATATATTTCTTGAATTTTATCAGAAATATTTTCCTTGTAGATCTTTAATTTTATCCATTTTATCAGAAAATGTTTATAATTCCACTTTCAATCAACTTAGAAATATTTTATTCCTACCATTTTATCTGTAATTTTTTATGTCAGTTATTTCAATAGCTTCCTGCAATTGCCATCTCTTAATTCCTATGATACATTCTCAGAGTATTAAACCCTAAGCATCTAAATTTTTGCAACAAAGAGTTTATACAAATGCAATTCAGCTCATCTTATGACATTTGTCAAAAATACTTAATTTTCTATTGTTCCAAGTAAAATGGTCCTGGTCTCTCCATAAATTCATTTTTCTCCAATGTATTTAGAGTTCTATCCATTTCAGAATACCTACCTGTAAAAGTATCATCTACATGCCTGATGTAATTGTTGCCTCTGAGGGCTACTGCTAATATGCTTACACTTTCTGGCTCCATCTGAACTCTGTCTAGCTGGTTCAACTTAGCTGTTTAGGCTCAAACACCTCCCTAATCTCACTGGCTTCTTTTGGCTTCTCACTGTATTGTTCTGCTCAGAATCAAAGTAACTGGCAATTTGTTCTAATGTACTGACTTCTTATTCCCTGGCTTCAACTGCCTCTGGTGCAGGAACTGAACAGAACTGAACTCACTTTAACTCCACTGCCCTACATCCTGTACTGACTGGCTGAACAGACCTCAACTGATTGAACAGAACTGACTGACTCTTCATGCAATGCTCTTAAACAGCCTCCCTTTCCTGTCTGTTCTCCTGTCTGACAAATCTTTGTCTTGTCACTTTACCTGCACTTCAATTAGTTGTCACTTTCAAACACGACTGCTACCTACTGTAAACTAACCTTACCTATGTTGCTTGGAATTAAAGGAACTAACTACTAAGGGAACGTCTGCATCCCAGTCAGAGCAGTCATGTTGCTGGATTAAAATCCCTCTACACCCACCAGACATACATATTTGTCTGTTGCCACATTGTCCCCAGCAGTCACATTTTATATATCACTTTGTTTTAGTTTTCTTTTTAGTCTTAAAGTGGTAAATTATACTTTATATTCTACTTCTTCCCCATTGTCTTAACCCATATTCATCGAAAAACCCATGTTAACCATTTAGATGATGTCTATATTTTAGGAAATGATTAATATTGATATTACTGGAAGAATTGTTCTCATATAGTGACAGCCCTTGCTACTGTTTTTTAACATACATTAAATAACAATGTCGTTTCTTATTTATGAATCCTTACCAATCACTAGTCACTAAGCTTCTTGAAGGAGCAGTTATCTGGTTCAATATATCTCAGTAAACATTTGTTCAGTAACTACATGAATAAGAACAAGTAAATGTTCTTTAAGTATAATACTAAGTGTCCTGAGTATACCACTGTTTAAATGTACTTATCCTGATTAGGATTCATATTGTGAGAAAATTAATGTGACTTTGTCTAATAATAGATGTGACACAAATAATGTTCATGGTAGAAATCGAAGATACCATCAAAAGATAAGGTTTTATTACCATGATGATATTAATCAATTTTTTATTCAATTAGGCAATATGGTCCTAGCATAGATTCCATTATGATTATTTATTTTTAGTTTCTTTAGTTTTATTTGAACACTCATTAATTAACTGATTTTTTTCATTACTATTTAAATAAATGTTTCTGTATTCTCAAGATACATTTGCAAGTGAACAGTAATTTTATTTTAGCATGTTTGTGTTCTCTATAAAAAATACCAAGTCTAGGATTATTTTATAGTTGTAGGGAGAAAATATCACTCACAAATACAGTTGGAAATAGTGCCTTTGAGATATTACCTTGAAATATTCGTTAAGGCTATTTGTAGACTGGGGGTTCTTAAAAACTTAAAGAAAAAAATGAATGTTTTGCTCTGTTTGAAATTTAGATTTTTTAGTATAAGAAATTTTCTAAGAAAAATGGTATGTAAACTTTAATTATAACATTGAATAATTGTGTGTGTGTATCTGTGCATTAAAGATAAAATTCTGTACCTCCATGAATACGTTAAAAATATGACTTGTTTAACTTCAGACAGATTTTAATTTCGAGGGCTTGAGAAACAGGTCAATGGCTATTCTTCCAAAGGACACATGCTCTATTTTTAGTAACCATTTGGCAGCTAAAAATCTTTTGTCATTCCAGTTCCATGGAATCTAACACTTTCTTCTGGGCTCCACAGGCAGGCATGCACATTTTCACAGATATACATATATAGAAAATATCCATACACATAAATGGATTTAAAAAGAAAAATTGAGTTCTTAGTATAGTTATATAGATATAACTTTTAAGGGATATAGAGGATATTAATACAATTATAGTCATTAAGTTAAGCAAACACTTAACTGCATTAGAGACAGTAAAGGTGCCTCCATAAAAGAGCATATTATCTAGGTTTTTAAAAATCATAGTCAATCATATTCAAATGAATATGTTAGCAAGCAACTGAATAGCAAAGGCTACATAATTTATGTTAGTGACAAAAATGGAGCTTTCAAATTTTAAGCCACATTAAGATATGTATTAAAGCATAGTTTTTGATTTTGGCTTCTGGGTCTTTTGAGTTTGTGGATATTCGTTTGAGAATGACCTAGAAGAATAGATAGACCTAATGACTTAATTCTTTTCTTAAATTTAGTCATAAAAAATGAGAGGCGCTGCTAAAGAAATTTAAGCTTCTTACCCATTTTACACTTCTAAATAACATTATGGCCACAAAAATATAAGAATAACATCTTGATTATTTATTTATTTATTTATTTTTGGTATAAGCACTAAAACTCATCACACATATTTCTTTAACTCATAATTCCTTGTTTATATTTCTTTTTCTTTCTCTCTCCTTCCCTCCCTCTTCTCTTTCAGTAGCTTAATTTTTTCATTCTAATCAAGCTCAGTCACAGGCTATGGAATGAACTGCCCTGTGAGAGACTGATTTGCTTCAAACTCCTATAATCAGGTCCCCTGAAAGCAAGAGATTGAAATCTTTATGATTCTGCTGTTGTTCTTCATCTGTTCTCAAAGATTCGTTTACAGTCACTGACCCGAATAGTTTAGAATGAAGTAGTGATAAAGGAAAATCAATGACGCACATTCAGAATATTTAATAATGGCATTTATTCTGTGTGAATCTTTTAATTTAAAATAGATTCTACTCTCTCTTTTTTATTGGTTATTTTCTTTATTTGTATTTTAAATGTTATCCCCCTTCCTGGTTTCCCCTTTGAAATCCCCTTATCTCATCCTTCCCCCTGCTTCAATGAGGGTGCTCCTCCCTACCTATTCCAGCCTCACCGCCATACCATTCCCCTATACTAGAACACCAAGCCCTCACAGGACCTAGGGCCTCCCCTTCCATTGATGCCAGATTCTTCTCTCTTACAATACTTCTCAACAACAGTTTCTCCTTCCTCCACTTTTTCCTGCTTCCCAGTCTCCCAGCCTCTCCATCTCTCCTCTCTCCTATATTCATTCCCTTCCTGCAATTCTTCTTCAGAAAAGAGCAGGCCTTCAAGAGAAAACAGTTACACAAATAAAAACAGGGCAGAATAAGACAACACAAAGCCTTCTTATGGAGGCTGGATAAAGCAACTCAATTGGAGAAAAAAAAATGAGGCATAGGAGTAGGCAAAAGAGACAGAGAAATGTCTGCCTCAACTGTTAGGAGTCCCACAAAAATATTTTAGCTTTATTTTCTTTCTTCTTTTTCTTTGTTAGTTATTTTATGTATTACTAATCTAACCCCATTCCTATCCCTATCCCAATCCCATCCCATCCCTATCCTTACCCCATTCTCATATCCTAAGATATTTAAGAATATTTCAAATCATGAGTTAGTAGTTGTAAATATTCTGTAAATATTCTGATCATAGAAGGTAGTATATACAAACTATTACTTAATAGTGAAGTACAGATTATAATTAACAAATACCCATTCAAACCAAATGTTTTAATCAACATTGGCTTCAAGTTACTCCTCAGTTTTTATGTAAATGAAACAACTTTAACAATTGTATCAATGTCAAATTGTTTTAAGATACTTATGTGAATAGGAACATTTACTCAAAGAGGAATCAGCTTTTACATAACTTTAATATTTCTATTTTAGCTCTTACTTTGAAAGTTTAAGGAAAGATTGTGTGTGTGTGTGTGTGTGTGTGTGTGTGTGTGTGTGTGTGTGTGTGTGCTTGCTTTCTGGGGACTGAACCTTACTCATATACCTTTGAATTAGTACTTTTGGTCTATGAACATTTCATTGGACCATTTAGAGAACTGAGTGAATAAATTGAATAATCATATTTTGTTAAAATAAAACAAAGAAATACAAAATAGTAAGAAAAGATTTGTTAATTCCAATATTTAAGTAAGCGTAATAGAAATACTTAAGTTCACACTGACCATATAGATTTGCATTAACTTTGGTGATTATGTTTACGCACATTTTTTTAATTTTCAAGAGATGCTATCAGCAAACAGCAAATACAAGAGCCTTCTAAAATTTCCCTGGGGTGTTAGTCCACAATGACCAGTTTCTTTCTGCTCTCTGGAGGAAAGTGGCCTAATTTTGGTTAAGTTTAGAATTTAGAGCAAATAGAGAGAGTTTATCTAGAGAATGAAAAACATTTCCAATCTGCACTAAAAAACTTTCAGTTTTAAAATTTTTATTTCCTCTTTTTACTCATAGTGACCCAAATTTAGTGGTACCATTCTTTTCTTCATCTTTTCATATACATTTAAATATTTCTACCATGAATATTGAAGTGTGAGGAAATGGAGGTCATGCCATTGAAGGAATAGGAGACTCTATAACTAGGTGAAAGAGAATGGCCTGGAGATGTTTCGATAAGAAGTCTATGAGGACAATTGAGTGCTGTGGGGGTTGGGGCCCAGTCTGTTTCTGGGATGATTACCACGACAATTTATAGGCTAAATTTTTAGTAAAGCCTCTCTATTGACATTAACAAAGTCAGCACAGAAATTAATACTTGGGAATTGTGATAGAAATATTTTAAGAGTTTAGGTTGAATGGCTAGAGAAATATCTTAGTGGGTAAGAGAGCTTACTGCACATATTTGAGGGTCTGTGTTAAGATCTCTAGCACCCAAGAGAAATGTAGAACATGCATGAAATACCAGTGCTGACAGATGGAGACATATCTTGAGGTCTCACTGACAAGCCATAGGAAAAACATCTAGTGACCCTGCCTCAAAGGAATTTTACTTTTATAAAAAATATAAAAGAATGCATTGATATCCTTCTTTGTCCTCTATGTACGTAAGCATATACACACCTTAAATGAATTGAAATTGAATTGATAATATCTAAACTTTGAAGTTTTGTTCTGCAGACTTGATTCAAGAAGCTAAATTAAAGGCAATTCTTGATTTCCTTGATGTATCAGTGTAGATGAGGTTGTTTTAACTGACAATTCTTTAGACCTGGAGTTTGCTCACTGGACATATCCTGGAATATTGGGTTACTGGGCCATGCTTCAGATAGCACAGGGATGAAAGGGTAGTTGTGATGTAATGGTAGTACTCTGGAGAGTCACATGTCACTCCCCTCATTTAGGTTCTCCATTTGTTCTCCCGGAAATTGTTTTTTTCCATATTGATTGTTGGATGTTCTCTCTATAGTTGTTTTCCATCTCCTATTCATTTTCAAGTTCTTTTTTTCAAAGCAACTTCCGATGTTGCATTCTGCTGTGCTGTAATGCTATAAATTGGTGAAACGTGATTGTGTCCTAGTTGCTTCTATGTAAAGGCTCCAGCAACAAACAGTTTTCTGTGTGTTTTCTTTTTGCCAGCACAGGTATCCAGCTGATGTAAATATAAAAGGATGTAACGGATGACACCAAATGAAGCTTCTGTTTGCCTGAACAATCAATGAGTGAACATAAATTATGAATAAACAAAAGATTTTATGTGTATTCATGACTATAGAACTGGAGTATTTTTCAAATGCATTCTATAGTCTGTACAAAAAATAAATGACTATCTAAACTTAATGAATTCATATTAATATTTATAATTCTTAAATTTCTGTGGGAAGTCCAGAATCCTTCTTTCAAATCCTCTGTGGTAGGAAATGAGGTTGTAAATTGAGGGAAAAAAGACACAATAGGAATCTTTATTCAAAAGCAATCCACACATGGCTTTATAACATGTCCAAAATTCTTGTCAGAAATGAAATTCATACTGAAATGCAGAAGTCCATTCATTTGTTCTTTTCTTTCCTGTGAATATCTTGAGGTTGTGTTTAGAGCATCGGAAACATGATACTGAGGATGCTTTGCATAGAGGTAGCTTTGCACTAATATTGTTTTAAGTGATTCATTTTTAACATGATCATCTTGTCTTCAAAGATTTTTAATGATATTGCAAGATATTTATGAAAACTATAAAAACATTTAAATTCATGTGATTATTCTTTTTCAGGAATTCTTTGCTAAGTTAAATGTCTGTATTAATAGAATAAGTTCTAAAAATCTACAGTCTTTTAAAACTTGAACAATAAAAGTAGGTGTGAATAAGTTTTTTTTTTTTTAATAGCCAGTAGTACAAACAAATTTTGTCGCTCATCATTTGCAGTGCTTGAGGGCTTGCCATATTTAAATGTGTGACCTGTTTTAAGTATTTGGGTCAAAGAAATGGGAGGCATCAATTTTTAACGTGACAAAAACAGGCAGGGAAGTGAAATTAGAGTTGGGGACAATAGAAAACTAAAGAGGAGTTATTTTAAAGTCTAGGGACAGGACACTGAAACTTTGGTTATATTTATGTGACCATTGTCTACACTTATGCCCCTGAATCAGTGGCAAAGGCCACTGCAGATGACTTTTAATGGGGTGATAGAAGCAAGATTTCCATTTTTGCACGATTAGTAACAAGTAGCTATATAACCTTGGACTATAACTGAAATTTTCTCACCTTTAGTTCCCATCTGTGAAATAGACTCAAAAGAAATACCTGTGCAGTAAGATGGTTGTAAGGAGAAAAATGTATTATTAATGCCCTGCATGTGATTAGTAAATGGCATATAACAAGCACTCAGATCAGACATTAATTGCATTGTTAAATTACTGATCTTCTATACCTATGTTCTTAATGGATTAACATTATAATTAAATGATATTCAAGGAAGATGATTGTCTATTAATAATTTATTGATGCACAATATCATTAGCACATCCTCCTTTTTCCTCTATAACAACTTACTGAATGCTATGTGAGATGTAAGATGCTAAGTAATTTCCCATAGTCTTATACCATGTACCTAAGAGAAAACATGTTTTTATTCATTCATAAATGAATTCAATTTATTGGTCACTAACTAAGCATCAGCCAGAACATGGTCAAGATTAGCAAATAGCAATGTGATTTACAGTCATGAGTCTCTAGTCAATAACTTAAGAATTCGACCACACCAAGTCACAGTATTATAAATTATGAAGATTGATAATATCAGTACTTAATGATAGTATTAATATTTACAATGTTCAAAACTTATAGACTAGAGTGTTTTCTACAGATATTAGTTAAAGGCATGAATTATTTGTGTGATCATATCTGTTTTCTTCACATTGAAATCTGATGTCCCATTTCTTTGTACTAAGTTTCATGCATATGGTTGGCAAAATCCTACCATCACAATAATTTAAGATGGCCAAGTGCTTGCTGACAGGGACCTGGTATAGCTGTCTCCTGAGAGGCTCTGCCAGAGCCTCACAAATACAGAGGCATATGTTTGCAGCCAACCATTGGACTGATCATGGGGTCCCTAGTAGAGGAGTTAGAGAAAGGACTAAAGGAGCTGAGGGGGTTTGCAACCCCATAGGAAGAACAATAATATCAATCAACCAGACTCCTCAGAACTCCCAGAGACTATAACACCAACAAAGGGGTACACATGGAGGGACCCATGGCTCCTAATGCGTATGTAGCAGAGTATAGCTTTGTCTGGCATCAATGGGAAGAGAGGCCATTGGTCCTGTGAAGGCTCCATTCCCCAGTGTAGTGGAATGTGAGGGTAGGGAGGTGGAAGTGGGTGGGTAGGTGGGAGTTGGTGGGTGGGTGGGGAAACAACAAGAATGGGGATGAGGGATGGGATAGGGGGTTTCTGGAGGGGAAATTGGGAAAGGGGATAACATTTGAAATGTAAATAAAGAAAATATTCAATAAAAAAAATGATGGCAAAAATTCATTACTCCATTTTCATATGGTTCTATTAAATATTTCCAGTGCCTCTTTTTTGTCTTAACAGGATATTTACTATTCCTTAGAGACTCTTACTTCAGGAAATTTTCAGGTTTACCCTTTACTTTTAGAAATTGGTGGACCTCCTTTCTGTCCAAAAACAGTAATTTTAGTAATTTAGCATCACAGTTTTAGGTCTTGTTTCTAATCATTGATGAGAGATACGGCTCCTTTGGTTTCTTGAGTTGGAGCCCTTTTCATGTGGGCATTTGCTGAGATGATCCAGTATTTGCTTTCCTCTTGTTGTAATGCCCAATCTGTATTTATGTGTCCTGGTTATCGCATACTTACAAAGTTGCTACATTGATCTCCTACCTACTATTACCTACCATTGTGCCCATGCATGTTAGTGGCTCATGACAAGGAGACGGTTGCCTGTGTCAAATTCCCTATAGGTCTCACCTTTTGTGTAGCAATATTGTGCAACAGCTCCAGCATCATTCTTTAATCAAGGATGTAAGCATTCTTGTCAGATGAATTAAAATGCTTATGTGTGAGAGTACACTCTCAACACAGCACTCATATTTCATACATCCATAGCTTTCTCAAGTTGTCCCTAGTTATCATGTCTTGCTGGCAGAGCTGGTAAAAATTTTATTCAGTGTTATACTACAACTGGCGTTAGGCTACCTTTATACCAACAAAATTTTACTTATATGAGCAGAACAAAGAATTAGTTTTAGAACTCTGAGGCTGTGAGGAACTGAGGCTACAGGAACTCCTGTTCTTGAAAAAAATGAAACTAAAAGCCATGAGTCTAATTCCCCCAAATACTGTGCATACAAATGGTCCTAGTTAACAAAATGTTTTAAAAAAATCAACTCAAAAGTCATGAACATGAGAAAAAGATTGGTAGGAATTGGGGTGTGGGTTGATTGGGTCAGAAGAGTAATAAAAGAGGGCAGAAAGAAAGAATAATCAGAAGACAGTATATATAACTATGAAAATGTCTGAGAACAAATAAATCAATAGTGTTTATTTCCAGTACATGTTTATGTGTGTGTTTTTGATACCATAAGGAAATAGAAGTACTTGCTTAATGTTATGATTCCTTCATATAACTCAGAGTTCTAACATGTAGGTCAGAGATGAAATGACTAATTTTTCTTCTCCATGCATTTGTTTTTTTTTTTTTTTTGAGACAGGGTTTCTCTGTGTAGCCCTGGCTGTCCTGGAACTCACTCTGTAGACCAGGGTGGCCTCGAACTCAGAAATCCTCCTGCCTCTGCCTCCCAAGTGCTGGGATTAAAGGCGTGCGCCACCACCGCCCGGCTTCTCCATGCATTTGTAAGGGTTAAATATGAAGTAAATATTCGAGAATGTAGTACATCATTGACAAATAGCCTTTTTATTTCATAGAGTTATAACAAGAAATGTTCCTTATTTATCAGATCATCAATTATTTCATTGCTTATTATAGTATTGCATTTTGCTAATTTTCCTTTAGAGTTTCTCTGTAATATTCATGTGTAGTATAGTTTATGAAATATTCCACACCAAGTCCTCTTGGGATTGTTTTATACATATCTAATAAGGCATAGTTTTATACAATTAATGAGTTCTATCTCAAAGTAAATTATGTTTTTTTTTTTTTTTTTGAGAAATGAATGCCTTCTGTTTTCCAGGCAGAAGTTTTTCATGAGAAGTAGGTCAAGAAATATTGAACACAGGGAAAAAAATGTTCTTCAGGTTGGGATTGTCTAAAGTTGGCCTAGAATCTATGCTTAATATTCTCCCAAATATATCTCTCTCTCTCCCTCTCCCTCTCTCTTTCTTGTCCCTTCCTTCCTTCCTTCCTTCCTTCCTTCCTTCCTTCCTTCCTTCCTTCCTTCCTTCCTTCCCTCCTTCCTTCCTTCCCTCCTTCCTTCCCTTCTTCCTTTCTCTCTTTCTTTCTTCCTTCTTTCTGCACTGTCTTGAACTAACGTATGGGTAGTCTTGAAATTTTTCTTAATTCTGTTCCCATATTCTATAATCCATTCTCAGGTGAGAAGACAATATTAGAAAACATTTCAGTAGAGAATATATATATTATTCCCCAAACTAAGTGAATATGCATCATATCTCTTCAATCTAGTTAAGTGTAGATGCTGGGGTTTGCTTAAATCAATGTCATAATTTCTGTTTCTATTTTTAAAAGCATGTATAAATATAAAATTAAGTGGGCTGAGTGAAAGCAGACTTCCCTGTGGGAACACCTGCAAAGGTGTTTCATTTCTATTGTACTCCCTTCCTTCAGCCCCTCCTGGCTGCTGGAAGCACCTTCCTCTGGTGTTTTCCATATTTAGATTAACTGTGGGTTGATTGAGGTGGTGAGAAGGAGAGAGATGTTTACCTCAAAAACAGTGCAGGTGTTAAGCCTTATCTATTCTTTCTACTTCTTTACTCAAACAAATCACAAAATTCTAATATTCTATTCATAGATAAACATTTAAAGATTGATTGTTCTTGTAGAGTGTGCTCATGCATAGAGGAAAGCTTAAATGCCTGTGTGGTTTAACAGCACGAAAAAGCCAGTGACTAGATCATTCCTTGATAATAATCCTGACAAGCAACTGATTATTTATTTATTTATTTATTTAGCAGAGAACTATGTACAATACTGCCAACACCAATCCCTTCAGGAGAAACCTGAAGGAATTTTATGATTTTTGGTGTCCACTAATTTCCTAGCCTTTGGTGCAAAGAATCATTTTAGATGTCCCCAAATGGCCAATTTTCCATTTATGCATTTAGAGATGTTATTTAGAATATCTGGATACTAAGGAGATTTGAGCAAGTTCCAAGATCTGGATCGTTCAAAGTGGAAACAAATTAAGAACTTGGTTCACTAGTATAAGCTTTAGGAACATAATATAAATAATATCTGTACAATGTGATAAGAATGTTAAAAGAATAATGAATCCCCCTCCCCTTCTCAAAGAAAACTACACACAAGCCTCTGAGAAACTCAAATACTGGCACCAATAAGCAGAATGCAGTTTAATAAGTGTCTAACCTTAATTTGCTTCTAGGAGCTTAATATCTTTCTCTTCTAAAATTTTTTGGAGTAATGCAGTACATTTTATAGTTGTGATTATTAGCATTGTTTGCTTCTTTAGTTTTCAAAGGCATCTGTGTTGAGATTCCATTTTCTCTCCTTGATAATTCTCTTCTTTCTACCAACTCAGAGAAGAGAACAACAGGGCTTCATGGAAGATATTCAAATCTATTCATGCTACTGTACAAAAAGGCTACAAATTGGAAGGACTGAAATTTTCTACCTTTCTTTTGTGTTACTTTCAAGGAATATCAATGAAATTTAAATAATACAGTTAAATGGAAAGTTTGAACAGGAACTCTATATTGAAAATATGACAAAAGAGATAGTCCAAATCATATGAGGCTTTTCAGAGTACTATATCTAATAATTTCTCTCTTTTTATTTTTTTTCAGCAAAAGACTTCCAAAATACCTGGAAGCCTACCTTATGTTTGATTTTTTTTAGCCATGTAGCAGAGATTTAGAGATTTATTTTTACAACTATGTAATTCTCTTTCTGTAGTGTGTCATTTTAAGTTTGTAGCCTGAGAAGCATGGAGGCATAATGGAAAGAGTGAAGACATTATATTCAGAGAAACTTACACTTACCATTTGTGTAGCCGTTAACAAATAACCAGTATTTTCTTAGCTAGAAATTTCTAGTCTATATGATGGTGTTGGGGAGAAGAATACCTTCCATGGAAGCAGCCATTAATGCAAAGTTCATATTATACATGTAATTCGTATCATGAGTAATTATACTCGTACCATCCATCAAAGTGTATTGGGGTATGAATATTGATTAATATTTTTTTCTAAGATAATTATCTATAGTAATTCAGATTATATGGTATTTTAAAGTAGTGCTAATAGCACTGCAATTTGTCAATAAAACAAGATTGTTTTGTTTTGTATTTATGGAGGAATTCCCATGATCCATCAAGATTTATCTTCATATATATTTTCCTAAATTAATTTTTTATTTTATTCTTTACCACAGTTTCCATCACAGACACAGTCAGTGAATCTTAGCAAGAAACCCAACAAGGCTTACACGTTTCTTGGTGCTAATGATTTTTTTTTCTCATTAAGTCTCAGTCTAATGAAACCAAATAGAAGGTTCTGCTTGGATTCCTTGGTCACCCCTATCTGTGCTGTGGATTGTTATAATTGGCATGAATTAAAAGTTCTTATTATCATTGATAGTAGCCCAGAGACAATTCCAATTTAAGTTTAAATGGCCCAGTGCAGACAAGGATAACTGAACAAACCAAAACAGCCTCCTGTGTTTATGGCAGGTAAATAGCAATTAAGTGCAAGAAATGACATCAATTTTTTTCTATGTAGTGTTAAGAGACATTTTGTTCTATTGAGGTTGAAGATAGAGTGTAATACAACCTTGCAAGAAGTAAAATATATGCCCATCTGAAAGTAAGATGAAAAAACATAGGAAATAAATAAACTCATCCACACTGAAATATACCAAATTCTATCGCTTAAATGTTATGCTAATTAGAGCCTGATCAAGTGTAGAATTCATTTTGAAGACTAAATTTGTTTTAAGGATTAAAATGAATTAATAAGGAAAGTACAGGAGAACAATAATTGTACTATAGTAAATAAATAGAAACAGTCAAATATAGTGTTCTAGAATTCTCTGTCATATCCTTTTCTCTTTGGATCATTTTTATTTAAATTGTAGACTAGGTTCAATATGGTGTTCATAGGGGAAATGGGGATTTCTGGCATTCCCCATTTTTGTAATTCACAAATGATTTACATTTAGGGAGAGTATGAACAAAGCATACATATCAAGTCTGAATTCTCAAGTTATTACAAGTATGTATGCACATATGTACATGAATCCACACACACATACATACATACACACAAACACACACACACATTGGCTTGCCTACACATAGAAATGTACCTACAAATTTTAATTTAATGTAGTCAATATAAACTATACTACAGTTCAATACAATTTCATTTCTATCATTCTTATGAATATTTTATTTACATTTTTACATTTTTATTTTATTTACTAATATTTGTGTGGCAGTATATGTGAGAGTGGCTTTGGGTATGTGTAAGATGTGGGTAAGACACACATGTAACAGTGCACATGTGGAAGTCAGAGGACAGCCATGCCAGGCTCCTGTCTGTAAGCACGTCATAGCATAGTAGTGTCAAGCCTTGGTGTGCCCCATGAGATGGATCTCAGGTTGGGCTGGTTATTGGACCACCTTTCCTTCAGGCTCTTCTCAATTTTTGTCTTTTCAGTTCTTTTAGACAGGAAAAATTCTGGGTTAGAGTTTTTGACTGTGGGTTAGTAACCCTGTCCCTCCTACTGAGACCCTATCTATCTATTGGAGATGGACTCTTCAACTTCCCTTTCCCCAATGTTGGGCATTTTGGGAAGGTCACTCCCAGTGAGTTCTGAAAGTGTCTTACCTCCTGGGTCTCTGGTACATTTTAGACCCCCCCCCATGCCTCCTACTCCCTGAAGCTGCTTATTGCCATTCATTCTCTTGGCCCTCTGGGCTTCTCTCCGGCACCCCCCCCCCCACCATATATTATCAAGTTCTCCCTTTCCCCTATCCCTCCCCTCTCCCTCCCCTCTCTCACCCAGGTTCCTCCCTCCATCTGTCTCCCATGATTATTTCCTTTCCCCTTCTAAGTAGGATTGAAATCATCTCATTGGTCATGACTGCTTGAGCACAATAGACTTTCTTTTTTTATTTTTTTTATCTTCTATATTTTTTATTGACATTCCCAATCATTTCCCTTTTCCCCGTTCCTCCCTCCCCGAAAGTCCCATAAGCCCTCTTCCCTCCCCCTGTTCCCCTTTCAACCCCCTCTTGCTTCTCTGTCCTTGTATTCCCCTACATCCAGTCTTTCCAGGACCAGGGGTCTTTCCTTCCATCTTCTTGGAAATCAATTCATATGTGAATTGTGTCTAGGGTATTCCGAGATGCTGGGTTAATATCCCCTTATCCGTGACTTCATACCATGTGTGTTCTTTTGTGATTGGGTTACCTCACTAAGGATGATATTTTCCAGTTCTGACCATTTGCCTAAGAATTTCGTGAATCCATTGTTTTTAATTACAGAGTAGTATTCCATTGTGTAAATATACCACAAATTCTGTATCCATTCCACCATTGAGGAACATCTGGGTTCCTTCCAGGTTCTGGCTATTATAAATAAGGCTGCTATGAACATAATGGAGCATGTGTCCTTATTGCAGGCCAGGGAAGCCTCTGGGTATATGCCCAGGAGTGGTCTAGCAGGAACCTCCGGGAATGTCATGCCCAGTTTTCTGAGGAACCGCCAGACTCCTTTCCAGACTGGTTGTACCAGCTTGCAATTCCACCAGCAGTGTAGGAGTGTTCCTCTTTCTCCACATCCTCAACAACACCTGCTGTCTCCTGTGTTTTTGATCTTAACCATTCTAACTGGTATGAGGTGGAATCTCAGGGTTGTTTTGATTTGCATTTCCCTAATGACTAAGGATGTTGAACATTTCTTTAGGTGCTTCTCAGCCATTCGAAATTCTTCAGGGGAGAACTCTTTGTTTAGTTCTGTACCCCATTTTTAATAGGGTTATTTGGCTCTCTGGAGTCTAACTTCTTGAGTTCTTTGTATATATTGGATATTAGCCCTCTGTCGGATGTAGGGTTGGTAAAGATCTTTTCTCAGTTTGTTGGATGCTGTTTTGTCCTTTTGACAGTGTCCTTTGCCTTACAGAAACTTTGTGATTTTATGTGGTCCCATTTGTCAATTCTTGATCTTAGAGCTTAAGCTATTGATGTTCTGTTCAGGAAATTTTCCCCTGTGCCCATACGTCCAAGGCTCTTCCCTAGTTTCTTTTCTATTAATTTCAGTGTGTCTGGTTTTATGTGGAGGTCCTTGATCCACTTGGAATTGAGCTTAGTACAAGGAGATAAGAATGGATAAATTTGCATTCTTCTGCATGCTGACCTTCAGTTGAACAAGCACCATTTGCTGAAAAGGCTATCTTTATCCCACTGGATGGTTTTAGCTCCTTTGTCAAAGATCAAGTGACCATAGGCGTGTGAATTCATTTCTGGGTCTTCAATTCTGTTCCATTGCTCTACATGCCTGTCAATGTTCCAATACCATGCAGTTTTTAACACTATTGCTCTGTAGTACAGCTTGATGTCCAGAATATTGATTCCCCCAGAAGTTCTTTTACTCTTGAGAATAGTTTTAGCTATCCTGGGTTTTCTGTTATTCCAGATGAATTTTTGAATTGCTCTTTCTAACTCTATGAAGAATTGAGTTGTGATTTTGTTGGGGATTGCATTGAGTCTGTATATTGCTTTTGGCAAGATGGTCATTTTTACTATATTAATCCTGCCAATCCATGAGCATGGCAGATTTTTCCATCTTCTGAGGTCTTCTTCAATTTCTTTCTTCAGAGACTTGAAATTCTTGTCATACAGATCTTTCACTTGTTTGGTTAGAGTCACACCAAGATATTCTATATTGTTTGTGGCTATCATGAAGGGCATCATTTCTCTTAATTTTTTTCTCAGCCTTCTTATCCTTTGAGTATAGGAAGGCTTCTGATTTGCTTGAGTTTATTTTATATCCGGCCACTTTGCTAAAGTTGTTTATCAGCTGTAGAAGTTCTCTGGTGGAGTTCTTTGGGTCACTTAAGAATACTATCATATCGTCTGCAAATAGTGATAGTTTGACTTCTTCCTTTCTAATTTGTATCTCTTTGACTTCCTTTTGTTGTCTAATTGCTCTAGCTAGAACTTCAAGTACTATCTGGAAAAGGTATGGAGAGAGAGGGCAGCCTTGTCTAGTCCCTGATTTTAGTGGGATTGCTTTAAGTTTCTCTCCATTTAGATTGATGTTGGCAACCGCTTTGCTCTAAATTGTTTTTACTATGTTTAGATATGGGCCTCGAATTCCTGATCTTTCCAAAACCATTAACATGAAAGGATGCTGAATTTTGTCAAATGCTTTCTCAGCATCTAATGAAATGACCATGTGGTTTTTTTCTTTGAGATTGTTTATATAGTGGATTACATTGATGGATTTCCTTATATTGAACCATCCCTGCATCCCTGGGATGAAGTCTACTTGATCATGGTGAATGATCATCTTGATGTGTTCTTGGATTCGGCTGGCAAGAATTTTATTGAGTATTTTTGTATCGATATTCATAAGAGAAATTGGTCTGAGATTCTCTTTGTTTGATCTTTGTGTGATTTTGTTATCAGCATAATTGTGCCTTCATAGAACCAGTTGGGTAGTGTTCTTTCTGTTTCTATTTTGTGGAATAGTTTGAAGAGTATTGGTGTTAGGTCTTCTTTGAAGGTCTGATAGAGTTGTGCACTAAAACCATCTGGACCTTTTGCTTTTTTTGGTTGGAAGACTTCCAATGACTTCTATTTCTTCAGGAGTTATAGGACAGTTTAGATGGTGTATTTGATCCTGATTTAATTTTGGTATTTAGTATCTGTCTAGAAAATTGTCCATTTCCTCCAGATTTTCTAGTTGTGTTGAATACAGGCTTTTATAATAGGACATAATGATTTTTTTAATTTCCTCAGTTTCTGTTGTTATATCTCCCTTTTCCTTTCTGATTTTGTTAATTTGGATACTGTCTCTGTGCCCTCTGACTATTCTGGCTAAGGGCTTATCTATCTTGTTGGTTTTCTCAAAGAACCAACTCCTAGTTTTGTTGATTCTTTGTATGGTTTTATTTGTTTCTACTTGGTTGATTTCAGCCCTGAGTTTGATGATTTCCTGCCTTCTACTCCTCTTTGGTGTATTTGCTTCTTTTTGTTCCAGGACTTTCAGGTGTGCCATTAAGCTGCTAGTGTATGCTCTTTCCCATTTCTTTTTGGAGGCACTCAGTGCTGTGAATTTTCCTCTTAGCACTGCTTTCATTGTGTCCATAAATTAGGGTATGTTGTGCCTTCATTTTCATTAAACTTTAAAAAGTCTTTGATTTCTTTCATTTCTTCCTTGACCAAGGTATCATTGAGTAGAGCATTGTGCAGCCTCCATGTGTATGTGGGTTTTCTGTTGTTTTTGTTGCCATTGAAGACCACCCTTATTCCATAGTGATCTGATAGGAGGCATGGGATTAGTTCGACCTTCTTATATCTGTTGAGATCTGATTTGTGACCAATTATATGGTTGATTTTGGAGAAGATACCATGAGGTGCTGAGAAGAAGCTATATTCTTTTGCTTTAGGATGATGTATTCTACATATATCTGTTAGTTCTATTTGGTCCAAGACTTCAATTAGTTTCGCTCTGTCCTTGTTTAGTTTCTGCTTTCCTGAACGATCCATTTCAGAGATTGGGGTGTCGAAGTCACCCACTATTTTTGTGTGAGGTGCGATGTGTGCTTTGAGCTTTAATAAGGTTTGTTTTATGAATGAGGGTGCCCTTTCATTTAGAGCAAAGATGTTCAGAATTGAGAGTTTCTTCTAGGTGGATTTTTAATTTGACCAGTATGTAGTGTCCTTCCGTGACTTTTTTGATGACTTTAGGTTGAAAGTCAATCTTATCTGATATTAGGATGGCTACTCCGGCTTGTTTCCTGGGACCATTTGCTTGTAAAATTGTTTTCCAGCCTTTTACTCTGAGGTAGTGTTTATCTTTGACACTGAGGTTTGTTTCCTGCACGCAGCAAAATGCTAGGACATATCCAGTCTGTTAGTCTATGTCTTTTTATTGGGGAATTGAGACCATTGATATTAAGAGAGATTAAGGAATAGTGATTATTGCCACCTGCTATTCTAGACGCTATCTTTATGTTTGAGTGGTTATCTACTTTTGGGTTTGATGAAATAGGGTTACTATTTCGTTTTTTCCAAGGTGTAGTTTCTCTCCTTGTATTGGCAATTTCCACCTATTATCCTTTGCAGGGCTGGGTTTGTGGAAAGATATTGTTTAAATTTGGTTTTATCATGGAATATATTGGTCTCTCCATCTATGGTGATTGAGAGTTTCACTGGATATAGTAGTCTAGACTGGCATTTGTGTTCTCTTAAAGTCTGTGTGAGATTTGTTCAGGATCTTCTGGCTTTCATAGTCTCTGATGAGAAGTCTGATGTGATTCAGATATGTCTTCCTTTGTATGTTACTTGGCCTTTTTCTCTTACCGCTTTTAATATTCTTTCTTTGTTTAGTACATTTGGTGTTTTGATTATTATGTGACAGGAGGTATTTCTGTTCTGGTCCTGTCTGTTTGGAGTTCTGTAGACTTCTTGTATGTTTATTGCCATCTCTCTCTTTAGGTTAGGGAAGTTTTCCTCCATAATTTTGTTGAAGATATTTACTGGCCCTTTAAGTTGCAAATCTTCATTCTCATCTATACCTATAATCCTTAGGTTTGGTCTTCTCCTTGTGTCCTGGATTTCCTGGATGTTTTGGATAACATGATTTTTGCATTTTGCATTTTCTTTGACTGTTGATTTGATGCTTTCTATGGTATCTTCAGCACCTGAGATTCTTTCTTCCATCTCTTGTATTCTATTGTTGATGTTTGCATCTATGACCCCTGATTTCTTCCCAAGGTTTTCTATCTCCAAATTTATCTCCCTTTGTGATTTCTTAGTTGTTTCTCCTTCCTTTTTTAGTTCCTGGATGGATTTGCTCAGATCCTTCACTTGTTTCTGTTTTCTTGTATTTCTTTAAGATATTTTTGTGTTTCCTCTTTCAGGATTTCTGCCTGTTGACCCAAGTTCTCCTGTATTTCTTTAAGTGATATTTGTGTTTGTTCCTCCTGGGCTTCCATCTGTTGACCCATAATATCCTGCATTTCTTTACGAGATTTTTGTGTTACCTTTGTAAGGGCATCTACCCATAGATTCTTGTTCTCCTGTATTCCTTAAGCGATTTTTGTGTTGCCTCCTTATGGGCCTCCATCTGTTGACCCATATTCTCATGCATTTCTTTAAGTGATTTTTGTGTTTCCTTTGTAAGGGCTTCTACCCATTGATTCTTGTTCTCCTGTATTTCTTTTTTTTTTTTCGGTTTTTCGAGGCAGGGTTTCTCTGTGTAGCCCTGGCTGTCCTGGAACTCACTCTGTAGACCAGGCTGGCCTCGAACCCAGAAATCCGCCTGCCTCTGCCTCCCATGTGCTGGGATTAAAGGCGTGCGCCACCACCACCCGTCTCCTCTATTTCTTTATGAGATTTATTTATGCCCTTCTTGAAATCCTCTAATAGCATCATGCGAAGTGATTTTAAATCTAGATCTTCTCTTTCGG
Organism: Tokudaia tokunoshimensis; assembly: GCA_036184795.1. Taxonomy (NCBI): domain Eukaryota; kingdom Metazoa; phylum Chordata; class Mammalia; order Rodentia; family Muridae; genus Tokudaia; species Tokudaia tokunoshimensis. The sequence continues at coordinate 42,427,156 of BTHU01000023.1, forward strand.
GTGTGATGGGGTATCCAGGACTTGCTTCTGTTGGGGAATTGGGTTCGGATGGTGCCATATTGCCTTGATTTCTGTTAGTAACATTCCTACATTTGCCTTTTGCCATCTGGTTATCTCTGGTGTTAGTTGGTCCTGCTGTGACTGGCTGTTGATTGGACCTCCTGTGAACCTGCAAAGCTATTTCTGCCCCCCTGGATGACCAGGTTTCCCCTGGCACCAATTGCTGAGGGGCTGCCCTGCTCCTGAGTGACTTTGTAGCCCTGATATGCCTTGCCCCAAGTGATGTTATACTTGGGGAATCCCTGCGTACCTGGAGACTCAGTGTAGTCAATCCCTGGAGCAGAGGTGGCTAAGGGGAGGCTGGAGCGCTCCTTCCCGGTGCAGGTCCCTCTGCAGGGAAGATGTCCTACTGCAGAGCTGGCATTTAGATGACCACAGAACTGCCCCACTCTTAGGCACAGGTGGAAGCCTAGCAGACTGTGTCCTAAGTGATGTTATACTTGGGGAATCCCTGAGTACCTGGAGACTCAGTGTAGTCAATCCCAGGAGCAGAGGTCGGTAAGGGGAGGCTGGTGTGTTCTCTCCCAGCACGGTCCGTTGGCAGGTCATACGTCCCACAGCAGAGCTGGCGCGTAGATGACCACAGAACTGCCCAGCTCTCGGGTACAAGGAGCACACCAGCTGACTATGTCCCAAGCGATGTTATGTTCGGTTATCCCTGCACCTGGAGGTCCCAACTGCTCTGCTGCCAGATCAAAGTTGGCGGAAGTACAATAGACTTTCAATCAAAAGTTATCAGGCGAAATGGGGAAGGACACTTTACATTCATCAAAGGAAAATTTCACCAAGAGAAAGTCTCAATTCTGAACATCTATGCCTCAAACTCAAGAGCACCCACATTTTTAAAAGAAATGTTACTAAAGCTCAAAGCACACGTTGAACCTTACACAATAGTAATAGGAGACTTTAACACCCCACTCTTACCAATGGATGAGTCTTTGAAACAGAAACTCAACAGAGTTATGAACCAGATTTAAAGTTGACATATCTCAATCTTCTATGGAGTTCAAGTAGTATTTTGAATCTGGATCTTCATACTGGATTTTACACATTCACTATTAAATATATTTTATACACTTAGCCAAAACCAAAAGATGCCATGAGAGAATTAGAACTAGGAAAACAATTAGCTTTATATACTCTTTCATAACTTATTTAAAAAAAAGACAGTTTTCTAATTTGGCGGGGAATATACACGGTAATATATTTACATAAATTGTGTTTTAAAATCCTTGGAAAGCTCTAGTTTTCAGTTTAAATGACTAATATGGATCTAATTAATAGTGCAACGGAGTTAAAATAAGGGAGAAAGCAAAGGAAACATGAAAGTCCCAATATTAAGGCTTCTGTCACCAATACCAATACTCTAGGTTTTAAATTTGGGTAATAATTTATCTTGAAAATTCCCTGGCATTAGCATTTTATGAAGCTCTATGATCAATAATGCAGAGATGTTCGACTTTATCTTGCATCATACTGACTCTAATTCACTTTATTTTTACTTTGACTTCACAGTTCAGTTACTCAGTAGTGAAAGATCTCCATACAGACTATTTTTTATCCCCAAAGAACATTCTTTTCTAGAAATTTTATGTCTTAATCAAAGAATACTTGTCTAAATTTAGCACCCAAGTTAACACACACCTCTTTTTCTTTTCATATTACTTTACCAATCAATAATGTTCTTCTTTTCTCAAGTATTAGTTCTTTTTACTGATCTTTGCTGAACTGGTTATTTTCAGCCCCTTTCCCATTGTATTTTGAATGTCCTTTTTCTTCCGTGTTGTGAATTCACTGTGCCTATGCAGAAAAATGTGATTTGTTTTGTGTTTGCAATAGACTCTTTCTATATGCTGTTAGAATGATCAATTATTTATTTGAGTGATCCTTTCATTGTATGAGTTCCTTTAACTAAACAAAAATATATGAGTTACTAGAGCATACAAAGTTGGAGCTGGCCAGTTAAATCGTGTCGATTCAATCACTCTACTCCAGTATGTCAATATTTAATGTTAAGGGTTGCCATATTAAAAAGGTTTGCTGTTTTCAGAAAACATTGCAATAAAATTGTTTATAAGAATCTACATCTATGTATACTGCCACAATGGAGACTCAATATAGAAATGCCCAATTTTTGATGGTTGAAGAGAGAGAAACCATCTTTGATGGTTCCAGAGAGAAGAAAAGAAAACCTACTATTTCTTGTGTCACTTAGTCTTAGCTTTTTCTGACATCACTTTAGATTATATACCCATTTCTTTTTCCAACTTGAGTTATTGGGTGTAGATATATGAGAAGAAAACCACATTCAGAAGAGAGACAAAGAAAAAAACGTCTCTGAATCAACCATTAAAGAAAGAAAACAAACAAAATAAAACTCAAGGGGATGACATGCTATTAAATAAAATTCTCTTTATAAAAGGTGAAACATGGATCATTGATATTATAAAATCCAGCATAAGTCCATTATTTTGCACCCAATATTTTTAAACCAGAGAATCCTGAGACTTTATTAAAGACTACAATTATCAAAATATACACTTACTTTTTTCTTTTTACTTTTGAAAGGTTCATTCCATAAAGTAAAAAACCCCCAAATCACAGATAACAATAATAATAATCATAATAATAGTAATAATTAATAGCAATAGTGTTTTCTATATTTTATATCTAGGTTGTGAAGATAATGGCTCATTTAATCCTCACAATGAGTAAATCCATTTTATAGATAAGGAAATAAAAAAGAAAAAACCCCTTTAATAAGTCAAACACTTTTAACTAAAAGATGTTTCAAGGCTAGAATTTGCATCCAGGTAGTAGTACTTCAGATTATATAGGCCTAGCAAGGAAGTTGTACTGTCCTTTTTGAATGAAGGCTAGAAATAAAAAAAGCCCAGATGATACATAATATTTCATGGAAATATGGAGATATTGTGGTTACCTACATTTCTTTTGGTATTCCGTGCCGGGTTTTAAATTCCAGATAATTAAGTGATTAACTGAAACTCATAGAGATATGGTTTGAGCCAGGCTGTAGTAAAAATATCAATTTGTTATTCACAGCAAAGCTCAGTCAATATTCTTGAAGTCCTTACTTTATAGGACTAATACAACTAATTGTAACTGCATCCAGATTGATGGTTTAAACCCATGTAAACTGTTTCATATATTATTCTACTGTAACTCAAGAAAAACCATCTTTTATAATCTTTTTAGGAAAGAAAGAAACTTTAAAGTTGGAAAATTCTGATGCCTTTAGTTTATAAATAATACACATTCTTAAGATTTTATTTTTAATCAATGTATTCTATAAGCAAAAAGTAATGTTTACAGAGTACTTTAATACATGCAACTATACATATAAGAATACAAAATTATATTCATGTGTATGAAAACTTTACACTTAGTTGTTCAAAATTTATACCTGTATACTTATTAAAACACAAAACATGCATATGTGAGTATATGCAGATATAGATATTCAAACTTTATGTTAAATATAGAGAAAAACAACTTGCTAATTTGTCTTGAGGTATTTTAGAGTGATGATGCTTTAGAATCTCATTTGTGATTTATGGATATAAACATAGGTACAAGTTTAATTTTGGAAAGTTCTTTTAAAACATAACTCTTGTAGTTGTCATATGTGATAGAGAGGTCCAGATTCTCACTGTGATTTCTCCACAAGGTTTTTTGCAATTGCCTCTACATATAAACAATGAAATTTGATTAGGAGCTTTTAAGTCTTTGTGGTTTTACTATTGACCAAAGTGACTCACACATACAAGTAGTTAGGGCCTCTAGAATGTTACCTGACTTATAGGCTATTATAAATGTAAATTTATTTATGATATTTTTCTATCAAGATATAGATAGCATGTATCTTTTACCACAGAGGAATGTATCCTCAACAAGTATTGTAAAAAAAAAGAAATTACTTTCTATTCAATTTTATAATATACTTTATAAAAAAGTAAAACAATTTATGAATCTTAAAAGAAACTTCCATTAACCACTTGTTACTAGTAGTATTAAGTTATGGTGAATAAAAATTATGTGGCTTTGGACCTTCTTTTATTGGATCCTCTATTGTCTTTGGAACCTGATTAGTTCTCATAAATTGCTTTATGAGTACATTGTAATTGTCTGCTGTCTTTTAGAAACACCAGAAGAGGGCATGGGATTACATTACAGATGGTTGTGAGCCACCATGTGGTTGTGAGGAATTGAACTCAGGAGCTCTGGAAAACCGTCAGTGATCTTAACTCCTGAGCTATCTCTCCAGTCCCATCTCTTGGGAGGAGGGAGGGCACCAAGTCCTAACACTATTACTTATGCTATGATGTTCTTACAGATGGGAGCCTGACATGGCTGTCCTCTTAGGGGTTCTACCAGCATCTGATTGAGACAGATGCAGTTACTTATACCCAACCATTGGACTGAAGTTGGTTACGCTTGTGGTTGAATTAGGGGAAGGCTTGAAGAAGCTGATGGGGAGGGCAACCTTATAGAAAGACCAGCAGTCTCAACTAACTCAGACCCCAGAGAGCTCCCAGAAACTGAGCCACCAACCAGGCAGAATACAGGGGCTAGTCTGAGGCCCCTGGCCCATATATAGCAGAAGAGTGCCTGGTCTGGTCTCAGCAGGAGAAGCCTATATTTGGAGAGATTTGAGGCCCCAGGGAGGAGGGGAGCATCCTCTCGTGGCATGGGTGGGGAGGAATGGGATAAGGAAATGTGGCAGGGTGAATTGAGGGGAGTTGGCAACAACTGGAATGTAAAAAATATAAACACCTCCCCACCCCAAAAAGTCATGTCCTTTGATTAGCTCCTAGGGGTTTCTTTATATTCTTGGTAATGATTTTTTGAACTCTGTCCTCAATAGTTAGGTCTAAAGTTCCTTTTTCTGGCTGCAAAATCTCCTGTTTGTGCTGGAAAAATGTTTGGCTTTTATTCTATTTATACTTTTTGGCTTGATCTTTCATAAACACTGGCTCAGGACTTCTATATTTGGTGAAGCCTGAATGAATGATTACTTGTAAGTATATTTATGCTTTAAGTGTTTTCAGTTTTTGATACAAGATTTAAATGAGCAGTCTCAGTGCTGGCTTTTGCTGTTACAATCCACTGTGTTTCCTTAAAATTTGCCTGTTGTTCAATTGTTTTCTAAATAGAATTTTGTCTGTGCTAATCATTGGCTGTGTAAAAGAAAACTGCTTGCTTTAGTGTTCAAGTCGTGAATGCTGTGGTGCAGAAAAAAAATCAAGGTAGGCTATAATGTACACATTCAAAGACCATAGTTTTTAGGAAATTTCAAATAGAGTACCTACAGCATCATTAATTTATTTTAAATTAAGTAATGAAATATGACTCTCCCTTTCCTAAAGGAAGAAGCTATGTACAGTCTTTTTATTTGCTTTGATTGACATAGAAACATTTCCTATTTATCTGCTATGTTAATCATGCTGCTCTGTAAAAATTCTTACATTTTTTACTTTTAGATGAGTATCAAATTGTATGATTCTCTATGCCTATTTTAACTCTATGTGTCTCTTCATTTAGGAAAAGAGCCTACTTGAACTTTCATCTTCCACTGCTCAAAATAGAAAGAGCCAGAAGGAATAAAAAGTCTTCATTATTCTTAAGCTTTGGCTCAGAGCCAGCTGTGGTGGTACATGCCTAATATCCCAGACCTCTGGCAGCCTGGGTTACATAGACAGGAGTATAGGATTAGATTGGACTACTTACAATGACCCTGCCTGTAAAAAGTCCTACCTCAATACAGACATACTATCATGCTGGCAATATAGAAGCCAAGGAGACTTCAGTGAATCAGGAGGTTTAATCAACCCACAGGTAGGCTGGTCCAAAGAGGATAGGGAAGAAAGATTATGAGAAAATAATGCAATCTATCAGGCTGCTTACAAGCTTTGTGTAAAAATACACATATAGTTAAGAGTAGCAATCTGCATGTATACTTACCTCACAAGTAATCTTTCCTTCCTACTAAACTGCTGTTTTATACAGAATACCAAACCAAACCAAACCAAAAGGAGAATTACTTTGGTTATTCAGAAGTTTGGTGTTGCTAAAGAGATTAGGTTCAGGCTGCATTTCTAGTACATAATTAAGGTCTAGCACTCATGTGGACTTAATTTGGATTATTTAAAACCCATTAGAAACCCCGGGGCAGATGGTGTACTCCTTGTGAGCCTATAAAGCCTGTAATCCCAGCATTAGGACTATATAGATAGATCCTCTGTTAAAAAATAAATAAAAAGAAAGAAAGTTTAATGAAACAAGTAGTGGCTTAACTAGTCTTTTGGGACATGATTCCCAAAGGATAGGGAAGAAATAGAGAAAATGAGTCAGGGAAAGGAAAACAAACAAGAAAACTTTTCCTCTGTTATTCTGGGGTTCACTATCCTACTAACACCTGCTCCATTGGGACTTTATATTTATAGATTTCTGTTTCTTACTGAGAGTTGTTCCTACAAGAAATACATTTTTATCATTTCTGGGTTGCACTGAAAACTACTTTACTAATCTTGCCTAAGACTAGAGAAATCCCAGTGCAAAGAAAAAGAGGTGAGAATGGTGGTGGTGAGAAAATTTCATTACATTTTGAAGTGAACACAGGGAGAGGAGACACACAGCATTACCCACAACTGTTTCCTGACTCCTACCCCATAGTGGTAGCTGAGTAAATGGATACTGTGTGTTTTTTCTTGTTTTGTTCTGCATTATTTAGTTGAGACAGTATTACTATGTGATTAAGCATGCCCTGCTATAGCTTCAAAGATGTCATGATCCTCCTGCCTCTGTCTCTCAGGTATTGAGATTAAAGGTGTGCGTCACTGCATATGGCATATCTTATAGTTTTCTTTGTGTGTGTATGTGTGTGTGTGTGTTTATTTATCCTTCTTTAATAAAGCCAATAGGTACCTATGTTAGATGACTAGTTATACGATTCTAAAGCATATCGTTAACATAGCATTGGTAAATGGATGTTGTGTACAAGTTGCTGATTATTTTCTTTATTTATGATTAATGAACTTTAAATCCAATAAACATTTATACCACAGAAAAATTGGATAAGTAATTTGTGTGCCAAAGAAGACAATTTATCCAGGCCTGAGCATTATTTAGTTTTTGTAGTTCATTGAATATAGTTGAGGCCTCATGGGCTTTCCCTTGTAAGGTTGTATAATTTATGCTACTATATCATATTTTCTTTCTTTCTTTCTTTCTTTCTTTCTTTCTTTCTTTCTTTCTTTCTTTCAATAAGATTTAATTGCTGCATATGTATAAATGATGCAAAACGAAAGTACCAAATTCATTATTGTAGCTGCTACCTATATGTTTTCTTGGCCCTTAGAAAATAATTAAGATTATAAAAGACAATGGGAACTTATGATATATCTGAAAGAAAGCATTTTTAGGCCTCTGTCGTCATTTTATTCCCCTAGATACTTTAGTATTATTGTTTGAAACCAGTGTGACACATTCATTTTTCATAATTACGTATGACTGTTATGATTACCATGATGCAAATAGAAAAATTTGAGAGCCAGAGAAGTTAAGGTCACTGTGCTGTCAAAGAACTTGCCATTCTCAGGAATTTGAAGATGGGCTCCCTGCTTCACATTGTATCCTGTACACTGGATTTTAAAGAAACAAGAATGAACTCTTTGTATTGTCTACTGCCAGGCAATTTTTCCCAATTTAGTATGTTTATATCATAACTTTGGACTATTAATCCATTTTCTACTCAAGTGTGACACTGTGACCTTACTATTTTTATGTCTTGTTTCATAGAAATTTCTGTATTTATGCATAATTTTTCTGTGATTCTTGTACCAAATTACATCTATATCTATATCTATATAGTGATTTTTTTATGGACAAGAAATTGTGATTAAAAGCTCTGTTCAGTGATTCAACTTGTTAATACAACATTTTATGATTATGGAGCAGGAGGAAAGCGGGAATATTTATCAACATGTTCTGACTTATCTATTCACTGTTTTCTGGGTCTATCAATTCTCTATAAAAACAAACAACTGACCTACATGAGACAAAAAAAAGGAACAAGTGTGGTGGAGTCAAAGAGCTCCACATACAATTTATAGCATCTTACATTGCATTAGGAGACTGGACAGTCATAAAATGAAAAATGAACAATAGTTTTAGCATATCAAATACTATAATTCTCCCAGAAAATTCAAGACAGATTGTTTACAAGACATGTTCACGATCTTAGGTTTTTCTGCTTAATAGTAATCAGTGTAAAAATTCTTTAGTCACAAGGTCATATTTCAGAAAGTAACAGTTTCACAAATCATGTCTACTTAGTATTATAGGAAATGCACTGATAATGAAAAGAGAGGTTATATAAGTAACCGTAGCAGAAAGGATACAATGGGAAGAAAGCCACTGGCCTAGAACTATTCAGATATCGATTCAATTACATCATTGAATAAGTATTTGATTCATTAAAGAAACCATTGATATGGACATATTCATTCTTGCACATATTATATTAAATGGCAGGAGTTAAAAAACATTACTGTACTCTTGTGTGGTTATATTTAGAGAAGGTTTGAATGATTTGAGGTGTACAAATGAAAAGAATAGGGAGCTAGGAGCTCATATATGATGTGTGTGTGTGTGTGTGTGTGTGTGTGTGTAACTGTGTAGACACAGTTAAAATCTTTGTTTATAAAAATATATATAATACATAAATTAGAAAAAATTAAATTATGTGTTTACACTAGTAGTGTCTTTGAATTATACCAGGGAGCAAAGAGCAAATGAAAAAAAATCCCTTCAATTTAAAATATATTTTAATAGTGAAAGTTATAGACCAGCTGTGTTTATACTTAGAAAGTTTTTGTCATCTGGGTTGTATGCATGTCATATGACCTAGTCTATACAGTTCATGTAGAAAAGGCTGGGATGACTCAAAACACCTTAGATAGTAGTATTTGAGGATTCATTATTTTCAATATTCTCTCAGACAATACATCCTGACAGCAGCTTTGCCTACTTCTATTCTTCCCAGTTCCCCCAACCTGTCCTCTCTCCCAGATTCACTCTCTTTCCCCAACTCCCCCTAAAGAAAGTGCAGGTCTCCCAGGGATATCAGCCAAATATGGCATGAAATAGTAAGATCAGGCACAAACCTTCATATCAAGACTGAGTGAGGAAACCAAGTAGGAGGAAACAGGTCCCAAGAGCAGGCAAAAGATCAGAGGCTCCCCCACTGCCACTGTCAGGAGTCCTACAAAATCACCCAGCCAACAACAATAACCTATATGCAGAGAACCTAGCTCAGAAACATGCAGACTCCGTGCGTGACTTCTGCTTGACTCTTTGTGAGCCCACATGAACATTTTTTAGTTTATTCCACAGGCTATGCTCTCCTGGTTTCCTTGACCTTCTGGGTCCCAACATCACTCCTCTCCCTCTTCCATGGGGTTCTCTGAAATCCAGGAAGAGGGAACCTGATGGATACCTGAACTAACTTCTCTCTCTCTCTCTCTCTCTCTCTCTCTCTCTCTCTCTCTCTCTCTCTCTCTCTCTCTTTCCCTGATGTTTGACTGTGGGTCTCTGTTATCTACTCCCATCAGCTGCTAGAGGAAACCTCTCTGATGACAGAAATAATTAGCTTTCTGGGCTAAATACTGATCTGTCAGTATAAGAGAACATCATTAGGAATACTTTTTTTCTCAGTCTTGTTTGGTTCCACCCTAGGTCCCTGGGTTCTCCAGATTCTAGTCATCCAGGCAGTGTCAGGCATGGACTCCCTTTTGTGGCATGGGCCTCAAATTAGATCAGTCATTGGTTAGCTACTCCAAAGTGTTCTGTGCCACTATAGCCTCAGTATACTTTGTAGACAGGACAGATTTTAGGTTGAAGATTTTGTGACTGAGTTGTCCCAGTCCCACCACTAGAAGCCTTGCCTTGTTTCAGAAGATGGACTGTTCAAGCATTTTATTCTCCATTGCTAGGTGTCCCTGCTAGGATTACCCATATAGTCTCCAGAGAGTTTCATTTACTGCACTAGGTTTTCAAATCACTCTCCAAATATCCTCCAATATAAGGTATCCTCCAGCTTCACTTGTTTCTCCCATACTCTCTCCTCCATATAATTTCTCTTATTTCTCATTCCTACCTTCCTTCCCCCCAGTCCACCCATATAACCCATTTTATTTCCTCTCCCCAGGGAGATACATGCACCTCCCCCACCAGAGTTTTCATTGTTACTTAGCTTCTCCGTGTCTTTTAATTGCAGTACAATTATTATTTAAGTAGCAGTTAATATCCACTTATAAGTGAGTACACACCATGTTTTTCTTTCTGGGTCTGCTTTGCCTCACTCAGGATAATTTTTCTTTCTGGTTCCATTAATGTGCCAGTAAATTTTATGATATAATTCCTTTTTCAGCTAAGTAATACTCCGCTGTGTAAATATACCACATTTTGCTTATAAATTCTTCAGTTTAAGGACAACTATATTGTTCCCAGTTCCTGGGTTATATGACCTAGGTCACTATTAACATAGTTGAACAAATATAATAGTTGTAGGATGGAACATCCTTTGGGTATATGCCCAAGAGTGTATAGCTGGATCTTGTAGTAGATTGATTTCCAGTTTTCAAAGGAACTGCCATATTGATTTCCATAGTGCCTATAGAAGTTTTCTCTCTAACCAGCAATGTAGGAGTGATCCTCCTGTTCCACATCCTCATCAGCATGTACTGTTACTTATATTATTCACTATAACCATTCTGACAGGTATAAGATGTAACTTTGAAGTAGTTTTGATTGGCATTTCCCTGATATCTAAGGATGTTGAACATTTCTTTAAGTGTTTTTTTCCTTCAATTGAGATTCTTCAATTAAGAATACTCTGTTTCGATTTGTACCCCATTTTTAAATTAATTGTTTGGTTTTTGATGATTAGTTTCTTGAGCTCTTTATATATTTTGGTATTTGCCTATTAGCTAGTTTACAAATATAATATTTTAACTTGAATATGTTATGTAACTTTGTTGTAGTATCTGAAGAATACGTTAGTCAGTAGATTTCAAAGAACATTGCTTAGTAAAATTTGAAATCCGTTGAAACTATTTCCAAATTCCATTCATAAAATAAAATGAATGTGAATGGCCTTTAATAAAAAGAATGAAACTGAACTTTTCAAGTTATTATCCTAATAAGTGATTATAACATAACCCTCTATATATTAAAATCAGAAGACTTTTTGTTGTATAACTATATGCACATATGTATAGCTTTCTATATTCTACTTTTTCATTATAAAGCAAAGAAAGAAAAATAGAATAATTATCTTTCTTCTACTTGTTATCCATCACAACAAGTAGGAGTCAGAGAACATTTGTTTTGCAAGCATTAATGAACCATTTCCTATTGTTGTACAATTTATCAAAAATTTTAACACATTAAAACTACATTTATTTATAATCAAGTGGATCTGTAGGTCAGAAATCCAAACTGGTTCTGTGTGAGCTGAGATCAAGGTGTCCTGTAGACACACTGAAAGAGAATCATCATCTTTCTTCTAGTTTCTAGATATTGCCTGCATTTCTAATCTCCTCCTACATCTTCAAAACAAGCAGTAGGCAGCTGTGTTCTTCCCATGCTGCAATCCTTGCTCCAGGTTGTTGGGCCAAGTAATTTTCTGTTTAAGGACCCTTGTGATTATATGGGCCTCACTGGATAATTCAGAATAATCTTCCTATAAAAAGTTGGTTGATTAGCAAGTCTAGTTCCATCCATCACCAAAATTCCCCCTTGTCATGTAATACAATTTATTCACAGATGTTAGGGTTTAGAAAGTGGGCATCTTTGGGAGAAGACCATCATTCTGTTTAACACAGGTTAATAGAATTAATATCTACTGAAGAGAAAAATGAGGAGACATGAAAATTGAATATGAACTTTATTGTCTTAAATAACTGTATTCAGTATCACCTGTAAAGTAGTGTATGCTAAATGTTTGAAATATAGTTCTGATCTGGACAACTACTGCCTTGGAAATGAGAAAGGATATAATGCTATTATGAACAACGCTTGTAGGATAATGATTAGTGAAAAAAATGCATTGCATTGATTGCAGAGTGAATGGCAAATGAGGGACCTCTTTGACACTGGCAGTTTTTTCTGTTCTTTGTGTGCATGCTTAATTATTTTAGGCCTCCTCATTATAAACTGACCACCAATGTCACATTATGCTCTGGAAAACTAAAATCCTAAGATCAAAGGCTATTACTCAGTTTTAATAGAAAGTGTTTTTTATAACATTTTTCATTCTAACCTCTTTGACTTGACATTGCTACTTTGTAGGATTAATAACATGGCAAATCTATTTTCTAAATATGTCCTGAGTTTGGAGCCTTCTATTATACTGATTTCAAATAATACATAGTGATATAATATAATATAATATAATAATATAATATAATAATAAATAATATTTACCATTACTTTCCATATTTCTTATCCCTTTATTTCCCCTTCATCTTTAATAAAACTATAGAATACTTTGTATGATTAATAGCTCTTCCCTGTAACTTCATATTTCTTTTTGAATGAAATAAAATCACACCTCTTTGTTTTTCCTCACTATATATGTTTCTGTACTGTATCTTTTTAATATTCCCCCTATGCCTAACTTTTATATTGTTTTACATAAATGATAAGGTTTCTTAATTAATATGTTAACCAATGTACATGCAAATATATTTATTCTCCAGGAAAAACAAGGTATATAGAGAAATGTGTATCAGTAGGAGAAAGAAACAAGAGAAGGTAATAGGGGATAGACCAAAATGTATCACGTATGTGAAAACATTAGAAAGAAACTGATTAGCATGTGTAACATAAATTAAGCAATTAAAATGTTCCAAATGCATTTAAAATGAGTAACGGAGCACATGGACACTCAGAATTTTTCTTGGTACACAGATTATATTTCATTGCTTTACATAGTGGGGATAATCTGGTTTCCAGAACTGTTCATTTTCTCTGTGATTGTAGTGACTATCTTAGTGTTCTATTATTGTGAAGAGACATCACAACCATGGCAGCTCTTCTAAAAGAAAGCATTTAATTGTAGCCTATGAAGAGATTCAGAGTTTTAGTCAAATGTCATCATGACAGGAAACATGACAGCATGCATGAAGACATGGTACTAGAATAATAGTTGAGAGTTCCACATCCTGATCCTCAGAAAGCACAATGAGAGAGCTACTGGGCCTGGCTTGGGCTTCTAAAATCTTAAAGCCCACCCTGAGTGAACACTTGCCCCAGTAGAACTGCATTTACTCCACACATCCTATTCCTTCCAAATAGTGCTGCTCCCTGGTGACTAAGCATTCAAATCTATGAGCCTATAAAGACCATTCTCATCCAAATGACCATGTTCTACTCCCTGCTCCAATGGGCTTATAGCCACACAATAATGAAAAATGCATTTAGTCTAACTTCAAAAGTACCCATAGTCTATAACAGTCTTAACACTGCTTTAAAGTTCAGAGGTCAAAGTCTTTTCTAAGACTCCAGGCAATCCCTTAACTGTAACTTCTGTAAAATCAAAATCAGAAAGCAGATCACATACTTCCTACAAAGAGTTGTACAGAATATTCATTACTGTTCCAAAAGGGAGGAACAGGAGAATAGTAAGGAAATTGTAGATTAAGATGAGACCAGAAACCAGCAGGACAATGTCCAAATTCAGCATCTCCATCTCCATGTCCAATATCAAAGAAAGTTTAAGATCTCCAACTCTCCTTTCTCTCTCTCTCTCTCTCTCTCTCTCTCTCTCTCTCTCTCTCTCTCTCTCTCTCTCTCTCTCTCTCTCTCTCGCAGTTTCTACTCTCCATTAACAGTTCTCCTTGGAAGATATTACATAACTGTCATCTCCAACATACTGGGGTGGCATTTCAGGGTTCACTTTTACAGCTTCATACAGTGTCCTGTCTGAGCTTCCATCCAGGAACATCCGAGACAGGAAGCTGGAATCAGCAGTTTTGCTTAACCTTGGAAGGAGATTCCACAATCACCTGGCCAAGTTCTGTTGCTTTCTACGGCTGGAACTTGGTCTCCTCATACAAATATATTTTCACCCATTTTTTGTTTTTGATAGTTTCCATCACTGCATAAGTTTTTGTTTAATTCCTTTTTACAAGTTGGGAATGTTACTGGGTGGGATCTTGCCCTGAGGTCACCATGTTCTTTATTAGATTCGGCATCAGACTTTTCTTTAAACTTTTAATCTCCTTGAGTACTGGACTTAAATTCATTATACCTCCCAGTGCCTCTTTTCTTCTTAAACTACAATTTGTATTTTCCCTTACTTGGTTTACCCCTTTGCATTGTAGATCTGCATATGAGTGGCTAGTAATAACTACATGAGGCAGCCAATACTAGGCTGTCCTGAAAGTTCCACTGCCAGTGCCATTAATCCAAATTTCTTCAATTTACCCTCAGGCTGATTTTCTTTTTTTTTGGACAAGGGCAGAAAATATTCAATTTTTTTTTATTTTTGCTAAACGATCACAATAAATGTCTGTAGGCTACCTAGTAATATACTTCTGCTGTAAAATCTTTTGAGCCAGGCCATCATAATATACATTGCTCTCAACACCAATATCTTTAATGTTCCTACTAGTATGGCCTATTAAGCCTTACTTAAAGCATCAATCTTCTTTCATAATCCAAAATCCCAAAGACTCTGTTCCACCAACAAGCCTAGTTATCAGGCCTGTCACAGAAGTACCCCACTCCCTGGTACCAACTTCTATTTCTGTGAGTACACAATGGACACAGCAACTTTTGTAAAGAAAAACATTTAATTGTGGCTTGCTTAGAGATTTAGTCCATTATCATCATAGCTAGGAACATGATGTTATACAGGCAGACAAGCTTCTGGAGATGTAGCTGAGGTTCTAAATCTGGATCCTCAGACAGCAGGAAGACAGAGCCACTGGGACTGGCTTTGACTTTTAAAGTCTAAAACTACACCCCTACTAATACACTTCCTCTAACAAGGCCACACCTCCTAATTCTTTCAAATTATGCCACTTCCTGATGACCAAGCATTTAAATCTATAAGCCTATGGAGGACCTTCTCAAATGACTACAGGGCTAACACTTATATTATTTTATCTGATAGCAGACAAGAGGTCAAGCCATATAGAGATTTTTCTTAATCACTTTACCACACCTCTTAGTAACTTAGTCCTTTCAAATTCCTTGTTTGTGTTTTAGAGTTAGTCAACAAATAAATCACATAGAATGAAGTGCATGCATTCTTTATTTCTCAGTGATCTATTACTTGCTTTATACTCATCAAAATTCATCTTTTGCTCTACAACATTTTTTTTGTTTTTACATATTTTGCTAGACTCAAATTGACTGTCACATTCTCTAAAATGACTTGCTTAGCCCCCAAGTAGCTGCATATCTCTTTCTTTATGATCCTGTATTGCCTTTCTGGAAATACATGTTCTTACTTTTGAAAATGCTTTGTTTGTATTTCTTCAATGCTGTGAACTTAGACAAGGACTGACCCTGTAGTGATGGCTATACACACGTATACACACAAACATATGTGTGTGTATGTGTATATGTATGTATATAACTGTCATAACTCAATGAATAGTTTTATTATAACAATGATTATAGAATATAAAGAGTAATTAATATCCTCATTCCAAAAGAAAACAACAAGGACTAGTTATTTTAAGGGCACAATTCTAGTCTATCTTTTAGTGGAAATGAAAGCTAGATCTCCACACTAATGCTGTCTCAATTTGCCTCCTAATAACACTCTCTGCAGTAATTTCTCTTGTGAATAATGAATATCACAATTGAATACATCCACATTCATATTCCTGAGGGTTTCAAGAATATAAAAGTTAATAACAGTTGAAAGGTTGATGCACTAATCTAAGGAGATATAAAATGCTAGATATATTAAATAAAAATGACTACCAGAAATGGTTAATTGTGAGAAGATGTACATGTTTTATGTCATGGTAGAAAGATAATTCTATGAGAAATTTTCCCATGGAGAGAATAAAAATAAAATATTGATCACTTTCAGCAATTTATGAAGTAGCAGTTCTTCACTGCTTGACATCCCCAGGGAACTGTTTTCAAGGACAATTTTCTAGGAGAGATTTTCATTGCCTATTATATTAATATGCTTAGAAATGTTTTTATGAGTAAAAGAAGTTAGTTATAAAACTCTTAAGAGAAAATGTGAAAGTATTTTCTAGTTGAAATGACTGAACAATGTATAATCACTTGTCAATGACATATTTTCCATTATTGGTTTTTCATTTGCTTCTTGATAATTTCACAGTTTTATTTAAAATAATGTATCAATAGTAATGCTCATCCTGTTGAAATGGAAATATAGTGTACATAATGAGTCTCATACTCATGGTATACATGTGTTTCAATCTTAGAGTAACTGCAGGCATACAATAGAATGCTAGAAAGTATAGAGTCAAACTTATAAAATGTTTAAAGTTTTAACACTGTGCTGCCTAGTTTCATGTCAAATTGATCTGAGTGTAAGAAACCTAGATTGAGAAACTCTCCCCATAAGATTGAGCTGTAGGAAAGCCTATAGAGCATTTTCTTTTTTTTCCATTTTATTATTGGAGATTTTCTTTATTTACATTTCAAATGTTATCCCCTTTCCTGCCCCCTCCCCCGGAAACCCCTTATCCCATCCCTCCCTCTGCTTCTATATGGGTATTCCTCCAACCACCCACTCCTGTCTCACTGCCCTCAAATTCCCCTACACTGGGGCATCAAGCCTTCACAGGACCAATGGTCTCTCCTCCCATTGAGGCCCAACAAGGCTACATATATGGCTGGATCCATGGGTCCCTCCATGTGTACTCCTTGGTTTGTGGTTTAGTCCCTGGTAGCTATGGGGTGTCAGGCTGGTTGATATTGTTCTTCCTATGGGGCTGCAAACCCCTTCAGCTCCTTCAGTCCTTTCACTAACTCTTCCATATGGGACCCCACTGGGGACCCTGTGCTCAATTCAATGTTGGGCTGCAAGCATCTGCCTCTGTATTTGTCAGACTCTGGCAGAGCCTCTCAGGAGACAGGGATATCAGGCTCCTGTCAGCATACACTTCTTGGTATCCACAATAGTATCTGGAATTGGTGACTGTATATGGGATGGATCCCCAGGTGGGGCAGTCTTTAGATGGCCTTTCCTTCACTCTTTGTTCCACACTTTGTTTCCATATTTGCTCCTGTGAGTATTTTGTTCCCTTTTCTAAGAAGGACCAAAGCACCCACACTTTTGTCTTCCTTATTCTTGGGCTTTATGTGGTCTGTGAATTGTAACTTGGGTATTTTGAGTTTTTGGACTAATATCCACTTATCAGTGAGTGTATACCATGTGTGTTCTTTTGTGATTGGGTTACCTCACTCAGGATGGTATTTTCTGGTTCCATCTATTTGCCTAATAATTTCATGAATTCATTGCTTTTAATAGCTGAGTAATACTCCATTGTGTAAATGTACCACATTTTGTATATTCATTCCTCTGTGGAGATATATCTGGGTTCTTTCCAGCTTCTGACTATCACAAATAAGACTGCTATGAATAGTGGAGCATGTGTCCTTATTGTATGTTGGAGCATCTTTTGAGTAAATGCCCAGGAGTGGTATAGCTGGATCTTCAGGTAATTCTATGTCCAATTTTCTGAGGAACCGACAGACTGATTTCAAGAATGGTTGTACCAGTTTGCAATCTCACGAATAATGGAGGAGTGTTCCTCTTTCTCCACATCCTCACCAGCATCTGCTGTCTCCTGAGTTTTTGATCTTAGACATTCTGACTGGTATGAGGTGAAATCTCAGGGTTATTTTGATTTGCATTTCCCTGATGAACAAGAATGTTGAACATTTCTTTAAGTGCTTCTCAAACATTCAGTATTCCTCAGTTGAAAATTCTTTGTTTATCTCTGTACCCATTTTTAATAGGGTTGTTTGATTCTCTGGAGTCTAGTTTCTTGAGTTCTTTGTATATATTGAATATTATTCCTCTATTGGATGTAGGAATGGTAAAGATTTTTTCCCAATTTGTTGGTTGCCATTTTGTCCTATAAGTGATTGATGTTTTGAGCCTCAGCTCACTGCGGATATTTCAGTCCTGGGTTCTATAAAAGAGCAGGCTGAGCAAGCCATGAGGAACAAGTCAATAAGGAGCACCCCTGCATGGCTTCTACATCATCTCCTGCTTCCAGACGTACTGTACTGCTTGAGTTCCTGTTTTGACTTCCTTCAATGATGAACAGTGATGTTGAAGCAGAAGGCAAATAAACCCTCTTCTCTTCTACTTGCTTTGGGTCCTTAAGTGCTGTTGTATATAAGGGTGTCTTTCATTACTTTACATTTCTGAAAGCTAGAAGGAAATATTGTGGAAGTTTCTTTTTTCATATCTTTGCATGTGCATACATATTTGTATGAGTTTGAGTGTTGACATGGAGTCCAGAAGTTGACATCTAGAGTTTTCTTCAATCATTCTCTTTTTCATTCAAGCAAGATCTCTCAGTTGAAACCAGAGCTCACTTATATGGCTTACCTAAATATGCAATTTAGTCCAGGAATTCATTCTCTGTAATACTGGAATAGCAGATAAACCATCATGTCTACTTGGCATTTAAGTGGGTCCTGAATTCTGTTCCTCAGTTGTGATGCTTGTATGCCAAGCTTGTTAACTTCTGAACAATCTAACAGCCCCAGAAAGTTTTTACTATAAAAAAATGACAAATATTTGAGTCAGAAGTTATGTTCATCTTTATTTAAATATCACACAAAGTATACATTTATTAAAATATTTAATGTTACCACATTAATATAGGTTTCATGAGGCAATGAAAATAAATTTAATTTCATAAAAATATTTTTATGGTGTTACTTTTATTTTTTTACAAATGAAACATCAATTAGTAAAGGTAGGGAGCATGGTATAGCAATAAAATCATCCAACATCATAAGAGAGGTACTGTGTGCAATTTCGATAAATTTCCAGAGACATTTACATTGTACATTATAAAATTTTAGTGTGATTTCTTATATGTTATGACATGCATAGAAGTCAGTGTTGCTCCAATAGAGCATTTGTCCTGAATTTGTACGCATATGTTTAACTATTATTACCTTGATATTTTCATAGCACAATTTGCACATAAACTATAATATAAAGGGATATCTAGTCAAAATAAGCACTATGGATTTTGATTCAAATGATCATTCTCTAACTTAGTTTTTATAGTATTAGTTTCATTCATTTAGAGTTTATCTTCTAGTGCAAAACATCAAATAGCATATGAATTGATTTAAATGTTATAAAAACAATTATTGAGCAATAAGACACTAATAATCATTCTGGATTTTGTAGCTATAATAAAAGAATCATAATAATATTTATCACATTTAAAGTGCTACTATGCCAAAGGAAAACATTAGCAAGTAATTTATTGCAGATTTATTTTTCTGGTATAAAAGATGATAATTGAAACAGGCCATTTACTGAAGATGCTTGTGTGTTGAATCTCACATTTAGTGCTATTTATATAGTAGATACATAGCATTTTGCACATAATGTCAAGGTTTCTATGCTGCCTTCAGTGCTTTGTATATTGAAATCTGAAATTAATTGAAAATAAATCAGAACTCTTTTTCTCCTAAAAGTCTTTGAAAAAACTGTCTTCAAAATGGCTTATTTTGAAGGTTATTTGCTATGTTTTAGAAACATCTGAGTGTATACTTGTGTACTTTCAAATATACTCTATTTTGGTACATTTTTCTATTGCCGTAAGAAAACTCCTGGGTTTAGGTTTTTTTATACAAAAGGACAGTTTATTTTAACTCATGATTCTGAAGGTCTATCATCATGTTGCCAGAACTTGTTCAGCTTCTTGTGAGGGACCCAGTGCCAAAATGCAAAGGGCTTGCAGGTACTTTCAGAGATTGCACTCAGAACCTTTTTGTTTCACTGTTGTATATCTGCTTCTTCTGATTTGAACATAATCATTGACCAGTAAATCATTGTTCGTCATCAGTGTCATGAGATATTAGTAGCATAGTAGTATTCCCACATAGACAGGGCACAAATGCTTACTGGGCTCTTGAACCTTTTTCACTAGATCTATTAGAGTCTCCTCTCACTTCTAGAGGTTACAACAGTGGTAAAGTGATTGTTTATGGGAATTCTTCTGTAGTGTGGCTACCCATAAATCGTGCAAGGGATTCTTCAGTAGCGCAGCTTAATACAATGCAGTTGGGACTTTTAGTGAGAAAGCTGCCATAAATTGTTAACACAACTTCCTGGTGGGACAGTTGCCTTTAAATCTCCAATGTTCAAGTAATTAACCCCAGCAAACTTATTGATTACCCAACTCTATAGGAGAAAACCTCTTCTTTGATCTACCAGCACTGTATTTTTCTCTAGAGTGAATAAGTTTCTTTACATCTTCTCAAGAAAAGTTATAATCATAACGAGTTCCTTCTTTTCCCATTCATTCATTCATTCATTCATTCATTCAGTTTTATTACCATTTCTTGATGACTATCTTCAGTTGTTACCCTAGTCCTTTGAGAGCAAGAACCCACTCCCATCAGATAGCATTGATCCATTTGGGCAATTTCTGCACTCCACCTCAAGCACTTCCCATTAAACACCAGTTCCCAACATAGCCACATAAATGTAGTACACTCCACCATGAGTTTAGTTGTGAACAGAATATATTTAATGCATAACAAACTCATTTTCTCTCTAGTGTTTGACAGAGAATATTCATGGATTTGAATGCAAAAGGGAATTGGAATTGCAAATAAGTTCATTTACTTTTAGGAATAGCTCTATATACCCCTGAGAAATATCTGCCTCGACATTTCTGCCAAGCCAGTTAAAATGTTCCATTGAAAATATTTTATTTCTTCTTTTATTAAGTTGCAAATAATGTTATGGAGTTGATGGTGATAGATAGGATCTGCTAGACTTGAAAAGTACTAGTCTACTTTTGTTTATTCAAATTTGTCAACAAAGGAGAGACTTCCAGATTTTATATTTATGATTTGTGTGATACCATATGGATAATGTGGAAATTGACCATATGTATAGTAGCTTGTGGGAATAGCATAATTAAACAAAGAGAAGTTATTTTATGGAGAATAAAATTTGCCATCAAGGATAGCAGTGATCTGCTCTTTTGAACATTAGTAAAAAACTCCTCTTATAGATTCATTTTAATTTAAAAGTAGCCATCAATTAGTGTATGTATATATTTGTCATTGAAAAGCAATTCTGCATTATTTCATGTTATTAAGAGAAAGTATGACCACTTACAACTGAAAATTATATAAGAAATGTTTTTATTTTGAGGCATTTTTTAACAGTCTTTTTGATCTAAGTAAATAATGTTTGGAATAGCAATACTTTACATATTTATAGATACATTGGTTTATTGAATATTAACTAATAACAGATTTAAAGAAAATATTTTAATAATGAAGATCAACTTTTTCTGGCAATTTGACTCAAGTAATTTTCAGCTTAGGAAAACAAATAATTATACAATGGTGGCTTTTATAAAGTTATTTCTTAATAATTTCTCAACCTAATCTCTTGGCATAAATCTGTGCAGATTTTTCCCTTTGAGTTTATATTTGGAAGCCAAGACATGCCATTTGCAACTTTCTGAATTTAGACAGAAAGAGGCAAGAGAAATTTCAGACATTTTTGGATTGTCCCTCCCTTAATACATTTATATTTTCTACTTTCTTTTTTCATTATTAAACTAATAAAATTTATTTTAAAGTATACAACTCAGTACTGGCTTTTTCTAAGTCACCAAAATAATTTATAATAGTTAAATACCTCTTAAATATAAATGATATCTTATGAAGCTAAAAGTAATATGCACTCAACCAGCTTTTAAAATCTATTTGGAACATTAAACATGATAGAAGTAGAAAAAAATCTCTTATAAAGTCCTCTATGAAAGCAAATTGTGACAAGTTCCTGATTAAACAGAAACCATTCCATCTCGAAGGGAGAATATGCAGCATAACTTTGGCTTCATAGTTATGGGTAGTGTTCCTTCTGTTCCTATTTTGCAGAATAGTTTGAAGAGTAGTGTTTTTCCTGAGTTTGTAATTTGAACAAAAAATAAAATACAAAGATAGGGTTTCATTCTGTGAAGAGACACCATGACCAAGGCAATTCTTTTTTTTTTTGTTTTTGTTTGTATGTTTCTGGAAACTATCTTTTTATATTAAGTCTCACTGATACAAGCTATATTAAAACCTTTATCTCTCCCACTTTTACATATTTATATATTTCTGTTTTTTTTAATTAAATATAATCTTCATTTATATTTCAAGTGGTAAAACCTTTCCCGGTTTCCCACCTCCCCAAAATCCCCCAACCCCTGCTCCCACTTCCTGCCTCCAAGTATATGACCCTCCACCCAACCCTCTCCCACCTACCCCCCCTCGATTTCCCCTTGTTGTGGCGTCTACTGAGCCTTCACCTGACTAAGGACCACTCCTGCCACTGATGCCCAACAAGGTTTTTCTCTGTCACATTTTTGGCTGGAACCATGTGTAACCCTTGGTTGATGGTTTAGTTCCTGGGAGTACTGGGGCATCTGGGTGGCCAACATCATTGTTCTACCCTTGGGGCTGTAAGCCCATTCAGCTCCTCCTGACTGCCCTCCAACTCTTCCATTGGGGGCCCCACTACCAGACCAATGGTTGACTGCTAGCATCTGCTTCTGTATGTGTAAGGCTCTGGCAGGGCCCCTCTGAAGACAACCATGACATGCTCCTTTTGATATGCTCTTCTTGTCATCCATAGTAGTGTTGGGGTTTGGTGACTGTTTGTAGGGTGAATCCCCAGGTAGGGCAGTCTCTGGGTGGCCTTTACCTAAGTCCCTGCTCCACACTTTGCCTCCATTACTGCTCCTGTAATTATATTGTTCCCTTTCTCAGAGGAATCCAAGCACCCCCACTTCAGTCCTCTTTCTTCTTGTGCTTCCTGTGGTCTGTGAATTGTAACTTGTTTATTTTGAGCTTTTGGGCTAACATCCACTTATCACTGAGTGCATACCATGTACGTTCTTTTGTGATTTGGTTACCTCACTAAGGATGACACTTTCTAGTTCCATCCATTTGCCTAAGAATTTCATGAATTCATTGTTTTTAATAGCCGAATAGTACTCCATTGTGTATATATACCACAGTTTCTGTGTCCATTCCTCAGTTGAAGGACATCTGGGTTCTTTCCAGCTTCTGGCTATTATGAATAAGGCAGCTATGAACACAGTGGAGCATACCAAGGCAACACTTATAAGAAACAATATTTAATTGGGGCTGGCTTACAGGTTCAGAGGTTCAATTCATTATGATCATGGCAGGAAGCATGGCAGTGTGGAGGCACACATGGTGCTGGAGAAGGGACTGAGAGTCCTAAAGCCTAATCTGAAGGCAGCCAGGAAGATTGTCTCTTGTGTACTGGACAGAGCTTAAGCACTAGGAGCACTCAAAGCTTACCCCCACAGTGACACTTTTCCGCCAACAAGGCCACACCTATTCTAATCTGGACTTGCCTCTTAATAGTGTCAGTCTCTGTAGGTCAAACATTCAAACACATGAGTTTATGTGGGCCAAACTCTTTCAAAGAACTACAGTAACTAAGCCATACTCTTAGTTGTTAGGGAGAATTTCTGCTATGAGGGTCAGACTCAAGCTAGAGAATATAGTTGTGGTAAAGGAATAAATGATCATTTTGTTGTAAATGAGGAAGAGAAAAGAAAAGAGGGAAATGTCCAGGATATATTTGCTAAATATTTAATACTCTATCATTTCCTTTAATTATACCAGGATAATTAATTATTATCAAGGGATAAATGATATTTCATTTATTCAGTGAAACTGATTTCAGTAGCATTGTTATTTTTGAATGAATATGGACCTGAACATATCTATTAATTTAGATATGCTTTTAAATTGAATGCTCAATACAAACTTTACTCAGGATCAACTTCATTTAGCAATGATCTTAAAACTAAATTGAAAATAACACTTCAAAGTTATTTTGGTTGTAAAATATAAGCCTAGTTATAACTTTTATTTTTTTATTTTACAATATAGATGAAAGAGAAGATGTTCAAAAGAAAACATTCACAAAATGGATAAATGCACAATTTTCTAAGGTAAGAATATTTATTTTAAAATAAAGTATTTATTGACTTCTTGAAATGAATTCTAGAACTATAATTTGAAATGTGGATATTATTTTTCTTATGTGCCATTTTAACTTGGGATATTCAAATCTGCAAGTCTTATGTTGTGTTTGATTTGAAACATATGAAAAAGAGGTGGGAATTAAGTTTTTAAACCACATTTATTTGATTTTTCTTTAGGGACTCATTACAGTATACTCTGTCAATTATTATATCAACCATTAGAAAATGTGAGGGTCTTAATATAACCTTCTTGGGGTGTTCATGGTCCTGTTTGTCCTCTTCACTCCCTGAGATGGACTTGCTTCTACTGCCAGGTCATAGTTACACCCACAATCTAAGAAAATCTACATGAAATCTATGAACTGTAGAACAGAGAAGACATATATCTTCTTTTCTGAGACTGGTTTACTTCACTCAATATAACTGCAAATGACATACCTTCATCCTTCCTTATGATCGAAAGGAATCCCATTGTGTATCATATACTCCAGTGTCCTTATCCTTTCCTTGGCTGTTGCACAGCTAGGGTAGTTCTGTAACTCAGTTGTGGTGATTGTGGTGCCACATAGGTGTGTAAGAATCTCTCTGATATGCTAACCCAAGGTTGTGTGAACAAACATCCGGTCTGAACTTTGTTGTTGTTAATTTCTTTTGTTTCATTCTCTTCCTAAAGAAATGACAGGAGAACTGGGGAGACGGCTCAGCAGTTAAGAGCACTGACTGCTCTTCTAAAGATTCTGAGTTCAATACCCAGCAACCACATTGGTGGCTCACAGCCATCTTTAATGGGATCTAATGCCCTCTTCTGGTGTGTCTGAAACAGTAACAGTGTACTCACATACATAAAATAAATAAATTTTAAAAAGAAAATATGAGGGTCTTTATTGTTGATGAAATAGTCATATTTCATTTTTATTTACTTCAGAGACTTGAAGATCTTGTCAAACAGGTATTAGAGTTGCTAGTATCAAGCAGGCTTGATTAGAGTTACACCAAGATATTTTATATTATTTGTGGCTATTTCTTTAATTTTTTTCTCAGTTCATTTATCATTTGTATCCAGCCACTTTTCTGAAGGTGTTAATTTGAAGTAGCAGTTCTCTGGTAGAGTTTTTGGTGTTACTTATGTATACTATCATAACATCTTCAAATATATATGTATATTTTCCCATTTGTATCCCTGTAATCTCCTCTAGTTGTTTTATTGTTCTAGCTAAGACTACAAGTACTATATTGAAGCGACCCAGAGAAAGTGGACAGCTTGCCATGTCCCTTATTTTGTGGAACTGTTTGAAGTTTCTCTGCATTTAATTAGATGTTGGCTATTCATTTAGTGTATATTACCTTACTATGTTTAGGTATGTGCCTTGAATCTTTGATCTCTCCAAGACTTTTATCATGAAGGGGTGTTACATTTTGCCTAAGGCTTTTGAAGCACCTAATGTTAATTTTACTTACTTTTTGTTTATATGGTGAATTACATTGATGGATATTTGTATGTTGAAGCATCCCTGCATCCCTGGGATGAAGCTGACTATTGTTGATAGTTGTTGATATGTTCTTGGATTCAGCTTGTGTGTATTTTATTGAATTTTTTTTCATCAGTGTTCAAAAGGGAAATTGGTTTGAAATTCTCTTTCTTTGTTGAGCCTTCAGGTGTCAGGATGACTGTGACTTTATAGAATAAATACAGCAGTGTTCTTCTATTTCCGTTTTGTAGAATAGTTTGAGGAGAATTGGCATTAGCTCTCCTTTGAAAATCTGTTAGTATTCTGCACGTGGACTTTTTTTGGTTGGGAGACTTTAATAACTACTTATATTTCTTTGCAGGGTTATAAGACTATTAAAGTAAGTTGCTTAATTTTGATTTAACTTTGGTTTCCATTTTCAGATCTTGAATAGTTTTATTCAGTTCCTACACCTGATGGATTCTATTTCCTTTTATTTCTTTTAGTGATTTATCCATTTCCTCTTTAAAGTTCTCTATCACCCATTTCATTTTGATTTTCCAATTTTGTGGAGCAAAAGCTTTGGGAATAAGATCTACTGATTCTTTGGTTTCCCTCAATGTTCTTTTGTCTTTCTTTTTCTTTCTGATTTTGTTAACATGGGTACTATCTCTCTGCCTTTCAGTTAGTTTGCCTACATTGCTGATTTTCTCAAAAAAAGCAGCTCTTGGTTTCCTTGATTCTTTGTTTTGTTCTTTTTGTTTCTAATCAATTAATTCCAGCCTTGAGTTTGATTATTTCTTACTATCTAGTCTTCCTGGATGTCTTTGTTTCTTTTTGTTGTAGAGCTTTTTCTGTGTGCTTTTAAGAGGGTACTACTCAGTGCTATGAACATTCCTCTTAGCCTTGCATTCATGGTGTAAATTTTCCTTTTTGTACTGCTTTCATTGCATCTTAGTTCAGTAATGTTTCATTTTTTTTGAATTCTAGAGAATTTTTATTTCCTTATCTCCTCCCTGAACCAGTGGTCATTGAGTAGAGAGTTGTTCATTTCCCATGAGTTCGTAGGTTTTCTGTTGTTTCTGTTGTTCTTGAAGTCCAGATTTAATCCATACTGATCTGATAAGATGCAGGGTTTTTTTTAATCATCTTGTATCTATTGAAGCTTGATTTGTGACTGAATATATAGTCAGTTTTGCAGAAGCTTATATCAGGTTCTGAGAAGAACATATATTCTTTTGTGTTTGGATGAAATATTCTGCATATATCGGTTAGATTCATTAGATATATAGTTTCATTATTTATTTAGTTAATAATTCATAGTTTATTATATTATATTTTATAGTTTATTATATTAGATTCATAGTTTCATTATTTATTTAGTTCTTATCTTGTTAATTTGTCAATTGGTAAGAGCAGGGTATTGAAGTCTCCCACTAATAACATATGGGTTTTGGTGCGTGATTCAAGCTTTTAGT
Source organism: Tokudaia tokunoshimensis (assembly GCA_036184795.1). Taxonomy (NCBI): domain Eukaryota; kingdom Metazoa; phylum Chordata; class Mammalia; order Rodentia; family Muridae; genus Tokudaia; species Tokudaia tokunoshimensis. The sequence continues at coordinate 42,454,459 of BTHU01000023.1, forward strand.
AATACTTATTTTAGAAATATGAGTATCCTTGCCCTTGGGTCATATGTGTTTTAAATTGAGACATTACCTTGGTTGATGTTTCCTTCCATAAATATGGAGTATCATTGCTATTCTCTTTATTACATTTGGTTGAAAGTCTACTTTATTAAATGCTAGAATGGCTACTGCAGCTTGTGTCTTGGGTCCATTTGCTTGGAAAACCATTTTCTTGACCTTTACCCTAAGGTAGTATCTATCTTTGTTGCTGTGTTGTTTTTCTTGTATGCAGCAGAATGATAGATCCTGATAATGCATCCACTGTTAGGTTTTGTCTCTTTTTGGGGAACTGGATCCATTAATGCTGAGACATGTTAATGAACAATTATTGCTCATTCCTCTTATTTTGATGTTGATAATTGTCATGTCTGTCTGTCTGTCTGTCTGTCTCTCTCTCTCTCTCTCTCTCTCTCTCTCTCTCTCTCTCTCTCTGTGTGTGTGTGTGTGTGTGTGTGTGTTCTTTATTCTGGTTTCTTGGATTTAGTTATCTTCTTTTTGTTGGAGTTCCTTTTCTAATATCCTCTATAGGATAGGATTAATGAAAAAGTACTGTTTAAATTTGTTTTGTTATAAAATATCTTATATTCTCCACCTATGGTGATTGAAACTTCAGAGTATATCAGTCTGGGCTGACATTTCTGGTCTCTTATGGTCTGCAAGATAGCTGCCCAGGCCCCTTCTGGCTTTTAAGGTCTCTGTTGATATGTCAGGTGTAATTCTGACAGTTTTACCTGTATAGGTTACATGGCTCTTTTCCGTGGCAGGCTTTAGTATATTTTCTTTGTTTAGTACATTTAGTATTTTGATTACTATATGGTGGGAGGATTTTCTTTTCTGGTCCAAACTATTTGGTGTTCTGTTAATTTCTTATATGTTTACAGGCTTCACTTTCTTCAGGTTAGAGATATCTCCTTCTATGATTTTGTTGAAAATATTTTCTAGGCCTTGGAGCTTATAGTCTGCTCCTTCTATCCTTATTATTCTAAGTTTAGGCCTTTTCATAGTGTCCCAGGCTTCTTGTATATTTGGGTTAGGAGCATTTTAGATTTAACATTTTTCTTTGCCTGATGTATCTATATCTTCAATCACGTCTTCTATGCCTGTTATCTCTCTTCTATCTTTTGTATTCTATTGGTGATGCTTGAGTCTGTAGTTCCTGTTCTCTTCCATAGATTTCCCATCTATAGGATTCCCTCAGTTTGTGTTTTTTTTTTATTGCTTTTGTTTCCATTTTCAGATCTTGGATAGTTTTATTCAGTTCCTACACCTGATGGATTCTATTTCCTTTTATTTCTTTCAGTGATTTATCCATTTCCTCCTTAAAGTCCTCTATCACCTTTATAAGATTAGATTTAAGGTCATCTTCTTGTGTTTCACCTGTCAATATATGTAGGGCTTTCTGTGGTGGAATAGCTGGGGTCTGGTGGTGCCGTATTGATCTGGCTATTGTTGGTCATGTTCTTCCACTGGACATTAGCCATTTGTTTCTCTCTGGTGTTGTCTGGATATTCCTAAAGCCAATAGGATGCCTAGGTCAAACAGACATAGCCTTGAACCTGACAATGGAGCTCAGGGAAGAGTATGTTGTTCATCTCTGTTGGCTGTACCCCAGGTAGAAATGAATGTTTCTGTGGTCCTGTAGGTCTCCTAGAGAATGGAGGCATAGCTGTGGTCTGATGATAGAGTTTGGGAGACAGAACACAGGTCACCTCTGCTGGCTTTGTGCCAGATGGACCTGGAAAGCCTGGGAGAGTCTTTTTAAATGCAAAGTTTTAGTTGATTGTATAAATAGCCCTTTTCATGCACCTTTCTCCTTGTGCAAACCTTCTGCAATAATAAAGAAAAGTTCTTTCTTTCTATCACAAAAAAGCCTTTGAGTATCATTACGGTATTTAAATGCAAACCATTCCAAACTACACTTGAACGTGTAGGCAAGATAGATGCTTTTTACTTTTTACTAACGTTTTAAAAAATTTTTCTCACTGAGTTAATAGTTAAAATCCCATTACAGAACTAAAAAAAAAAAATGGAAACTAGAACATGTATTTTTAAAGATTAAGTTATTTTAACTAAGTAAAATTAAAGTGTAGTGTTTAACAATAACATATAATAACACAGAAGAATATTAAATCAAACTAACTGAAAATAAATTTATAAATATTTAAGTATGATTAATAATTCCCAGGATATTTCCACGATGGGTATACATGGTTTATTTAGTATATCTACTGGCATTATGCAAATTTATTAATGTTTGAAACAGACAATAGATCGATTTTCAAACATATGTACAAATCACAATTATAAATATATTTTCTGGAATAAGAAATTTAATAATACCCTAAATATATAAAGCAGCAGAGGCTTTCCCCCTTTTTTTCTTATGTATCCATATTTTTAATTCTTTAATCTTTTCTTACATTCTAGTCTTTATCCCCCTCCTGGTCTGCCCTCTGACTGTTCCACATTCCATACCTCCTCTCCCCTCCCCATCTCCAAGAGGATGTTCCCACCCCACCAGACTAACCCCACTCCCTGGGGCCTTCAGTCTCATAAGGGTTAGGTGCATTTTCTCTCACTGAGTCAAGACCTGGCAATCCTCTGCTGTATATGTACTGGGGGCCCATATCAGCTAGTGTATGCTGCCAGTTTGATGGCTCAGTGTCTGAGAGATCTTGGGGGTCCAGGTTATTTGAGACTGCTGGTCTTCCTATGGGGTTGCCTTCCTCCTCAGCTTCTTCCAGCTTTTTCCTAATACAACCCATAGGTCACCAGCTTCTGTCCATTGGTTGGGTGTATATATCTGCATCTGACTCTTTCAGCTGCTTGTTGAGTCTTTTGGAGGGCATTCACGATAGGCTTTTGTTTGTAAGCACACCATAGCTTCAGTAATAGTGTCAGGCCTTGGGGCCTCCCCTTGAGCTGAATCCCAATTTGGGTAGGCCTGGTATAGGTCAAGACCCCTAAAAAAGAGGGAGCCATTTAAAGAGCTTGAAGGAAAGGAGGCTTCCCTATTTTAAAGAGTTAAGACTAGTTAGTTAGAAAGGGGTTATAGAAGTTAAGTCCTCTTGTGAAAATATTTTTGATGTAATATCAATGAAGCAGGCTGATGATTACAAAATGTATACATTTCAAATTATATTATCTTATGTATATAGAGAATTATAGAGATCAAAGGACAAAGATAAAGATAAACATTCTCAAAAAAAAAAATAAATAAAAAGACTCGCCCTAACTCTACATCAGGCCTACAGCTTACTATGTAATACAGATTGGCCTCAAAGTTAACTTAATATTAGTGCTTCAGCTTTATGAATGTTGAGATTACCAGCCAGTACTTGTGAGCTAGTGAGTGATTATTGTAAGCCATGTAAACTGTGTTCATTTTCATTCTCAAAATTCTGAAATACGTGTTTTCATTTTCAAAATTTAAATGTGCCTGATTTCTATACACTGCTACTCTGAATTAATGTTATCATACAAGACAAAGTCTGATATCTCATCTTCCTTGAGTATACTCTTGGTACTGTCTCAGGCAAATAAACACACCATCACCTGCTTTTAATAAAGTCCATATTTTAAAAGTCATGGTACAGTCATGTAAAAGTGCGTAGCAACCTCAAATTTAACTCAACCTTACATTATTTTTGTCCCCCGTGTTACTTAAAGCTGTTATAGTTGTATCAGGAAAATTATTAGTCATTCCAAAACTGAAGTTCTATTAGGATTATTAAGAGGCACTTTTGCAAGCAAATGAGAAAACATTTTCAGAAGTAAAACTAGAACTTCAAAAGTATTTTTTAGTATTACAATGTATTTTTCCAAAACCTCATATAGCAGACTGCCTTATCAGTTTTGAAATTAATAAAAATGAAGAGACAGAAAAAATTTAAAGTTATGTTGAATATAATTTATTTGTATATGCATACATATATTCATTTTATATACACATGTATAAAATATTTTGACACAGGCTTATTTTTCCACTAATGGACTTCAGCAGAAATTCAGCCTTGTAGGCTACACAAAATTAACTGAAATTGAATCATATGATTTCTTGGAATAGGGTCTTTTGTATGATGCTAACTAAGTACTAATGGAGTAGAACTGGGCACACCATGTGAGTGATTTGGGCATGCTAATTTTAGCTTAGAAGGAAGCATTTCTTCACAAAGAGCTAAAATATGAGCTTATTGAAGAAAGGAATATGTATTTTACCTGTAATCTCAGCATCATTTACCAGTATACTAATCAATGACCAAATGTTATTGCTTAATGGTACAGTTAATTAGTTCTATGTTAAGTTTTAGAACAAAAAATTTCTTAATGAAAAAATACATTGAAGAAAATTTCTTAATGAAAAAAATACATTGAAGAAAATATGGAAAACAACAAAAATATAAAAAATATTGCCTGTCCATGTCTTAAATTAAATATACTCCTATGAGTATATAGCAATACAATGTACATGAGTACAAAGGTTTATCAGTGAGACATGCAAGTACATTTATAGGATATTTGTAAATTTTACAGTCATAGAAAAGTATGTCTTTGTTGCCTGGTAAAGCCACAGTCAGGATGTTTGAAAGAAGTACACATGGTTGAATATATCCTAATCATTTTTGTGTCACTAGAAGCCAGATATATGTTTGGAGTAAATCCCACTGATTTTTCACTTTCTCAGTACCATTTTAAACTAATCCCTATCTCTTTTTTCTAAATAGCTCTTCTATTAACCTGTGATTCCAAACATTTCTACTAGAATATGATTTATCACATCCATTCTATATAGATAAGCAAACAATATTTATCTTAACACAAACACAAAGCCATTTTAAGATAAGATTATTTTAAGGTAAATATTCTTTCCATATAATTTGTAGATATGTTATAATCCTAAAGAAATGTCTAGTGTTTACTCATGACAAATATAGTTTACCTTATAAAAAACTTGTTCATTTACATAGGCTTATGAAAAGAAAACACAATTTTAAATTCATCACCAAATGCATATTTTATGTGTGAGGACAAAAAATAATGGAATAAAAATATTTACTACTAGTGCTTTGGAAAATATTATAGTTATCTTCCAATGAGTTATCTGATGATTTTGATCCTTCACTGGGTATGACTGTCATGATATCCACATTCTAGTTATATTTCTTTGTTTGGTTTTTCCAAGTTTAATATGTGGCTTTATGTTTGGCCAACACAAGCTAGGTATGTGTAATTACTTTGTGGTATGAATACATAACACATTTATTTCTTCAGTACTGACACATATGTCTACATCAAAAAGCTAAGGCTCATTCTATCATGATAACAATATAGTGAAGTAGCAGTCAATTAATTTATATGGTTTTTATAAAGATGCTTCGTGGCTTAGTATGACTAACAGGACACAATTAAAAATAAGTTGAACATTGTGAAGCTCTGCATTATAAGAAGGTTTAGCAGGTAAAGAAGCTTGTTGCCCCAAACTAGGAACCTAACACACTTCATTCAGTCCCTAGTGCCCAAGAAAAAGTAGACAGTGAGAGCTCGACCTGCCAATTGACCTCCAGGTATATGTATATCACATGATCCCTCCACATAAACATTTTAAAAAACTTAAATTTAAATTGTCAATTTATAATACAGGCTTTTTCACATCAGTTCATATGATAAAGAAAATATTATAAACAACTGATTTTGAAAAGAAAATTAAGTATAAAATTTCAACTTTATGAAACTTACATCATTTGTACTCCACATCTATTCATAATAAAACATATATCATAAGAACATTGTAAATAATAAAACAGAAATACTGCCATTTTCTTATTGCTGGAGAAATTTTCTGAATGGAAAGAATTGTATTTATATAATTTATGTACAGATCTCTCCCACCTGTTTACTTGTTTCTAGTACTGTCATCTGGTCCTCTTAAGAACATGACATTTAAATTGTAATCATTGTGCTTGTAATTTTATCAAGCTAATGAAATAAGTAAGCATGAATTTTAATTCTACATCATACTGTGTACTGAATCCTACTTCTTTGTTTCTTTTTTTTTTTTTTTTTTTTTTTTTTTTAACACAAGTTTATAGTTTTATTTTTAATAACCATTTCTTCTGTGCTTAGATTTAAGAGGAAATATGTACAGTGGTGTTACAATACCCAACACTCACAATTTGTTTTGATATCATTGAGTGCTTTAAGCCCTGTATTCATGAAATTCATCTCCCAGGAAGGTGAACATGTTCAATGTCACACATCGAGCAAGTGTGGATGGCAACAAGATCTTCTTGAGTATGGTAATAAACCCCAGCATGTATCAGCTGTGGGAACCTCCAATGGTTTGGGATAAGCAGAATACCCAGTTTTTGTCAGTGCAAAAACTGACACATGGAGATATTTACCTCAAGTATTTCCAATCTCACCTTGTCTATGGCAGGAAGAGACTTGGAAATGCCTTACACATTCCTACAACACCCTTACAAATTTGACCTTCCTTTCACTAGAAGTCATGCCAAACCTAACAGGAACTAGAAAAATCTATCTGGCCACTTCAGAATGAACCTTCATGGGGAAATCTTCAGTTTATTTTTTTTTTTTTTTTTTTTTATGTATAAAAAAATCATATATATTTTCTAAATCTTGGTTAACCTGTTATATAGTGGAATTTTTTTTTTTTTTTTTTTTTTAATTTAATTTTATTTTATTTTTTTAATTTACATTCCAAATCACTTCCCCTTACCCGTTTCCTCCCTCCCCGAAAGTCCCATAAGCTTTGTTTCTTTAAGGACCTCTTTCTAAAGCAGTTAGTATCCCTCCCAATCAATCTGATAGCATTTTGCTTTATTCTCCTTCCTTTCACTCCTAACAGATTCAACAGAGTATAAATAGTGTCCTCCTATCCATTCTTCTCACAGCAAAAAGCTTAAGGGCCAAGTGGTCATGTTTTCTTTTTTTTTTTTAATTTTATTTTCTAAGTTTTTTTTTATATACATTCCAAATCATTTCCCCTTTCCTGTTTCCTCCCTCCCCGAAAGTCCCATAAGCCCCCTTCCCTCCCTCTTTTCCCCATTCAACCCCCTCTCGCTTCTCTGTCCTGGCATTCCCCTACATCAAGTCTTTCCAGGACCAGGGATTTCTCCTTCCATCTTCTTAGAAATCTATTGATATGCGAATTGTGTCTAGGGTATTCCCAGATTCTGGGTTAATATCCCCTTATCAGTGACTGCATACCATGTGTGTTCTTTTGTGATTGGGTTACCTCACTAAGGATGATATTTTCAAGTTCTGACCATTTGCCTAGGAATTTCGTGAATTCATTGTTTTTAATTGCAGAGTAGTATTCCATTGTGTAAATATACCACATCTTCTGTATCCATTCCTCCCTTGAGGGACATCTGGGTTCTTTCCAGCTTCTGGCTATTATAAATAAGGCTGCTATGAACATAGTGGAGCATGTGTCCTTATTGCATGCAGGTAAAGCCTCTGGGTATATGCCCAGGAGTGGTATAGCCGGATCCTCCGGGAGTGTCATGCCCAGTATTCTGAGAAACCGCCAGACTGCTTTCCAGAGTGGTTGTACCAGCTTGCAACTCCACCAGCAGTGGAGGAGTGTTCCTCTTTCTCCACATCCTCGCCAACAACTGCTGTCTCCTGTGTTTTTGATCTTAGCCATCCTGACTGGTGTGAGATGGAATCTCAGGGTTGTTTTGATTTGCATTTCCCTAATGACTAAGGATGATAAACATCTCTTTAGGTGCTTCTCAGCTATTAGATATTCTTCAGGTGAGAACTCTTTGTTTAGCTCTGTACCCCATTTTTTAATAGGGTTACTTGGCTCTCTGGAGTTTAACTTCTTGTGTTCTTTGTATATATTGGATATTAGTCCTCTGTCGGATGTAGGGTTGGTAAAGATCATTTCCCAGTTAGTTGGTTGTCGCTTTGCCTTTTTGACAGTGTCTTTTGCCTTGCAAAATCTTTGTAATTTAATGAGGTCCCATTTGTCTATTCTTGATCTTAGAGCATAAGCTATTGGAGTTCTGTTCAGGAAATTCTCCCCTGTGCCCATATGTTCAAGGTTCTTCCCTAGTTTCCTTTCTATTAGTTTCAGTGTGTCTGGTTTTATGTGGAGGTCCTTGATCCACTTGGAATTGAGCTTAGTGCAAGGAGATAAGAATGGGTCAATTTGCATTCTTCTGCATATTGACCTCCAGTTGAGCCAGCACCATTTGTTGAAAAGGCTATCTTTTTTCCACTGGATGGTTTTAGCTCCTTTGTCAAAGATCAAGTGACCATAGGAGTGTGGTTTCATTTCTGGATCTTCAATTCTGCTCCATTGATCTACATGCCTGTCACTGTACCAATACCATGCGGTTTTTAACACTATTGCTCTGTAGTACAGCTTGAGATCCGGGATACTGATTCCCCCAGAGGTTCTTTTACTCTTGAGAATAGTTTTAGCTATCCTGGGTTTTCTGTTATTCCAGATGAATTTTTGAATTGCTCTTTCTAACTCTATGAAGAATTGAGTTGGGATTTTGTTGGGGATTGCATTGAATCTGTATATTAGTTTTGGTAAGATGGTCATTTTAACTATATTAATCCTGCCAATCCATGAGCATGGCAGATTTTTCCATCTTCTGAGGTCTTCTTCAATTTCTTTCTTCAGAGACTTGAAGTTCTTGTCATACAGATCTTTCACTTCTTTGGTTAGAGTCACACCAAGATATTTTATATGGTTTGTGGCTATCGTGAAGGGTATCATTTCTCTTACTTCTTTCTCAGCCTGCTTATCCTTTGAGTATAGGAAGGCTACTGACTTGCTTGAGTTGATTTTATATCCGGCCACTTTGCTGAAGTCATTTATCAGCTGTAGGAGTTCTCTGGTGGAGTTCTTTGGGTCACTTAAGTATACTATCATATCGTCTGCAAATAGTGATAGTTTGACTTCTTCCTTTCCAATTTGTATCCCTTTGACCTCTTTTTGTTGTCTAATTGCTCTAGCTAGAACTTCAAGTACTATATTGAAAAGATATGGAGAGAGAGGGCAGCCTTGTCTAGTCCCTGATTTTAGTGGGATTGCTTCAAGTTTCTCTCCATTTAGATTGATGCTGGCTACTGGTTTGCTGTAAATTGCTTTTACTATGTTTAGATATGGGCCTTGAATTCCTGATCTTTCCAAGACCTTTAGCATGAAAGGATGCTGAATTTTGTCAAATGCTTTCTCAGCATCTAATGAGATGACCATGTGGTTTTTTTTTTTCTTTGAGATTGTTTATATAGTGGATTACATTGATGGACTTCCTTATATTGAACCATCCCTGCATCCCTGGGATGAAGCCTACTTGATCGTAGTGAATGATCGTTTTGATGTGTTCTTGAATTCGGTTGGCAAGAATTTTATTGAGTATTTTTGCATCTATATTCCTAAGAGAGATTGGCCTGAGATTCTCTTTCTTTGTCGGATCTTTGTGTGCTTTTGGTATTAGTGTAATTGTGGCTTCATAGAACGAGTTGGGTACTGTTCCTTCTGTTTCTATTTTGTGGAACAGTTTGAAGAGTATTGGTGTTAGGTCTTCTTTGAAGGTCTGATAGAATTCTGCACTAAAACCATCTGGCCCTGTGCTTTTTTTGGGTTGGAAGACTTCCAATGACAACTTCTATTTCTTCAGGGGTTATAGGACGGTTTAGATGGTCTATTTGATCCTGATTTAATTTTGGTATTTGATATCTGTCAAGGAAATTGTCCATTTCCTCGAGATTTTCTAGTTGTGTTGAATACAGGTTTTTGTAGTAGGATCTGATGAATTTTTGAATTTCCTCAGTTTCTGTTGATATCGCTCCCTTTTTGTTTCTGATTTTATTAATTTGGATACTGTCTCTGTGCCCTCTGGTTAGTCTGGCTAAGGGCTTATCTATCTTGTTGATTTTCTCAAAGAACCAACTCCTCGTTTTGTTGATTCTTTGTATGGTTTTATTTGTTTCTACTTGATTGATTTCAGCCCTGAGTTTGATGATTTCCTGCCTTCTACTCCTCTTTGGTGTATTTGCTTCTTTTTGTTCCAGGGCTTTCAGGTGTGCCATTAAGCTGTTAGTGTATGCTGTCTCCTGTAACGGTCCATATTCTATATCTTGCTTGGCAACAAGAAGTTTTGCAGTGATTAAAAACTATGCTCTGACATCTGTCGTCTACAACCTTTTAGCAAGGATTTAAAAAAAAATCACTTGACAGAGCAGGGTGTCCAAATCCACACTGTAATTTCCACACCCCGTCTTTGAGGAATGTCGTCAAATCTTTCCTCTGTCTGATTACCTGACAGTCTTACTTTTCTTGTTTACATCTGGAATATTTGTATCAGTTCCTTAGGTAGGTGCTGCTGTAACCCCTGACATCAGACATGACATTTGAAATATTTCAAACGTTGGAGACTATTTCATTTTGAAATTTTAGATGTAAAATTCATAACCAGTAAGATCCATAGAAACATTCCAGAATATTAAAAATTGAGAACTTTGAAGTACTTTTGATCTTAAACATTTTGATGGAGATTGAAACTGTCTGAACTTAGATTTTCACAGCTAACATTTGAGTGGGGATTGTTTTTAGGTCTCTGCTCATTTCTTTAGCATGGTTTTACATATTTTTGGCATAAAATAGTTAAAACAAAATCGCTATTTGTATTTTATTATCTTGCCGTCTCTATATTCAAATCCATGCTAATATAAAGTGTGAATGACTACAACACTTGTAATCAGTACATTTTTATATAACTACTACTTAAGATACCTGTTAGGTCCAGATTGGGTCCCCAGAATGCCAGTGCTGCTGATTATGTCCTAAAATAAGAATCTGAGAGTAATCAAGGCAGTACTATGATTGGATAAACAGAAGAATTGTAATGAGGTAAACTGTAACCTAAACTAAGCTTTTCTCTGGAATTTCTCAAGGCTGCTATCTATTCACCAGCACAAGCACTGCCTCCTTTATCTGCTACCAACACTAAGCTATTTGTGGCAAGGACATCAGGTGTCAGTTTAATTCTAACAGCTCAAAGATCACCATCTTGCTGACTGTCATATAAAATCTACTTATTTTCCCACCATGCTGCTGCCCTCTATTCTCAAAGGCAGACCAGCAGTTCGTTTTCCTCCCGTAAACCATTCTTTCAACCCACAGAAATTCCCAGGTCAATAGTTTCACTGCATCCTCATTTACAATACCTACATTAGCAGAGCTACTAGGGCAGAATTGTTATGGTGTAGATTGGTCACCAAAGATCTGATGTTCTGTGCCCCTAGCTTCCTGTTTCTTCCTAGTCTTTGCTATTGAGAAAAGCAGGTCACTAGAAAGGATGGAGGATAGTAAAATGTATAGCAGGCTTTGATAGTACTTGGCTCTGGTCAAATATTTTAGAGTAAATGGTATTGGTATAAGAAGCATAAATTATAAGAATTCAGAATGTTTTATTTCTGTATAGCTGTATATAAATGATATTGAGATAACCTAATGTGTTGAATACTAAAACAACAACAAAAGTAAAAGTTGAGGTGACTTGTTCAAGGTAAATGGATAAGATAAAACTGGCACCTAGACTACCTAAATCCATGATACTTGTATATATTCAGTTTTTATTTCTGATAACTGCAGTATGTATAGAAAGTTGTACTTTTCTATTTACAAAATAGTAAGTCCGACCCATAAAAATTGAGAAAAGGTTTCAAAGACACTGAAATCTTTGTAAAGAAGATATGGAATGCTTGTAACAGTCATTTCAATCTACTTTTCAGTATTTACTATTCACACCAAGACAGAAATATTCTTCATGAGGCTTTTCCGTTAACTACGTGTATTTGAATGTCAATATCTTCAAAGTAATATTAGGATACCAATGTTATTATTTTTACATGCTAGTTTATGGTGAGTGAAGCAATATAGTTTTCACTTAAATAACTCAAACCAATTATTTTTATTGTGACTATTACATTTAATTTCCACTAGTCATAAGGAAGTTATTATATGTAACATTATTTTATTAAATAATATAAAATAGGTATATAAGACATTCACAATGTGGTTTACATGTATGTCGATTCCACAATTGCTATACTTAGTGTTAAGTAAACTTGTAGAATGTGTCTATATTTTGAATCAAGATATTGTGCTAATGGTTCAGTTAACTGAGAACCACTTCCTTGAATGTGTTTTTAAATCTCATTTTTTGCCAAAGATATAACAAAAAAGGAATATCATAAAGTTAATGAAAAATTAGGACTTTTATAGGTCTCACAGTGTTAATTGAAAAGCTAATATTTCTTAGAAATATTTTGTTACTTAACTCACTGTTACTGTGATTTCAAACCTTCTGTTAATTTTAACAGATACATATATTTTACTTTCTATGCTATGTGTTATGAAGTACCTTAATACATATTTGAAATTGTCAGTTGTTCTTCTTGTATAGTAAGGAGTGGTATCAGTCGTAAGCCCATTTAACTTGAAAATGTAATTATTTATCAATTAGCAACATTTCTGTCAACAAAATGGAAAGAAGAACACATTATTTATAGCTGATGGGTAATTGCATTACTTATATTTATTCTGCTTTGGAAACATATATAAGTTTCTTACAGAGAAATACAAATTCAGAGCTGATGGAAATGGCTCAGTGAGTAAAACTGCTGTGTGGCAAGCCTCATGACCTGAGTTTAATCCCCATATTTCACACAGTAAAAGAAGAGAACTATTGCACATAGTCTCTTTCATCACTACATGTGTGCCTGTGGCATATATAAATACACATATGTGAACACATAATAAACATTTACATTTTTTAAAAAGTGTAATTTTTAATTTATTTTTACTTTGGAGAATATAGTTGACAATCGTGTACCAACTCACTAGAGATATAATGCTGGTAAGATAATCTTTCTATTGAGTACCAACTGTGTATGCCTGGCATAGTATTCTGCACTGATGAAGGTATAATAAAGACAGGCTTTCTCTAGGAGATTATCATCAGAAGCAGCAGATGATTGTATAAAGAAATTGTCAAAATTTTAGTGAACTTTTAATGTAATACAAGTACTGTGGGAACACACGTGAATTGTTTAGAGAGGAGAATGGCTTTGTTAAAAAAAAAAGTGGCCCTTAAGTTGTCATTGTGCATACAGAGTTAAGAGAAACAAAGGCAGCTAAAAGTGGATGTAGAAATGTAGACAGATTAATATGTTGGATATTCAACTTAGTGGTGCTGAAGATCTGAGTATTTCAGTGTTAAGTTTGTAAGACCAACAATTATACATTATTTTAAGTGTTATCATACAAAGTATGGTAAAAACAAATCTAACCTTTAACGCAATAAGCACTGATGAAGTAATGAGACTGTTTTACCAGCACTAAACTTTCATAACTATACTCTGAACCATACAGTTTCCATCTAATAAATATGTAAAAATGTGCTATATATATATATGTATATATATATATATATATATATATATATATATATATATATATAATGAAAAGGAAATTGAGTTATATTTGCTTGGTATAGATATTTGATGAACTACATACCTCTTAAATTCTTGGAGTTCAGACAGAATTTCCAATTCAAGTATGGTACACAACCTAGAAATTTACATTTCTAACAGATTTCTAGATGATTCTGATGGTGTATGTCCAAGAACCATCATTTGAAAACTATCGTCATAAAATATGAGTTATTTAACTAGCTCTCTAAAAGTATGTTTGAAGAAACGCCACTGAGAAATGAGTGAGTCCTCAAAGGAAAATGGATTTTCCTTCTGTTTCTTGTCAGCTGAGAATCCCCCCACTTGCCTTAATTTTGAATCTGTTCTGTTGGTTTATATCTATGAATACATACAAGCCAGGTAAAAACATTAAAATACTTGTGGTGGGGGCTTGGAAAACATTGACTTAATCTCCATTTATCCTGTCACTATAATCATTTAATCTGTAGCAATATAACTCTTGTCAGCAGAACCGTTTCATTTAGTGACATTCTGAGGGTCTTCCGGTGTACTTTGCTTAATGAATAGTTTATTATTATGATTTTATCCTTGTAAAGATTTTCTTTACTTCCTAGATGCTGTATCAAGTTATGACTGTGGGAGTCAGAACCATAATCTAGGGGTATAAGTTTACCCACAGAAATACTTCACAGTGCAGAGAGAGGATAGGATTGTAATGCTTTTGGTAGCAAGAGGCAGAATGGTGTTTGAAGGATGGCTTGTTTATTTTTGTCCTCATTTACACTTGATTTCATTACCCAAATTCTGTGGGCAGGGAAAATTAACAGAATTGTGACTAATTGATGAACAGAGACTAGTAGATCCTTTAATTAGAAATGTGAGTGAATTCATTCCACAGTTTATTGTTAGCTAACTGTTAATAAGAATGAATAAAAATTGTTTTTTTCCCAAAGGAAACCAGTATTTTCAATCTATAGGATTCATCCAGGGTATGTTTTATAAGAATTGCTCCTATTATCAAAATTGTTGGAATCTATTATTTCAAGAGGAGAAAAATATTTTAAAAATGCATGAAGCTGCTATCTTTCATAAATAATTATTTATGTTTAAGAAACATGTTTTGTCAGGTAAACCAGCATATACCTTGAATTCTAACTGTTGGGAGACAGGAGCAGGTGTATGTTTACTGGTCTGAGGCCAAACTGGTCTCTTAGCAAGTTCCAGGACAGTCTGAGTTAGGTACTGAGATTTTGTCAAATAAATAAATAAATAAATAAATAAATAAATACCCCCCCCGAGGTAACATTTCCATTCATTCTACTGACCTTCAGAACTTCTCTCCTGTCACCCCCCAATATCTGATCATATTCCCCTTTTCCCCTCTCCTCCTCTCTCCCTCTCAGGTCCTTCCCTCCCTCTGCCGCCCCTGATTGCTTTCTTCTCCCTCCCAATGGAACTAAAGCATCCTCATTTGGGCCCTTCTGCTTGTTAACCTTCTTTAGGTCTGCGGATTGTATTATAGGTATTCTGTACTTTTTTGTCTAATATCTACTTATTAGGGAGTATACATACCATGCATGTCCTTTTTGGTCTGAGTAACTGCACTCAAGATGATATTTTCTAGTTCCATCTATTTGCCAGCAAATCTCATGACATCCTCATCCTTTTTTTTTCTTTTTTTTTTAATTATTTATTTTATTTTATTTTTTTAATTTACATTCCAAATCACTTCCCCTTTCCCGTTTCCTCCCTCCCCGAAAGTCCCATAAGCCCCCTTCCCTCCCTCTTTTCTCCATTCAACCCCCTCTCGTTACTCTGTCCTGGCGTTCCCCTACATCCAGTCTTTCCAGGACCAGGGGTCTCTCCTACCATCTTTTTAGAAATCTATTGATATGCGGATTGTGTCTAGGGTATTCCGAGATTCTGGGTCAATATCCCCTTATCAGTGACTGCATACCATGTGTGTTCTTTTGTGATTGGGTTACCTCACTAAGGATGATATTTTCAAGATCTGACCATTTGCCTAGGAATTTCGTGAATTCATTGTTTTTAATTGCAGAGTAGTATTCCATTGTGTAGATATACCACATCTTCTGAATCCATTCCTCTGTTGAGGGACATCTGGGTTCTTTCCAGCTTCTGGCTATTATAAATAAGGCTGCTATGAACATAGTGGAGCATGTGTCCTTATTGCATGCAGGTAAAGTCTCTGGGTATATGCCCAGGAGTGGTATAGCCAGATCCTCTGGGAGTGTCATGCCCAGTTTTCTGAGGAACCGCCAGACTGCTTTCCAGAGTGGTTGTACCAGCTTGCAACTCCACCAGCAGTGGAGGAGTGTTCCTCTTTCTCCACATCCTCGCCAACAACTGCTGTCTCCTGTGTTTTTGATCTTAGCCATCCTGACTGGTGTGAGATGGAATCTCAGGGTTGTTTTGATTTGCATTTCCCTAATGACTAAGGATGATGAACATCTCTTTAGGTGCTTCTCAGCCATTAGATATTCTTCAGGTGAGAACTCTTTGTGTAGCTCTGTACCCCATTTTTTAATAGGGTTATTTGCCTCTCTGGAGTTTAACTTCTTGAGTTCTTTGTATATATTGGATATTAGCCCTCTGTCGGATGTAAGGTTGGTAAAGATCATTTCCCAGTTAGTTGGTTGCCGCTTTGTCTTTTTGACAGTGTCTTTTGCCTTGCAAAACTTTGTAATTTAATGAGGTCCCATTTGTCTATTCTTGATCTTAGAGCATAAGCTGTTGGAGTTCTGTTCAGGAAATTCTCCCCTGTGCCCATATGTTCAAGGTTCTTCCCTAGTTTCCCTTCTATTAGTTTCAGTGTGTCTGGTTTTATGTGAAGATCTTTGATCCACTTAGAATTGAGCTTAGTGCAAGGAGATAAGGATGGGTCAATTTGCATTCTTCTGCATGTTGACATTGGAAGTCTTCCAACCAAAAAAAGCACAGGTCCAGATGGTTTTAGTGCAGAATTCTATCAGACCTTCAAAGAAGACCTAACACCAATACTCTTCAAACTGTTCCACAAAATAGAAACAGAAGGAACACTACCCAACTCGTTCTATGAAGCCACAATTACACTAATACCAAAAGCACACAAAGATCCGACAAAGAAAGAGAATCTCAGGCCAATCTCTCTTATGAATATCGATGCAAAAATACTCAATAAAATTCTTGCCAACCGAATCCAAGAACACATCAAAACGATCATCCACCACGATCAAGTAGGCTTCATCCCAGGGATACAGGGATGGTTCAATATAAGAAAATCCATCAATGTAATCCACTACATAAACAATCTCAAAGAAAAAAACCACATGGTCATCTCATTAGATGCTGAGAAAGCATTTGACAAAATTCAGCATCCTTTCATGCTAAAGGTCTTGGAAAGATCAGGAATTCAAGGCCCATATCTAAACATAGTAAGAGCAATTTACAGCAAACCAGTAGCCAGCATCAATCTAAATGGAGAGAAACTTGAAGCAATCCCACTAAAATCAGGGACTAGACAAGGCTGCCCTCTCTCTCCATATCTTTTCAATATAGTACTTGAAGTTCTAGCTAGAGCAATTAGACAAGAAAAAGAGGTCAAAGGGATACAAATTGGAAAGGAAGAAGTCAAACTATCACTATTTGCAGACGATATGATAGTATACTTAAGCGACCCAAAGAACTCCACCAGAGAACTCCTACAGCTGATAAACGACTTCAGCAAAGTGGCTGGATATAAAATCAACTCAAGCAAGTCAGAAGCCTTCCTATACTCAAAGGATAAGCAGGCTGAGAAAGAAGTAAGAGAAATAATACCCTTCACGATAGCCACAAATCATATTAAGTATCTTGGCGTGACTCTAACCAAACAAGTGAAAGATCTGTATGACAAGAACTTCAAGTCTCTGAAGAAAGAAATTGAAGAAGACCTCAGAAGATGGAAAAATCTGCCATGCTCATGGATTGGCAGGATTAATATAGTAAAAATGAGCATCTTACCAAAAGTAATACACAGATTCAATGCAATCCCCATCAAAATCCCAACTCAATTCTTCATAGAGTTAGAAAGAGCAATTCAAAAATTCATCTGGAATAACAGAAAACCCAGAATAGCTAAAACTATTCTCAAGAGTAAAAGAACCTCTGGGGGAATCAGTATCCCGGACCTCAAGCTGTACTACAGAGCAATAGTTTTAAAAACTGCATGGTATTGTTACTACAGTAACAGACATGTAGATCAATGGAACAGAATTGAAGACCCAGAAATGAATCCACACTCCTATGGTCACTTGATCTTTGACAAAGGAGCTAAAACCATCCAGTGGAAAAAAGATAGCCTTTTCAACAAATGGTGCTGGCTCAGCTATAGGTCGACATCCTCATTCTTAAAAGCTGAATAGTATCCCATTGGGATCACTGCCATTATGGACTTGGGTAGAAAAGGGAAAGAGACATGTTTGGAGGAATTGATTTCTGTGATTTAATACATTGATGTTTTGATTGTTATGTGGTTGTTAGACAGGCAGAGAATGTGTTTCAGGGGCAGACACATGAGTTAGACAGGTGTTTAATTCCCTGTTCATATTTCAGCACATGTGAATATGATTAAATTACATTCTTTGTAAGCCTCAACTTCCCTATCAAATATTTATTTGCAATATTTAAAGATGTTTTGCTTGTAGAGCACATAAAATTATTCCTAGCACATGGTAAACATTCAATTAGTGTTGGTTATTATTTTAATGTGGGCAAATGGACTAGTGGTCCTCCGAGGAGAGTTCTTCAGGATGCTGTTTCTCTTTCTCATCTTGATTATTCTGAGTGGGGTCTGAGAGCTGATGGATTTTATTTAACCAATGTTTTGCTTAAAGGCTTGTGGGAATTGGCTAGATTTTAACAAGCAACGTGTAGAAAACAATGTCTATCAGGTTGGGAAACAGATTTGTTATTATTTAGAAGCATTATTAGCAGGAATTGAGAGAGAGAGAGAGAGAGAGAGAGAGAGAGAGAGAGAGAGAGAGAGAGAGAGAGAGAGAGAGAGAGGTGGAGAGACAGAGACAGAGAGATCAATTGAAGTTCTTAGACAAACATGCAGGACCCAGGAGTAAAAATATTTACAGAACAGGTCAAAGGAAGAAAGATCATGGCATAAATCCTTAGGAACACACGGATGGGTAATATTGTTTAAGCCTTAAGGAGCTAAAATAGGACAACAAATCTAGCCTTTTGGTGGAACTACAGAATTGTTGATCTCGGTCCTGATATACAGCAGTTGCTCTTCTAAAACATCTCTTTTAGTCTGTAACATATACAATCCCTAGTGCCCTGAACCCTGTATCATAATTTTTGAGTTCTCTTGATTTTAGAAAATCTGTCTCTGTTAGCTTCTTAAACAATGAACCAAAGGAGGTGATTTTTTTTTGTCATGATCATACTGCAAAATATTTTACTCTACTACTCATGTGTTTTTTAGATTTTACAAGTATTATTTTGTAGTTTCAGCACAGTTTTAGTTTTACAGCAAAACTTAGAGACAGAAATGCAGAGAGTTTTCTCATGTGGTTCTGCTCTCTACACACGCCTAGTCTCCCCCTTTATCAATTCCATATCTAGCATTTATGACAATTGGTGAATCTACACACACACACAATATTACCTGGGTCCGTATTTAAAATTAGAGAATCATTCTTTGTATTGTGCATTGCCTGGTCTTGGACAAATATATACTCCTGTGAACCTCTATTAGAATATCTCAGAGTCATTTCAATGCTATCAAATAGCGGTGCTCAACTCATTCATCCTTCCCTTCCTCCAACCTTAGCACCCACTAACCTTTCATATTTTTGTCTTTCAAGAATGATATGTATTTAGAATCTTCAAATGTTTAAGTTTTTCAACTAGCATTGTGCATTTAACGTTCTTCTATGTCTTTTCATAACTTGATAATTAATTTCTTTTATAATTTAATAATGCACCATTTTCCAGGTGTCCATCGTTTTTCCATCTATTCACATGCTGAAGGACATCTTTTTTTTCAACATTTGAAGTATTAAATGAAGCTTCTATAAATAACAGAATGATGATTTGATGCAAACAAAGGTTTCAGCTTCTTTTGGCAAATACACAAGAAATACAATGACTAGTTCCTGTGATAAGAGTATGTTAACAATTTTGTTATGAAACTGCCAAACTTTTTTCTAAACTGATTGTGTCATGCTGCATCCCAAATAGCACCAGAGGAGACGTCTTTTTACTTCAAATCCTTACCAGTATGTGATGTCAGTATTGTGGTTGCAGGCATTTTAATAGACATGTGATGAAATCTCATTTTAATTCTCACTGTCCTGATTGTGTACAATATGAAACATCACTACACATGTTCATTTATCATGTCTATATCTCCTCTCATGAGGTATCTGATAAGTTGTTCCATCCATTTTTAATTGTGCTATTCTCCTTTGGTCAAATTATAAAAATTGTTCCCAGGCATTTATGATGGTACTTGTCTCATCTCAGAGGCAGTTGTCTCTCTGGGAGTTCAAGGCTATTTTGGTTTACAAAGTGAGTTCTAGGCCAGTTAGGGATACATAGTAAACCCCTACATCAACACACACACACACACACACACACACACACACACACACAAAATTATTTATGTATTCCTAGTAATAGTTGTTTATGAGAGATGTCTTTTTGCACATATTCTCTGTACTGCATAGCATCATATACATTCTTTTGACAAATTTTGTATAGAAAGTAATATTTAATATTAATAAACTCCATTTTATTTCTCAGAACTCAAATTATCAAATTCAAGAAAATTCTCCAAATCTTATTCTCAGAGATTTACAGTTTTGCATTTTGCATGTCATAAAACATTAGTCAGGATTTTCCAGAGAGATAGAAGCAGGTTTATGACAAGGGATTTAGTGTTTCACATAATTATCCTAGCTAATAAGAGCCATCACAGGCTGTCTGTGAGTTAGAAATCCTTGGATGATAGTTGGCTCAGTCTAATTCCAAAGACCTTGGAGTCTGGAAAGATGATCTAATTCTCAGTTAAAGAACAAAAGACAGAAAATCCAAGGGGTCATTGATATAAATCTTGCAATACTATAGCCAAGAAACCTAAGGCATCAGAACAAGAATTTGTTCAGCTCTTGGGGGAGAAAGACCAACTAGCCTTCTGGTTTTGTTCTCACTTGGTTCCCAGATGATTGCATTGCACTGACCTACATAATGGGAGAATTATTCCAACTTAGTCCAGTCAGACTCAAATACTTTTCATTGTTGGAAAGACTGTGACTACATGTTTATTCCTTAATTTCATCTATCTGGCATCTAAAATTAGCTATCACAAGTCTGTGATTCATTTTGTGTTATGTTTTGTCAAAGACACAAGTTTTGCACCTGGATTAATTTTCTTTTTATTTATTCTATTTTTGATTCTATTTATTTTTTAACTGTACTTGTTAAATTTTTTATTCAAAAATAAATGTTCAGGGATAGTCAGTTTTTCAATTATACTATCTTTTGCCTAAGCTGATGCTTTTGTCAAAATTTAGTTGACAGTTTATATGTCTATTTGCTGCCTCTTCTGAACCATTGATCTAGTTATCTGTGTTTTACCAATGATTGCTTCATGGTAATACTTTAAGTCAACTAATTTCAACCTTCTATCTTTGTTTCCTTTCATTATTATGTGTGATATTCTGGGTCTTTTATGTCCTCTATAAATTTTAAAGCTATGTGTTTTGATTGCCTTTTGATTGCCACTGTGCTTAGTTATTAATTTGAAAAGAAAATATTGAAAATAATGTGGATACATTTCCATAGAAAAGAAAAAAGGACCCATTTATTTTGTTCTTTGATTTCTTTTACTATAATCTTATAATTGTCTCAATCATGTATAATTTGTCATATTTGTATCTAATTATGTCATTTGGAAAGTGCTATGGTAGCTCAGAGTATTTTTTTTTAATTTCAGATTTCACTTGTTTACTGCTGACTCTGTAGGAAAATGATTTACACTGTGCTTATATTCTAAAACTGTTATAATACATATTAGTTTCATAAGTTTTATCATCATTCATTTCAAATTTTATGTGTACATACTCATGTCTTCAGTGAAGAAGACAACTTGCAAACTATATTAATATTAGCATATATATTCTCCTTTTCTTATTGTATTATGATTGAAAAGTCTTGGTGAAAGAAAACATTGTTATCTTCTCCCTGATATTGGTAAGTAAGTGTGCTGGTTAATTTTACATAAACTATAGAAACCAGAAAAGAGGGAACCCGCACTGAGGAATTGTCTCCATCAGATTATGTATTGGGGTGTCTTGTGATATTTTCTCGATTAATGATTGATATGGGAAGATTCAGGCCATTATGGTCATTACCTTACCTGGGAAGATATTTATGGAGTGTATGAGAAAGCAGGCTGAGCATGATTTTGGATCAACTCAGTTTTTGCCTCATGATTACTACATAGTGTTTATTCACAATAGAAAAGTGAGCTAGAAGAGTAAGTTGTTTCTCGTTTGATTGTGTGTGTGTTTACCATTTAATATGACATCAACTTTAGAATATCTGTTCAATATTTATCATCTTGTTTGCAAATCTTTTTTATTTTTTAATTAATTAGTAATTAATTTTTTTTACACTCAAGATTTTATTCTACCCTGCCTGTCCACACTCTAACTGTTCCACATTCCATACCTCCTCCCCTACCACCCCTGTCTCCATGAGTATATCTTCACTCTTTCCCCCCACCTGACCTCTAAACTCCCTGGGGCCTCCGGTCTCTTGAGGGTTAGCTGCATCATCCCTGATTGAAAACAGACCTCTCAGTCCTCTGCTGTATATGTGTGCTGGGGGTCTCATATCAGCTGGTGTATGCTGCCTGTTTGGTGGTCCAGTGTTTGAGAGATCTGGGTGGGGGTCCTCCTACAGGGTTGCTCCCCTCCTCAGCTTCTTCCATCTTTCCCCCAATTCAATCACAGGGGTCAGCAGCTTCTTTACATTGCTTGGGTGCAAATATCTGCATCTGACTCTTTCAGCTGCTTGTTGGGTCTTTCAGAGGGCAGTCATGATAGGTCTCTTTTTGTGAGTGCTCCATAGCCTCAGTAATAGTGTCAGGTCTTGGGACCTCCTCTTGAGCTGGACACCACTTTGGACCTGTTGCTGGACCTTCTTTTCCTCAGGATCCTCTCCATTTCCACCCCTTTATTTCTATCAGACAAGAACAACTATGGGCCAGAGATTTGACTGTGGGATTGCAACCCCATCTCTGTAGGAGGTGGGCTCTATAAGTTCCCTCTCCCTACTGTCCAGCATTTCCCTTTGAGTCCTAAGAGTTTCTCACTTCCCAGATCTCTCTTGCATTCTGGATGGTGCCCCA
Organism: Tokudaia tokunoshimensis; assembly: GCA_036184795.1. Taxonomy (NCBI): domain Eukaryota; kingdom Metazoa; phylum Chordata; class Mammalia; order Rodentia; family Muridae; genus Tokudaia; species Tokudaia tokunoshimensis. Next base: position 42,477,392 of record BTHU01000023.1, read on the forward strand.
GCCTCCTATCTCTGAGGTTGCCTGTTTCCATTCTTTCTGCTGGCCCTCAGGACTTCAATCCTTTTCCCTCACCCAATACCAGATCAGGTTCTCCTCTTCCCCCACACCCCTGTCTACTTTCCCTCCCAGGTCCTTCCCTCCCTCACTCCCCATTTGTGATTGCTTTCTTATCCTTCCCAAGTAAGTCTGAGGCATCTTCACTTGGGCCCTTCAGCTTGTTAACCATTGTGAGTTCTGAAGACTGTATCTTGGGTATTATGTAGTTTTTAGGGCTAATATCCACTTATTAGTGAGTACATACCATGCATGTCCTTTTGGGCCCGAGTTACCTCATGCAGGATGATATTTTGTAGTTCCATCCATTTGCCTGCAAAACTCAGGATGTCCTCATTCTTAATAGCTGTGTGGTATTACACTGTGTAAATCAACCACATTTTCTGCACCCATTCTTCTGTCGTGGGACATCTAGGTAGTTTCCAGCTAATGGCTATCACAAATAAGGCCACTATGAACATAGTAGAACATGCACATGTGTGGCATGGTGGGACATCTTTTGGGTATATTCCCAAGAGTGGTATTGCTGGGTCTTCAGGTAGCAATTCTGCAATCACATTTCTCTGTGTTCTCTGAAGTTTTCAATAATTTATGGCATTTTATTTAGTGCTGTTCTGTTTAATAGGTGAATAACGATTTGTTCATTCATTTGCTAGTTAATAAACCATTCAATTTTTCCATGTTTAGAGATGTTACAAATTCATCAGAAGTGAAAATTTGCACTCAAATTTTAGATTGAACTTGTTCTGTCCCTTCTCTTCCTTCATTTGTTTGATTATTTTCATTCATTACCCTTTTTTGACAATTTTTACAGGTACATAATGCATTCTGATTAGTCTCTCCTCTCACCTTTTCTTTTCTCATCTCCTTATCTTCCTACAAGTATCTTCCCTAGATCCATGTCCTTTTATTTATTTCTGTCACACACTGACTCTAGCCAGGGTCATGTTCACATTTTAATTTTACACCAGCAATTCTCATTTGCTTTTGCATTGCAATTCTTTTCTGAGTTTCTTCTTTCCTATATAGTTTTGTGTTATTTTCAGGAACTATTTCCTGTTATTATTCTTCACATTGTCTAGTAACCATAGATTTTTGTTTACATTCAATGGTGAGATATTAGTTTTTGACACAATGAAGAAACTTTTCCTGTTTTTTTTAAAAACATGATAATTAAGAAATACTGAACACTTTTATTTGCCATATAATACTTTGTATTAGAGTTCAGTCTAAAAGCAATCATATTACTGAATAAGACACATGAAATATGTTATACTAAAGATGAGAAAAGTATTAATACACTAATTATATTTGATTTAAAATAACATCATGCAAGAGATATGAGACATAACAAAAGCACAGTAATTCTATAGAAGATAATTGTAGATGGGAGCAGCACACCAATCTTCATGTGTGATTGCTTACCACAGATGTGAAGAAACTCTAACATTAAAAAATATGCTTCAATATAAATCAATACCTCCAAAATAGCTTAGCAAACTGATAGAATATAGAATTTAACATGCAAAATAATTTACCTCTATGTAATTTATAATGAGCATGAACAAAGTAACTGGAATAGGTACATGCTCACATAACAATAAAAACAAGAAACATTTTATTTTATTTTATTTTATTTTTTTAATTTACATTCCAAATCACTTCCCCTTTCCCGTTTCCTCCCTCCCCGAAAGTCCCATAAGCCCCCTTCCCTCCCTCTTTTCTCCGTTCAACCCCCTCTCATTACTCTGTCCTGGCGTTCCCCTACATCCAGTCTTTCCAGGACCAGGGGTCTCTCCTTCCATCTTTTTAGAAATCTATTGATATGCTGATTGTGTCTAGGGTATTCTGAGATTCTGGGTCAATATCCCCTTATCAGTGACTGCATACCATGTGTGATCTTTTGTGATTGGGTTACCTCACTAAGGATGATATTTTCAAGTTCTGACCATTTGCCTAGGAATTTCGTGAATTCATTGTTTTTAATTGCAGAGTAGTATTCCATTGTGTAAATATACCACATCTTCTGAATCCATTCCTCCGTTGAGGGACATCTGGGTTCTTTCCAGCTTCTGGCTATTATAAATAAGGCTGCTATGAATATAGTGGAGCATGTGTCCTTATTGCATGCAGGTAAAGTCTCTGGGTATATGCCCAGGAGTGGTATAGCCGGATCCTCCGGAAGTGTCATGCCCAGTTTTCTGAGGAGCCGCCAGACTGCTTTCCAGAGTGGTTGTACCAGCCTGCAATTCCATCAGCAGTGGAGGAGTGTTCCTCTTTCTCCACATCCTCGCCAACAACTGCTGTCTCCTGTGTTTTTGATCTTAGCCATCCTGACTGGTGTGAGATGGAATCTCAGGGTTGTTTTGATTTGCATTTCCCTAATGACTAAGGATGATGAACATCTCTTTAGGTGCTTCTCAGCCATTAGATATTCTTCAGGTGAGAACTCTTTGTGTAGCTCTGTACCCCATTTTTTAATAGGGTTACTTGCCTCTCTGGAGTTTAACTTCTTGAGTTCTTTGTATATATTGGATATTAGCCCTCTGTCGGATGTAAGGTTGGTAAAGAGCATTTCCCAGTTAGTTGGTTGCCGCTTTGTCTTTTTGACAGTGTCTTTTGCCTTGCAAAAACTTTGTAATTTAATGAGGTCCCATTTGTCTATTCTTGATCTTAGAGTATAAGCTATTGGAGTTCTGTTCAGGAAATTCTCCCCTGTGCCCATATGTTCAAGGTTCTTCCCTAGTTTCCCTTCTATTAGTTTCAGTGTGTCTGGTTTTATGTGGAGATCTTTGATCCACTTAGAATTGAGCTTAGTGCAAGGAGATAAGGATGGGTCAATTTGCATTCTTCTGCATGTTGACCTCCAGCTGAGCCAGCACCATTTGTTGAAAAGGCTATCTTTTTTCCACTGGATGGTTTTAGCTCCTTTGTCAAAGATCAAGTGACCATAGGAGTGTGGATTCATTTCTGGGTCTTCAATTCTGTTCCATTGATCTACATGTCTGTTACTGTACCAATACCATGCAGTTTTTAACACTATTGCTCTGTAGTACAGCTTGAGGTCCGGGATACTGATTCCCCCAGAGGTTCTTTTACTCTCACAAATCAGACCTCAACAGATACAAGAAGATAGAAATAATCCCATGCCTCCTATCAGATCACTATGGAATAAGGGTGGCCTTCAATGGCAACAAAAACAAAAGAAAACCCACGTACACATGGAGGCTGAACAATGCTCTACTCAATGATAACTTGGTCAAGGTGGAAATAAAGAAAGAAATCAAAGACTTTTTGAAAGTTAATGAAAATGAAGGCACAACATACCCTAACTTATGGGACACAATGAAAGCAGTGCTAAGAGGAAAATTCATAGCCCTGAGTGCCGCCAAAAAGAAACGGGAGACAGCATACACTAACAGCTTAATGGCACACCTGAAAGCCCTGGAACATAAAGAAGCAAATACACCAAAGAGGAGTAGAAGGCAGGAAATCATCAAACTCAGGGCTGAAATCAATCAAGTAGAAACAAATAAAACCATACAAAGAATCAACAAACCGAGGAGTTGGTTCTTTTTTTGTTTTTTTAATTGAATATAATCTTTATTTACATTTCAAATGCTAAGACCTTTCCCAGTTTCCCCCTCCCCAAAAATCCTCAACCCCTCCTCCTACCCCAACCCCCCTGACTCCAAGTTTATGCCCCTCTACCTGACCTACTCCCACCTCCCCCCCCCACATTAATTTCCCTTTGTTGGGGCATCTATTGAGCCTTCACCAGACTAAGGACCTCTCCTCCCACTGATACCTGACAAGGCATTCCTTTGCTACATTTTTTACTGGAACCATGTGTACCCCTTGATTGATGGTTTAGTCCCTGAAAGTCCTGGGGCATCTGGGTGACCGACCTCATTGTTCTTCCCCTGAGGCTGTAAACCCCTTCAGCTCCTCCAGTCTGCCCTCCAACTCTTCCATAGGGGTCCCCACGCCTAGTCCAATGATTGGTTGCTAGCATCTACCTCTGTATGTGTAAGTCTCTGGCAGTGCCCCTCCTGAGACAACCATAACACGCTCCTTTTGGTACGCACTTCTTGTTGTCCATAATAGTGTCTCGGTTTGTGGATTGTTTATAGGATGAATCCCCAGGGAGGGCAGTCTTTGGGTGGCCTTTACTTCAGTCTCTGCTCCACACTTTGTCTCCATTATTAATCCTGTGACTATTTTGATCCCTTTCTCAGAGGAACCCAAGCACCCCAACTTCAGTCATCCTTCTTGAGCTTCATATGGTCTGTGAATTATAACTTGTTTATTTTGAGCTTTTGGGCTAACATCCACTTATCAGTGAGTATATACCATATGTGTTCTTTTGTGATTGGGTTACCTCACTCAGGATGATACTTTCTAGTTCCATCCATTTGCTTAAGAATTTCATGAATTCATTGTTTTTAATAGCAGAAGAGTACTCCATTGTGTATATGTACCACAATTTCTGTATCCACTCCTCTGTTAAAAGACATCTGGGTTCTTTCCAGCTTCTGGCTATTATAAATAAGGCCGCTATGAACATACTGGAGTATGTGTCCTTATTATATGTTGGAGCATCTTCTGGGTATATGTCCAGGAGTGGTATAACTGGATCCTCAGGTAGTACTATGTCTAATTTTCTGAGGAACTGCCAAACTGATTTCCAGAGTCGTTTTACTGGCTGGCAATCCCACCAACAATGAAGTGTTCCTCTTTCCCTATATCCTCTCCAGTATCTTCTGTCCCCTGAGTTTTTTATCTTAGCCATTCTGACTGGTGTGAGGTGGAATCTCAGTGTTGTTTTGATTTGCATTTCCCTGATAACTAAGGACGCTGAACATTTCTTTAGGAGATAAGAATGGGTCGATTTGCATTTTTCTACATGCTGACCTCCAGTTGATCCAGCACCATTTGTTAAAAATACTGTCTTTTTTCCACTGGATGTTTTTAGCTCCTTTGTCAAATATCAAGTGACTGTAGGTGTGCAGGTTCTTTTCTGGGTCTTCAATTCTATTCCATTGATCTTCCTGCCTGTCAACTGTACCAATACCAGACAGTTTTTATCACTATTGTTCTGTAGTAGAGCTTGAGGTCAGGGATGGTGATTCCCCCAGGAGGTCTTTTGTTGTGGAGAATAGTTTTTGCTATCCTGGGTTTTTGGTATTCCAGATGAATTTGAGAATTGCTCTTTCTAGATCTATGAAGAATTGATTTGGAATTTTGATGGGGATTGCATTGAATCTGTAGATTGCTTTCAGCAAAATGGGCCATTTTTACTATATTAATCCTACCAATCCATGAGCATGGGAGATCTTTCCGTCTTCTGAGATCTTCGATTTCTCTCTTCAGAGACTTGAAATCAACAAGAAACAAACTTTCATGTTTTTTTTTCTACATGTGTAGGTGTGTGTGTGTGTGTGTGTGTGTGTGTGTATCTCTGTGAGTGCATGTTTGTGTTTTTGCACATGAGAATTCACGGGTATGTATGTGCATGTGTGTTTGCAGCCCAGAGGTCAAAATTAGGTTTCTTCTTATATCACCCTTCACGTTATTTGATTGTATTTACTTATTTTCTTTGAGACAGACCTTTTGTTGAATCTGAATCAGCTATACTTGCTGGTCAATTAGCTTTAACTCTTTGTCTGTGTCTGACTCCCTTCCTACTGTCCTCTAGAGTTAGAGATACATGCTACCATTCTCAGCTTTTATATGTGTTCTGGGAGTCTAAGCTTAGGTTCTTGTGATTGCTTGGCAGGTGTATACCTCCTAAATCATTTCCTTGTGTCCATTAGATTCCCATCTTTAACACTTTTTTTCCAAGTCTCAAAGTTACATAAACAGTAAATATATAAATTGTCCAAAAAGATCACAACATCATATTGTAATGTCTGTTATTTTTTATAGCTGAAGATGATATTTTCAGGAGCTTATGCATTTCATAAACTGAGGAAAAGAAAAATTATAAAGATAATTTTATATAGATTTGAATCCTTATGCCTAATAGGGGCCAAATCCTTAAAGAAATTTTCCTCTCCTTTTCTGGGGAGTAAACAAACACCAATAATTTTTCTGGCTCTGCTTGGAACTTCATGCCCATTTCCCATACTGGCAGTTTGGCTGCTTTGAGCCTTTTCTGGTCTTTGTGTGTGACATGTCACAATCATTGAGTTCATAAGTACAACTGCTCTTTTGTGTCCAGTAAACAGTTTCACTGTAGTGATCTTCTACCTCGGGCTCTTATACTCTTTCTAACCCCTCTTTATGATCCCTGAGCTATGGGAGGAGGGGATGCTATACAGATGTAACAATTACTGCTGAATACCCTCCAGTCTCTTATTCTCTGTACCTGAAGCTACTGTGAACTTCTGTTTGTATAACTATTTATTTAAGAAAAAAATGATAGTTTAATCTTGGTTGAGATACTTAAGTTTTGATCACAGATCTGGATAAAGGAGGCAGTATAATCCTAGCTCTTGAAAGGGTAAATTGAAACTTGAAAGACTGAATTCAAGGCTGGTTGAGGATATACAAAGAGGTTAAGGCAGCTGGGATTACATACTCAAGACCCCATCTCAAACTAAATTTAAAAATTATGGAAATCTGAATATATTTTCCCAAAATCAGGTAAAATGAACAAAACCACAAAAAAGCAAACAAACAAAAACTGTAGAAGACATTTTTATACTATTTAGATTTTAGAACAATTTCATATTTTCACTAATGGGTTATGATTTCTTTTTTATTAGATATATTCTTTATTTACATTTCAAATGATTTCCCCTTTCCTGGTTCAATAAACAGATTAGATCAGGGAAAAGAAAGCAAATTTCCTTCTGTTCTTAATTCTTATCTGGAAACCTTATGACTCAATATGGGAAGGCAAGTGCAAAACAGTACAGATGCTCATTATTTATACGAGGAAGTGCGTAACATTCAAGGGGGTAGCTTAGAGCTCTAATGTATATGGGACCCTCTATGGAGAACCATGTTTTTCATGAATGACACAGTATATGGAGCTGGAGACTGTGACAAATAGAGAGGAATATGACAAAGAAACATGGGTGTGAGCCAGTTAGTTCAATTTAAGTAGAATGCTTTTGTGTTTTCTGAAGGCTCAAAAGGAGTAAATATTTTTCTCTAGTGACCAGATTGTCTTTTCCTATAGAAAGAAAGAGCACTTTGAAAAGTTATGTCAGTCCTGTTTCTAGACAAATGAGAGGATTGCTCCTTCTGAATTGCCTGTGGCCCAAAATAATCTTTGTCATAGTGGTACATTTTTGGACAACATACTTTAGAATTCCACAGTTGGATGACAATATAATAACAAATTTTAGTATTTTTTACAAGTCTTTAAAAATGGATTTTGCTGCTTTGACAAGCAACCTTAAATTTCTTAAATTAATAAACTGTTAATTTATTTCTATTGCTTAGAGTTACATGATTCACTGTTGTTTCCTTCTTGAAGAAATTTGTAAAGATAGTTTTTAGTGATTTTTGGACAGATTTCTTCATTGTTTTAACCAAAAATTTCTTCTGAAAGCTTTTAAAAAGTCATTTGAAACATCATGTAAAATGTGATTTATGCTTCTTGTCATTAATCTTTGAAATGATACTTTATTATTACTCAAATCAGTGTGGGTACATTGAACAAGGTTTGAGAGCCACTCTGTAGGACTGAGTCATTAGCCTCCAATTTTGCAGTGGATCAAGTACCGTATTTTCATTACTTAGAAAAAAAATAATGACCTTGCAATTGACTCTTACATTTAGCGTTTTCATCATCGCAGCTTTCCTACTATTAATTGCAACTGTTTGCATTGACCACATAAGAAGTCAGAAAAATCACTGGGTCACAGTTTAAACTAATTCAGCTTAATTCCAAGAATGATAGCCATAATTGACAATTTGCCAAATCAAAGGTCAGAGTTGTAGTCTAACTCTGTTGGTTTTGAAGTAATTAGCCTTAAAATTTATAATGTTATTCTGGGCATGCTAAAGCTCTCTTAAGAATTTATTCATACAATATAGGTAAAACTTTTCAACTTTTGGTGATTTATGAAATCAAAGCAGTTATGTAAAAACTAGTACTGCCATTTAATGTACTGTACAATTCTCTACACACAGTTCTCATTTAATTTTCCTGTGGGGAATGTGAGTAACAGTTTTCTTCAATGGGAAACAATTCTGATCTTATCTGAACTAGTCATACAAAATTCCTTAGATTTCCATGACCACACACCTGTCTTAGTTATATTGAAAAAAGGCCACAGATCATAGAAGGCCAAGACTGACTTGTCTGTAACATTGCAAGGACAGAGCGATACATATTAGAAAAATAGACAATTAGGGATTGCTACTACAAAGTGTTAGTTCCATTAAAATATACTTGTTAAGTGTAAAAATCCACACAATTAGAAATTTAGAGAAAGCTCACATGCTTATTTTCTGAAAGCCCAAATTCTTTGCATACAATTTAAGCTAAAAAAATGACATTATCCTGAGTCATTGATCCTGAAATCTGAAGTATCTCAAAGACTATAAAGTAGGAATGGAATACTAGTAACTAGTCTTTATTAATTTCAGGCATTATCATAATCAATTTGCGTGGATTATTTCATTTAATCATGTTTATTTATTTATTTTTGGTTGACGAGTAATAATTGTGTATATTTATGGAGTGTACTGTGATGTTTTGATCTATGTTATACATTGTGTGATGAATAAATAAAGCTAATTAGCATATTTATCACCTCACTAACTTATCTTTGTTGTGTGATAAGGACTTCTACACTGTAGTAGGAAAGAAAATTAGAATTCATCTTAGAAATACAGCTGTTTCATCAAAAACTAATAATTACCATGTAAGCCAGTTATTAATTGCACTATTTGATGTCTCCCTGTATATTTATGTCTATGTACCTATAGATTTATGTGTGTGTGTGTGTGTGTGTGTGTCTGTCTGCCCGCCCGCCCGCCCGTCCGCCCGTCGGCCCGCCCGCCCGCCCGCCCGTCCGTCCGTCCGTCCATCCATCCATCCATCCATCCATCCATCTATCTATCTATCTATCTATCTATCTATCTATCTATCTATCTATCTTTCCAATGTAATTAAAAATAAAATGTGAAATAGTTATAGTAATTATCATTAATTCTTTTATTTCCTCATTAATACTTAAAGAAACATTTTATGGTCAAAATTATTAATATTTTATCGATAAGAGGAAATAATAGATAAATAATCTATCCAAGATTAAACTAGAACAGATCCTGAGCTCTTTCAAAGGCTTTCAGAGGTCCAGGGTTCACATTATTATATAATCTACTGTTTCATTAAACTTAGGACTTGCACTTGTTTTCTCTTTATTGTTAATGAAGTTCAAGTCATGTTATGGACTACCCAAATACTGTATCTTGGCAATTGAGAAAAATCATGACAGCAAGAATATCCCTCTGAACTTTCCCACTGATTTCCCATGAAGGACATTTTGTTCTTAATGAGAATATACATTTTAATATATATTTAGAAATGACTAGGGGGAAAATTCATCACAGAAAATGTTTAAAAACCATTTAAATTAGGCATGTGGATGTTGTTGTAAGCAAATCTGAGTCACTAACAATGTGCAGGTACATGAGGAATATATACCAGTATTCATTATATTTCCATAACTTTGAAGGCATTAGGTTGTCTTGCTTCCTGGTGTTTGAACCTTTAAACTGATAATTAAACCCATTGTCATTATTGCTATTTTTATTACAGATTTTCAAACAATTAACTTTCTATTAAAGTGTATACTAAATACTGATGATTTAATCTTTATCAATACAATTTTTCTAAAGCTTTCTTCTTTCATATTATCAACATATATATAAGTAGTTTTAATGGCAAATAAATAATGTTGAATTTCAAAAGCACAACAATAGATAGAATATATAAGAGCTATAATTGTTTTGTAAAAATTTCACAAAGAAAACAAACTAAGATTACTAACAATGGGTAATACCAAGTTGTGACGTGGCATAGGAAAATACAAGAAAAAGTTAATTTCTAGTGTAGTTTTGAAGAAAAAATTCTGATTCTGTAGAAATGTGTAACTGGTTTTAATATAGAAGATATATTATGCAATTTATATTAATAGGAACCAAGATTCCTACTATTCACTTGTAAGAAGGTATCTTTGGTACTTAAGATTCACAAAAGTTTGATTTGAAATTTTAGTTAGAAATAAGGTGGCAATTTTTATGAACAAGAATGTATGCTCAATGGTCATTAGCCTGAAGAGTGCAGCTACAGAACATATTTATAATCACACAAAAATTTGATGTCATTCCATATATTTTTATCTTTGCGAATTTAGCCTTTAAACATATTTTATTTTGGTCAGTATATACTAAATATGTTCCAAAATATCAAGACACTGGATGAAGAATATCTGTCCATTTTTATAATCAGTTAAAATATTTGAATTTTAAGCAAAAGCTTTGAATGCAAAGTGAGTTATTTAATGAAACCAGTGGTATACAAACAACTTTAAAGATAAACAAACTAGATAAGATAAAATTCTGAGCAAAAAGAAAATGGGGGTATCTAAGTGATATTTCTATATCTTGGCAAACTCATTGTTTGCTTGTTTGTTTGTTTACTCATTGGTTTTTCAAGACAGATTTTCTCTGTATAGCCCTGACTGTTCTGGAACTTACTCTGTAGCCTAGGCTGGCCAAGAATTCTAAGATCCACTTCCCTCTGCTTCCTGAGTACTGGGGCTAAAGGTGTGCATCACCAGTCCCAATCTCAGAGTTGAAATTAAGTGAATAATAGATTTCAACAACTGGGAAGTTACATCAGTGTGATAGGCAAGCTTATCATCAAATTGACAAATGCATTATAAAATGCAGTGATTTTCAACTAAAAATAAAATTTTCATACAGTATATTCTGATTATGTTTTCCCCCTCACCAGATGCTCTCATATCCTCCCCACCTCCTCATCCATCTGGCTATGTCCCTTCTTTCTATCTTTAGAATACAAACAGGCAAACATTAAATCAAGTAAACCAGAATAAACAAAAACAACAACTATCAAAAAGATAGAGAAAGCACAAGAAACACCCACAAACAAAACATTAATAAAACCCACAAAATTGTAAAACAAAATATACAAACAAAAGTCTAGTAAAGCAAATGTCTGAAGTGATATGAGACAGAATGTGTACAAAAATACTATTGAGTTCTTTCTCTGTTGGCCATTTAATGTTGGACACGGGACTAACATTTAAGTGTGGTTAATGCAGTGAAACTCCATAGGATAAAATTATTATTTTTTCTTTCCTGACAGATCAACGTTGTTTTAATCAATCTATCCTGAAATGACTAAAATGAACTCTTGCAAAATAGGTATTCTTATTAACCTGCTGCTACATTTTCTGTGTTAGCTTGTAGAACATACTTTCTCCTTTTCAGATACTATGTGAACCCTTTAGCTACACTTTCAAACTACATGCAGCTCTAGCTAAAAGCTTTCTCTGTAGGTATCCTTGAACTTCCTGGGTTGGAGTCATTGGCAAGGAGCTTCTGCACAAATATCTAAGTGATATGTGATTGTAGGTAACAGGCTGCAAAGATGAATTATGTCTTATTAAATGAAAGCTTTGGGAGATCACATTTTTAAATTAATGTTATTCATAACGCTAGCAAGTTGCAATTCTAAAATTAACTAAATTCATATTAATGTTCAAGTCATGTATGGTGGACACATAAGTTCAAAGCCCGCCTAGGCAACATGAAGCCTTCTCTTAAAAAAGCATCGGAAACAAGAAAATGTCACATTTCCTCATTTACACTCAATTTAGATTGGTATTTTCAGCTACTCGTCTACTTTTGTGGAAAGAAAGAAAAGATTTATTAGAAACAATGGAGACAGTCCTAAATAACTCTGGAATATGATTTTATCAATGGCTGATGAATTATACTTCAGTGTGTTGATAAGGATATCTGTCTTAGGAGCTGAGCCTTTTCCCATTTATTATTGTGCTAGAGGAAATTTTTCCCCAAACAGTAATGGCTTATAAGAAGACATTTTTAATTCCCTAAGTGTTGAAAGGAAAGCAAATATCTCAAAATCTCAAAGAGAATGAAGAAACTCTCAGACAATTTGGGTACATGTTCAGAAATAAAATGTAAATTGCTGTTGTCTCATTTGTCATTTTAGTGATTCTTGGCATGGCAATGAGCTCATCAATCAAGTAGTTTCATCATTGGATGTGCTAACATTGTAGTTGTCCAATTACTATAAAAACAAACATATATACATACATAAATTCATATATACATATATATATATATAAATTCATGACAATTCTTATTGTTCTCATACAGAGTTATGGAACCTTCAGGCTATGAAACATAATAGCTAAAGATTAGACAACTATTAATAATCAGATTAATTAGATTCTGGTCCTGTAGCTAAGAAAATAAAGGGAGAATTAGAATACCACCAAAGTTTTGCTGTTGCCCCAGTGGCAAAATGCCGCTAATTAATACTAATAAGCTGAATACTAACAAGATGCTATTTATATAAGTTACATTGCATATATAAGACAAAGCACAGAAAAGATTATTGACTCTCAGAACTAATATGAAAAATTCAGTGTCAATTCTCATAATATATTAATTGAAAAGATAATTGTTTCATTTGAAAATATGGATGGACATCATAAAGATATCACACATTCTCTCAAATTAACACATTTCATAAAAGAACTTTGTAAAAGGAAGTGGCTTTTTTCATCTGTCTTTTATGAAGGACAAATAAATTTATAGTTAACTACAGGATTTAGGCTTCTGTTCTTTTGCAATAGTAATTGTGATATACTTTTTTTAACTCCACGCTGAGATTCCACATTGCTCCCTAGTGTGTATGTGCTAACATGATAAAAGTAAATCATTTCTCCACATTTACTTTGATGTTAATCAAAGTGGTCATTCATGTTGCTACATGATTCTCAGAAAAGACTTTCAAAATGAAATTGGTCACTGGTTTCTGGAGCAAAACAGAATAGAAGTGTCAGATGAGAGAGGTATTTTTTAGTGTTTTGTCACATTTCATTTTGAGTTTTACTTCTTTGTCTATTTGACATATGCTCTTAACTGGAATACTATAAAGTTTTTATTGCCATAAGTTTGAAATGACCACATTACTCATGAGCTGGAGAGTCACAAGTGAGATTTTAGCTTCTTTCAAAGCTGTAGAAATAAAACTTTATAGTACTCTTCCCTGGTATATGTTGTTTTACGTGACACGTTTTATTCCACTTTGCTCCTTCCTACATTTCCCTTCGTTAGTTTCATCCTGAATTATAGGCAAATTTGTATTGGAGATTTTCTCATATCTAGCTCTTTGATTTAAGCTCTATTTTCGCGATAACTTATGCATTTTTTCCGATGAAGATTGTCTGATCTTTAATTGCCATTTTAGTCTCTGTGTTATTATTTTTAAATCTCTGTGTCTGTGTATACATGTGCATACTTGCATACCCTAGCATGTGTGTCCATTTTAGATAATCCCAGGTGTAAATCCTCACATTCGACCCAGTTTGAGTTAGGGTCTCTTTTTTTGTTGCTGTGTACACTAGGCTAGCTATTCCATAAGCTTCTTCCTTTGCCAGTGTCTTCATCCCTTCTCAGTATACGGGGGTTATAAAATTGTGCTACAGCATCTGGCTTTACATAGGTGCTCCAGATATGAACTCAGTTTTTCACACTTATGTGGCAGATACTTTATCAACTAGAGTATTTATTGTCCAAGTCACCTTCCAAGTTTTAGACTGACCATTTTAAAATATTGCTATAATAAACATTTCTGTTGCAACACTGATTTCATTGCCAAAGAGGAAATATTGGATTTCTAAGCGGAACAAAACTATTGCTTGATTGAAATATGAAAGAGAAACATTTGGTTCTTCTTTAAAAAAGTAATTAAAATCATGACCATACACAGTCATGTTATAGACTTTGTAGAATTCATGCCCTTCAGTTGAGCTTGAGTCTTCCTTTTACATGGTATATGATACAGCTTCAATACAAAAACCAGTATACAAACTAAATGTGATATTTGAATTTGTTTTATAATTACACCATTTTCTCCTTCCATTTCTTCCACCCAAAACTTCTCATATACCACTACTTTTTCTTTCAAATTTATGTCCTCTTTTTTCATTGATTATTGTTGCATGTATATATGTAGATGTTTATACATCTACAAATACACTAAACAAGGACAGCAAGGTCCTATTTTATTCTAAAGACTGACATCCCAATAAATAAACAAACATTTCTGCATGGCTCACGTGGATTGAAGACGATATATTGGTTGCTCTTATATTAATTTAAAGATATAAGTAAATTATACTTAAAATTACTGTTAATATATAAGCAAAATAAGATAAAATGTACCTCTGAATTAGAATTTTTCTTACACACATACATACACATACACACACACACACATACACACACACATGCAAACATACACAAATACTGCTTTAAAGATGCTTTAAAATATGTGAAGAGAAAACACCAGTATTATGAGATCTTTACTGTTTGCTATAAGGACCAATGGATGCTAATATCTATAAATATACACTTTTTAGATATTTTTAAGTACATTTTTAATTTCAAAATAATTATCATTTATATCTTTATGAGAATATTGCTCAGTTGGTAAAATGTTTGTCTAATATCTGGGAGGGCCAGGGCTGCAAAAACAAGGCATGGTGTCATATATCTGTAATCTCAGCATTTGGGAGATAGCAGCTGGAGGGACAGAAGTCATCATTCTTAGGTACTTAGGATTTAAGGACAGCCTGGGTTAGAGTCCCTTTTTCAAAAAAATATTGAAAACTTCTACCATTTTATCATTGCTATTTGTCTTAGTCAGGGTTTTTATTCCTAGACAAAACATCATGACAAAGAAGCAAGCTGAGGTGGAAAGGGTTTATTTAGCTCACACTTCCACATTGCCATTCATCGCTAAGGGAAGTCAGGACTGGAACTCAAGCAGGTCAGGAAGCAGGAGCTGATGCAAAGACCATGGAGGGATGTTTCTTACTGGCTTGATTCCCCTGACTTGCTCAGCTTACTTTCTTATGGACCACAAGCCCAGGGATGGTACCACCCACAAGGGACCCTCCCTCCTTGATCATTAACTGAGAAAATGCCCCACAGCTGGATCTCATGGAGGCACTTCCCCACCTGGAGCGCCTTTCTCGGTGATAACTTCAGCTTGTGTCAAGTTGACACACAAAGCCTGCCAGTATACTACTATTCAGGCACAATTCATACACCCTGATTTAGTATCCTTTCTGTTGTGATGGTAAAATACATTGACCAAAACAACTTACCAGTAGCGGGCTAACATTAGCATATAGGTATAGAGCCAGCTCTTCATGACAAGGACAACTTGGCAACAGGTAGAAAAAACATGGTGGCAGGAAAGGAGGCTGACCATATTTAACCAGAACTCAGGAAACAGGATCTAGATAGGGACAAAGTATTTAATATCTGAGCCTATGGTGGACATAGACAGATCATGTAGAAACATTTTATTTTATTTTAATGGGGGAGGGAGGAATGACCATTTATCCCAAAGAAGCATTGAATAAATTTTATTCTTCAAAGACTTTAAGAACCCAAAATTTGCCTCTACAAAAAATACGTGAGAGAATTAGATACTAGACCTTTGTTTCATGCTGAATGTAATAAAGAAAAGAATCATCTTTTAATTTATGGTGTGGCAGAGAAATTAAAAGGAGATATTGCTGTGCGTTAACATGGAATAAAATGAAGTCAATAGGACTATATATGCATAAGTGTGAAAAAGAGACACCAAAAAATATAACTCGCTAACAGAGTTCTGCTTCTGCTTCTGTTTTGTCTTGCTGCTATGCTTGGTATGTGGGCCCTCTGGCTCATAGATGCTGATAATATTTGCACACTCACACATCAATCAGAACTGGTGCAGGGTCTATTAGGAAGCATCAGTCAGTTAACTGACATGGCAGGACTGCAAAGCAAGCAAGCAGGAAAGTCAAGTGGGAGCCTCGTGGATCTGACAATGAAATGGGCATTGGGATATCTTCTTATTTGTCTGACCATGCTATTGATGTTGTGGCTTAAGTATAGTAGGTATATAGATGCCAAGTCCTATCATGCTTCATTTATATCATTAATGTTGCTTGTGTAATTCAAATGGAGTGAAAACAAAGCAAAACAAAATTATTTTAAGCCTTAGTCTCCATGCCTTTTTGACATAGGATTGTTGACGAGAAATCGTCTTGCATACTTGACTAATAGAAAAATGTCAGAATCAGTTTATCCTATCTTGATCTCAGATCTGTTTGACAGTATTAGCTTTTCACAGCAATATTAGGAATTTCAGAAGTATCTACTTAATAATCTCAAATACACAGAGGCTTGCAATAAAATATATTTCAATTTCCTATGTCCTTTCATGCAGTGTTCTGAAACTTAAATGGAAAAGTCATCTTTAAGAAGAATTATAAACCATTTCCTACTACACTGAAATGAAATAGAAGACATGAATATGTTTCTCTTTGGAAGCTCTATCATGCAGTTATGTAAACTAATGGGTACAGTAGTTTTTCAGGCTGGGCAGTGAATCTAAACCTCCTTCATGCTTAGCTTGTTTTGTACTACAAAGCCATTTCCCTAAAACTTGTACTGTTCTTTTTGAAAATTGTTTCTATATATCTATCCCAAATCTCATAGAATTTGTTTCAATGCTGAAATGGAGGGAAAGCAACTGAGTACGAAAATAGCACCTAGAGAATTCATTATTATCTTCCCCCTCCAGAAGTTGGGTTAATTTGATGTTATCTGACTAAGAAGGTACACCATTACATTTTCACCATTTTAACTATTGATGTGGCTGTAATATGATATATATATACAAGATTCTTTGCCAGTGAACCTAACTAAGGCTCACCTGGGAAGATCATTAAAGTGAGGGGTGATATTTTTGGAAATTATTTCCTAGTCTTGTAGTTTTTAAAATAATCAAATATTGTAAGTAGTATTTTATATTTAGAATGTATTCAGCCAAATTTTCAAAATACCTGCTCTACGTAAACAGAAATGTCTGACAAATAATCTTTGAACAAGCCTTAAAATAATTTGACTTCGCTATCTTGGTGTGATCCTAGCAACATTAATAGCATAATAATGTACTTAACACAATAATCATGTGCTTAATTGTGCTGAATATATAAAACTGTTAAGTAAATCACATAATTTCACTTTCTTACCTTAAAATATTACTATGATGCTTCATTGTTCAGATAGGAAAACTTAAGGCATAAGAGGGACAATCACAATTTACAAATTTATAGGAATGATTTTTTTCCACTGTGCATGGTCATTTGTGTTTGTGTGTTGTATATTCATGTGAGTGTGTAGGTGTATGTTTGGATAACAGAATAGCCTGTCAGGCATTGTTCTTCTATTCTTCTCAATGTTACTGACTTGAGACACGATATCTTACTGAACTGAAAGCTCCCTGTATCTTCTAGAATGAAAAGCCAGGGAACTCTTGTGATACACCCATTTTTTGCTTGCCCCTCTTGCTAGATTCACAATCACTGCTATCCATATCTGGCTTTTTACATAGGTGCATGGTTACTAAAAATTCAAAATCTGATCTCTATGTTTGCATATTCTTACCAGCTGAGCCATCAACCTAGCCAAAACTATAGCTTTTTTTTTGGAAAAGAAATAGCTATTTGCAAGAGTAAAGGTACAGGTTTCTTAGATACATTTCCCCAATCCCTTACCCCTCCCCTGTCTCCCATCCTTTTAGAGTAGCCCTAACTGCCAGGAACTTGTTGTTTAGACTACACTGGCTTTGGACTCACAAACATCTGGCTTTTTCTGCCTCCTTAGTGCTGGGATTAAGTGTGTGCACCACTGCTAACCAACACATTTTTCTTAACAATTGAACAATATTAATGAAGTTTCTAAGAATGTCATTATTAAAAACAAATCAATGACACCTTTTGAGGACAAGGCAGTTCTGTTGTCAAGGCCATGCATAAAATATTTGACCTTTATAGGATTCAGCAATCACTAAAAAGGAAGTATTTTTCTGCTTTGGCATTTGCCTCTTTCGCAAATCCACCAACAATGGTGTTGGCAGCTCCGGAGCTGTAACTGCCTCTGAGTTTTCCACAGTAAATTGCTATATAGCTCATCTCCTTAAGCTGCCTTATTATTGTGAAAATTATTTTCCTCAACTTTAATCAAGGCACTGTGATAGCAATTGAGAATTTTGTTGACATTTTCCAACAAATGCCAAAAACTGGTTAGTGTTTTGTAGTGGCAAATATATATCCTAAACTTTTTAAAAAATGGATCTGCATGTTATAGGAAATATTAAGGAATGCCATCATTTATGGTAGTAAAATTATAAGTTCTTCATTATAATAATTATAATATTTTTAATCATTTGTGTTTTTACTTAAAAGCTAGGCCATGATGATGAATTCATTGAACATAATTTGGTACATCTTATATTTAAAATGTTAGGAAATGTCATGTTTTTAGTCAAGAAGCATAATAGAGTACAAGGAATTCATGTTATATAAGATCATAAAATTATAAAAATTAAACATTCATATTTGTGTATAACTGTGCATAGGCATACCCACATTAAAGCTCATACCTGTGTTTATGTATAGGTGCATGTATAATAAAATGCTATCTCCTTGAAAGATGTAGAGGTTAGTATTTCCTTATCATTGTAAGCTAGGAATCACCAAAGCATGAAAATGAAATTAAGCATACTTCCTTCATTCACTTATCACCACTTTTCAGAATTAGTTGCCCTATGGGTACCTTTTTAATTATATTGCACATCTTTCAATTAGATATTGGGAGGTTGAAAATTAAGTGACAAATCTAATGTTTTCTGCAGAAGACCTGAAGCTATGCTATTAAAAAGCTAGTAAAGGGAAAAGGGACGCTTCTTCTTTATCCATGGAATTAATTATACTCGTACACTCCATAAATCCTATGGAAAATAGTGACTTAAATGCTATTTAAAAAAGGTTTATAGTGATAAGCTACCATTTATGTTATGAAGAAAATTCAAAATGCTACCTCCTTTACTCCTACAAATTGTAAGGAAATATGATTTATGTTCTTTGAATAATAATAATGATAATAACAATATTTATGAAAGTGTTTATTTTATGCCTGAGTCTGTATTAAGGGCTATACAAATTGTATAACATTACCACCCTACTTTGAAGGAGCCACTACCACTTCTCTTTCAATACACAGGAAAACTCAAGCACATAGATTAAATAGCTTTCCAGCAATTATACATATGCACCTTTTGTGATCAATAGACTCAACTTATCTTGCTTTTCTTCCCCCAGAAGAGTGCTTTACCATTTTGGAGCCAGCATGCTAATGAGTTATTTGTGCTAATTATAACCCTGAGTCAATTTATTTAATAATTTGGATTTTTCTCTAGCTGCCAGTGAAGAAATATATCCAGTTTCAAAGAAAAATATAAATGCCAGAGCTTTAGATAGAAAGGAGACTTTCAAGGTTAGTTCACTCTGTAAAGTCAGGTCCATTCAAATAAGTTGAAAACAGGTTTTAAGTTCATACTTTTAACATGCTTTTTATGAGAAGGTTATAAAAGTTTGGAATTCTGTGAATAAACACAAATGGCATGATCCTCAGTTATCTAGTGAATTAAGTAAATAAATGCACCCATCTGGTTGAGTTGAAATAAAAAGAACAAATCAAAATTATCTTGGATAGCAATAGATGTACTTATGGAAATGATTATAAATGTATACACTGTTAAAAGAAACAATATAACAAATTCTTACTCTCTTTTTCACTGTGGTAATATTTTGCACAACTGTAGTATAATATCACAACCAGAATACACAATGATGCAGCTCACTAAGCATATTCAGGTTTCAGCTGCATATTTTGTCCAGTTCAGTAAAGTTTTATTCCAAGTGGACAATTGTAGATTATAAGAGGTCCACTGTGACAGATAATCCATCTGCCTCTTATTATGTTTATAATTGCCTATAATCTACTTACTGTTATCTGATGTCTAGATTGTGTCAACTTATTGTGACTTAGACAGCAATCAGAGACCTTGATGAGTGAGTATAATGATACTTGTGGGTTGGAAATGCTGGATCTGGGTCACTTTCTTCTGTTGGGTAAAGAGCAATAAATCTCCCCCAGTTTCAGACTCTGCACAACCAATCTCTGCCATGTTTATACTGCCATACAGAGGTGTCTTCCATTGTCTATTGTTTATTGATGGTGTGTATTGCTACATTAATTGAGAAAAAGTAGAAGAAAGTAGAATATTCCTGATGAGAAATTTCCAAATCAATTTTTCGATGAGGAAAGTATTTTGGAAATATTTATGTTAAATTAATAGTAACATTTTTACTACTATAAGTTTCTTAGAAGTTTGATAGTAATTATAATAAAAATTGTCACTTAGTGATGACAACGTCTGCCACTAATTTGATTAGTCTGTCTATGCCTCTCTTCCACCAGTAACAAGGAAAGTGTGATACTAATTTGCATTTGATGTGATAATGGTGTGGCAAAACCAAGTTTCATATGTATTTGATAACTGTATTGTATCATATGCATATGATAATGAGAAGTGATAATAAATAGTTCTCATTAGTGAGTTAACAGATTTATAAAATCATTTGTTATTAATGGTAGTTGATACTTAGTGTTGTGGTGTTTGGTGACATATGTTTTCAAATAATATAGACAATTTGGCTTCCTAGCATGAAAGGACATTTTTTTAATCAACCATGGATGTTTTCACTTAAATAATAATCAAAGATTTCTATATATTAGACTCTTTTTAAAAATGTAATTCCTTTTTAATTACTTTGGTCAATCTGGTTTTCTGATTGTGCCCCATTATCACTGAAATCTGTTGGAGAGACAGCTGAGAATATTGCTTAAATTATTAATTTACTTTTTGCCTATTATATAAAGTTATATTTAGTTTGATTTTGTGTTGGGGTGTTTAACCTTCATGTATATCTGTGTACCATGTGTATGTAATGTCCATGCAGGTCAGAATAGTGTGCTGGATCCCCTGGAACTACAGTTAGCAATGGTTGTGAGTAAACATTTGGGTGTGGAAAACAAACCTGGGTCCTCAGGAAAAGCAAGAGTCTTAACCACTGAACCATCTCCCTGATAGCATTTTGCCTATTTTTCTCTAAATTAAAAGGGATAGCATCTATTCAAGGAATTCTCTTTTTATACAAACATATATTTATATGCACATAACCACTATTTTCTTTTTTTATATACTTTATTCTTTTTTTTTAAATTTTTTTAAATTTACATTCCAAATCATTTCCCCTTTCCCGTTTCCTCCCTCCCCGAAAGTTCCATAAGCCCCCTTCCCTCCCTCTTTTCTCCATTCAACCCCCTATCATTTCTCTTTCCTGGCGTTCCCCTACATCACTCTGGAAAGCAGTCTGGCGGTTCCTCCGAAAACTGGGCATGACACTCCCGGAGGATCCGGCTATACCACTCCTGGGCATATACCCAGAGGCTTTATCTGCATGCAATAAGGACACATGCTCCACTATGTTCATAGCAGCCTTATTTATAATAGCCAGAAGCTGGAAAGAACCCAGATGTCCCTCAACAGAGGAATGGATTCAGAAGATGTGGTATATCTACACAATGGAATACTACTCTGCAATTAAAAACAATGAATTCACAAAATTCCTAGGCAAATGGTCAGAACTTGAAAATATCATCCTTAGTGAGGTAACCCAATCACAAAAGAACACACATGGTATGCAGTCACTGATAAGGGGATATTGACCCAGAATCTCGGAATACCCATAACCACTATTTTCAACTGATAAGGTTTAGAGTAATTGAGACTTTAATATATGTTGCTGTATTCGATTTTAGTAATACAAAATTGTTTAATGAAAAATTTAGGTATAATAAAAATAGTTCATTGTAAATATGGATTCATAAGCTACATCTTAAAATGATATTCATATCATCCCTGAAAAACTATCTTTGTTCTTGTCAATGCAGTGATGACAAATAATAATGAGGTCATTGTTAATATAGCTTTCTAATCTAATTTTCAAAGGACAAAACAGCAAACAACAAATTGGAAAAGATCTTTACCAACCCTACATTTGACAGAGGTCTAATATCCAATATATACAACGAACTCAAGGAGTTAGATTCCAGAGAACCAAATAACCTTATTAAAAATGGGGTACAGAGCTAAACAAAGAATTTTCACCCGAGAAATACCGAATGGCTGAGAAGCACATAAAGAAATGTTCAACATCCTTAGTCATCAGGGAAATGCAAATCAAAACAACCCTGAGATTTCACCTCACACCAGTCAGAATGGCTAAGGTCAAAAACTCAGGAGACAGAATGTGCTGGCAAGAATGTGGAGAAAGAGGAATACTTCTCCACTGCTGGTGGGATTTCAAGCTGGTAAAACCACTCTGGAAATCAGTACGGCAGTTCCTCAGAAAATTGGGCAGAATACTACTGGAGGACCCTACTATACCACTCCTGGGCATATACCCAGAGAATTCTCCAGCATGTAATAAGGACTCGTGTTCCACTATGTCCATAACAGCATTATTTATAATAGCGAGAAGCTGGAAAGAACCCAGATGTCCTTCAACAGAGAAATAGATACAGAAAATGTGGTACATTTACACAATGGAATACCACTCAGCTATTAAAAACAATGAATTCATGAATTCTTAGACAAATTGGTGGAACTTGAAAATACCACCCTGAGTGAGGTAACCCAGTCACAAAAGAATACACATGGGATGCACTCACAGATAAGTGGATATTAGCCCAGAGTCTTTGAATACCCAAGATACAATTCACAGACCAAATGAAGCTCAAGAAGAAAGAATATCAAAGTATGGATACTCTGGTCGTTCTTAGAAGGGGGAACAAAATACTGACAAGAGGAGATACAGAAACAAAGTGTGAAGCAGAGACTGAGGGAAAGACCTTCCAGAGACTGCCCCACTCAGGGATCCATCCCATATACAGTTACAAACCCCAGACACTGTTGTGTATGCCAAGAAATGCTTGCTGAGAGGAACCTGATATACCTATCTCCTGAGAGGCTTGGCCATAGTCTGACAAATACAGAGGCAGATGCTTATAGACAACCATTTGACTGAGCATAGGGTCCCCAATGGACGAGTAAGAGAAAGGACCCAAGGAGCTGAAGGGCTTTGCAGCATCATAGGAGGAACAATAATATAAATCACCCAATACCCCCAGAGCTCCAAGGGACTAAACCACCAACCAAAGAATACACATGGAGGGACCAATGGCTCCAGATGTATATGCAGCAGAGGATGGCCTTGTTGGACATCAATGGGAGGAGAGGCCCTTGGTCCTGAGAAGGCTAGATGCCCCAATTTAGGTGAATGCCAGAACAAGGGAAGCAGGGGTGGGTGGATTGGTGAGCAGGGGAAGGGGGGAGGGGTTACAGGATTTTCGCTGTGGGGGGAACCAGGAAAGGGGACAACATTTGAGATATAAACAAAGAATATATCTAATAAAAAAGATTTTTGTTACTATTGAAAAAAATAGAGTTCCCTTCAAAAAAAGGCAAAGAATTAGGATTTCTGGGGATCTGAATGCTGTTTTAAAGTAAGTAATCACACTAGTTAAAAGGACTATGCTCACTAAAGCACATATTATAAAATTTTTCTCAAAACCATTCTGATAATCATGTCAACCTTGGTTACTTTTAGCTTGAAGAGGAAAAAAAGGAGTGGACAATGATGATCTTATTGTTTTTGCTATAGTTCTTTACTTTAGTATGGTGTCTCAATTAAGCCCATGCTGGACTTGACACACAGTTATCTTTCTTCCTCAGTCTTCCTGGTGCTGAAATTAAAAATAAGACGCACCTGACCCAATTCCTCTTTCCATTTTAATATCATAAGTAAAGAACAGGAAATAAACTAACAAAGGACTAACAAGGAAATAACAAATAAACTAACAAGGAAAGCAATAGAAAAAGGAACTACAGATAAAATGGCAGCATGTTTAGTTTAGCAAACTTTTTGAACACTGAAAAATAGGCAGCAGTGATGAATTTTTAGAAAATTAAACTTTGACATCACCTGGGGCTTGCTATATCCATTCTAGTAGAAGCAACTGCTCCTTTGTCATGTTGTGGATGATGTATTAGACATGTCATGTTGTCAACTACAACATACACTTTTTTCCAATTTTGTTTTATCTTGGCTGCCCATGTAGTATCAGAACATTGCATGAAGATACATAGTCCTTCCTGGATCTTTAAGTCTTAAGTCTCAAGTTTCCTAGGTCATATATACATATACATATACATATACATATACATATGCCTTGGTTTCTCTGTACACTAACTGTAACCTAGAAAAATAAGGTTTGTACTCCTGTACAAATTGTCAAAACACAATTCTTACCTCAAAGGGTGTCAGAGAGAGTTGCTAATGCCATACAAGAAGGATCATGATCCAGGAATGCAGATTTAGGGAACTCCAAATCGCACGTTGTAACATAAAAGCCATTTCATGAAGTTTTTATAATAATGGAACAAAGAAAGTTATAAGTCAAGGTGTTTTGCACATACATTGATTGGAACATTAAGTAGGCAGTTGGAACAAAATGGAGAATTTGCTACTTATCGGCCTCAGATGCTATTTCATGACTTCATCTTTTGATTGGTATAAGCTGGTTGTCTTAATACATTCTAAAAAGGTTTATAACTATTAATCACAGGATGTTAGGTCTGACCCAAAATAATGATAACAAGGCTCTGGACTTTCAGTGTTAGAACCTTGTGTATCTTGGCAGTTCTAAGCACCAACCAAAGAGTACACATGGAGGGAACCATGGCTCCAGCAGCACATGTAGCAGAGGATGGCCTTTTTGAACATCAATGAGAGGAGAGGCCATTGGTCCTGTGAAATCTCGATGCCCCAGTATAGGAGAATGCCAGAACAGAGAAGAGGAAGTTGGTGGCTTGGTGAGCAAGGGAAAGGGGAAAGGGATAGTGGGTTTTCAGAGGGGAAACCAGGAAAGGAGATAACAGTTGAAATGTAAATAAAGAAAATATCTAATTAAAAAAAAACATATGCAGAGACTGGTTGTTTCCAGAAATTCTTGTATCTGCATTCCCTGTTCTGTTCAATTTTTTCTTATTTTGCCAGATTTTAATGGAATGAAATATAGCCCATGAGGTAGGAGTTGGTATTCCCCTGTGTATACTTGTGCAAAATTATTAATTGAACCCTATGACAATATAAATTGCAAAATCTTTGTTTAGCTCACTCACATTTGTGTACTCCAGAATATTTGTGAAAAGAAAGAAATAATTTTCAAAGTGTATTCTACCAGCAATCCTAGAATGAAATGTGGAAGATTTCTCTTTGAGGCTGTTCAAAATGCTGGTTCTGTCTCGCTGCAGTTAAAATAAGCTAAATTCTTTGTGGGTCATGTATTTGTGAGAAGTACTTGGGTGGTAACAGATGGACAATTAAAAGCAAGTGAAATGATAAAACTGTGTCTGACACCCTGTAAAACAAATTGTACGAAGAGCCTGCCAGTTGTAGGAGAGAACATAAGCTTCTTATTCACTTGGAATTTCCTGAGATAAAGGGAGAAATGGACTTGGAACAAAATTTAATATGAATCTGAAAAGATAAGGCATTTGTCTTGAAGGAAGTTTCTAAACAAGTAAGCTACAGAGAAAATAGGAGTATGAATCCCTGTCTGCCCTTTGTACAGACCATACACCCCGCAGGATCTGCACTGGCCCTACAGTTTTTCAAAGATAATTGTGATCCTGTAGGATATTTCTGTATAATGCATTCTTCCTGCCCTGTAACAGCCTGCCTGGTCTGTGAACACCATGGGATTTGACCCTTTGAATACTGTTCTTTTAAAGGAGTTTGTCCTGTTTGTCCAAGTTTTTCCTACTAAAGGTCAGCTTTAAGTGGTAATTGTTTTGTCAATGTTTCCATGCCTTGGGACAAAGTACCTTCCTTACTCAATATTTTCGTTCTAGTTTTATTCCACATGGGGGTAATGTTTTCAAACATATTTTTCCTATGTTGTTCTTGGGTGTGATGATGCATTTATTTTGGGCATTTGATGTTTAATTTGCAAAATACAAGTTGACAGAGTATTTGTTCATTGCTATTCTGGGTAAAGAACTAGTCAGCTGTTACTCATCTTCACATATTGATTTTTCTCTCCTACACTAACATATACATACTTTATATTAGTCATTAAACCAATTCTTCTACATTGGAATCAGGCTCGCATTTACACTCAGAGTATAAAGAAAAGTCGTATAGTGTGCTATAGTATCACATTTTCTTTGATACTTTTGCTAAACACATAAATCATGGCTGTTCTATCTCTTGACTTTTCATATCCTAAGACTTGGCTTGTAATCTTTAATAACAACCAAAACCATAGTGTATATATATATATATATATATATATATATATATATATATATATAAAATAGGACATAGGAAAGGCTAGAAGGGTGGCGACCTCTGTTCTAGGGATCGACTGCACTGAGGATACAGGTACCCAGGGACTCCCCAATATAACATCGCTTGGGACACAGCCTGTTGTGCTTCCATCTGAGCCCAAGAACAAGGCAGCACTGTGGTCATCTGGGCACCAGCTCTGCTGTGGGCCATCTGCCCTGCAGAGTGATCTGTGCCTGGAGAGTGCAGAGTGCACTCTGCCATCTTTGTTCTGGCAACAGGGCAACTCGAACCTCCAGACACAGGGACAGTCAAGCATAATATCACATGGGTCTCAGCCAGCTTGTGTGTGTGCTCCCTGCTACCAAGAGCTGGGAAATCTGCAGTAACCCAAGCGCCAGCTCTGCTGTGGGACATCTGCCCTGCAGAGGGAACCCCCCCCCCTGCGCTGGGAGAGAGCTCACTCGCAGAGAGCAAGAGTATAACAGCCTCCACTTGGGAACCTCTGCTCCAGGGAATCTTCTCACTACACTGAGCCTTTGGATGTGCAGGGATTCCCCAATATAATATCACTTGGGTCAAGGCACATCAGGGCTCCAAAGTCACTCAGGAACAGGGCAGGCTCCAGAAATCGGTGCCAGGGGAATCCTGGTAATCCAGGGGGGTCAGAAATAGCTTTGCAGGCTCACAGGAGGTCCAACCAACAGCCAGTGACAGCAGGACCAACTAACACCAGAGGTAACCATATGGCAAAAGGCAAATGTAGGAACGTTACTAACAGAAATCAAAGTAATATGGCACCATCCGAACCCAACTCTCCAACAGCAGCAAGTCCTGGATACCCCACCACACCCAAAAGACAAGATCTGGATTTAAAATCACTTCTCATGATGCTATTAGAGGATTTCAAGAAGGACATAAATAAATCTCATAAGGAAATAAAGGAGACCATGAATCAACAGTTAGAAGCCCTTACAAAGGAAACACAAAAATCGCTTAGAGAAATGCAGAAATGGGTCAACAGATGGAGGCCCATAGGGAGGCAACACAAAAATCGCTTAGAGAAATGCAGGAGAACATGGGTCAACAGATGGAGGCCCATAGGGAGGCAACACAAAAATCGCTTAAAGAAATGAATCAACGGGTAGATGACCTTACAAAGGAAACACGAGAATTGCTTAAAGAAATGCAGGAGAATATGGATCAACAGATGGAAGCCAATGAGGAGGAAACACAAAAATCGCTTAGAGAAATACAGGAGAACTGGGGTCAACAGGCAGAAATCCTGAAAGAGGAAATGCAAAAATACCTTAAAGAAATATAGGAAAATACAAATAAACAAGTGAAGGATCTGAGGAAATCCATAAAGGATCTAAAAAAGGAAGTAGAAACAACTAAGAAATCACAAAGGGAGACAACTTTGGAGATAGAAAACCTTGGGAAGAAATCAGGAGTCATAGATGCAAACATCAACAATAGAATACAAGAGATGGAAGAAAGAATCTCAGGTGCTCAAGATACCATAGAAAGCATCAACTCAACAGTCAAAGAAAATGCAAAATGCAAAGCATGTGTAACCCAAAACATCCAGGAAATCCAGGACACAATGAGAAGACCAAACCTAAGGATGATAGGTATAGATGAGAATGAAGATTTGCAACTTAAAGGGCCAGTAAATATCTTCAAAAAAATTATGGAGGAAAACTTCCCTAACCTAAAGAGAGAGATACCGATGAATGTACAAGAAGCCTACAGAACTCCAAACAGACAGGACCAGAACAGAAATACCTCCTGTCACATAATAATCAAAACACCAAATGTCCTAAACAAAGAAAGAATATTAAAAGCGGTAAGAAAAAAAGGCCAACTAACATATAAAGGAAGAACTATCCGAATCACATCAGATTTCTCACCAGAGACTATGAAAACCAGAAGATCCTGGGCAGATCTCATGCAGACACTAAGAGAACACAAATGTCAGCCTAGACCCAGCAAAACTCTCAATCAGCATAGATGGAGAGACCAAGATATTCCATGATAAAACCAAATTTTCAAAATACCTTTCCACAAACCCAGCCCTGCAAAGGATAATAGGTAGAAATCGCCAATACAAGGAGAGAAAACACACCCCGGAAAAAACTAGATAGTAACCTTCTTGAATCAAACCCAAAAGTAGATAACCACTCAAAGATAAAGATAGCATCAAGAATAGCAGGTGGCAATAATCACTATTCCTTAATCTCTCTTAATATCAATGATCTCAATTTCCCAATAAAAAGACATAGACTAACAGACTGGATACGTAAACAGGACCCAGCATTTTGCTGCGCACAGGAAACGCACCACAGTGTGAAAGACAGACACTACCTCAGAGTAAAAGGCTGGAAAACAATTGTACAAGCAAATGGTCCCAGGAAACGAGCTGGAGTAGCCATCCTAATATCAGATAAAATTGACTTTCAAACTAAAGTCATCAAAAAAGACACAGAAAGACACTACATACTGATCAAAGGAAAAATCCGCCAAGAAGAACTCTCAATTCTGAATATCTATGCTCCAAATGCAAGGGCACCCTCATTCGTAAAAGAAACTTTACTAAAGCTCAAAGCACACATCGTACCTCACACAATAATAATGGGTAACTTCAACACCCTGCTCTCTGAAATGGATCGTTCAGGAAAGCAGAAATTAAACATCTAATGGAAGCCTTGGAACAAATGGAACTAACAGATATACATATATATATAACATTTCATCCTAGAGCAAAAGAATACACCTTCTTCTCAGCACCTCATAGTACCTTCTCCAAAATCCACCATATAATTGGTCACAAATCAGACCTCAACAGATATAAGAAGATCGAACTAATCCCATGCCTCCTATCAGATCACTATGGAATAAGCGTGGTCTTCAATGGCAACAAAACAACAGAAAACCAACATACACATGGAGGCTGAACAATGCTCTACTCAATGATACCTTGGTCAAGGAGGAAATAAAGAAAGAAATCAAAGACTTGTAAAATTTAATGAAGATGAAGGCAGAACATACCCTAATTTATGGGACACAATGAAGGCGGTGCTAAGAGGAAAATTCATAGCCCTAAGTGCAGCCAAAAAGAAATGGGAGAGAGCATACACTAGCAGCTTAATGGCACACCTGAAAGCCCTGGAACAGAAAGAAGCAAATACACCAAAGAGGAGTAGAAGGCAGGAAATCATCAAACTCAGGGCTGAAAACAATCAAGTAGAAACAAATAAAACCATACAAAGAATCAACAAAACTAGAAGTTGGTTCTTTGAGAAAATCAACAAGATAGATAAGCCCTTAGCCAGACTAGCCAGAGGGCACAGAGACAGTATCTAAATTAACAAAATCAGAATCAAAAAGGGGGAGATAACAACAGAAACTGAGGAAATTCAAAAAATCATCAGATCCTACTACAAAAGACTGTATTCAACACAACTAGAAAATCTGAAGGAAATGGACAATTTCCTAGACAGATACCAAATACCAAAATTAAATCAGGATCAAGTAGACCACCTAAACCATCCAATAACCCCTGAAGAAATAGAAGTGGTCATTAGAAGTCTTCCAACCAAAAAAAAAAAACAAAGGTCCAGATGGTTTTATTGCAGAATTCTATCAGACCTTCAAAGAAGACCTAACACCAATACTCTGCAAACTATTCCACAAAATAGAAACAGAAGGAACACTACCCAACTAGTTCTATGAAGCCACAATTACGATAATACAAAAATCACACAAAGACCCAACAAAGAAAGAAATCTCAGGCCAATCTCTCTTATGAATATCGATGCAAAAATACTCAATAAAATTCTTGCCAGCCGAATCCAAGAACACATCAGAATGATCATTCACTACGATCAAGTAGGCTTCATCTCAGGGATGTAGGGATGGTTCAATATAAGGAAGTCCATCAATGTAATCCACTACATAAACAATCTCAAAGAAAAAAAACCACATGGTCATTTCATTAGATGCTGCGAAAGCAATTGACAAAATTCAGCATCCTTTCATGCTAAACGTCTTGGAAAGATCAGGAATTCGAGGCCCATATCTAGACATAGTAAAAGCAATTTACAACAAACTGGTAGCCAACATCAAACTAAATGGAGAGAAACTTGAAGCAATCCCACTAAAATCAGGGACTAGACAAGGCTGCCCTCTCTCTCCATATCTTTTCAATATAGTACTTGAAGTTCTAGCTAGAGCAATTAGACAACAAAAGGAGGTCTAAAGGATACAAATTGGAAAGGAAGAAGGAAACTATCACTATTTGCAGATGATATGATAATATACTTAAGTGACCCAAAGAACTCCACCAGAGAACTCCTACAGCTGATAAAAAACTTCATCAAAGTGGCCGGATATAAAATAAACTCAAGCAAATCAGTAGCCTTCCTATACTCAAAGGATAAGCAGGCTGAGAAAAAAATAAGAGAAATGATAACCTTCATGATAGGCAAAAACCATATAAAGTATCTTAGTGTGACTCTACCCAAACAAGTGAAAGATCTCTATGACAAGAATTTCAAGTCTCTGAAGAAAGAAATTGAAGAAGACCTCAGAAGATGGAAAGATCTGCCATGCTCATGGATTGGCAGGATTAATATAGTAAAAATGACCATCTTGCCAAAAGCAATATACAGATTGAATGCAATCCCCATCAAAATCCCAACTCAATTCTTCATAGAGTTAGAAAGAGCAATTCAAAAATTCATCTGGAATAACAGAAAACCCAGGATAGCTAAAACTATTCTCAAGAGTAAAAGAACTTCTGGGGGAATCAGTATCCCAGACCTCAAGTTGTACTCCAGAGCAATAGTGTTAAAAACTGCATGGTATTGGTACAGTGACAGGCATGTAGATCAATGGAACAGAATTGAAGAGCCAGAAATGAATTCACACTCCTATGGTCACTTGATCATTGACAAAGGAGCTAAAACCATCCAGTGGAAAAAGGATAGCCTTTTTAACAAATGGTGCTGGCTCAACTGGAGGTCAACATGCAGAAGAATGCAAATTGACCCATTCTTATCTCCTTGCACTAAGCTCAATTCCAAGTGGATCAAGGACCTCCACATAAAACCAGACACACTGAAACTAATCGAAAGGAAACTAGGGAAGAATCTTTAACATATGGGCACAGGGGAGAATTTCCTGAACAGAACTCCAATAGCTTATGCTCTAAGATCAAGAATTGACAAATGGGACCTCATAAAATCACAAAGTTTCTGTAAGGCAAAAGACACTGTCAAAAAGACAAAGCAGCAACCAACTAACTGGGAAATGATCTTTACCAACCCTACATCAAACAGAGGGCTAATATCGAATATATACAAAGAACTCAAGAAGTTAAACTCCAGAGAGCCAAGTAACCCTATTAAAAACGTGGGATACAGAGCTACACAAAGAGTTCTCACCTGAAGAATATCTAATGGCTGAGAAGCACCTAAAGAGATGTTCATCATTCTTAGTCATTAGGGAAATGCAAATCAAAACAACCCTGAGATTCCATCTCACACCAGTCAGAATGGCTAAGATCAAAAACACAGGAGACAGCAGTTGTTGGCGAGGATGTGGAGAAAGAGGAACACTCCTCCACTGCTGGTGGAATTGCAAGCTGGTACAACCACTCTGAAAAGCAGTCTGGCGGTTCCTCAGAAAACTGGGCATGACAGTCCCGGAGGATCCGGCTATACCACTCCTGGGCATATACCCAGAGGATTTACCTGCATGCAGTAAGGACACATGCTCCACTATGTTCGTAGCACCCTTATTTATAATAGCCAGAAGCTGGAAAGAACCCAGATGTCCCTCAACGGAGGAATGGATTCAGAAGATGTGGTATATCTACACAATGGAATACTACTCTGAAATTAAAAACAATGAATTCATGAAATTCATAGGCAAATGGTCAGAACTTGAAAATATCATCCTTAGTGAGGTAACCCAATCACAAAAGAACACACATGGTATGCAGTCACTGATAAGGGGATATTAATCCAGAATCTCGGAATACCCTAGACACAATTCGCATATCAATAGATTTCTAAGAAGATGGATGGAGAGACCCCTGATTCTGGAAAGACTGGATGTAGGGGAACGCCAGGACAGAGAAACGAGAGGTGTTGAATGGGGAAAAGAGGGAGGGAAGGGGGCTTATGGGACTTTCGGGGAGGGAGGAAACGGGAAAGGGGTAATGATTTGGAATGTAGATAAAAAAAAACTTAGAAAATAAAATTTTAAAAAAATGGGGTACAGAGCTAAATAAAGAGTTCTCACCTGAAGAATATCTAATGGCTGAGAACCCTGATCCTGGAAAGACTGGATATAGGGGAATACCAGGATGGAGAAGGGAGAGGGGATTGAATGAGGAAAAGAGGGAGGGAAGAGGGCTTATGGGACTTTCAGGGAGGGAGGAACCAGGAAAGGGCAAATCATTGGGAATGTCAATAAAAAAAAATAGAGAAAATAAATTAAAAATACAGTAAAAAAACCCACCTTAACTGAATAAAAATTCAGAGAATATGTAAGCAGGATTGATACTGATTCTAAATAAGTCAACAACATAAACTTAAAGTAAATGATTCCAAATGCCTGAGCACAGCAGCAGCAGCAGCAGCAACTACAAAAACAACAACAATGACATCAAAACAGTAAAGTTTCTTGTGACAACTCAGAGAGGGGGTATATGTTAATTCAGAAACTGGGTATCACGGGAACATTTTTTAACAGTTTATGGACATATAAATTTTATAAGCTTTCAAAAGTATACAATTTATTGTTTCTATCAAGTCCTTAGAAACTTCACATATTTACTGTCCTATCTCCTTTCACTTTCTGCCATCCACTAACATTTTTCTTTTTTCTATGACTTTGCCTACTTCAAAAATTATGACAAATAATTGGGTTAGCTGTCGTCTTTAGTTTCTGTTTCCTTTCTTTACACAAAATGTTTTTAAGGTTGATGTGTGCTGTGAACTCACCATTGCTGAATCAAATTTTATTGTACATATACAGACACATACACACACACCCATACATGTGTGTGTGGGCAAACACACACACACACACACACACACACACAGTTTAGTTTATCTACCCATGGATTCCAGATTACTTATCCATTCCATATTTTGTTTCTATGAGATCCCTTGTGTTGGAAAGAGCCAGAATGTGCTTATACCCATTAGTATGTAATTGACATTGTTAATGCATGTGTCGTTTTTATGAAGATGCATAAATAAAAATATATTTTCTCATTGAATCACTACTGTTTTACAGCATACATGAATTTTATGATGCTTATCTATGATGAAACTCAGAAATTCATATAAGAGTTAGCATGGATGACTTGTGTGCTATGTTTTATTTTGCTGAAACATGGAGTCATTGGCTAGATAAAATCTAGAAAAAATATATGTAACTTTGTTTTGACATTTGACATGCTCCTTTCATGAGGGTCTCAGAGTAACTAAGCTTCTTACATAATACCTTAGGATTGTGAGCAACAAGTATTTTAGCAAAAAGCAAGAAACTGTCTGGTTTTTTTTTTTTTTTTGTGATCCAGCCATAGAGGTCTTTATACATCATAATTAAGAAAAAAGAAATGGGTCTCCATCTTTCTGCATATCAAAGACTTTCGAGGCTGATGTCAAAACTATAATAGATAGGGATATATTTTCTTAATGGTGTAGGCTTGCATCTTGAAAGTAATTAGAAATGATTAAATTAGCTGCTTTCTGAACATGAAAAGTTCTTACTTTGGATGTTACTAACCCTTGATTAAAAGACAAGGTAATAACTAATTTTCCTAAGTGAGAATGTATATGTAGCAAGCCATAACTACTTATCCCCTGAAAAGACTATTCTAATATTCCTTCCTTTGCTGTCAAAGTTTTCTATAGATATCATTCACAGCTGTCTCTTTAACTTCCCAGTAAATATTTTTCTTTTCCTAAAATATCTGTTTTTTTCCTCCTCTGAGCCAAATCAAATATTCTTTAATATATTCCAAACCTTCATTGAATCTTGATTAGATTTAATATTCTTGGCCACTACTTTTGGTTCAATAAAATTAATATTGTAATTAATATATATTAACAAGATACAGAAATATATCAGAATATGCTCACACATACAAATATATACACAAATATATGATTTCTATAATAGTATAAAATATAAAACAGAATATAGCAAATAATAATATACGTTTAATGGTACATCAAAATTCTCTATGTGAGAATGGGGAAATAAAGCTTATTTACCTGAGGAAAAGAATAAGGAATAGCTTCTTATAGAATGTAATATGTGTAATTCAAATAATGTATGGTCAGAATTTACCTCTATTTAGTTTACTAGGTAGCATAAGGAATCCAAATAATTATTTTTCTATAATTTTAATTTTTGTTGAAAATAGATTTTGTTTTATACAATATATTCCTATCATGATTTCCCCTACCCTAACTCTTCTCAGATCTTTCCCAACTCACCTTGCATCCAAATCCAAACCCTTTCTTTTTCTTTCTTTTTAGAAAACAATCAGGCAACTAAAACAGTGTTGGGGCCCCATCTAGTTTGGACATGTACTAGTCTTGAACATGTTGACATAGTCTCTCATGTGCATTAGTCCTGTTGTCTCTAGAAGGCCATCTTTCCCTAGTGTCCTCCATCTATTTTGGCTCTTACAATCTTTCCACTTTCCCTTCTTCCTGGTTCCCTGATCCCTGAGGGGGAAGGATTTGGTAGAAACATTCCATTTAGGACTGAGTGGTCCAAGATTTCTCACTTTCTGCACATTGTCCAATTGTGGGTTTCTGCATTTTCTCCATTTGCTGTTAAAAAAGCTTCTCTGTGGATGGCTGAGCAAGACCCTGATTTGTGAGTATAGCAGAATGTTACTAGGCGTTATTTTATCACTACATTTCTTTAGCAAAACAGTAAGAAAATAGGTCCATAGACTATGTGCCTCTGATTCTTGGCTTCCTAAGCAGTTTCATTCATGGGTTCCTTCTAAAAGAGTAGGCCATGAATTCAATCAGATAAGGGAAATTAAAAAAAATATTAGTGATGTTTTACTCCATAAGTTATATCCCTCTGAAATTCAAAGCACAAACTGAATGTTCCTTTCTCATATACTACTTTGTATGCCAAGGACTTTGAGTTTTATTAAAATATATATTTCTTTGCAAATTATTTGTTTTTTAGTATATCAGACACATATACAATAATAGATGATTATCACATCTCAGTCTGAATGCCCATCAACAGGGACACAAATGAAAAGAATTGTCATGGATGTGTGAACTAACATTTACTATGTTTAAGTGCCCATTTTATTTTAATATTGTTGATGCCTTCGGCAAAACATTCTTTTAAAGAGTTTTCCTTATACCATTAAAATAATGTCAAACAATGTCATTTAAAAATAGCATGAAGATGAACTTCATAATCATAATCATCTCATCTCCTTAGATGTTATTTATAGATGAATGTTATTTTTACCTCTGAGGGAATTGCTGAACTTCTTTCAGAATTAAATACACAAGAGCAGCAATACCCCTGCAATGTAGACTGCCAAAATCGTAATGCAAATAATTCCAGTTTGTTATTCAAACTTTGTAAAATATTTGCAATAAAATGTAGAAAAATTTAAACACTATGAAATTAAAAAATCAGGAAATATTTGGTAGAAACTTATGCACAACAGAGAATAGAAGACTAAATATAAGTGATGTATATTGTGCCAGGGAAGTAATTGTTCAGGAATTAAACATATTGGTCTCAAGGCTTTTATTGCTGCAATAAAACCATGACTATACTTCATCATCCAGGGAAGATAGGGAAGAAATTCAAAGCAGCAACCAGGAGTTGGGGAGGGAGGGGCAGGAGTTGAAATAGAGGTCACAGAAGAGTTGACTAGTTCTTTCTTCATGGCTTGCTCAGCCTGCTTCTTATAGCACTCAGGATGACCAGCCCCGGAATTGCCCCTCCTATACTGAGTTGGGCCTCCTTACATCAATCATCAATCAAGAAAATGCAGCACAGGCTTGCCTAGAAGCCAGTATGTTGGGGGCATTATTTCAATCAGGGAAACCACTTCCCAGGTGAGTCTAGCTTGTGTCAAGTAGTGTAAATTAGCTAGCACAACCACTTTGACATGATTTTTTAAAACTAAAAGTAAATTTACACCTGCATTTAGTAATTCTTTAAGATGTGTGTTTTTAAAGAGAAGTACAAAACAAAAAGAAATGTGTTCATTACAAATGGTTTCACCATAACCATAGGAGATAGAGGATACATAAATATATGATAGATAGATAGATAGATAGATAGATAGATAGATAGATAGATAGATAGATAGATAGATAGATCGATAGATAGATAGATAGATAGATAGATGTAGACATTCTCCATATATTCAGTTAATGGGAAATCAAGTGTGTGAGAAAAGGTAGCCTAAATGTGCACAGAAAATTTTATACTATGTTCTGAAAAGAATGAGATCAATTTTTGTTTGAATATTGAAATGTGGTCACTCTGTACCAAAATTGCTCTGTAGTCAAGGCCACCCAGAGACTGCCCTGCCTGGGGATTCATTCTATAAACAGTCACCAAACACCGCCACTATTATGGACAACAGGAAGTGCATACCAAAAGGAGCATGTCATGGTTGTCACCAGAGGGGCCCTGCCAGAGCCTTACACATACAGAGGCAGATGCTAGCAGTCAACCATTGGACTGGGCGTGGGGTCAACAAGGGAGGAGTTGGATGGTGGTCCAGAGGAGCTGAAGGCGTTTACAGCCCCATAGGAAGAACAATGATGTCTGCCACCCAGATGCCCCAGGACTCCCAGGGACTAAACCATCAACCAAGGGGTATACATGGTTCCAGGCAAAAATGTATCAGAGGAATGCCTTGTCTGGCATCAGTGGGAGGAGTGGTCCTTGGACAGGTGAACGCTCAATAGATGCCCCAAAGGGAAAGCAAGTGGGGGAAAGGGTCAGGGGTTGGGTGGAGGGGCATATACTTGGAGGCAGGGGGTGGGAGGAGGGGTTGGAGGTTTATAGGGAGGAGGGAAACCAGGAAAGGTTTTAGCATTTGAAATGTAATTGAAGATTATATTCAATAAAATAAAGAAAAAATAGAACATATAGAGACATACCGATGCTACAAATATTTATAAACTGTCTATTTGTATTAAAATCCTGTAAATCAATCTATACATAAATTAACAAGCAAACTACATGCTTGAGCCAAAAAACACATAGAATTCCTTCTTGGTATTTTGTAACCTGTTCAGTAGTGTCAGAGGGAGAGTAGAGTGTGTTCGCAGTTCAAAGTTCATTGGTTCATCATGCAGCTAAGAGAGTAGCATATGAATGTATTTCTCTTTTAGAATTTATTTATACCATTTCATTTTAAGAATTGATGAGGATGTGGAAGAAAACAACCTGAGATTCCACCTCACACAAGTCAGAATGGCTAAAATCAAAAACTCAGGTGACAGCAGATGCTGACAAGGATATGGAGAAAGAGGACACTCCTCTATTGTTGGTGGGATTGCAAGCTGGTACAACAACTCTGGAAATCTGTCTGGAGGTTCCTCAGAACCACTCCTGGGCATATATGCAGAAGATGCTCCAACATGTAATAAGGACACATGCTCCACTATGTTCATAGCAGACATATTTATAATAGCCAGAAGCTGGAAAGAACCCAGATGTCCTTCAACAGAGGAATGGATGCAGAAAATGTGGTACATTTGCACAATGGAACGCTACTCAGCTATTAAAAATAATGACTTCAAAAAATTCTTAGGCAAATGAATGGAACTAGAAAATGCCATCTTGAGTGAGGTAACCCAATCACAAAAGAACACACATGTTATGCATTCACTGATAAGTGGATATTTGCCCAAAAGCTTGGAATATCCAAGATACAATTCACAGACTACATGAAGCTCAAGAAGAAGGAAGACCAAACTGTGGTTGCTTCAGTGCTTCTTAGAAGGGAAACAAAATACTCAGAGGAAATATGGAGAAAAAGTGTGGAACAGAGACTGAAGGAAAGGTCATCCAGAGACTGCCTCACCTGGGGATCCATCCAATATACAGTTGCCAAACCCAGCTGCTATTGATGCCGAGTAGTGCTTCCTCACAGGAGTCTGATATGACTGTCTCCTTAGAGGCTCTGCCAGAACCTGAAAAATAACAAATACAGAGGTGAATGCTGGCAGCCAACCCTTGTGGTCCCTGATGGAGGGGTTGGAGAAGGGACTGAAGAAGCTGAGGAAGTTTGCAGCCCTGTGGTGGAGCAACAGTGTGAACTGGCCAGAATCCCCTGGAGCTCCCAGGGACCAGACTACTAACCAGAGTACTCATGGAGGGACCTATTGTTCTGGCTGCATATGTGGCAGAGGATGGCCTTGATGGGCCTGGGGGGGGGGGTTGATGCACCAGTGTAGGGGAATTCCACAGCAGGAAGGCAGGACTGGGTAGGTGGGTGAGGAAGCAGCCTAATAGAGGCAGGGGAGGGGGGAATGGGATAGGGGGTTCCAGAGGGGGGACCTGAAAGGGGATAACATTTGAAATATAAATAAAGAAAATAAAAGGGGGAAAAATTCAAACTCTTAAAAAAAAAGAATTGATGAGCAAAAATGTGTGTATAATTAGATTACCTATAGATAATACAAACTTATCTCTTACAGTCTAAGATCTATGATCTTTCAAGTTCTGTGCATGGTGTGTCTGCTTTCTCTTGACAATATTATTTTTGTTGTATCCTCATAGGACACAAGAGGACATTCTCATTCATTCTGTCTCTCTCTGTCTCTCTCCTCTCTCTTTTAAACACACACACACACACACACACACACACACACACACA
This sequence comes from Tokudaia tokunoshimensis, assembly GCA_036184795.1. Taxonomy (NCBI): domain Eukaryota; kingdom Metazoa; phylum Chordata; class Mammalia; order Rodentia; family Muridae; genus Tokudaia; species Tokudaia tokunoshimensis. The sequence continues at coordinate 42,516,998 of BTHU01000023.1, forward strand.
CACACACACACATCTCATATCCCTGCCTGAACTTAAATGTATGATTCTCAGTCAGCTTCTTCGGATCTCTGCATATAACTGAAACAGATGCAGAAACCAACAGCCAAACATTAGACATAGCTCAGGGAGTAGTGTGGAAGAGCTGGGGAAAGATTGAGAGATCTAGCGTTTTAGGAACTATATAGGAAGATCAGCAGAGTCAGGTAACTTTGACCCTTGAGGGCTTTCAGACTGAAACACCTTCCCTAAAAGAACGTATATGGACTGGACCTAGCCCCACCCCTATGCCATATATATATATATATATATATAATCAGATGTGGAGCTTGGTCTTCATGCAGGTCCCTGAATATTTAGAATGGGGGCTGTCCCTGACTCTGCTGCCAGCCAGTTACCCTAACTGGGCTGCCTTATTTGTCCTCAGTGGGAGAGGATTTGCTCAGTTCTGCAGTGACTTGATGTGACAGGGTGGGTTGGTCTGGGGTGGGGGTGGTGTCCTCTTTCTCAGAGGAGAAGGGAGCAGGGAAATGAAGTGAGAGGCTCATTTGCAGGAGAGGTCAGACTGTGATTAGGATGTAAAATGAACAAATAAATATATTAATGGGAAAAAAGCATGATTCTCCTGCCTCAGCATCAAGTTTATCCAGAGCATGGGGTGGGGTCTCTATTTTAGGGCTATTATTCCATTCTTGGAGCTCTACTTTCAGGATCTGAAAAAAGCCTTCACCTATTAATGTCGACTTTGGTAGTTAGGAAATTTTGGATTTTTAATATATAAATTGCAGAGAGCTACAATTATTCCACATCAGTGAATGTTTCCTATATTCAAATGGCATTATGTTTTAAATATTTGATATATATATACATACATACATATATATATATATATAAATTCATTCTCCATAGCACATATCTAATGTGCTATGGAGAAGACTAATATCTCTAGAAGTAGTATCTGGGGAACTCTCTATAGCTATTAAGACTTTCATCCCTTCTCATGATGAAGCAATTTGACTCTCTCAAAACTCAAATTAATAATGGGATTTTCTTTTCTCCATTATTTCCTTCTACCAGAAATAGCTTTTTCATTTAAAAAAATAATGCAAAGGTAACTGAAGAAATAAATCACTGTCAGAAAACAAAACCTCTTTAAAATTTAGAAAAACATCAGGTAACAGCATTTAAACTGACTAGTAGAAGCTTTTCTGAAGACTGTGTTGAACAAGGTGATTAATGTCAATGAACACATTCATTTATTTATTCAACAAACAAGCATTTGATGAGCATTTACTGAGTCTTAGAGGTAATAAGTAATATCTAAAATAAAAATATGAATGAGACAATGATTGCTCACAGTAAAGTGATAATCTCTTATAAAGCATGGCTTTTGTTAAGGACAATTGTACTGAGAAGTTTGAGAAATGGCACCACAGTAAAATATTCAAGCTACTGAGTGGACCTTAAAGTGGGAGATATTGAAGCTAACCTGTCACGTCTGAACAGGCCACATTACTGTCTTAAAGGATGCATAGAAGTCTCCTATAATTAAGGACATACCTCCATGTTGCCCCCTCAAGCTAGATAAAATTTTCAACTTTATTTATGAAACAATATAAAAAAAATGAAGTGCTGGCTAGGGATCAAAGCATCAAAAGTGCAACAATTGTGGAAGACACTAGGGAATGCCCAGAGGATTGTTGAATTTAGCAGACTGCCCATGTTCCTTTAGTTGCCACATTTTACAGGATATTTTATACTTAAAAACACTTGAGGGTTTCCCCTGAAACATATGAAATTATGGAGGAGGCTAATCTATTGCAATGTTGAATTCATAAGGCTTTCTTTGGTTATGAATAAATGAAAAGGTAAAAGTAAAGCTGCAGAAACTTATCCTTCAAATAAGACTAGTGTAGGAGCCATTTCCAGAGTTCATAAATGCCATTGAGTCCCAGTTGCCCACACTCAAAACTTCTGTTGTTGTGCCTTGTATTAGGATCCCTTCCTTCTCAATCTTACATTACTTTATATTGATGAGTCCTATAATCACAAAGACAACAAAGTCCATAGATTTAAACTCTTACCTCTTATCTGATCATGGGGAACATAAGATATTAATTCACTTACTTTAAGAGGAGGTTAGAAGCTCCATGTTTTTTGTTTAGCAAACATGGATAGAAGCAACCTTTAGTAGCTATGCATTGCCTTTCAGTGTCTAGGGCTTGTTTTATTCAGTAAATACCTGGAAGAGCCAGATTCTAAACAGTTCATGAATGTTATAATGAACTAACTTCATATGGTGTTACAAGCCTGTCTATTAGCTGTGTTGGCTTCAGTGGTGTAATTTTGATAACTTGCTCATGGAGATGTTAACATCTGTAAAGTTCTGGCAGCTCTTTCCTAGTTCCCAATCCAATTGCCCCTATAAGACATCTATCATTCAGGCAATATCAGGTTTGAACTGATACTTAAACCCCTTACCTGTGCTGTTGGCTGCTTACCAGAGGACCTTTCACATCTCTGTCAGCTACACTGTTGATACTCTACCCTAGAGAGTTGCCTCATAGGCACTTCACCTCAACCCTGTATCCTGTACCACTACGGATCTCCATGCCACTACTTGGCTACTTTTCTAATTCATTTACATGGAGTGGCAATGGAACTTTGTCATCTTTGCTGTAATGTTGTTTGTAAATGAGAGATAGCAGAAATGCATAGTCCCCCAAAATAAAAACAGTTTTAACAATATAGTTACTTCAATCTTCCACATGGATCTTGTTACCTAAGAATCAGATATGATATCAAAGTATCTGAGTCCCTTGAGTGTTCATATAACAGACAGCAGAAAACTGTTTGGACTCCTCCTCAATTCCAATACCTGGGCTGTGTTTCTACTTAATTTATTTAAGTTTATATATTTATGAATTTTACCTTTGAGAAGTAGCCTTATACCTTCAAAATGTGTTTTATGGAACACTTCAAGTTTGATTGGCATAAATAATTATTATATTGCCCAACTGTGTTGTATTTATTACTTTTTGCTATCAGAAGTGCTTAGATCCCACCTATCATATAAATTAATACTAAATGCTATTTATCTTTTAAATCTATTACCATTCAAATGTGCCTAAATATTTGCTTTGAGCAAGCTTCAGCCAATCTGTTTTGGCTTTACCTAGTGTGATTCACTATTAGTTTAATTGCAGAAGTATAAATAATTTCATATTTTTCACAAATAAAAAATTTATTGTGTATTATATTGGATTCCTGATACTTGCTTAAAGTTCAAAAGATAAAAAACCAAATTCAAAGTATATTTATGGCAGAGTTTGACAGACTATAATGATGTAAGTGTGTGATTATTTTGAAGCTAAGAAAAAAGAAGAGGGAAAGATAGTTAAAACTGTTTATCTAGCAAATATTGCAATTAGAATATTATAGGTACACATGAAATGTTATTTTTAATAAAGAAAAAGATATATATTAAAAAGTAATACTAATATGACAGTACCCACATAAAACCAGTCAATTCTGATAGTTACTACAGCCATTGAATGATTCTTCCACTTTACTACCTTATTCCTGCTCCTCAAGGGTTTTCATGTAAATTTCACAAAGTACTTAACTTTTGCTCTAAAAATTTCAACTAGTCTCTCTGTAGTAAATACTTTTAAACATGCATCTCCCAAAGTTATTGCCATTGCAAGAAAAATAACATAAACACTGTATTTTATGTTCTAAAAACATTTTCCTAAGTTATTCTATTATATCCAGCTTTCACTTTTCCCATTTCTCCTTTCTCTTCACATTGTCTTCTTACTCCTCTTTCCTCTCACTCACATTACTCTGGAGGATATGAGATCTTCTATCTAGATATTTTTTATTGCATCCATGTAGTATTACTGACCAAGTCACTGTATTCACTATGATTTTTACAACTTGTGTGTTGCATAGACAAGGCTGCTTATAGAGAGGTTGTTTCTAGGTATTTCTATAGTAAGGATTTTAAGAAATATATATTATTTTATAAATATACACATAATATTTCATATAAGAAGCCATGCTTCTTATAGCTTTCTCATAGCTGTGGTCCAATAACAGACAGAGAGCAATTGAGGAGTGGAAGGATTTATTCTGGTTTATATTCTGAGAAAGTATAAATTATGTGTAGTGCTGATCTTCAGGTGCAGCATAGTGCTGATCTGGATGACCTGAGATGAAGTCTCCCCATAGAAACACACTCTGATGCTCTGCTTCTTCTGAGCAGACAGAATTGTGGTCGCATCTTTCCTCTAGGGAAACTAATGACCCTTTTCCACACATGTTACAGCCATACACCTCCTTGTCACCACAAAAGACATGTGAAGCCCAGCTCCTTTGGCCTCTTCTGAAGAATGGGAGCAGTCTGACACTTTGTAATATTGAGGTTGCTCAAGAATATTCAGAGATGTAAGCTGAGGTTATCAGAAGGTCAAAAAGTATATGTTAAAAAGAGAGGATTTAGAACTGATTTTTTTTTAATTTCTTCATCTAATTTATTAAAAGGGAAACAGAACAAAAACACTTTAATGCTATGTGTTCAATTTTTCAAATAATTTGTCTCATCCTCTTTTACTGTACACAGCCACACATAGCCATGGCATTTCTTGAAAAGTTTTCTGTTTAGACTTGTCTGCCAGCTATTCTAATCTGTCATTGTTGAGTTCTGCTTCCCATGAAGCCTTAGACCCCAGACACAGTTGTTCCAAGATCTGCATAATAAGGACAGCCTTTACTCAATTTCCCAATAGCTTCCTAGCCCATTTTGTCCAAGTCTTTGTCACAATGGATTTTACCATGTAAATTTCTGATTGTGCCCACTTAAAAAATCTCTGAGATATTCTGGGATTCTCTTAAGGTTTGTTCTTTTTTTTTCCAAGACCTTAACAAAATTGCTCTTGATGCTCCATTCACAGCTATTGAGGCTTTTCCTAGCCTATTCCTCTAAATTCTTCCAGCCTGTAATCATTCATTTCAAAACTCCTTTCTATATCCTCTATTACCTGCTATATCTCATCTTTTCAGAACTCAATTTCTGTCTTGGTCTATTTTGTGCTACTGTGCCAGCATACTATAGACTGTCTAATTTATAGTGAATGCAGATTTAGTTCTTAAAGTTATGGAGATTAGAAGACTGAGATGGAACAGTTGACATCTAGAGAGACTTTTCATGTCTTTGCTGTCATCCCATGACAGAAAACAAAAAGACAAAAAAAAAAGTTAAGAAATTGAACTTTCAGTTTCAAGCCCTTTTATAATTGATATTAATCCACTTACAGGGCAGAGACTTCTTAGCATCATTACCTCTCACCAATAACACTTGTTAATATATTTGTTATATATTACACATGCCTTTATTATTTTTGAGGGAAGGATGCAGTCAAACAATAGCATTGTTCTTAAAAAATCAGATTTCCTGTGGACAACATTAATATAGTTGTTTTAAAAATTTTATTGAGTTTTACAGTTCGATCAGAGAACTTAATCTATTTAAGCATGTGACATATCATTAAAATAAAGAATATTTATACTTTCTTACTTGATTTTCATGCCTTTTAACTCTTTTGTTCTTACTTTTCTAAATTCCATCTGTTTTTGTGTTTGCCCAACTTTTGTAAGATACTACGTTGATTCTCTTCTCATTTCTTCTTGTATATATATTATAAAGATGTGTTTTTAGCGGTTACCATGGATTATAATTATGGGTTATTATAGTAGGTTCAAATAGAATCTTAAATTTATAACGATCTGGTACGGATTAATATCCACATTAATAGTAAGCAGAATGTATTCTCCATATACCTTGAGAACTGATATTTTTACAAAGGAAGGAGAATGCAAGGTCAAAAGGCCAATAGTCAAATGAAATGTTATCTTCCTTTCAGGATGGTTATGCTTCAGAAGACATGGTGATATGCACTGTATAACTTGTCTTTTATATTCTGTTTTCCATAACTTCTTTACCTCAGTCTAATTTCCTATGTTCACTTACATTTCCTCTTTCCAGAAAAAGTCTCCTAATAAGTATGGTAGTTGAATATATCTGGCCAACAGTATAAAATGTAGAGTCAGCAGCTCCCCACCACCAAAAGTGGCATTCAGGGACACAGTTAAAAACTATTTTATTAAAGCTTCTACAATAACTAGAGCTTCCCTTTTACACTTGCAAAAGTAGTTATTTGAATAGAGGAATTTTGTATTATATATTTCATCATATAGTTTATATACACAAAGCAGAATAAATATTTCAGTTCTTTTCCAATGAGAACAATTTTGGATGTAATGAATTGGTTCACCAGTCTCCTCCAAAAGTTAACAGTGAGGATTTTTTTTTTACTTATCATTGCTTAATTGTTTTGGGAGTACTATGAGTACATGAATTTAAAGATGTTTAAATATTACTAATATACTTCTATCATTTCATTATTGTACTTATTGACCTACAACTTTTGTCAGCCCCCTCTTCGTAGAAGATCTTGAGTTCTTTTAATATAATAGTAGTAGATAGGTCACATAGCTGTTTTTTTTTTCTATTGGTTGTCTTTCTTTTTCCATTTGAGGCAGGATGTAACCATTTAGCAAAGGCTGACCCAAACTCAGAGTATAGCCCAGATTGGCCTTGAAATTATGGTCCCTCTTCCTCAGTCTTCCTAGTGCTGGGATGTTAGGCCTAGATTTGCATTAAATAGCTAACTAATGATTCAGACTATTGATGATCAAAGGGTGTATGAATTATTTATTTACTTGGACTATAACTGACATTTAGTAAGAGTTAACAAGGAAATAGAAAATATTCCTCTTATATTTGTGCTAAAAGTCAGTAAAATCAACAGTTATTGATAATTTAATATGGAGTTAGTACAACTCAAGATGGGATATAGTAAGATTATATACCATCCTAAATATGAACATATTTCAAGTCTGAAGAGATTTTACCTTTGCTGCTTTGGCTGTCTAAGATTGTCATGATCAATACTTTCACAATTATATAATGATTATATATAAAATGGAATGAACTATAGCAACTTAATTTAACCTCAATATGAGTTGAGGCTACAATGATGTGGTGAACTCATCCGAAATAAAGCAGACAGAACCATATCCCTGGTAGACTGTCATAATAATTTATTATCATCCTTATTTTCTAACTCTATATTTCATGATAATTTGTTGATGTTGTTTTTATATGTCAACTGTCTTCACTATTAAGAGAAAGTGAAACTCAAAATATAGTCAACATATATGCATATTTCTGGTATATGTGCATTGTGTATGCATGTATGTTTCTAAGTTTGGTCCAATAGAGTTGTATAATAATCTTTAGCCTCCTCAAAATGCTATATGAATATATATTCTACAGTTTTAGATAAATGAAGGACAACTAGCAGGTCATATACCACGTCATTATTATTACCTTTTCTGATCTCATCTCAGGAGAATAGCTTTTAGGGTACTGTGTAAATGGTTCACTGGTTCTGTTTCATTTTGTCTTCTAGTGCTGCTTTTTACACTAAGTTAACCATAATAGTACTGATGCCATAACTGGTACTGCAGTAATATTGCCTTCAATTATATCTAACTCAAGAAATTAATTCTTATTTGTTATTTACCGAGATCACTAACATCTGCTCAACAGTACAATAAGATGTACTTTGTTTAAATAAAGAATGTCTTTACTAGATGCCCTAACAAAGGGAAATCGGGGGGTGGGGGGTGGGAGTGGATCAGGTGGAGGGGCATATATTTGGAAGCAGGGGGTGGGAGGAGGGGTTGAGGGTTTTTGGGGAGGGGGGACCAGGAAAGGTTTTAGCATTTGAAATGTAAATGAAGATTATATTCAATAAAAGAAAGAATGTCTTTACAAATTCTTCAAACTTTTTATATGAGTAGAAAAAATGTTTTCCTACTACGAGCCAACTTCATATATCTCTGATAATATACATTTTATTTGATGCTTGCTTGAGTCTACTGCTTTATGAAAGAAATAATAAACAGGGTAATTTAAATTTTTCTAAAAATAATTCTTCTATTAAATATAGTAAGTAAAATCATTTCATTACAAGATATTCATAAAAGCACAAACATAAAACCAAAGCAAACATTTTGTGCATAAACTACAAATAGAGCATTAAATAAAATCTTCATATGTAAAATATAAATATAAGTAAAAAATACAATGTACCACATTGATGTACTCAGTAAAATTGTTTTAGAGAAATTGAATGTCCTTTATAGCATGAATATAAACTACCTGTAATGGTACATGGATTTAGAACACAGACATAGTTATATTTTCAATACTTTTGTATTATAAATCCACTGCATAGACTTAATTATTTCACTGCTTTCCTCTGTAAAACTTGACAAATCACCTTTGATTGTTATAATCATACTTTCCCTATCAGCCTTACCTTTCTATGGGTCTATGTCATCAGCATTCTCCAGTTGCAAAACATAAAATTTCATTGCAAATACTCTGTTTTCATTATCCTTTGTCCAAAACCACAAATTATTCAGTTTAAGATATTGACCTTGTAGTCTAAAATTTTCTTACCACAAATTTATCCTTAACTTTGAAAACAAAAACCCATGTGGCCTTCAAAACAAGAACAAATCTTAATACATGCATAAGTGTACAATTACTGTAACATTTTTGTTCTTTTCATCATTAAAAGAGGCCACAGGCAAACAGGCAAGTTTTAACAATGTTCTGATTGTATCAGCAAATGTTAGGTTACATTACATAGTAACACAGAGGGAGAAAGGAATGTAGTTGGAAAAGGAGGGGAGAAAGAGTAGGAGGAAAGAGAGATATGTCAAATGTTAAAAGTACAAGGAGATTTGTGAGGGATTGTGCTGCTCTTACGTGATTTAATCTACAAAAAACATAATCTATGCCATTTTAAGCAACCAATAGTATTCACTTCCTCTAGGCAAGCATGATCCTTCCAATCACTTTCCACTAGGCCCCAGATCTGAGTACCTCCACTAGAATTCAATGCCATTAAATAGAGAACTAAGTGTCCAGTTATGAAACTTTGGGGAACATACTATGTCCATACCATTCCACTTGTACATTCAAATGTTCAATATAGTCTATAAATCATAGCTTCAGGTAATTTCAATAGCAGAGCCAGTATAACTGTGCTTTCATTTTATTATAAAGAAAAAACAGAGCCTATGAGATGCTTCAGCTGGTTAAGTACTTGTTGCATGTGTCTGAAGCCCTGAGTTCAATTCTTAGAACTCACATAAAGGTAGAAGAATAGAATCTACTGCAAAGCTCTTCTCTGACTTCTACATGCATATTGTACTTACACAGACACATCATGAACACATATAAAATGTTATATAAAATAATCTTTATAACATGCCCATTAAAATAAATGAATTAGTATGAAACATGGCATAGATAAAAGTAATCTATTTTCCCTAGTTCAGTATGGATATTAATTAATAGTTCTTTCCGTATTTAATGGAGATTTAGTTTCTATGAGGTAAGAATTGTCCCGATGTCTTTTTACCTCATCAGAATTTTCTGGTGAACTTAAAGTGACAGTTTGTTAATTGTAACATAAAATATTTTAAGCATGTTTAATATATAGGTATGAAAATTATATAGTATTAAAGTAAAGTAAAGTGGGTGCATCAGTTATACCATAAAATACTTTTATTAAGTAGATATTTCACTCAACACACACACACACACATACACAATTTTTTTCATGGTGCATGTGGGTTTGTTCTTCTTTTTAATTAGATATATTCTTTATTTACATTTCAAATGATTTCCCCTTTCCTGGATCCCCCTCCCTGAAAGTCCTATAAGCCCTCTTCCATCCTCCTGCTCCTCAATCAACCCCTTCCCACTTCCCTGTCCTGGTATTCCCCTACACTGCTGCATTGAGCCTTTCCAGGACCAGGGACCTCTCCTTCCTTCTTCTTGGGCATCATTTGATAACACATACACAATATATAGTCAAAACTTTCATTATGAGGTAAGAACATGAAACTAAAAAGTAAATAGAAAAATGAGTATCTCCCAAGATAGACAAAACAAAGACATAATAAAAAAGTCACAAACTAATCCATACCAAAACAAAACTAAATAAATCTGAGATGCAATAACTCATTTTTATACTCGCTTTTCAAAGAATGGCAGGTGAATTTTAATCTATTTTATTTTTATGCAGTTTCCTATATTTCTTATTATCAAAAAAATCCATGAGAAATATAAATAATGCTATTTAAAATATATATGAACTCCAGTAATATACATGTTAACAAAGAGAAACATTGCAATAAAATATAAGATTTCCCTGTGGCTTACTTGCTCATTGAAGTTGGTAAGCAGAACTTATATACCATGGTATTTTGAGACCACACAAAAGACAAATAAATGTAACCCAGAAAGAAAGATTCAGTTGTATTCTAATAGTCACCTTTTTGTTCCCAACTGAGATCATTAATGAACTCAGAGTAAGAGTCTATAAATGCATTAGCTTAACCTAAGTTGAACCTGCAGAAAACTGTCTATTCAGTAAAATAAATGAAAAAGATTTGCATGGGAGTATGTGCCAAAGGTTAGGTTAAAAGATTTATGAAGAAGGCCATAAAAATGGAGAAAGGGTAATTGAGTGTTAATCCCATTATTTCAGATGCAGTCTATATATCGAAGCTGCTCAAACTCTTCATCTGTTGAGTACAATATCTAGGGTAAAAGAAAGATCAAAACATCTGTAAGTTATGAATCCATTTCTCAAACCAAATATGCTGTATTTTAAATTCAGGAACATAATTATCAGTCTCGCCACATTTCTTGAAATTTTCTCTTCTGTGAGTTTTTAAGAATTATCTCTAATTAGGTGTGATAAGAACTGGTGAGTAGTATCCTTATAAGATATTAATACAAGAGAAAAGAAAAAGATTTTGCTGCTTGCTTGTAATGGGATTTTGGCCCAGCATTCAGTTCCTTTAAAATAGATAGGCTAAGTGTCAATGGGAGGGGAGATCCTTGGTCTGATAAAGGGTTAATGCCCCAGCATAGGGAAATGCAAGGGCAGTGAGGGAGGCAAGAGTGGGTAGATGGGTGAGAGAGCTTCCCCATAGATGTAGGGGGAGTGGAGATGGGATAGAGGGCTTACAGAGTGGATACTGGGAAGGAGGACAAAATAAATAAAATAACCAATTTAAGAAAAGAGAAAGGGAGATTCTGGAATAAACCAGAAATATAGGGAATAAATTTAAATAGAAAAATATGGACAAAGTCATGTGGGTTGGTATATATTTGTAATCTCAACAAGCAGAGAATAAATGGCATGAGAATTCTGAAGCTACATTGAACACCCGGCTGAATAAAGAAACAAAAACTCTAAAAATAAAATAAGATAGGTAGGCTAATTAATGTATTGACTTTGTAATTTGTGGTATTATTTTCCACCCCTTAATTCATAAAAGACAAAAACAAACATTTCCTACCATTGAAAAAGAGATGCATAATGAAACATACTCTATTCCATAAAAGATGGACAGATAAATTGGTTAGAGCTACTCTCTTTAGAAATTTCAGCTCTGATAATCCCATGATCTTTATAAACTGAAATCAAAGCAGTCAGCTACCTACCAAAACCAAACAGAGTGGAAACATCAGTTAAAGTGGAAAGAGCAAACTTCCCTTAGTCATATTAGCCCAAAATGGAAACAGATGTCAAAGTGAAGTGAACTCTCACTTTGTAGAGATGGTGTGGTGTTTGAAAGGGAAAATAAGAGATCAGATATGAGTGGGGAGTCATTACTGTTATAGAATCAGGAATATCCCATGTGAAAGCTATTTGTGCTTGCTAGCTGATACTTGAACCATGCAATTCCTTTGGCTGCTTTTGTTTAATCCAACATGCACCCTAATAGCATTCTTTATTATCCTAAGGATGTGAATTGGAGCTGGTAGAAGCTACCATCCTTAGTGTTTTGTTTTCTTTATAAGACTATTCAATACTAGGTTTAAGAAGTGTATGCTATGCTTTTATTAAGGAATTCATTTTGGTAGATACTTCTTCTTGTTAAAGGAAAGAAATATTTCTTTCTTTTGATCCATGTCAATTCATTTGAAATATATGATTTTTTATTAGATATTTTCTTTATTTACATTTAAAATGTTATCCCCTTTCCTGGTTTCCCCTCTGGAAATCCCCTATTCCATCCCTCCTCCCGCTGCTTCTATGAGGGTGTTCCTCCATCCACCTACCCACTCCTGCTTCCCTGTCCTGGCATTCTCCTACACTGGAGCATCGAGCCTTCACAGGACCAAGGGCCTCTCCTCCCATTGATGTCTGACAAGACTATCCTCTACGTGGCAGGAGCTATGGGTCCCTCCATGTGTACTTCTTGGTTGATGGTTTAATACCTGGAGCTTGGGGTTCTGATTGGTTATATTGTTATTCTTCCTATGGGGTTGCAAAAACCTTCAGCTCCTGCAGTCCTTAATCTAACTCCTCCATTAGGGACCCGATGCTCAGTCCAATGGTTGGCTGTGATCATCTGCCTCTGTATTTTTCAGACTCTGACAGAGTCTCTCAGGAGACAGTTACATCAGGCTCCTTTCAGGAAGCATTTTTTGGAATCCACAGTAGTGTTTTGTATGGTAACTGTATGTGGCATAGATACCCAGGTGGAGACATCTCCGAATGGCCTTTCCTTCTGTCGCTGCTCCACATTTTGTCTCTGCATTTCCTCCCATGAGTATTTTGTTTCCCCTTCTAAGAAGGACTAAAGTATCCACACTTTGATCTTCCTTCTTGAGTTTTATGTGGTCTGTGAATTGTATCTTGGGTATCCTGAGCTTTGGGGCTAATATACACTTGTTAGTGAGTGCATACCGTGTGTGTGTGTGTGTGTGTGTGTGTGTGTGTGTGTGTGTGTGTGTGTGTGTGTTTGTGACTGGGTTACCTCACTCGGGATGATATTTTCTAGTTCCATACATTTGCCTAAGAATTTCGCGAAGTCATTGTTTTTAGTAGCTGAGTATACTCTATTGTGTATATATTCCACAATTTCTGTATCCATTCCTCTGTTGAAGGACATCTGGGTTCTTTCCAGCTTCTGGCTATTATAAATAAGGTATCTATGAACATAGTGGAGCATGTATCCTTATTAAGTGTTGGAGCATCTTTTGAGTATATGCCCAGGAGTGGTACAGCTGGGTCCTCAGATAATGCTATGTCCAATTTTCTGAGGATCAGCCAGACCTATTTCCAGAGTGGTTGTACCAGCTTTCAATCCTACTAACAATGGAGGAGTGTTCCTCTTTCTCCACATCCTCACCAGAATCTGCTGTAACCTGAGATTTTGGTCTTAGCCATTCTGACTTGTGTGAGGTGGCATCTCAGGGTTGTTTTGATTTGCATTTCTCATATGACTAAGCATGTTAAACAATTCTTTAGGTGCTTCTCAACCATTCAGTATTCCTCAGTTGAGTATTTTGTTTAGTCCTGTACCCCGTTTTAGTAGGTTTATTTGTTTCTCTGGAGTTTAATTTATTTGAGTTCTTTGTATATATTGGTTATTAGCCCTCAATCAGATGTAGGATTGGTAAATATCTTTTCCCAATCTGTGGGTTGCTGTTTTGTCCTATTGACAGTGTCCTTTACCTTACGGAAGCTTTCCAATATTACAAGGTCACATTTCTCAATTCTTGATCATAAAGCTGTGTTCTATTCAGGAAATTTATATCTTTTGTTAATTATGAGCTGGACAACAAAAATACCAATATATATATACAAACATTGACTGGAAAGGCACAGGAGGTCTCAAGCCTACAGAAAGAACTACAGGCAACTAAGGAATGATGAGATCTGGAGAAATTGTCTTTTCCAGAAAAGCGAATGCAATTTCTTATTGAATATCAGGTAGTTAGCCCTGAAGCTAACTATATGGACACACATACATACATATTTATGTGTGTGTGTTCATACAATAACAGTTAATAAAAATGTAGGTAATGAGTTGAAAGAGCAAGGAGGAAACTATGGGAAGGCTTGAAGTGAGTAAAGAAAAGGGAGAGATGTTGTCATCGATTTATAATCTTAAAAATAAAAAGAGCTTCCTGAACTGGCTATCAACACATGGTAATAGAGGATATTTACTGGATAATGTAAGTGATCTGTAATTTAATCAGATATATTTTTATAAAAATGACTAATTACTGGAGAATCATATAAAGCTGTTTGTGAGTCAAAATAACATGCTGCAGAGAACAAGTTTAGGGAAGGAGTTCTACATGTAATTAGAGCAAGGACAATGGTGATGATCTGGTGGATTTTCTGGCTTATAGTCTGAATATTTGTGGTTACAGCACAGTATCAACTTTTCAGTCATTATGACTTCCCAGAACAGAAGATGAAAGATACAGGACTTGTTCGAGACTTTTTGAATAGTCCTATAGCATCAGTTCCAGTTCAAAGGAAGCTTATATATGATTTGTTTTAGTGATGAACCCTTTGAAGTTTGTAATGTATTCTACAGTTGTAGTATATATAACTTGTTTTAAGTAATGAGGAAAGAAGCAGCTATATGGCATCCTGAGTTGTAGTAAGAATGCTGTTATTATATTTGGTCATGCTACATGCTACATGGTACACACTACATATCACATAGCACACATTGCAGGCTACATGATAAGCATCACATACTACATGCTACATGATAAACACCACACACTACATGCTACATGCAACACATCACACACTATATGTTACAAACATTTCACACACTACATACAACATACTACACAGAACACACTACATACTACATGCAACACACAACACATTACACACAATATATAACATGTAACATGTTACACACAGCATGTTACAAGCTACATGGTACATGTATCATGCTACATGATACATGCTGCATGTTACATGCTACATAGTGTATGTAGTATGCTACAAACTACACTTTACAGTTATATGCTATATGTTACATGTTACATGTGACAGACAACACATAACGAATAACACATTTTATGTTACATGTTGTGTTGCAGGTTACATGTCATGTGTTTTGTGTTGTTACATGTTATATGTTATTATATGTTGCATGATACATATATAGTTGGACATAGAAATTTTAGTTTTTTTTTTCTGTTTTTAGTGACCTAGCATTTCTCCTTTATCTACTTTGGTTTCAGACTCACTGAGGGCGAGAGTTTAACTTCCAATCTTCTACTCTTTCTCATGGTAGAATTGTAGGTGTGAATTGTCATGCTCAGCTTGAAGATTTTTTTCAATGCTCTTTCCATGATCTTAACATTTACTAGATGCCTATAGTTCTTTCTGTAGCCTTGAGGCTTTTTGTGCTTTCCTCATCAACTTTGGTGTTTCCATTGATATCATCCTTGTTATTAGTGATACAGAATCAAGAGTGAGTATCACAAATTGTAAATATTTTCAGAGTAGGTGTCAAATATTCAGTAAAATGAGAAAAATATATACCTATAATGAACTCACATAAAGTGCGTGCTTGTATGATTCAGTTTAATTTATAGATGTTTGATAGTAACAAAACCTCAAATATAAGGATTATGACTACAATTAGATCACCAATGTTGGTGGGTTGTATAGTCTTAATAGCACATGGCAAAACTGCTATTTCTAGGATCCTGGTACCAAGATAGAATTGCTGTGATTTGCACATTGAGCACAGAACATTTAGATTCATATAAGATTACTGTACTTTATCCATTTCATTCTCTCTAGTAAATCATTTACCTTCTCTGTACCTTAGCTTATACTATGTTGAGAAGTGTATAATTATTACTGACATATATTTAGTGGACATAGTGATAGTTTTCATGAAGGCATGGGGTTTTTGAAAACTTAATGGAAATAAAGTTTTGCAATACATTCTGGTAAGTACAATGTTTATTGAAGACTTTACCTTCTTATACATTGATTTTCTTGAACTCCCCATGCATGTTTTTATCTGGTTTTAATAAACATTTTTCTTTTATTATATTATGAATCATCTAAGTACATAAGCCCAAAATGAGATAATTTGAACTTCAATCACGACTTGGATCATTAACTAGAAATTGGCTTGGTTGGCACAGTTGGTGTTTCCTGTAATCACCTTCCAAATGATATTACTACAATTCTTTTCAGTGAACTACTATATAAGATAGCTTCACAATAATAGTTACTTAATTGGTCTAGAAAACAACCTTAACATTCAGAGAATAATAGTTAATAGCTGCATTAGTTTTATCATTTATATATAGCTTGAGAGTCTGGTTGTGGTTGTCAGAATGAGAATGGCCCCAGAGGCTCACAAATTTGGTTACTTTATCCCAGTTGGTAGAGCTGTTTGGGAAAGATTAGAAAGTGTGGTCTTGGTGGAGGAAGGGTGTCACTGTGAGTATCAGCCACTGTTAAATGTAATGCCTGCCTACCTGATGTCATGCTCCCCACTGTGATAGCCATGGACTTACCCTCTGAAACTCTACACTACCAGTAAATTATTGGTCATGGAGTCTCTTCATAGCAATATCCAAGTAACTTAGACACAAGATAATACTTCTAGTATTATTGGAAGTTTAAGCCACATAAACATCCTGTAAGTTGCTTTTGGTTAGTGTGTTATATTAGAGCCACAGAAGGAAGTCAGTACACAATGATAATTGAAATGCTGCCCCAAACACCATGTCTTGATAATAAAATATGTTCATTAGACCAAATCTGTGCTGTTCAGATTTGGGAAACAATTTAAAAGATGATGAAATAAAAATTAGAACTTTTCTAAAAAGCAAATGATAATTTTAGGGAAAGCTTAGCTGTCTTCAAATATTCATAGTTCAGTGGGAAGAGGAATGGAATGTATTCTTATTAGTGGGAGAAATGAACTGCAACTAAGTATTCAATTAAATAAGTAAGTATTCCAATTAAACTCACTTGCCAACTCATTCACTCACTCACTCACTCACTCACACACTAACATGTTAACAGTTAAACATGAGCAAAAAAAAGTAGGGAGAGTTTCAGCTGAAAAGTGATCCATTTCTCCATATTCTGTGGCAGGAACTTCACATCTGTTTAAGGAATGCTATATTGAGCTGTGTGGCAAATGGTGGAAACTAGAGAAGAATATTGTCAGTAAAACTTTGTGGTGGCATGGCATAAATCAGGGAAAATTTAGCAGCCAAAGAGAACATTGCATAAGCACCACCACCACACTGCCACTGTTGACACTACTAGATTTCCTTTACGTAAATAGATCATTTTTTTCCTGGATTTCATGTTTGGATTCAGAGTCATGATTCATTTGAAGAATAGTTTCCATTCAACTCGGAGAATCTTGTTTGCTTGGATTTTTGTTTGTTTGTTTTGTTTTGATTTTGATTTTTTGTGACACAGTTTTTGCTGTGTAGAGATGGCTGTTGTGAAACTTGCTCTGTAGACTAGGCTCACCTTTGCCTCATGCATGCATTTGCTTTCCAAGTACTGGGATGAAAGGTGTGGGCTACCATGCTTGGCTATTCTGAGCCTTCATTTCAAGGTTGAATGAGGCAACCCAAGAGGAGGAAAAGGGTCCCAAGAGCAGGCAAAGTGTCAGAGACAGCCCCCATCTCATTGCCAAAAGTCCCATGAGAACACCAAGCTAATCTACCACAGCATGTAAACAGAGGATCTAGTGTACACCCATCAAGGCCACTTCAGGATCTGTGAGGCCCCTTTAAGCACTCTTTAATTGATTCTGTGGAATGTACCAGTAACTTTGAAATTGGTATTCTCTTCTTCATTATTATTTTTACATATATACATATGATCTTCATATATAATCCCCTTATTCTATTCAGTGTTTTTCATACGTATATATGTTTAGGTCTAATCTTTTGGGATTGGATAACCTATCATGGAGCTTGTCCTTCCAACAGGAAAACTTATTCTTACTCTCTCAGTAACTATTGATGTGGCTCTCATCTAGGGGTGGGGCCTTGTGTAATTTGCACTGTCCATGCTGGCATGTCAATTGGTGTTGTCATTATGCAGTCCTTGTTTAAGTAATCATATTATCGCAGCTTCCTTGACATGTCTAGAAGACACCACGTAACAGCAAGTGCATTGTCTTCTCCCTTTTAAATCCTTTTCTCCCCTCTCATTTAAAACCTTTTCATCTGCCTGTTATGATCTAGACTCTTCATTCCCACTTTTCCTTTTGCTATAGCTGGGGTAAGTATTTTGCTTAGTACCAGTAGGACCATCAACCATCATGTACACTCACTCTTGGATAATAGTAAGTCACTGTATTTGTCACATACAGTATCAGAGTGCCTGCAGCCACTGGGTGAGATGTTTGTGGTACCTGAATATTGGTGTAGAT
This sequence comes from Tokudaia tokunoshimensis, assembly GCA_036184795.1. Taxonomy (NCBI): domain Eukaryota; kingdom Metazoa; phylum Chordata; class Mammalia; order Rodentia; family Muridae; genus Tokudaia; species Tokudaia tokunoshimensis. The sequence goes on from BTHU01000023.1 coordinate 42,535,409, forward strand.
AGGCTATGTTGGTTTTTTAAAGGTCTTGAACTACTACTGTAGAAATAGACAAAACCTTAAACATTGTGCTTGGCTTATATGACTTGTTTGGTACCCAAGGAAGGGAAAATACAGATTGAGATCATTTTGTTGTTATATATTTGGGTGCAATTCTCATTTTGAACTACTTGCTAATTCAGTTCTACCTTGTTTAGTAATAGAAAACATTTCCTTGTTGGTTTGTAAATATGACCTTTTGGTCTGAACTAATTTCTCACATTTTTAAGTTTGAATTAGGAAACCTTACTGATAATAGTAGCATGAAATTCCCAAGCTATTTAGAAAGTTTATCAATCTGAAATTTAGCATACAATAAAATACTAAATGTTTTCCAAGACTGGAAATGGGAGCCAGAATTGGTAATCTGAAAAGTAGATGAATTCACTTATAAAAGTTTTATTTTTAAAGTCAGATTTCCAAGATTTGGAAAGTAGGTGCTGAATGGACTTCCTATATATGAAACATGCAATCATGGGAAAGTGAATTATGGGCTGTGAAAAGTATCTCAGCCTCTTAGAAGTCTGAAATTTTTTGAATGAAAATGTGGTAACATTGATCTGAACTTTATCTCAGAGGCTTGAAACTTATGATGACATGACATTGCTCTGAAATAAGTTGAAGCCACGGAACACACATAAACATCTACAAGTGGCTGAAGTGGTACCTCTTCCTCATTTAGATGAAAGACTCTTATTATGAAGCCAAATTGAGAAAACCTTCTATTCACAGGAACATGGCTTGGAAAAAACATGATTTATCCTAGCACATTATGAAATTTCTACTAAAGTATATTCTACATCAATATTGAATGGGTTGATGTCAAATGTAAAAATGCAAGATGTTTAAGAACTTAGCATCTTCATTTGTATTTAAGCATCACATATAGAATTCTGTTTAGGGTCATACTTTATGGTATACACGTAATAACTTGACTCTTTTTAATAACAGAATTACCCTTAGGACAATAAATACATTTATTTCAAAGAAATATAAAAACAAAATGAATAAAACATTTCTGGTCCCTCAGATCATTGCAAATGAGTCTTCAAGGTTCTCTTAATTTCCTTGGATTATATGAATAATGCCTTGAGATAGACACCAATATGTCTTTCTGAGGTCTGAGGATGGGAAAGATTTTAAAAAGGAAAAACCCATGGGAAGAATTGTTCTAGTAACTGTCATACAATTCATTTCAACAGAAGAGAAGCTGATTTTCAATGAGTCTAAAGTAATAGAAGATGTCAGAATTCTAAGGATTATTTTGTTTTCAGTATCCCACTTACCCAGCTCGAGAACACCTAGGAATAGCAAGTGAATCATTAGGCAGAATGACATTCAAACACATTTGATTTCTTCAAACATTGCTATTTCCCTTTAAAATTATATGTAAAGAAAAATTTGTTCTGAGAAATAGTCCATTAGAGTCAGAAACACAAATGTGTCACCTATGAAGTTTCATGGCCTTCCCAGATTTTATGATGCCCTGGGCTGAGGAAACGTTTGATTATTCATCACTCTGTTCCACCTGAATGAAGGTGGAGCATAGTCTGAAGCTGCAAATTAGTGGAAAATCTTGTACCCGTTTTACCTCATTGCCTGTAAGCTAAATCTTGCTGACAATATAGGAATTCTTTACTACAAAAGGAATGAGGCTCCCTGGACTGATTATTTTCTCAGTTTATGGTGTGTGGGATGATTTGTAAAGTGGAAAATAGTTGAGGGTATGAGCGAGATAATCCTAGAAGATAACTTTAGGCAATTCAACTAACCAAATACTACCTGAAAATTGGACAGAAATCAGTGGGCAAAAGCAAACTCAATTGTATGCTCACTTTGCTTATGGTCACAGAACTTAGCTTATATTGCATGGCTCATAAAAGACTCTATAATTGATTATTGAATATGTAAATAATTGAAACTGGGCACAGAAGAATATGTCCCTGGGATTTTGATGTACTTCTGGGTTCTTTTATAACATGCTTAGCTATTGTCTGTCATTTAGCATTAATAATACATGATAGTTTTATTTATTTTCTTGAATTTCTGCTCTTATAAAGCTATAATAAGTAATTATAATAAAGAGAAAATGCAATAGATGAATAGTTACAAGCATAAAGCCAAACACTTCTTTGAGAAGTTTACTTTTACCCAAGAATTTTCTTCCTATCTTTGAAGCATGCTTGAGTGTTAACATTTTTCATTCAATGCTAATTACTAATGTATATCATTATGGGACCCTTTCTGGATTTTTTGTAAACTTTAGCATAGGTATACCTAGATAGCAAGGTTATTTTGGTATGTGGTATAATGTTAGCGGCTTTGGAAATTTTAAAGATCTCTATGTGTAGTATTATTCTGTTCAATATCATTTATAACATATTTTTGAAAACTAGCAAAGCAAAAAGACTATATAGTTCCAACATCATCCTCTATCTGCAGCATAGGTTAGCTGTGTCCAACTAATTTAAATACTTTAGCATCTCCTGCTTCTACAGAAAAGTTTTTTCAGCCCATCACACAATTAAGGCAAATAGAATTGACACACTTTTTTATTGCAACTGAAAACTTCGCTGATGGTACATTTAGTAGACACAACCCAGATAAAGTAAAGGTGGTTTTTTTTTTTTTAATTTAATTTTATTTTATTTTTTTAATTTACATTCCAAATCACTTCCCCTTTCCCGTTTCCTCCCTCCCCGAAAGTCCCATAAGCCCCCTTCCCTCCCTCTTTTCTTAAAGGTGGTTTTTAAAAAATCACAATGTAAAAATGGCCTACTGAAATTCATAATCCATACTTGCTTAATTGAAAGATACAAGCTAAGTCATTGCCATGACACTCAAGAAAATTCCGTGACACAAGAATCAAATTCGTTCATGGAATCTAAAAAACATAGAGGATACTGGAACTCTGTGTAAAAGATCGCTGAAATAACTGAATTCATTTGAAAAGACGCTATTTGTTCCCCTTCTAATTAAATAGGATAGGAAGATACTTTCCCACTGGCAATTCCCAAGGCTACCAAATGTTTTGTCATCATTACTACTCTCTGTGTGTCTGTCAATCTTGCATACTGTGATGGTTGGAATGAGAATGGTTCTTATAAACTTAAGGCTTAAACTGTAAAGGAAACTTTCACCAACAGAAAGAGGATACAAATGTAGTTCAGCAGGGCAAGGGGCAAGTTCCAGCCCCATCAAGGAGTAGAACCTGGCAGCTTCAGCCATGTGGTTCTTCTGGCTTTAGAGCCTACAATAAAAGGAATAGTTGGTGTAATCTCTCTTTGTGTCTAAGAAAAGCCACCAAGACCAGGTATGTGTCAGGGCTGTCACATTGAGGCCTAGACAGACTATTGCTTGGAACTTTGAATGTGAAGCCTGGATTACATTGGAAACTCTAAGATGTTGGACATGTCAGAGTCCTGAGATTGCTGCCAAGGAAGGCTGCAGACCAAGTGTGAAATGAGTGTGTTACAGTCAGTAAACCTGAAAGGAGTTGGAAATCTGAATAGCTATTTGACATTAGATATGGAGATACAGAATTTGGAGATTTTTTCCTGCTTGTGTTATTCTTCCTTTGGTCTGGTATTTCCTTATTATGTTTTTTTTTTTTACTATATTTTGTATATTCTGTACTATTGCATGTTGGAAGTTTGTGATCTGCCTCTTGATTCTTATTTTACAGAGGATTACATTTAAGGGATTTCTTTATGTTTCAGAAGAGACCTTGGGCTTTTAAACGTTGTTGAAACTCTTATAAACTATGGGAACTTTTGAAAGTTGTTACTGACTGCATTTTTTTGCATCACAATATGGCTACTGGATTATTTTTTTGTGTGACAGAATTGAATATGATAGTTTGAATGAGAACATCCCCCATTGGCTCCAATATTTGAATGCTTCCTCAATAGGGAGTGGCACTATTTGGCCTGGATTAGGAGATGTAGCCTTGTAGGAGTAGATATGGCCTTGTTGGAGGAAGTGTTCACTGTGGTTGGGATTTGAGGTTTCAAAAGGCCCTACCAGGCTCAGGTCCTCTGTCTACAGATCTGGATGTAACTTTCAGCTACTGCACCAGCACCACGTGTGCTCCCTGCCATGATGATAACAGACTAAGACTCTGAAAAGGTAAGGCCGCCCCTAGTTAAATGCTTTCTTTTGTAAGAGTTGCCATGGTTGTTTTGTCCCTTCATTGCAGTAGAACAGTGACAAAAACACATACTTTAATGGTTTACTTAAAGTGGCAACTATAATAGATTTATATCTGAAAGTACTGTTTGTATACTTGCACAAAAATTAAACTAAAACCCAAAAACGTCTACCTTTTTAGATGACTGTGTTCATCCAGTTTAACTCTAACTTCCCAGCAAGTATGGCCATAGACTTGGGATTTATTTTCATAACTAGCAGACAAATTATGCCATATATTGTCTCAAATGTAGTATACTAAAGTTTAGAAATGCCAATTTGCCCTATTAAACATTTTCCTGGGGATGTGTTTTCAACTCTTCTAGATGTATCTTATGTATCCTTTATACTTCCTCTTAACTGGGAATCCTCATTAGAAGGTATTATATTGGCTTTCTAATTTTACAGAGTATTTATTTTTATTATTTTTAATTTCTAAATTTTTTTATTTCCATTCCAAATCATTTCCCCTTTCCCGTTTCTTCCCTCCCCCAAAGTCCCATAAGCTCTCTTTCCTCCCTCTTTTCCCCATTTAACCCCCTCTGCTTCTCTGTCCTGGCATTCCCCTACATCCAGTCTTTCCAGGACCAGGGGTCTCTCCTTCCATCTTCTTGGAAATCTATTGATATGTGAATTGTGTCTAGGGTATTCTGAGATTCTGGGTTAATATCCCCTTATCAGTGACTGCATACCATGTGTGTTCTTTTGTGATTGGGTTACCTCACTAAGGATGATATTTTCAAGTTCTGACCATTTGCCTAGAAATTTCGTGAATTCATTGTTTTTAATTGCAGAGTAGTATTCCGTTGTGTAGATATACCACATCTTCTGAATCTGATCCTCAGTTGAGGGACATCTGGGTTCTTTCCAGCTTCTGGCTATTATAAATAAGGCTGCTATGAACATAGTGGAGCATGTGTCCTTATTGCATGCAGGGGAAGCCTCTGGGTATATGCCCAGGAGTGGTATAGCAGGATCCTCCAGGAGTGTCATGCCCAGTTTTCTGAGGAACTACTAGACTGCTTTCCAGAGTGGTTGTACCAGCTTGCAATCCCACCAGCAGTGGAGGAGTGTTCCTCTTTCTCCACATCCTCGCCAACAACTGCTGTCTCCTGTGTTTTTGATCTTAGCCATTCTGACTGGTGTGAGATGGAATCTCAGGGTTGTTTTGATTTGCATTTTCCTAATGACTAAGGATGATGAACATCTCTTTAGGTGCTTCTCAGCCATTAGATATTCTTCAGGTGAGAACTCTTTTTTTGCTCTGTACCCCATTTTTAATAGGGTTACTTAGCTCTCTGGATTTTAACTTCTTGAGTTCTTTGTATATATTGCTCATGGATTGGCAGGATTAATACAGTAAAATGACCATCTTGCCAAAAGCAATATACAGATTCAATGCAATCTCCCTCAAAATCCCAAGTCAATTCTTCATAGAGTTAGAAAGAGCAATTCAAAAATTCTTCTGGAATAACAGAAAACCCAGCATAGCTAAAACTATTCTCAAGAGTAAAAGAACTTCTGGGGGAATCAATATCCCAGACCTCAAGATGTACTACAGAGCAATAGTGTTAAAAACTGCATGGTATTGGTACAGTGACAGACATGTAGATCAATGGAACAGAATTGAAGACCCAGAAATGAATCCACACTCTTATGATCACTTGATCTTTGACAAAGGAGCTAAAACCATCCAGTGGAAAAAAATAGCCTTTTCAACAAATGGTGCTGGTTAACCTGGAGGTCAACATGCAGAAGAATGCAAATTGACCCATTCTTATCTCCTTGCACTAAGCTCAATTCCAAGTGGATCAAGGACCTCCACATAAAACCAGACACACTGAAACTAATAGAAAGGAAACTAGTGAAGAAACTTTAACATATGGGCACACGGGAGAATTTCCTGAACAGAACTCCAATAGCTTATGCTCTAAGATCAAGAATTGACAAATGGAACCTCATAAAATTACAAAGTTTCTGTAGGGCAAAAGACACTGTCAAAAGGACAAAGCGGCAACCAACTAACTGGGAAATGATCTTTACCTACCCTACATCCTACAGACGGCTAATATTCACAGAGTATTTAAAAATGTTATATTAACATGTGAAAATGCATGACATTTCTTTATGAAAAGTGTAATAACAATTATTTTATCTTTTGACAATGTTATTGACAATTTATGACTAAGTTAGTTTCAATTAGAGATTTAAATAAGATTAAATTGGACCATCTTTATTTTAATGCTGAACTCTGCCTTGGCAACTCAATGAAAACATTTTTTTTTTAAATTATAGTTCCATGAATGAGTAAATTCCATGTGATAAAAACCAACTTCAAATTATGCTATGCAACTGACTTTAAAAGAAATTTAGAAGAAAATGAGGAGGAAATGAATGAGCCCATCTTCATTTTGAGAGGTTTTATTTAAATTTTTGTGTTAACCTGGAGGCCAGATTCCTAATTACTTCTGTATGTACAGTATAAAAGTTGCTTAAGGAATTCTGGATGAATTTTTGAACAGGTAGTTAAATATTCTCAGTGGAAAAAAAAGTAGTATTTTCTGATAAATTTTTATGAGTGTGATGGATGGTTTCTGTGAATGGGTTGTACTCTGGACAATCTATTGAGAGGTATAAAAGTAAGGGATGCTAGAATTCACTTGTTTACTTATTTATTGGATTAGTTACAGTCAGACAATATATAAACTTTAATTTTTAACCTTTAAAGTGTCTCTGTATATTTGAAGGACTCACACGTTCCTGTGCTTTGTTGCTGTCTATGGGCAGAGCACTCTGAATGCTCCTGAACTCTTCTGTTATTGGTACTTCATAAGAGCCTTTAAAACGCACAGTTGTCTGGGTCCTGCCTCAGTAGATTCTGATCTAATTGGTTCTTGAGGCATTCTGGTCACTGAGATGTTTAAAAGCTCCCCAGGTAATTATAATGTTGAGGAAAGGTTGTGAACCACTGAATTTGTATAAAACAAGAAAAAGAAAAAGAAAAACTTCTATAAAGAAGTCAGAAAAGTCAAATTAAATTCAGATAGAAGTATAGGCAAAAAAAAAGGAGAAAAAAGTACATGAAGTGATTTTTTTAAAAAAAAAATTAATTTTACATTCCAATCACTGTTCTCCTCTTGGTACTCCTTTCTCACAATCCCTCCTCCATCTCCCAACCCCATCTCCTCTGAGAGGATGGGGCCTCCCCTGTGTGTCCTCCCATCTTTGCACATCAAATGAGCATCCTCTCACATTGAGGCCAGACAAGGCAACCCCGTTGGGGAAAGGATTCCACAGTCAGGCTACAGATTTAGTGACAGCCCCAGGTCTCCGTGTGTTCCATAATAATAATAATAATAATAATAATAATAATAATAATAATAATAATAATAATAAATCTCATTTGAAAAGTAATGTAAAATATATTAATAAAATATAAATACTGCTATATCCTGTAACTCTTTAAATACCTGTATAGAAAGCCAATTTCTCATTTTCTACAGATGTTCAAAGTAAGGCATTCTTATTATTAAATTTAGCATGAAATTCAGTGAATAAAACATTTTAAAATAAAAATAAAAGAAATCTAAATATTTCTTCATAGATAAATACATTTCATTGTAGAGAAATTAATTTTGGCATGTATGTCCTTCTATAACTTAAGATGTAATCAAGTATATAAAAATAACAAGGTGGAATGTAGCTTTTGTAGATATTAATCTGATATTTATCTAGTAGCAGTTTAAGAATAGGACTGTTTAAGAAATATTGAACAACTTATCCTTTCAACTTGTGTACTTATGATAGGCATATATGTGGATATTTTCCCCTTATATACTAAATGTATAATAATTGAACCCAGATAATATACATTTTATTTTTTCCATGAGAATTATATGCCATAGCTATACATTTTTATATGATAAGATAAGCCTTTGTAAATTTTCTCTGCAATGGTTTACCGTCTAGCTATCCAATGTTCATATCCTTAGCTGTTTGCTGTTCATTCATGCTGTTATAGAGACAGGGAACCATCCTGACCCCAAAGGAGTTTAGGAGGACATTTAAAATAAACATTCTATTTTAAGGCATGGGACTTGTCCTCAGAGTAAACTCACAATGAGCATAAATAGCATAAAACCATTTCTCTGTATCACAAACAGACAGAGCATGGAAAGGAGATAATCCACCAGAGTAAGTGTAACTAAAGTGGTATTTGAAATAAGAGAGTAAAATATATTCTGAAATAAAAAGGTTTGATAATTACATTAAAAAGTCAAAATTCAACTTCATATAATTCAGCATATTAAATTTCAGTTTTATATGATGTTCCAAAATTAGCAATTTCAAGAAGCCCAAAAAATAAGAAATATAGTAATTGCTTTTTCTACAGTATATATAATGACAAAATCCTTTGTCATATCTAAAAGGGGAAATTATTAATGTACACCCATATGTTTCTCCATTGAGTAATTTTCCATTTTAATGCAATATTTTTGAAGTCTAATATAAAGTAGTTTCAATAGACTGTAATGATAAATTGGTAAAGGGCTTTAGGTCTACTCTAAGGCTCATGGAGAATACTTATAAAGATTATAAATATATCTTTTATGTTTTACAATGTGTGAGCAGTGTCTCCTAATCCTTTCTATTTTGAAATGGAGATTTTGATGGCCTTCCCAATGTCTTCATTTCTCCTACCAACATTCTTCTCCAAAATTCTCCACTCTAAACCCTACTTTTTAAAAAAAAATTATGTTGACTTTCAATTTTCTTCTTTAACTATAATTAGGTATCTTCTGTTTTGTCAAAGATTCATTCTAAAATGTGAAAACAACAAGAGCATGTATAGTATCATGACACTATGAATATATTTTAACTTAGAACCAACTATGATGTTGGACTTAAATTTTCTTTCCAACCAGGTCAATGATAAGTTATCTCTGCTACATTAAAGGAGAATGTTCATGGTTTGAAGTTCAAATGCATTCTCTTTTCTGATGCTCTTCTGTCTTAACTTCAAATAACAGTATAAATATTCATAAATTTTCTGAGTTTTCAGGCATTTATTAAATCTCTTCCTCATGTAAAAATTTGTTCATGCATCCTGGGTCTCTCCCCCCCCCCGATATAAACACACACACACACACACACACACACACACACACACACACACACACACACAGAGAGAGAGAGAGGGAGAGAGAGAGAGAGAGAGAGAGAGAGAGAGAGAGAGAAACACACAACTACTTTAAATGCAGTGGAAGACAAACAATTTGGCAGGCAGACAAATGAGAAACTTCTCTGTGAATAGGCGTACTTCATTAATGCTTTAATTTATATATGGCTTTCATGAGAATGATTTGAGGTAGCTTTCAGGGCTTTTTTCATTTGGTTTGTTTTCTGGTGGCTTTCAGTGTAGAACAAAAGAAGAGAACCATGCCACTTAGGACATTGAATTCCACTTGAGAGAATTATTGGAATGAGATTCTGAAAAGAGAAAATGAGAGCAAATAAAGGAAATAAAGAGTAACAAGTATGTGGCTGTGCTATGAACTTGCTGTTACTAGAACAGCTAAAAGGACGATGTGGTATAAACAGTGGCTCAGAGATACTTTGCTTTTAGCAAATTACTTACATGTACATGGGCAAAACTAATAAAAAGAGCAATTTTAGCAGAAAAGGACAAGTTGGCATTTTAGGAGAAAGCAAATAGAGTATATTTAAAAGGCAAGGTATTTAAATTTTTATTCTTGGAGATGTTATGTATCAACTGGCATCAAGATGAATTATGTTGTCTTTTAATTGAAGAGTACCACATTTTGGTGAACAAACCCAAAAACACATGCAATCAGAAATGAACAGGAGAGAAACCTCACAAGTCACCAAGGGTCTTTGTTACCTGTGGGTATTTTCACTTCAAAAGAATATTTGTATGGCCAATAAAATAAAAATTGAGCTAGTCTTCAATATTTCTAATAAGGGTTTAGAAAAGCCAAGCTAATTCTTAATCATATGTTATCCATAGATAGAAAGAAATAATATATTGATTTGGTATTTGATTTTTAAGAGAAAAGAGAGATTGATTAGCCAGAAGCTGGAAAGAACCCAGATGTCCCTCAACAGAAGAATGGATACAGAAAATGTGGTATATTTACACAATGGAATACTACTCCGCTATTAAAAACAATGAATTCATGCAATTCTAAGGCAAATGGGTGGACCTGGATAATATCATCCTAAGTGAGGTAACCCAATCACAAAAGAACTCACATGATATGCACTCACTGATAAGTGGATATTAGTCCAGAAGCTCAGACTACCCAAGACACAATTCACATATCAAATGATGCCCAAGAAGAAAAAAGGAGAGGCCCCTGGTCCTGGAAAGGCTTGATGCAGCAGTTTAGGGGAATACCAGGACAGGGAAGCAGGAGGGGGTTGATCAAGGAACAGGGGGAGGGGAAAGGGCTTATGGAACTTTCGGGGAGGGGGGAACCAGGAAAGGGGAAATCATTTGAAATGTAAATAAAGAATATATCTAATAAAAAAAGAGATTGAAAGGAAAGTAGAAATGTCATTGGCTAACAAAAATGACGAATCCCATTAGACAACAGAAAGTGAGCAGAGAATATCTTAAGAGGGAAAAAGTAGGCTTTGTGACTAATATTCTTAATTCCTTTATGCCCTTTAATGCATACAGGCATATATGGCAAATAGAATATGAATCTTCACTAGATCAAACTATATCTGGGTTTTTATTTGACAGCCAAAGAACAACTCAGCCACACTGAGAGTAGCTATTTCAACCATAACAGTTAGAGGGTTTGTAAATGGATAATGTTTTACCTTTTTACAATATAAAATTTGAACAAAAATGATTCTTGGTGTTGAAAATGGGACTGGAATATGTAAGTGTTTGAACAGTTTTCAATAAAGCACACATTTGCTGTTGTTAAGAAATAAAAGGATGTGAAGCACAGAGTATACTCTCTTCCTGAACTTTGACCTTTTAATAAATCATTGACTTCCTTACCTTTTTTTCCCCCAGTGGGAAATAGCCAGGTGTGTTGTTTTTCATTTTTCAGACCCTCATTTTGGGTAAGGGCAGATAAACTCAAAGATAACTAAGCTGTGGGTTGATGTCTACAGAAGTCTAAACATTTTTTCCTTGAATTATTTATGAAAGAAATAATTTTTTGCTTGTTTATGGTTTAATAGGCTTGGAGATGCTAGTTGTTTAATACATTTGTGGCAGGGTCTTTCTTCTTCAGGCTTGCTAGTTTCTTTTGATACTACTTGTATTTCTGTTTTGCATTTCCCCTCATTGAGTTTTTCTCAACAGAGGGAATGGCTGGGTCTGAGATTCACTTTTTTACAAATGCAGATTTGTAGAGAAAAGCCTAATGGTGCTACTTCTCTGTGGGGTATTATTGTTATTAGCAATGGTACCTTAACTCTTGTGGGTGTGTACCTAGGGCCATGCAGTCATTCAACCTTAAAATAATATACTGGAGACCTGAATGAGTGGGTCTTTTTCACTGTCTCATCCCTTGTGTCCATGGATTCTTCAGGATTCTTCCCCTTGTACTTCCAAGCAAATGAATTCTACAGAATTTAACTACTCAGTAGCTATCTCTGACTGACATATGTCAAACTTTTAATCAGCATGTGAAGAGTGAGTGGCAGAGCATAAAAGTTTTAATATATTGAGCCCAAGAATTTCCAATTACTTCTTTGACAATTACCTTAGAAGTTGTCTTCACATAAATAAATACCTTAAACCTGACATGAATTACATGACTTTTCCCTGATGATCTTTGCTTCCTATACACCTTGTATTAGAAAGTTCATCATTTTCACAGTGGAACCTAGACATCAAAGACTTTATAGCTGCTGTTATACACATTTTATGGTCAAACAAAGAATTAAAGATGGCTACGCATATGAGGAAATGAGCTGGTATTCTAGCCCAGCCATTACCCTGGAAACTTTTCTCTCTTTCAAGCTCAGAGAACAGGGCTTGAACTGGACCTCTTCTGTGATCAACGAAGTGACAGAACTTGAAGTCTTTTTCTGACCTTGTAGAAAGCTCTCAGCAAGTGCATCTCTCCACAGATCAATAGCACTCTTGGACCAGTAATGAGAATGTAACAAAGAAAGATGAGAGCCTTGCTTTCTCCTGCTCCTGTTGGCATTGAACAGGCTATGTACTGTCTTAGAGGAGCAGCCTGTCTCTTGTGAGCAGAATAATTTCAGCAAAAATTCTTGGCAGTGAAGATTAGGTATTGAAAATATTAAGTAAGTCCAAGCAGAAATGAAAAGAAACCTGACATTTGGTGATTTAACCTGTTAAGGGGAATAAACAGCTGGGCCATCATTCCTTTTGTTTAACATGCTAGGTTATTTGAGAATAGTTTCTACATCAATCTGTCTCATTATATACTCTAGTTTCCAATATCAGTTCTCCTTCCTATAACAATGTAATCACCTGTTGAACATTTTTAACATGGAAATATAATTTTAAAGGAAACTTTTAAGTTGCCACATTAATAAGAGAATGGGTTTTTCTTCAATTTTGGGGTTAGAGTTGATAATATTGTTAATTGGAAAGTTTTTTCTTTCCCAAAAGTTCAAAAACATACCCATTCTAATTTTATTTTTGCAAACTCAAATTTTGATCAGAAAGCTATTTATCTACAAGAAAAGTTTTAAAAGAACAATGAAATATACATCTTTAGTTTCAACAATATTTGCATAATGATCTAATAGTCATTACAAATCATGATAACTCTATTTTCCAAAACAGTAAAAAAATTGTAAATATGATTTTAGTCTTAGAGCTTCAGATTGCTAGAACTGAAAAATGACACATTGCAACTTTTTAAAATATGTGTATGTTTATTTAAAATTGTTAAAATTGGACAATAAACCAGAAAGAAAGTAATAGAAAAAGTTTTCCTTTTTGAAGAGGAGATATGTCTGGGTGGTATAGTAAAGAATGCAGATGTTTTTAAATGCTCATTGTGATGTCCTTGCTGGTTCAGCTCCTCTGCATTGCAGGAGGCTATCTACTCAGTGTAATTGAAGAGTTCCTTGGCAAAACACCCTCATAAGGGGTCCACAGAGTGAAAGTCTAAGTCTTTGCCATCTTTAAACTTTAAAGATAAACCAGTGATTATCTCTAAGTTAGATAAAATTTATACATTTAAAATACAATCTACATGTAGTCAAGTCTTCAGCTGAATTGGATGTCTTTCTTTAATATATATCTTTTGTCCCTTTTTTTCCAGTTTCTGTAAGAATAGATCATCATGGCTTTAACTTACTATTTAATGTCATTCTGATTTTAAAAACATGTAAAAGCCTAATGAGACTTATTATCTGTCTTTTGAGTGGACATGCATCATATTACAATGGAAATAATACAATGTCTAACACAAGCATGGAAATGTTGTGAAGTTTCAGAGTGCATATTTCATACCTCATTTATATATGTGAAATTTTTCTTACAAGGATAGTAAAAAATGCACTACAGTAATTTAACATTTGTAGCCCACATGCCCATATCTACACATTTTGTAACTAAGTGACCTTTGACATACTAATGGGTAGGGAAGACTTAAAAGGAAGAGTAAGTATTTTGTCTTTCATGTTCCTTCTAGGTTTTCAATATAAGTGACCACTCCAAAGAAAGAAGTATCGCAAGCAAGAGGGAAATGATTACATTCATTTGGTCATTAGTGTTTCCTAAAATGCTCATTGTGCTGTCCTTGCTGGTTCATGCTATTGTGTGCTCTTTAAATCTTTTAATTCTTTAGTTATAGAAAGTATGGTTTTCACAGCTGTCTATGTCATATTCTTCTTTTACTTACTTGGAGTTTCTTATCATTTCAATAGTGTTACATGCTCCAATTTGAACGGATTAGCAAGGACTGAGATATATATATATATATATATATATATATATATATATATATATATATATATATATATATGAATATATATGAATAATATATATATATTATTCATGTTGTTTGTTTATGTACATGTCCTATTGCCACATATGATTTCACATATAAAGTTCAAATTCAGCAATAAAACTACTTACAATTTGTGTGAACTCAGAATGTGTGGGGAAAAAAAGAAAGAAAAGAGCAGGGCCTGGCTCGCTCTGATGCAGGGGGAAAGGCAGCACGCTCCAGGCCAGGCCCTCTGTGCCCGGGCCTTGCTCTCAGGCCAAGGTAGGGTACATATGCAGAGAACAAGGCAAGATGCACGCATGCCTCAGCCTAACGGGGAGCAGGCAGTCACACCGCCAGCCGGTCCCACACATGGCGAAGGCGCACAGGGACGCAGAGAAATGCCACACTGAAGGCATGGATCTTGCTGCACGTTACCTGTGCTCAGACTGTCCACATAGCTGAATCCCAGAGCCTCATACTACACATACCAGCTAGCTCCGTGTGGCGGATTTAATAAGAGGCAGACCATACCTTTGATGTTTTATTTATTTATTTTTTTATTTTCTAAGTTTTTTTTATTTACATTCCAAATCATTTCCCCTTTCCTGTTTCCTCCCTCCCCGAAAGTCCCATAAGCCCCATTCCCTCCCTCTTTTCCCCATTTAACCCCCTCTGGTTTCTCTGTCCTGGCATTCCCCTACATCCAGTCTTTCCAGGACCAGGGGTTTCTCCTTCCATCTTCTTGGAAATCTATTGATATGCGAATTGTGTCTAGGGTATTCCAAGATTCTGGGTTAATATCCTCTTATCAGTGACTGCATACCATGTGTGTTCTTTTGTGATTGGGTTACCTCACTAAGGATGATATTTTCAAGTTCTGACCATTTGCCTAGGAATTTCGTGAGTTCATTGTATTTAATTGCAGAGTAGTATTCCATTGTGTAAATATACCACATCTTCTGAATCCATTCCTCCATTGAGGGACATCTGGGTTCTTTCCAGCTTCTGGCTATTATAAATAAGGCTGCTATGAACATAGTGGAGCATGTGTCCTTATTGCATGCAGGTAAAGCCTCTGGGTATATGCCCAGGAGTGGTATAGCAGGATCCTCCGGGAGTGTCATGCCCAGTTTTCTGAGAAACCGCCAGACTGCTTTCCAGAGTGGTTGTACCAGCTTGCAATCCCACCAGCAGTGGAGGAGTGTTCCTCTTTCTCCACATCCTCTCCAACAACTGCTGTCTCCTGTGTTTTTGATCTTAGCCATTCTGACTTGTGTGAGATGGAATCTCAGTGTTGTTTTGATTTGCATTTCCCTAATGACTAAGGATGATGAACATCTCTTTAGGTGCCTCTCAGCCATTAGATATTCTTCAGGTGAGAACTGTTTGTTTAGCTCTGCACCCCATTTTTAATAGGGTTACTTGGCTCTCTGGAGTTTAACTTCTTGAGTTCTTTGTATATATTGGATATTAACCCTCTGTCGGAACTAGTGTTGGTAAAGATCATTTCCCAGTTAGTTGGTTGCCGCTTTGTCTTTTTGACAGTGGCTTTTGTAAGTTACTCTTACTTCTACACACACACACACACACACACACACACACACACACACACACACACTTCTGGCTTCCTCAGTGGGAGGCTAAATTGTTTTTGGTTATTTGATGACTATTCGATTAGAATACAGGAAAAAATATTGATAAGGGATCAAGATTATTTCCAAAGTCATATGTATAACTGCTAATAGATTGTTTATTATAATAAATGTACCATATGCTTAGTGGAGACTAGAACCCCTCTCTTCTCTACTCTGTAGCAACCATTTGATATTTCTTGCATTGTTAACATTGTCATATTTTTATGTTATATACATAACAGAGAATATGCTTGTATTATATACTCTTTATTGTGGTAATTTTCGATTTTTATAAAAATCATCTATTACTCTTAGTAGAAAATAGTTGAGCAATTAAGTATCCCAAAGAGTGTTTATTACTTGGCCTATGGACTACTCAGGTGCTACATTATACCTTTGGGAAGATATTCTCATTTAAAAAAAAATCCATAAACTGGTTTGCTAAGCATAATAAAAACCCAAAAAAGAAATGAAAAAAGAAAGAAAGAAAGAAAGAAAGGAAGGAAGAGAGAGAGAGAGAGAGAGAGAGAGAGAGAGAGAGAGAGAGAGAAAGAAAGAAAGAAAGAAAGAAAGAAAGAAAGAAAGAAAGAAAGAAAGAAAGAAAGAAAGAAAGGGAAGGAATGAAGAAGAAAGAAATCCAAAGTTTACCCACTATTGAAAGCTTCAAGAAATGTTTGAAAGAAAACCATCCTTGCTAATTTTTAAAATTGTCATGTAATTGACTAATTCTAGAGTTCCCAGGATTGGTAGTAACTAAAAACCTGCTACATTCCTAATGATGTTCAGTGAGGCACAGGAAATGAATAGGTGGATACAGTCCAGTTGCTAGAAAATAGCTGTTTGTTACTGACTTGTCTGAGAGGAAATGAACACTTTCATTTTTCAGCAACAGAGTATAAAGTGTTCCTCACTACTGCTTTTCTAAAAGCTCTATGCGCATTGGAATACTGATAAGGAGCCAGTAGTTAAAGGGAAAGCATTCAAGTAATCTCAGTGATCACCGGTTGTTTTACAAGCTGTTATATTTTCATTCCTTTTTATGAACATTTCCACAAGACTTCAAAACAAATAAATTCTATAATCTTTATCTTATATACATTATCAGCAAGGGGGCATTTAGTTCCCTTTAAATGTTAATTATTTAGGAGACTAGAAAATTTGTGGACTTTGTAGGGCTAGATCTCAGGGAGAGTAGCTAAATCAAGATTTCAAACTTGACTGCATTTTGGTACTTAACAAACAGCCCTACCCCCAACCCCATTGAGTCCTATTTTCAGGGATTCTAACTTAAGTTGTGTGTGGTCCAAGAGTGTCAATTTAAAAGTTTCCCTAGGTGTCTCTATTATGCATTTAAGGCTGAGAACCACAGGAAAGGGAGAGGAGTTCTGAGGCCACATTAAAACAAGCAGCTCCACTTATTTTTTCCTGTTTCCCTTACTCAGATTGTAAAGAGATGACCCACCCATTCTCAGGCTAGGTTGAGTTCACAAGCCACTCTAGAATGTCACAACTCTGACCACTCTGTTGATGGCTTCTTTAATAAACTCTACTTATGTACTCCAGATTGGAAAATGTATAGTTTCTTTGCAGTAATTGATAGTGTTGAATTGGAAGATCACCATTATAAGCAAAGTTAACCAAGTAGAATGACAATATCACTATTGCATTCAGATGTGGAACATCATTTTTAAAGACTTGAAAATGTTTATGCAAATATCATGTAGTTTTTAATTGCTACTTTTCTGTAGTTACTTTTCCTCAAAATCAGGGATGGTTACACCTCCAGAAGGTCTTTAATTGTACAGGATTCTTTTATCTAGACATTTTTTGTTTGTTTTTTTTTTTCCCTTATGAAGTTGACAATTGCTTTTTCAAGTTTTGTAAAGAATTATGTTGGAATTTTGTTGGTAATTGCATTAAATCTATAGATTGCTTTTGGTGAGACAACAATTTTTACTATGTTAATCTTACTGATCCATGAGCATGGGAGATCATTCCATCTTCGGATATCTTCTTCAAATTCTTTCTTTCGAGATTTGAAATTCTTGCCATACAGGTCTTTCACTTGCTTGGTTAGAGCAATGATGGGGAGAAATTGAGTTAGGAAACTCACCTTACCTTTCAACAGACCATTCCATGAGCTGGCAGCCTGGACTGAATAATAGAAAGTTTGCTCAGTACCAGCATTCGTAACCATCTGTTCCTGGACTGTGCATGCAGTATGACCAGACATCATTGGCTCCTGAAATAATAATTTTTCCTCTATAAGGTTTTGTGACCTCAAATTAGGAGTCCTAATACTTTTTTTCACTTTTTTGTTGCTTTTGACTCAGTGTTTTATCTTTACCCTGGCAACCAGAAAACTGAAACACCATACATAAAAATATCCTTAGGAAACCAATTATTTTGTACAATTAGTATATGCTAATAAAATAGTTGATCATAAATAAATGAGCTATGCTCCTTTATGATGTAGGATTAAAAGATTAAAATAAGTGTGTAAAATCATCTATGATTCCTAGATCGATCTTATCATTAAATATCAAAACTAGTCCATATGTGGTAAAACTTTATAAATGTTTCAGGTACTTAATAGAGTGATTTAATCTTGCTACTTCCTTTGGAATATTATTACTCCCTGCCTCAGCACCCCACTGACTATATATACTTAATGCTTTATAGACTAATAGCTCACTTTTAATAGGCATGAAGCATAAGGAAGCAGAGGAGAGAGTGATCCATTCATGCCTTTATAAATGAGGAATTTCAAAGCTGAAAAGTTCATAGGCTAACACTAATAGCATTTGTTGTCTAGAAAGGAATGATATTTATTTTCACTCTGTATACTACACAGTTTTCTACTAAGTGTTTTAATGAGCATGTATAAAGTTGAACTTTGTCAAAACCACTTTATAAAACTAAATTAGAAAATTGATTTATTTGGAATCCTTAGTGCCAGTGCAAGGGAAATGTCGTATTTTTTAAGCTACAGTGAATTTGCTTTATCTACTATTTAGGTACATAATGTTCACAAGTAAGAGCAGTGGACAACATCCTCAACACCACTACCACCCTACCCCAGAACATACACAAGACAGGGAACTCTTACGCGTGAATACTCTTGCATAGGAATCAGGCTCTGACTTCTTTATTTCTTGATGGTTTGAACAGTACCAACAAGACAGTGTTTCACAGTGCTTTGGAAGCAAAGCAGGGTGAGCTATGAGCCTCAGAGACATTGTCTTTCATGGAGAAAAGTGCACAGATGTGGACTTGCCAGCCAGAGAGTTCTGCAGGATGAAGGTTTTGTTCCTCTAAGGTACCAGTCTCAGTTTGGACAGACTACTGATATGTTTCCAACCATGTTCTCACTCTTAAAGCAGCCTTTCTTTCCTTGAGTGAAGTATGTTAACTGGTGTTATCATTGTGCAGATCTTTATTAGGACACAATATTGGGTGAAATTTTCTCATTATGTAAAATGACATTATCTAACAGCAGACATTCTGATCCTTTGGTTCTTAAAATTTTTCAGTACCTTCTTTCATGATTTTCCCTGGGCCTTCAGTCATAGGGGTGGTATTCTAGATATATTTATTGGAGTCAGACACCATAGGCTCACTTACTCTTTATATTTTGACCAGGTATGTATTCTGTGCTAGCCTTCATCTGCTGCTAAAAGAAGTTTCCTTGACAAGCGATGAGTGCTAAGAAACAGTAAAAAGCTATATTGACTTAGATTTTGAAAATGGCAGTACTAGATTGTTCTCAAGGGTCTATGACCCGTGGTAGTTGGCTAGATTTATAGAACCAGGCACAATATATGTCCTATTGAATACATTTGGGTTCCAATTAGACAGCTCTTTATTATGTCTAATATATACATACCACATTTACACCATTAGGAATGCATTATTAGGCAAGCAATTGTGATTCAAAAGAATTACACCTTGGTAGAAATATTCATTACTTTTCTCCCTTAGTATCAGTTCCTTCTGATACTTTGGGAGTTTGCCCTGAGGTGGCTCCCAGGCAGTACCAGCTCAAATCATCCAAGTTGTGTGTCAGATGTACATGGCCTTTTCAGCAATAGTGTTTTACATCCAACTTCTGAGTGACAACCAAGCACAATGGCAATAGTCTGTCTATGTTTCTTAGAGGGTCCCCTAAAGAATAACTCAAAAAGAAGTTTACCTTGCTTGGCACTGGAGTATTTGTTAGTCTCAGGCTCCGGAGGAACCATTATTACCTTATGCAGCATAACTTCATTTAAACTAAACACACACACACACACCTACACACATGCACACAGGCACACATGCACACACCCACACACACACACACATATGCTTTTAGTAAACTTGTACAGTCATGCTTCCCTATGGCTTTAAAAAACATCCTAGTGTTATTTATCTCTCCGCATTTTTTCCCTCTGTATTACCCTTTCCCTACTCAATCTAACATATCTAACTATACTGTTGTGGCACCAGAGCAGCCATAACTAATATGAGTGAGCTAGTTGCATTTGTCTAAAATATGGTGTTTACAAAATGTGTGGTCTGGCCCATGAGTTGTAGCTTGCAAATCTTACATCAATAAGATTATTGAAAATTCAAGGATAAAAAAACCCAAGAAAAATATCATTTAGACATATGTGGATATGAGTTAAAAATAAACAGCCTATGCAAAATAAATAGTAATAAAACCACAGAAAAAAATATAAGCAATTACAGCCCCAGATTCTGTAGCATACTAAACTCTAGGTAGAGGAGATACATAGGAAACTAAAAAATCACTTTATTGAGACAGACATGTCTAAGATCAATTTATTGCTAATATTCAGTTCTTGGTTAAGATTTTCACTGTGATAGTAGTATACTTACTAAAGGTATTCAACTTACATGTTTCATACATTATTTTAACCATAAAAGATTACATTATAAAAAGTGGATGGCAGAAAATTAGTGGTTTTGAAGCAAGCACAGTATTTGTGTTATAGTATGGTATAATTTCTCTAATATTCTTAAGTGCATCTTGGAAACCTAGTGTTGAGTATTCTGTTTCAAAAACTCAATCATGTATTTTAATTGTATTTATAATGATTTTTAAAGCTTACCTTTGTTTTTAATAAAACTGTGAGCATAACAGTTTCATTTTGGGTAACAATGCACTTAATTCAGTAATAAGCTTTACGATGTCTGTCCTAGCTTGTTTTTCTGTATCAGTGATAAAACAGTGACAAACACCAACTTGAAAAGGAAACAGTTTATTTTATTTTATGACTTCTAAGACATAATCCATCACTGAAACATGTCAAGACAGAAACTTAAGCAGGACCAGAGGCAGGGATCATAGTGGAATACTTTTTACTCAACTGATTTTCATGGCTTGCTCAGACTACTTTCTTATACAACACAAGATCGACTTCTTGTGAATGACATCACCCACAGTGGGATGGGTCATCCCACTTTAATCATAAATCAAGGAAATGCCCCCACAGGTTTGCTTACAGGCCAATCTGATGGAGACTTTTTCTCATTTGAGGTTCTCTCTTCCAAAATGACATTAGCTTGTGTCAACTTGACAAAATACCAACCAGTGTCTGAATGTTATATAGAGGAGCTTACAGTCGATCTGTACTTTGAGGTGGATGTGGTTATTCATCTGTCTTTAAATAGTGACAGATTCAGTCTCAAGCACATTTCACTGGAGAGAAATAACAGGAAATGAATCTCAGTAAGGGAGGAATAAAATGTGTTGAGTAAAAGTACACCTAATGCTGTTGGGGCCAGCATGCAAATTCTGATTCAGCACCATTTGTTCTGGTAATGTGTCCTTACTGCAGTTGCCCTCCCCAACTTGATGTGCATCTGTCTATCTGCTTGAGATCAGAGAAGTATTTTTTCTGTACTGGGATTTCTGGCAACATGTCTCATTCATTCTGCTTCTACCATCAGTTCAAGATCCTTGTCACTGTCTCTCAGATGGCTCTCCATTGAGGAACATTCCTCAAATCTCACAAAAATTTTCCTCAACAGTTCTTCCTCTGTGTAATTAAGTTTCTCTGTTTCTTCTGTCTGTCTCTGTCTCGCTGTGCCTTTCTCTGAGTGTCTCTGTGCCTCTGTTCTCTGTCTCTGTCTCTGTATCTGTCTCTCTCTGTCTCTTTCTCTGTCTGTCTCTGTCTGTCTCTGTCTGTCTCTGTCTGTCTGTCTCTGTCTGTCTCTGTCTGTCTCTGTCTCTGTCTCTGTCTCTCTCTCTCTCTCCCTCTCTCTCTCTCTCTGTCCTGAATACTGAATAGACCCATTTCTGCCAGAACTCTTCTGCTGCCTTCTGAAGCTTGTACCGTTCAGTTATTTTTAGTGTTATCTCTTTCCTTTCATTAGCACAGAGCTAAACTGCATATTTTGTTCTTTCAGTTTTACACAGATTAAGATCTCCTAGTTCCTTAGTCATTCATTTTGGCTGTTGCCTTGAATTTGTTGCAGCTCATTTAAATTCCAGTTCACTTTAATATACCCAGAATAAATAAAGCAAGGGTTTCTAACATCACCCACCCCCATCTATGTAAGTTTTGAGAATGCTAATCCTCCCAGATAAGAAGGGAGGGAGGCAAAGTCAACATACAGTTTTAGTAGCCCTATTCAAATTCTACTGTCTTCCTGTCATCAGGACATAATCTCCATTATTCTTTTAAAGTTTTCAGTGCTTTGGTGAGCCCATTTATTTTTATGCCATATATATATATATTTTAACCAGGATAGGGAAATGCCTATGATCAGTCATTTCTTCTTTCATTAAAGCTCAGTTTTATTTCAATACAATTATCTCAAATTAAAGGTAAGAGGCAGGCATGTTGCCCTTCATGGGAACTTTAATCATCTATATTTGGATAAAGTTCATTTTTCATATCCTGAAGAGGAGTTTTGTGTGCTCAGAGGTTGTATCCGGAAGGATCATCATTGCTTACTCCTATCTTTCTCCCACTCCCTTTCCCTTTCTCTTGTGTCAACTTGATTTTCTTGGAAAATTAGAGGGTGGAAATTCCCAGTCCCAGCTGTCAGAAGAACACTCTCTGAAGTTTGGCATTTAAAATGATACTTTCTTTTTCTGTTCACTGATTGTTTTTTCCCTCAGTTCCAGAACTGGAAGATTCCAGCATTCAAATTCAATATAATGCAAAGTGGTTTTCAAAGTCTCTTCTCTCCTGACTAAACTATTTATATTGCTATTTTTTATTCCTGTAACATTTATACAAATATTTAATCACCCCCCTATTTCTACCTGTAGTTAAAATGCCTTGTGTTTCTTTATGGAAAATATTTCTCTGTCCTGTATGTTTTAATGACACTGGATGGAAATGTACTGATGAGTTATAATCTTCCTCAGAAACTGGATGTTCTTACTTTATTAGCATTGTTGCTTTTATTACATATACTCTTATTTATACTTCAAGTTTTCAAACACAAGCCTGTATACACATATGTTTCAAATCAGTTGTCACTAATGATAACTGAGTATTGAATAGGCATAAATTGGTAATCATAGCTTAGAAAATATAATTCCTTATTCTAAGTGAACTTCATTTAAACATTCTGTGTGAGCTGTAATAAAAAAAAATAATTGGTCTCTCAGATAAACTGGAAAAATGAACCAAACTTCCTTTCTTCCTGAGTCTAGATGGTCTAGAAATTCAAAACCCTGATTTTTTGTTTCTGTTTTTCTTTGTTTATGCTGTTTTTTGGGACAGGGTATCAATGCGTGTGGCTTGGGACTTTCTGTGTAGACCGTGATTCTCTTCAACTCTAAGAGAAATCTACCTGTCTCTGCTCATTGAGTTCAGGGATTAAAGCTATGCACTACTTCATCCAGCTAAGACACTCATTTCTGCTCTACTAATAATTAGGTGTGGACAGAGTTTGGGTTTAGATCAATAGGCTCAATCAGACTTGTAACAACTACTGCACCATTCCCCTTATGTATTCTATTTGTGTTGATATTACGGGTATTTTAGTGTCAGATTTTAATGTAAAACATGGTTTATGATGGAATAGAAGTTGATATTTGAGAAAATACATATGTTCTCAGTTGGCCAATTTCTCCATGTTATAGCCTATGCTCACTACTTATTTACATTTTCAGTACTTACACATTACTTCACGTTTGATAATATGTAAAGTCTATTCTCTATCAAGTTATAATTAAATCTATTGTTATGTTGGTGTATGTATATATGCCTATGTACATACACACACACACACACACACACACACAACACACACATATTTAAACACAAAATAAACACAAAGTTGTTTGCATCTCTTCCCTGAGAAGTAAGATTTGCTCTATTAATGTTTGCCTACTCCTCAGACTAAGGAATAGGTTAAACATAATTTCTTTCTTTCTTTATAATTTAAATTATCTTTAAAATGTATATCTCAGTGCAAGTACATGCAGTATGTATAATTTAATCATGAGCTTAATAAAATAATCAATAATAAACATACATTCTCCTAGACAGCATGTAGAAAACAATTTGTTTGACCACATGTTAGGCTACAATAAATTTAGGAACATGTCCTTGGTTAGATTCCATTAGTATTTTTAAAAGGATAAATTTATTTATATTTTTTGTGTGTGAGTGTTTGCACAGATTTATCAAAGCGTGATGTGTTCATTCCTATTGTCCAAGGGGCCCAAAAGAGGATGCCAGATCTCTTAGAGTTGGAGTTATGGAGAGTTTGAGCTACCATGTGGGTACTAAGAACTGAATGTGGCTTTCCTTTGAAAGCAATAATGGCTCCTAACACTTGAACCATCTCTCCAGACTCTCTATTTACAATTTAATGCATCATATTTATATAAAAGTAGATAATTATTAAAGTTTAATATTACATTTCTCTCTAAAAATGATGGTTTAAACCATTAATTTAAGAATCTTCGATTAATCAGCTATTGTGTGTCTGTGTTTGAATTAATTGAAGAAGACAGAAAAAGGAAGTAACCTACAAAGCACTTAATGAGTTCATAATCAGGAAAAAATATTTGATGTCTTACTTGCAATAGTAAATAGCTTTTTAAAGTTGGATGGTGTCTACTGATCTAAAATTGAATGTCTATTGCTTAAGGAAATGTCTTTCCTTATAGTAGAAAGGACAGGTAAGATTTTAAATGATTAGCAAAAATGTTGGAGGTATGGAAGTCTGTTTGTGTTCTAATTGAACAGGACTCCTCTGTGCTAAAACTTAAGAGTGATGCGATTAAATGATATCTTGATGAATACTAGGGTAGTTGCACACTTCTGAAATGTTCAGTGTTTAAGAGACATTCTGAAATCAGGGCTAGAAAAGTAATTTAGGATTGAATTATGTAAGTATTAAAAAAAATCCCCTGAGAAACTAACTTTTGCAATATATTAACTATATAAGTACCCAAAGCTCCTTTAGTCCTTTCTTGAACTCCTCCATTTGGGACCCTGTACTCAGTCCAATTGATGGCTGAGAGCATCCACCTCTGTATTTCTCAGGCTCTGGCAGAGCCTCTAATAAGACAGGTATACCAGGCTCCTGCCAGCATGCACTTGTTGGCATCCACAATAGTTTGGTGACTGTATATGGGATGGATCCCAGGTGGGGCAGTCTTTTGATGGCCTTTCCTTCAGTCTCTACTCCATACTTTGTCTCTGTATTTACTCCTGTGAGTATTTTGCTCCCCCTTCTAAGAAGTACTGAAGCACCCACAGTTTGGTCTTCTTTCTTCTTGAGCTTCATGTTGTCTGTGAATTGTATCTTGGGTATTCCAAGCTTTTGCACTAATATCTACTTATCAGTGAGTGCATACCATGTGTGTTCTTTTGTGATTGGGTTACCTTACTCAGGATGGTATTTTCTGGTTCCATCTATTTGCCTAAGCATGAAGTCATTGTTTTTAATAGCTGAGTAGTACTCCATTGTGTAAATGTACCAGATTTTTTGTATCCATTCCTCTGTTGAAGGACATCTGGGTTCTTTCCAGCTTCTGGCTATTATTATAAATAAGGCTGCTATGAACATAGTGGAGCATGTGTCCTAGTTATATGTTGGAGCATCTTCTGTGTGTATGCCCAGGAATGATGTAGCTGGGTCCTCAGGTAGTCCTATGTCCAATTTTCTGAGCAACTGCCAGACTGATTTCCAGAGTGGTTGTACCAGCTTGCAATTCCATCAGCAATGGAGGAATGTTTCTCAGTGGGGTAACAACCTCATAGAAGCAGGAGGAGGGAGATGATATGGGGAGTTTCTTGGGAGGAAACTGGGAAAGGGGATAACATTTGAAATGTAAATAAAGAAAATATGCAATAAAAAGAAAAAAAAAAACAGTAACCAAAGCTCTTTTTTACACAGGTATTTAGCAGAAGTTCATGATTTGGACAGGCATAATGATACAACATCATATTTTTTTTCTAGCCATTTTGACCTTTTGTTAATCACAATGATGTGTGGAGAAAGACTACTGAGTCAAATCATCATTACCAAACTAATTAAAGCACACTTTTATTTAAATCCATGTACCTCTGCTGTCTCCCCTTAAAGGTAAGGTTCAAGAGTACAGCACTGTATATAAGGAAAAGATTTCTATAGCTCTGGGTAGGCTGCTTCCAAATGGGGAGAAGGGTTGGTGGGTAAAATAGGCAGGGATACCAGAGCAGATCTATGTTAGCCATAATGGCAAAACAAGTTAGCCATAATGGCCTGCTGAAATGTAGACATGATGGCAAGGTGGTCATAACAAGGTAAGCATTACAACAAAAAGTCATAATAACCTTTTGAGACAAAGATAGGGTTGCAAGATGGTTTTACTAACATTTAAAATGAAGACATGATTGCTATTTCCTGAAAATGGGCAGTACGGGGCTATTTGAAGTTAAGGTTCTATGTGAAATAAAGCCAAAACTTTGAGAAAGAGAGGTTTAATCGTAAACAGGAATGAGTCTAGTTTGTCTTTACTACAAGATGGCTTTTAAACCAAAGATGGAGGCAGCTTTGTTAATCACTTTCAGGTGCTTTCAAGTATATGATGGATTTGAACATCTTGAGTTACCTCAATAAATCACTTGCACATGACACAGACTTGTCAGTTTGCAGTGAGAGTAATCCGAGAGAACATTCCTGTATAGCCTGATTCTGCTCTTTAAACTTCCGGATTTATCACCAAGGCAATAGATAGATAGATAGATAGATAGATAGATAGATAGATAGATAGATAGATAGATAGATAGATAGATAGATAGATAGCTGAAGAGGAAATTAGGCACATTTAGCTCCATTACACTACATACCAGTTATGCACACAAATAATCAATATGATTTGGGCACAGCTGATATAATTTGGAAGAACTATAATTGAAATTTTCCCTCTTAATATCATTACACCTACAGAACATCTTGCAATTAAGTATCCCCCAATCATTCTCAAAATTAAATATCCCAAATGGAACTCATTACCTACTCCTACATAAGCCGTGTCCTCATGACTGTTTCCCCCTCTCTGTTATACAGACCAGAGCTTTGATGCTTCTAAGTGTGCACTCCCTGGAAGATATTTCTTTCTTTCTTTTTTTTTTTTATTTCCTTTTCATTCCTAAATCCGATCATTGAATGTTGATTGTTTTTGAAGTTAATTCTATACATAGCTTCCTTTATATTGCAAATAAATATTTTAGAGATCATTTGAACATACTAAACAGTGAACAAAAGTACAAAACTGTGAATAAGCTTATGAACAGGCAGCTGTTCCTACTCCATGTGATATAAGGCTATAATGATAAAAGACATTTCTCCTTATATGAGAATTTCTTTCAGAGTCTCTTAAATTATATTATAATATCTCGTAATTTATAAAAATCCCTTTCAGCTGATTCTTTTAAATGTAATGGGGTTTGGAAGATACATGATTGCTAGTTTAAATCTATAAGAATTCCTAAGGAAATTGATGGATAAATTGAAGGCACACATTGACTGAGGTACTGCTTGAGATAGGAATATATATATATATATATATATATATATATATATATATATATATATGTGTGTGTGTGTGTGTGTGTGTGTGTGTGTGTGTATGTATATAATATGTGACAAATGTTTTCAATGAGATTTTTATTGTTATCACATACACACATACTTATGTATACAAAATGTTACAGAGTTTTGTTATTGAATTGACAAACAACACATAAACAACATGGGAGAATAAAAACAGCAGGATTTTTACTATCCGACAAATAAGTGTGGCAAAGGATAGAATGTTAATGAATATATAAATATTCACAAAGCCCTTTATCTCAAATCCTGTAACTAGAAGCAGACATGGTATGTTCAAAAGAAAGCTATTAGATGAAATAAAGCATATTTTTTGGAACAAAACAGAAAATGACTTCTAAACTACTTATAAAGGAAATGAATTCAGTTATTTCATAAACAGAGTAAAAAAAAGTCTCTTCATTTCCAAAATTTTATCCAAAAATTTATCACATTCAATAAATGGTTTCTAATAGCTTATCAGTGTAATAAAATATATTCTTTACTTGTTCATAGAATGGCCTATAAGTTTATGTATATACATTGTTCTTGAACCTTTCTTGAGGATATGAGGGGCATATTTTTTTCACATGAAAAAGGGAAATAACCTAATCAGATTTCTGTAAGTGATAGTTTTATATATTTTTTAACATAATAGTAGTTGTATCTTTCAACACCATGATGCCTTTTATGAAGAATCAATATATATGTATATATTTTGTTTTTAAGCCAAATAATACTATCTCTGCCTCATGCTTTCATGAATATCAGACTGCCCTAATTAGGGACATAAAGGTATGGAGTTTCAGGAAGATTAATATGGAAATTAAGAATTGAAAGGATGTGTGGATTAAGCCCTAATTCATTTTCTCAGGATTTAGAGCCTAATTAAGAATCAATGTAAGTACCTGAACACTCCCAAATTATATTCATTTGACTGACTGATTGTTCTCTAGTATTTGTCTTTGGTGAAATCAAGACTTGTTACCCTTCAGTAAACAAGGAATATTTCCTTCATTTCTTCGTACATGAAATAAACAAGTAGTAGTGGAAAATTTATGAAGTGTCCAGTAAAGGAAACAAGAGGTCTTTCAAAGCAGAACCCTTCCAGAATAGACTGAAATGATTTGCAGAAAAAGTATTTATGAAGAAGTAAATAGCTGGAGATTTTTCTCATATACGCAGGTTGTTGGAACAGAATTCGGGACTCATGATTTCCTGGTGTGTACTATAATATCAACCACTCAACAAATTCATTTATAACAATTGCAATTTAATATTGTGGAAGAGATAGGATCTGTGAATTTTTCATATAGCATTACATTTATGCTTCAGATGTGAATTTTAATGCATATTATTAAATAGCAGATTACAAAAGCATTCCTAATATAACACATGCAACTGATAAAACCACTACCATTCCCTGAGGAAACATTCTGAGAAAGGTATAGGGTATGCAATAATTAAGCCATTATTTCTTTTCCTTAAACATGTAGGTAAAGAATTCAAAAGGCCGCCTTTTATATTTTTCAAAACCCCCAAATTAATTTCAGGTTTGCCTGTTTTTAATATACAGGCTATGCTTCTTCATCTCTTGTTGATATACACATTTTATAAACACATTTTAATGTTTAAAATGTTTCCATATATATGATAAGGGTCTTTCATTTGGGATTTGGGTTTTGACTACTGATGTGCTTTAGTTAGTATTTCATTTTGTGCAGTAATCAGCATAGGTTATTGTGGTCACATGATCCAGTCCAGGGATCTTGGTAGGGAGCAGGGAAATACCTACAGTTCTGAGATGGGTGCCTGGGTGCCGGGGTCTCTAATCCCACTTAGCCTTACCAATTTCTTGGCTTTTGTCCCAGCCTATAGACAGATTTTATTGGCAAATTGTTCCTATCAGTTTCACAGGGTACAAGATATATACTGTATCACCAATAGTAATTTTTCTTATATTCTTATGTGAGAAAAACTGTTCTCTTAACATAGAACTCACCAGCTCTATCACATTGGACATATATGAGCAGTATGACTGCAGCATGAAATATATTTTAATTCATTGGATGAACTCAGGAAAACTAGAAACCGAGCTAACATTCTAATATTCTAAATTTATTTCATAAGGCAGTGATTTATGTTACAATCAAACTTTTAGGAACAGTTTAGTCCAGATGCCTAAGGGTTAGCTTTTGTTTTCCAATGTTAAAATATCTTTTGTAGGTCCTACTTTGATAATTTCTGTATTTCTCTTTTGACATTTCCAATATCTCCTCATGTCAGAAGCCTGCAGTGCTGATATTTACATAAGATTATTCAGGTACTTGGATATTTAAACATGTCTACAGATAATTCTTTAAAAGCTTCATTTTGTATAAATAAAGTCCACCTTTTTATCTAGTGCAGTGCTAATTTGAGTGTCTTCTCCAATTAATTTTTGAGGTTTTGTGTGAATATGAGATTATAGACTTATTACATTTTAATGCAACAAGTAAAACCAGAGAATTCTTACTAATCCTTTAAAAATCATTTAAAATTACAAACAAATATGTAAGAAGAACACCTATACTTTTGTAAATCAGGTTTTCTATGATTTCTTTTGTTATTTTACAGTCCAGCCATTGCTCCCTCCTGGTCCCCTCCCATAGTGCCTCATCTCATTCCTACCCCTGCCTCCAAGAGTATGTTCTCCCACTGCCATTAGGCCTTCCCACTCCCTGGGGCCTTAAGTCTGTTGAGAGGTTGTATGTCATGGGTAATGTTAATACCAATATTATATTTGTATATTTATTATTTAAAAATACATCACAAAAATTAAAAGAAATTTGTCATTGTAGTGAAACAAAGAGAAGTCAAATAGAGAATTTTAAAATTTATCTTTCAGAATACCCTTAAACTTTTAACCCCTATGAGTTCTTTAACTCTCGGCATCTTCTTTGTCTACCTTCTCAGTGTGGTATGCTCTGATGATAAACCTATTATCCTTTGTATTTGTCATAATAGAATAGTTTTCTTCTTTAATGTAAATTTGGTGACAGAAAAAAAACTATCTGATGTTGCATACTCTATGGTTCTCATTTGAGCCATGCATGGAGTCTAGGAGACCAACAAATTTTTTTTTTTTTAATTTAATTTTATTTTATTTTTTTAATTTACATTCCAAATCACTTCCCCTTTCCCGTTTCCTCCCTCCCCGAAAGTCCCATAAGCCCCCTTCCCTCCCTCTTTTCTCCGTTCAACCCCCTCTCATTACTCTGTCCTGGCGTTCCCCTACATCCAGTCTTTCCAGGACCAGGGGTCTCTCCTTCCATCTTTTTAGAAATCTATTGATATGCTGATTGTGTCTAGGGTATTCTGAGATTCTGGGTCAATATCCCCTTATCAGTGACTTCATACCATGTGTGATCTTTTGTGATTGGGTTACCTCACTAAGGATGATATTTTCAAGTTCTGACCATTTGCCTAGGAATTTCGTGAATTCATTGTTTTTAATTGCAGAGTAGTATTCCATTGTGTAAATATACCACATCTTCTGAATCCATTCCTCCGTTGAGGGACATCTGGGTTCTTTCCAGCTTCTGGCTATTATAAATAAGGCTGCTATGAATATAGTGGAGCATGTGTCCTTATTGCATGCAGGTAAAGTCTCTGGGTATATGCCCAGGAGTGGTATAGCCGGATCCTCCGGAAGTGTCATGCCCAGTTTTCTGAGGAGCCGCCAGACTGCTTTCCAGAGTGGTTGTACCAGCCTGCAATTCCACCAGCAGTGGAGGAGTGTTCCTCTTTCTCCACATCCTCGCCAACAACTGCTGTCTCCTGTGTTTTTGATCTTAGCCATCCTGACTGGTGTGAGATGGAATCTCAGGGTTGTTTTGATTTGCATTTCCCTAATGACTAAGGATGATGAACATCTCTTTAGGTGCTTCTCAGCCATTAGATATTCTTCAGGTGAGAACTCTTTGTGTAGCTCTGTACCCCATTTTTTAATAGGGTTACTTGCCTCTCTGGAGTTTAACTTCTTGAGTTCTTTGTATATCTTGGATATTAGCCCTCTGTCGGATGTAAGGTTGGTAAAGATCATTTCCCAGTTAGTTGGTTGCCGCTTTGTCTTTTTGACTGTGTCTTTTGCCTTGCAAAAACTTTGTAATTTAATGAGGTCCCATTTGTCTATTCTTGATCTTAGAGTATAAGCTATTGGAGTTCTGTTCAGGAAATTCTCCCCTGTGCCCATATGTTCAAGGTTCTTCCCTAGTTTCCCTTCTATTAGTTTCAGTGTGTCTGGTTTTATGTGGAGATCTTTTTAGAACTAAATATGAAGAATATGAAAGGATGGATAAATAAGTGGTGTGTATAATCCTTTTGTATAAAGTATTTTTTCAGGAATAAAAGCCACAAGAATGCTCTTGAACTTCTATCAAACTCATTGCTGATAACACACAATTGAAATAGGAGAACGAAATTTGCCATATGAGAAGAGTTTTCTTAGTATATCAGTCTATCTTATTTCGATTGTTAGACAGAATTGACTTTAGCAATTTTTTGCTTAGTTTCAATTTAGATTAGTTTATCTTTAGATTAGATTTCAGTGTGTTTTCATGCAGTGTCTTGCTCTTTATCTCAGATTGACCTTGAAATCTTAACAATCCCCCTACTTCAAGTTCACAAAGTTGGGGATACAGACATGCCTAATTACCACATCTCTTGTTTGCTTTGCTTTGAGCTAGGGTCCCATGCAATCTAGACTGATACTGAACTTGCTTTATAGTCAAGGATACTGTTGAACCCCCATGTGCTGGGATGGCCTGTTTGTGCTCTATGCCCATTTAATTTTAGCAGTTTCTCCTGTGTTCTTTTGAACATATGCTATATATGTATGCATGCATATACATGGAAACAAATACACACAATAACATATTTTCAAGTACCATCTATCAAGAAGCCATGAGGAAACTAATATTTTCTTCCCACTAACAGCACAGCATGTTATTAAATTTCCAAATTTTTGCTCTTTAGGTTGGTGGACAAAAATTTGTCCTACAGTTCTAGTTACAGAACAGCAAGGGAGAACTCATCTCCCCTCAGGATACCTCAGAAGATGCTTTTCTGTTCTGGGTAAACATTGATCATTGTATTTCAAAGAGGAAACCTCTTCATCTTGAAGTTCCCAGTCTAGTTGAATATTTTCAGAGATCCCTACTTGAATTATGAGATCTAAAGTAGTTCTTGATTTTTGGCATATTCTGTGCATTTCTTGTATCTTCTTTATACTTTCTTTACCACTTATGTTGTAAGATTATTTGGTTTGATTTTTCACTTACTTTCTTGTCCTTGTAATAAAGTAGATGTTCCAGGAGAGTAGATTTCAGGTTTGATTCCATTGTCTTGCTAAAATTATGTCATAAAAACAAACAATCCACAAACATTTGTGGAATGAATTTGGTGTGTTTCTCAAAATGGTAGTTGATAATTTGTAAGCATATCAAATAATTCTTTTTAGTACACTGAACTTAACTAAGTTGAGTTCATTTTTTTACAATAAAGAAATTTATTTAATAGTAAAAATAAATATAAGTAAAGTTTAAAGAGAAGAAAAGATAGCATGCTCAGATAAGATTTTTTTTCTGCTTCCATGCTTGAGAAATGCCAGAACTATTTTATTGCAATTACTGTGTAGACCCATTGCTTCCTCATTTCAGTTGTCATGATAATGTTAATTGTAGAGCATCCATCATGAATTTGAAAGGGCAAATGTCAGGGTCCATTTGATAGAAGTTTTGATAATTTACAAGAAACAACAAAAGTGTAGTCTGTACCAGACTCAGAATTCTTAACGCTTTTAGTCATTAAACCATCTTATTTTCTTAACCTGAGACAATGAAAAGAAAATTTCAACTTATTATCATCTTCAAAAGCCAGAAGTTTAAGTTTTAAGAGATTACAAAGTATTTATAAATCAGTGAGATGCTATACATAAGCAATTTTAACACTTGGATCGATTTAAATAATTTATAGGTAGATTGCTCATTCATGAGTAAAATATTGTGTCTTAATTCAAAATACTTCCACAAGATGATGTTTGAATTCTAAACTGCAGCTGTCAAGAAAATCTACAATTAATAGTATTATTTTATAATAACATTTGCAGTGACTTAAAGGACTATGACCCCCATAGGCTCATAGGTTTAAATGCTTGATCCCCAGTTAGGGAAAAGGTTTGGGAAAGATTAGGTAGTGTGGCCTTATTGTAGTCAGGAAATGTGTAGGCATATGGATGGAACTAGAAAACATCATCTTGAGTGAAGTAACCAAGACCCAAAAGGACATGCATGGTATGTTCTCACTTATAAGTAGATATTAGTCCTAAATTACAGAATACCAATGCTACAATCCATAGATCAAAAGAAACTAAATAACAAGGAGGGCCCAAGGTAGGCTGCTTGAATCTTACTCATAAGGGGAAATGAAGTAGCCATCAGATTTGGATACAGGGAGAACTGGTGGCATAGGTGATAGGGAGGTGAATGAGGGGGATCAGATATAGGGAAAGCCAGAAAGAGAGGGCCCAGAGAGTGTAAGAAAAATGTGGTAGGGTTGGGGTCTCTAGGATGTGCCAGAGAACTGTCATGGGAGAGGCTCCAGGGAGTCTATGAGTCTCCTAGCAATGGGAGATATGGAAATGGAAGTGGCCACCTCCTGTAGCCAGACAGGACTCTCAGTGAAGAAATAAGAACACTAACCCATCCACAGAGTCTTTAGCTCAAAATTTGTCTTGACTACAACAGGTGCAGGGACAAAGCTGGAACAGAGACTGAGGGAATAGTCATCCAGTAACTGTCCTTCTGAGATCCATCCTATGGGCAAGAGCCAATCCCTGACACTATTAATGATACTCTTATAAAGACATTTTTATGCTTATTGATGGAAGTCTAGCATAAACGTCTTCTGAGAATCTCTACCTGGCATCTGACTGAAGCAGATACACTGGTACACATCCAGCCATTGGATGCAGCTTGGGGTGGGGGGTCATTTGGAAAGAGTTGGGGGAAGGATTGAGGCACCAGGAAGGGATAGGTACTTCATAAAATGACCAAGAGAGTCAACTAATCTGGAATCTTGGGGGCTTCCAGAGACTGAACCACCAATCAAAGAGCAAACATGGGTTGTACCTAGGCCCCACACATATATAGCAGACATACAGTTTGGTCTTCATTAGGGTCCCCCAACAACTAAAACAGGGGTTGTCCCTAACTCTGTTGCCTGCCTGTAGACCCTGCTCCCCTAACTTCTCTGTGGTGTCTTATCTCAGTGGTAGAGGATGTTCCTAGTTCTGGAGTGAAATGATGATCCTGTGTGGATTAGTACCCAGGGGTCCCTCCCCTCATAAAAGAGGAGAAGAGGTGGGTATAAGGGAAGGAGATACATGAGGAAAGGACTGAGAGAATAGGGCAGGCTACTATTGGGAACTAATTTTAAAAAATTAATTAATGGAAGGAATGTTAAGGATAAAAGTAAATATTCTATTAATCTCTGCCTTTGTATCTATTTATAATTATCCCAAACTAAAGGTTAAGATAACTAGGATTAATGTATATTCTGGAGATTCTGAAGACATTTGGCCCTGTTCCCATCTTGAATTGCAGACACCTATGGCATGAAATACAGCTGTATTTAATTGCCATCTCAAATAGTGTGTATGAAGTTTTCGGGTTTTTTTTTATATATATATATTTTTTATTTCATTCCCAATGATTTCCCCTTTCCCGGTTCCTCCCTCCCCAAAAGTCCCATAAGAACTCTTCCCTCCCCCTGTTCCCCATTCAACCCCCTCTCGCTTCTCTGTCCTGGTATTCCCCTACATCCAGTCTTTCCAGGACCAGGAGTCTCTCCTTCCATCTTCTTGGAAATCTATTGATATGTGAATTGTGTCTTGGGTATTCTGAGCTTCTGGGTTAATATCCCCTTATCAGTGACTGCATACCATGTGTGTTATTTTGTGATTGGATTACCTCACTAAGGATGCTGTTTTCAAGTTCTGACCATTTGCCTAGGAATTTCACGAAGTCATTGTTTTTAATTGCAGAGTAGTATTCCATTGTGTAAATATACCACATCTTATGTATCCATTCCTCTGTTGAGGGACATCTGGGTTCTTTCCAGCTTCTGGCTATTATAAATAAGTCTGCTATGAACATAGTGGAGCATGTGTCCTTATTGCATGCAGGGGAAGTCTCTGGGTATATGCCCAGGAGTGGTATAGTAGGATCCTCTGGGAGTGTCATGCCCAGTTTTCTGAGGAACCACCAGACTACTTTCTAGAGTGGTTATACCAGCTTGCAATCCCACCAGCAGTGGAGGAGTGTTCCTCTTTCTCCACATCCTGGCTGGAGAGATGGCTCAGCAGTTAAGAACACCAACTGTTCTTCCAGAGGTCCTGAGTTCAGTTCCCAGCAACCATGTGGTGGCTCACAGCCATCTGTAATGGAATCTGATGCCCTCTTCTGGTGTGTATGAAGTTTTCATTATGTCCTTATACAACACAATCAAACCATCTGCCTAAATAAAACAGCACACACATCCTCTGTTCCTCCCCAGTGCTTCTCTTTTTCTGTAATTGACAATACTATTCAGCACATTGCTCATAGAGATAACTTTAGAGACATCCTTGACTCCTATTTCTCCATCACATTCCATCCACAAGTACATCCTGACTCTGATCCCTTCTCACCACCTTGTTGAGAGTAACCTTTTTGACATTCTACATTGAGCTATTGTAAAGTGCTTCTCACTAGTCTTCTGAATTCTATGCTTGCACTCTGCTCTTATCCAACATAATTATCCAAGTATATCATCTAATAATATTGTGTGAGGGTGTAAAGAACACCCAGCAGGTAATGCACCTGCTGCCAAGACTGACAATCTGAGTTCAGGCCCTGAGTACCATGTGGAAGAAAGTGGAGGAAAGACAGAATTGATTCCTCTAAATTGTCCTCTGACTTTCACAGATATACCATACCACATATGTAAACATACACAATAAATATATTAACCTAATGAAAATTGATTTCAGGGACTGGAGAGATGGCTTAGTAGCTGAGTGTGCACTGCTTTTCCAGAGGAACCAAGTTAGTATCCCAACACCCACATTAGTTGGTTAAAAGATACTTGTCTTCCAGCCTTGGGAAATCTGATACCATCTTCTGACTATGTGCTACACATCGGGGACCATCTTACTTCCATGAAATCATGACAATTAAGTTGGAAAGAAAGATGGCCACCTGGTAATTCACCTGTTCCATAGTGCTTTGACTCCTGTTTACATATTCAGTCTGTTAGTCTATGTCTTTTTATTGGGGAATTGAGTACATTGGTATTAAAAGATACTAAGGAATAATGATTGTAGATTCCTGTTATTTTTGTTGTTAGAGGTGGAATTATGTTTGTGTGGCTATCTTCTTTTGGGTTTGTTGAAAGATTACTTTCTTGTTTTTTGTAGGGTATAGTTTCCCTCTTTATATTGGAGTTTTCTATCTATTATCCTCTGTGGGGCTGGATTTGTGGAAAGATATTGTGTAAATTTGGTTTTGTCATGGAATATCTTGGTTTCTTCATCTACGGTGATTGAAAGTTTTGCTGGGTGTAATAGCCTGAGCTGGCATTTGTGTTCTCTTAGGGTCTGTATGACATCTGCCCAGGATCTTCTAGCTTTCATAGTCTCTGGTGAGAAGTCTGGTGTAATTCTGAAAGGTTTGCCTTTATATGTTACTTGACATTTTTCCCATACTGCTTTTAATATTCTTTCTTTGTTTTGTGTATTTGGTGTTTTGATTTTTATGTGATGGGACGAATTCCTTTTCTGGTCCAATCTATTTGGAGTTATGTAAGCTTCTTATATGTTTATGGACATCTCTTTCTTTAGGTTAGGTAAGTTTTCTTCTATAATTTAGTTGAAGATATTTACTAGCCCTTTAAGTTGGGAATCCTTGCTCTCTTCTATACCTATTATCCTTTGGTGTGGTCTTCTCATTGTGTCTTGGATTTCCTGGATGTTTTTGGTTACAAGATTTTTGCATTTTGTATTTTCTTTGACTATTGAGTCAATGTTTTCTATGGTATTCTATGGTATTTTCAGCACCTGAGATTCTTTCTTCCATCTTCCATCTTTTGTATTCTGTTGTTGATGCTTGCATCTATGACTCCTGATCTCTTTCCTAGGTTCTCTGTCTCCAGAGTTGTGACCTTTTGTGATTTCTTTATTGTTTCTGTTTTCATTTTTAGATCCTGGATGGTTTTGTTCAATTCCTTTACCTGTTTGGTTGTGTTTGCCTCTAATTCTTTAAAGTTTTTTTTTTTTGTTTTTTTTTTTTGTTTTTGGTTTTTTTGTTTTCTCTTTTACGGCTTCTATCTGTTTACGTGTGTTCTCCTGTATTTCTTTAAGAGAGTTATTTATGTCCTCCTTAAAGTCCTCTATCATCATCCTGAGATGTGATTTTTAAATCAGAGTCTTGCTTTTCAGGTGTATTGGAGTATCCAGGGATTGCTGTGCTGGGAGAACTGGGTTCTGATGATGCCAAGTAGCCTTGGTCTCTGTTACTTATGTCCTTGCTCTTGCCTCTCACCATCTGGTTATCTCTGGTGTTAGCTGGTCTTGCTCTCTCTGACTGTGGCTTGTCCCTCCTGCAAGCATGTGTGTTAGTACTCCTGGGAGACCAAATCTCTATTGGAGGAATTTGGTTATTGAGGGCTCTGGCACAGGGTCAGTATCCTGGGTGCAGACAGATACCGGAAGGATCCTGTCACAAACCACTCCTAGGTTCTTGTGTCCTGAGGGCTCTGGACAGGTCCCTCAGAGCAGAATTGGTGGTCTTACCTGTACTCATAGGTGTGTCAGCACTCCTGGGAGACTAGCTTTCTCCTGGTGGTATTTGCTTATAGAGAGCTGTAGCACAGGATCAGCTCCCGGTGCTGTGGCAAAGGATCAGATCTGGGTACAGATAGAAACTGAAAAGCGTAAGTTGAGTTCTTAAAAGAACAGGAAAAGAGAAGAATGCGGGGGGGGGGGCGCGAAAGTAAAAAGGAGAAAGGGAGAGGGAAAATCAGTCCTTTATAGGGCTTAGGGGTGTTAATTCTGCACTCATCCACTATTTCCTATGAGGGGGTTTCATATATAAACCACAGAGTTAGACCCTTCCCTTGGTGTGAGAACAATGCAATCAGAGGGTTTTGAGTATTCAGTATTTGAATGCTAAAAACAAATCTGGGGAAATTATTATAATTTACTTTGAAAATTATTTTTTTCTGACAATATTTAAATGGAATACCATACTTTCATTATATATAATAGCTGGCAATTACAATTTATATGCTATTTAAAAATCAATAGAATATGTATTTCAAAAGATCATATATACCCAGACTCATATGTATTACTTTTACATGCTAAAGATCACTATACGAAAACTTTTATACACCTACTACTTGATTGAGTATAGATAAGGGTAAACACAGCCAGAAGATACAGTTCACTTTCATCTTCATCTTTTCCAAGTATTGACAATATAGGGCTAGAAATAAGTTAGAATAAGGGAGAAGGAAAATTGGCAATTCAAAGTTTTAACACTATCAGTTGAAAAAGGACAAGCATAGCAAATTTTCTTTAGCCTTTGATTTTTGAAATCAGGAAGTAATTTGTGTTTTGTGAATTTACAAGAGTTATACAACGAAAGTGGTTGCAAAGTATCTGATGCATGTAATACAAACAAAACAAGTTCCTTTCAATCCTGGTAATGGTACTTATGGAATTTACTAGAACTAGGACCTGAAAGACAATACATAGATAACAAACAAACAACCTACAAAGCTTACATTGTACCAACAAGCTTTGATTGAAAAGATATAAAACAATGTCTTTCTTTATAACTTTAGCCAACTGAATATTCAACATATCTCACATTAATGTCATGTTAGTAAAAGAATTTCATGGACTGTAGTACAATGTATAGAGTAAGGTAAAGTTAATGATGATTAATAGGTTTAAATTCATTAAGGTTTTGGTTGGTATAAATATTTTCAATCTTTCCTGGACGATGAAATTCCATAGTGACCTATAAAATCATACATGTTATTTATATTTTTTCTTACTTTTTACAGCATGACACCTGACTTAATTTGGAGTAGATAGTATTTCTTGTTCCTGTTCCTCAGAGAATGCATTACAGCATGTATTTTAATAATTTTAGTAGGAATTATTCAAGAAAATAGTCTAAACCTTCTCGTAATCCATCTTGGAAATAATGATTAGAATGGTTTTGACTTGATATTCTGTAAAAGGCAATATCTACCTTTATCTCTCAATGAATATTACAATTTGAAGGGAATTTGAGGGTGGGGAGGAGGGAAGGCAGGAGTGGGTGGGTAGGTGGGGGAACACCCTTATGGAAGCAGGGAGAGGGGGCATGGGATAGGGGGTTTCTAGGGGAAGTGGGAAAGGGGATAACATTTGAAATGTAAATAAAGAAACTATCCAATAAAAGAAGTAAATGTATTAATTACTGCGAACATTATTAATAAGATATTATTAATGTTAATATTTACTTAAAGTTTACGGAACATTTTCATATATTTTAATTCATTGGTCATATTATCTATGGTCATGTTAAAGACTAGCTCACATACGAGTTCAGAAAATGAAAAGAAATAACTTAGAGTACTCAACATTTTTAAGCTACAGTTGTTTTGTCAATAAGATGGAAATACAAATACTTAACCATATGTAGTTATTGTAAGGAATCAGTAAGAATTGTAAGGAAGAAGCATTGGGACAATATAGATGATTCCACAGCCATCATTCTGTTTCTATGCTTATGTTATGAAGAAATGACTTAGGTGGAGGTGGTGGTTCAAAGGGAAGGACTGATTCAACCTTCACTTGTCATTGATCTGTCTCTACATCAATCCACCTGAAACAAATACACAATTGAAGAAACTTGAGTAATCCACATTTCATGCAAAAACACTGTATTTTTACTCCCCTTACAATCTTAGCAAGATGGCTATTGTTATACAAGATGAGTTAGTATAGGTCAGTCCACAAAGCATGGTGGTTTAATTTCTTTCAGTAATGTTTATTGGAATGAGAGGAATTTAAGAATATCCTTTACTTGAGATGGGAGAAGGAACGTTAGACAGAGATAATGAAATATACAGGGATATAAACATAATGGGATGTTAAAGGGAAGGAGAGTCTTTAGTTTAAAGCCTGGAGAAGAGTTTCATTAATAGAAAATGAGAGAAATGGGAGCAATTGGGAAAGGGAGAGAGCAGGATACTATCATGAGCCAAAACTGGGGGAGGAGGGCAAAAGAAACTCTTAAAAGAACAGTGTTTCCCAAAGAGAATGCCCCAAGGGGGGGGGCATTCCTGGGGCAGGCACCCTTTCAGAGATGAAGGGAATGGAGAATAGGGGGAGTAATCTTCAAGTGGGGACCGGGAGGAGGGGCAACATTTGAGACGTAAATAAATAAAATAATTAATTAATAAGAAATAAAAAAATATGGAAATGGAAAAAAAGAAAAAGAACAGCCTTCATCGCAAAAACAAATCCAGAAGTATTCCCACTGGAGGACTACTTGACCCAGAACAAAGGAGATATCTGACTTTGAATAATTTTTAGGGGTGGTAGGAAGTTTCATTTCTGGTGATTTGTTTCATTTTAACATGAATGACAAGGACTATGTGGGTGAAAGCTATCAAGGAAAAGCACAGGCAGATTCTGAACTTTCTCTCCTAGAAAGAGCTTCAGAGACATGTGGCCTGATTTGGCCTATGAGATCAGACCTAAAGGTACAGGCCGATATTCTAACACCAGTCTGAATCCCAAAAGTAAGCAGCCATCTTAAAATGTAAAAATTAGAGACATTCATATTGTACTTCAATATTTTAAAAATAAAAATTAAAGCTAAACATTGTGATACAAACCTTTAATTCAGAAACTGATGGGGAGGATTGTAAGTGATAGGCCAGCCTGTGATGCTTAATGAGACCTTATACAAACTTTTTCTTCCCTTAAAACGATTGATGCAAAATTTTAAGATGGCAATAACAGAGCCAGCAAAATTGCCTAATGGTAAAAACATTTGCACTAAGTCTGCCAACCTAAGTTAGAATGAGAAAAACTACCTCCAAAAGTTGTTCTCTGACCACCATAGGTACATAGAGATGTGCTCATGTGAGAATACATATTCACATCCACACTAAATAAATATGAAAACTAAAGCAAAATATAAAATTTGTATATAAATACAGAACATGACCTTCCACTTAATAGTCACATTCACTAATTGGCTTTATTTTAATTACTACCTATCCAATATTTAAATACTATAGCACTAGGGAATTATTTACATGCTCTATTATCCTAAATACTAATGCTTTCTACCCAGGTTAGTGTAAACATGCTTACATTTGCCAGTAACTGGATTTTCAAAATGTTTTATCCAGTATACTCACTGCATCAAACTTCATCAAAGTATATTCCAGTTCATTGTAGGGTGTGTGTGTGTGTGTGTGTGTGTGTGTGTGTGTGTGTGTGTCTATGACTTTAAGACCTGTATTTGGATTTTTATGAGCCTTAGTTTTCTCATTAAGTAGTGATAACTATAATACACCATAAATATATTGTGTACAACACAACACCTCAGCATGTTTAATAAAACCTTTTGGCTTGTTTTTGTGTATAAATGTTATTAGAAGAATATTTGAAGTCAAAAGTTTTTCTGTAGAACTGACCTGTAACTTCATCCTCATTGCTTGTTGTAGCAGCATTTTGTTTCATTTTTTTTTGTTCTTTCAGCAGGCATTTAGGATTCCTAGATATTTTTGGTTTTGTTCTTTTGAACATCATTTCTACATGTTTTTGATGGTTCTTGTTTAATCAGAAATTTTAAATCACTAATCAATAAATCCATAGCCTATAGCTCTAACCTCTAAAACCTGTCCTTTATTAGGCTTTAGAGGTTATAATGAGTCACTAGGTTGGTTCCTCTTAAATGCTTTTCTATGACTCCCTCAGTGTTTCACCGAGTTGTTATATCACTGTGTCTTTAATGTTTCTTTTTTTCCAGAGTCAAATTCTCTTACTGAAGACTAATATTCTCTTACTGTATTCTTAGTGTTTTTTTCGATGATGCTTTTTATTGTTTTAGATGAAACAGGGACTCACACTGTACCTCAAGATGACTTGAAAGTCACTATGTAACCCATTCTGGTCTTGAACTCCGGGGAATCCTCCTTCCTCAGCCTCCTAACTACAGGGTTTATAGACAATATCTCCATAATTTGTCTTAATTTGCCATACTTATGCATTTATTCATTTATTTAATCTAGCCCATCCCAAGGCAAGATCAGATAGAACATAATTGTTTTGGTACTTGATGATCAAAACCACAAGGAAAAGGACAAAAGAGGATAAGAGGGAAAGATAATAATGAGTTTATTACTGAACTGGATATTGGGATGGAAAGGCTGAGCTCAAAGCTCAGAAGCATACTAAAAATGAACTTATAAGTGTACTTCTGAAGGATGAGAACAAGGAAAATTTGTCTCTGGTTCCTGTTCTTCCTTGTCTGAGGGTCACCAGGAACATCAGGTACCTGGCTTTGTATAGGATGAGTATGTTTCCATGACATTGGAAAATCCTTAAGGCAGAAACACTAAGACATGCAGTGGGTGCTTGACCTAGAAGACCTTCAGCATGCTTGCAGAATGTTCATCACAGAACTGATAAAGTCAAAGGTATGCCTGCAGGGATCAGATGTGTCAGCCACAGAGCACAACCTGAATTTCCCAATTATCCAATGCAATGATCTTCTTTGACAAGGAGATGAAATGGGGCTCTGTCTCATTGTTGTTGGATCCTTCACATCTGCTGGGTGACTTAAGTGTTTCATTTCATTTTGCAGTTATTTTAGCATTTGAAAACCCTGTAGCTTGTTTTTTTTTGTGATATAAATTGTAATGAAATCAGGTGATTTTATTCTAAATTTATAGCTTGATGTTATATGAACATAACAAATACCCCAAAACTACTTCTTAGAAGTATGATTTTTAAATGGATTTCT
The DNA here is from genome assembly GCA_036184795.1 of Tokudaia tokunoshimensis. Taxonomy (NCBI): domain Eukaryota; kingdom Metazoa; phylum Chordata; class Mammalia; order Rodentia; family Muridae; genus Tokudaia; species Tokudaia tokunoshimensis. Next base: position 42,579,404 of record BTHU01000023.1, read on the forward strand.
CTTTTATGGAGATACCTAGTAACTGCAATAGAGCCCTTCAGCATGAAAACAAATTCTTCAAAGTTCAACAGTGACTGACAGTGATTTGTACAAATAGAATTGCCAAGGAAAATGTTTCTAGAGGTCACTTTTAAACTATGTGAACCATCATTTCTTACAAGAATATTCCCAGCTCCCCTCCAGAATGAAGCCTTTAGTCTCCTGTGATTATTAAACTTCTATCTCTCAAGGCAAAAAACTGTGAAAGCTCAAAGAGCAAACATTTTCAGGGAAACAAATGCCCTCTTTCCTTTGCATTGACAGGTATTATCTTGTCAGTCACTTGAATATATATGTTATTTCAATATTTTTATGAAACAGGTTAAAAGATTTCTAAGCCGTTTATATAATAAGCCTAAACAACTATGTTTATTTATTCCCATTGAGTAGAAGCCACTGATAGACTCCTCCCCTATTGCATTTTCACAAGAAATAACCACAAACCTTATTTTTGCTTTTCATGTTCTTGCCACATGTGGCTGTTTTTCTACATTATTGTGTACTTCATATAATTGGAATCACATTGCATCTATTCTTCTGTGATTGTATTTCCCCAATGAGCATTACAATGCTAAGATTCATCCTTGTCATTGACTAGCTCTATTTTATTCATGTTCAGTGATTTTTTTAATATAGGAACAAACCCACAATTTATATATTCTCCTGCTTTGTTTGCATTATTCAGGCACCACTCCTTGTGGAAGACATTGGAAAATAAGATTTTTGAGTCAATTGTTAAAGTATGTACCCTTGGTTGTATTTCTCATCCCCTTTATGCTGTTCCCTTGGAAAAAATGACCTTTATGAGCTATGTCTGCCTGGCTTTCATTTCAGCTGACACCATATCTCAGGCTATAAGTAGAGGGCTGGAATTCTTTTTTACTGGAAGAAGGCAGGGTTCATTTATTTTTTTACTGGCCCTTTGTCTACCAATCATTTTCTTGGGGAGCAGCTGCCTAAAGGTTGATATTCTGGTTCTATTCAGACATTTCTGGCTTCCAATGAATGACCCAATGGCCATATCTATTAAATGAAGGAACCATGTTTCCTGTCCCATTTTCCTCATTCTCTTCTTCCCCCTACTTTGTTTAAAGATGAATCAGTATCTAATTTATTCTTGAATACTAACAGACATCTTGATCCTGAGAAGGCTCGATGCTCCAGGGTAGGGAAATGCCAGGACAGGGAAGCAGGAGTGGGTGGGTTGGTGAGTAGGGGGAGGGGTGATGAGTTAGGGGGTTTTTGCAGGGAAAACATTGAAAGAGGATAACATTTGAAATGTAAATAAAGAAAATATCTAATAAAAAATGATTCCAAGTTGGTTGAACCAATTTAAGTTCTCACTGACTTTACAGATATGAAGCTTACCCAAAAGTTTCTCCAGCACTTGATAATGACTATTTCTGTTATTCAATTTATATTTCTTCTGATTGTGATTTTAATTAAATTTTCCACATTAAAAATATTGAATGGTTTTCATAGTTAACTTTTAGAATTTAAATTTCAAATTGAAGTAATTAATTTTCCAATGGAACATTATTATTTTTCTTTCAAACAACTCAGGTTTAAATTTTTATTTATAACATTTACTTTTAAACATCACTTAGATTTAATATATACAAAATTTATTTTACTATTTTATTCATTTGTTCATCTAATTTAATAGAAACAAATTATGTTATGTATATCAAATTCTGAAACAAAAAATTCGAATGTTGCAGAATAAAAGAACATAATATTTAAAAAATTAATGTTAGATTTTTTTGGATACTATTCTTCTTTATTGCCTTAAGTTTCACTATTATCTATGGGATCCATTACTATTATACCATCATAATGCAGCATGGCATGATTTAGAAATGTTAGTGGTATTCACATATTTTGTAGCTACTACCAATAACATTCATTCTCAATAAAGATCTTTGATAAGAGAAATTCTCAAAAATTTTGACACTGTCATGTCTTTAAACACATTATCTAATAACAAACATATAGAGATTCCTTAAATACAATTTTTAAAATGTCTCAGGTAACAATATTGACATGATATAGTAATCTTTCCCTTTAAATCTGTACATTAAGTATATAGGTGGGAATAAATGTTAGTATCATATATATCTAACAGCATATTTTAAAGTTAGCCACTGCTAATGGTAATTCTTTTTTTTTATTTTCTAAGTTTTTTTTTAATTTACATTCCAAATGATTTCCCCTTTCCCGTTTCCTCCCTCCCCGAAAGTCCCATAAGCCCCCTTCCCTCCATCTGTTCCCCATTCAACCCCCTCTCACTTCTCTGTCCTGGCATTCCCCTACATCCAGTCTTTCTTTAAAGAGCATTAAAACTTTCTTTGGAGAGCAAGAAAATGTGTACATGAAAGATAATGACTTTACTGTTTAATTTTACTAATAATTACTCAAGTTCATATAAAAACTATAGCATGAACTGGGCATGGTAGTAGACACCTGTAATCAGAGCAGTCACAAATTTGAAGCAGGTAGATCCTAAATTTGATAGCAATCCTTCCTACATAGTGAGTTCAAGGCTACCCTGGGCTAAGTAGGAGACCCTGTCACACAGAGAAACACACTGCAACATATTTATCAGTACCTAAGGCCAGTATATCTGATCTTAATGTTATAATACTGATAGTAATTTATCAAGAATATATTATACAAAATATGCTATTTTAGTCCTATGTGAACATTTTCATTTAAGCAGTCCTTAAGGAGGTATCTAGGGTTAGTCTAGTGTTAGTCTAGAGACCAACTCATAGTTCTTTGATAAAGCTCCCTTAAACAAGATGACACTTACCTAGATATAGTTTAACATGGGCTTTACTATGGTTAAATGATTGTATAGTTGAGCATTCATGTCTATGTATTTTTATGTCTATACAATTAATGAGCCCAAAACACAGGTTACATGGGTGTCATAATCCAAAATTCCAAAAAATGAGGAAAGAAATTGGATAGAAGGTAGGGCTTATAGTAGTGAATAAGAAAGGTTTGCAAAAAGGATTGCAGAATGTCAACAAAATTATATGTTCTGCCAGCCAAACAGTACAATGGCCTGAGAATATTTTGCATAAATTTCTAATTTCCTAATTGTAGTGATTTGAATGGGAAAGACCCTCATAGACTCATGGGCTTTGACACCAAGGAGTGGCACTATTAAAAGATATTGACTTTTTAGAGTAGGTGTGGTCTTGTTGGAGGAATGTGTCACTGGGCGTGGGCTTTGAACTTTCAAATGCTCTACAGACCCTTTCTGCTGCCTGCCAATCCAGATGGAGAACTCTCATTTACTTCTCCAGCACTCTGTCTACTTGCCTGCCACTCTGCTTCCTGCTATGATGATAATGGACTAAACCTCTGAACTTATAGGCCACTCCCAAATAAGTATTTTTCTTATTAAGGGTTGCCATGGTTATGGCTGTCTCCTCACAGCAATAGAACACTGACTATGACAAAAGTTGGTACCCAGGAGTGGGGTATTGCTGTAACAGGCTAGGGCGGGCTTTTGTTTGGAGGAATATGGAATACTTTGAGACTGATGACTAGGAAAGCGCTTGGACATTTTAAACAGGGTTCAATGGGCAGTCCTAGTAGAAGCATGAAACAAATTGATTCTATGGGTGATTTGAACTGTGGGAGCCAGGCTTAAGAGGTTTCAGAGAAGAGTATTTGTATGTAGACTAGAGAACATTCTTGTAATATTTTAGTAAAGAATGTGCCTACTTCCTGTCCTTTTCCAAAATGTCTGCCTAAGGCTAATTTGAAGAATTACGGATTAATTATACAGGTATAGGATATTTCAAAACAGCCCAGTGTTTACAGTGTTATGTGGTTATTAGTGGACAGTTTTTTTAGATTATAAAAAAGGAGCAAGCTGAGCAAAGAAAAGTATAAAATGTATAGTTTGAAGAGAAAATCAGGAAATATAAACAGATTTTTAAAAATCCTCATGGTAAGAGGAACAAAGGAGTGGTGACCTCAGAGCAAGACACCAACCAGCTACATTTTATACTTGTGAAAAGGAGTTAAAGAGAAAAGGAATAATGAAAAGAGAAAAGGAATTAACAAAAGGACAACTTTGGGACAAGCATGGTGGTGCATACCTGTAAACACAACACTTAGGAGGCAGAGGATGTGAGATCACTGAGTTCAAGGCCACCTTGGTTTACAGAGTGAGTTCATGACAGGAAATCTTAGGTAGTAAAGGAAAACCATCAAAACCAGAAAACTGGTGAAAATTTATTTGAAGAAAGGGGCCATGTTCCAGGCCCACCAAGAAGAACTTGGTAGCTTAGGCCATCTGGTTCAGGCTTTAGAGTAAAGATGAGAGAAAGGGATTATGAAATCTTCCTCCTCAGGAAGGTCTAAAGAAAGCCACTGAAAGAAGTTATACAGGGGTATCCCTGCATGAAGCCACACAGAGGCCTTTGTATGAAGCTGTGAACATGAAACCTGGATTGCCTTGGAGACCCCAAGATTTTGGAGATGCCAGAGTCATGGAAAACCTGTTGAGGAAAGCTGCTAACAGAGAGAGTGGAACCAGGTCAAGTGAAAGAAGTGCATTGCAGCCAACAAAGCTGAAAGGAGTTGGAAACCTGAAAAGGTCTTTGACAACAGACATTGAGATTTAGTTGGAGTTTGCCTGGCTGGTTTTTGTTCTTGCCTTGGTTCAGTATTTCCTCATTATGCTCCCTTTTGGAATAGTAATGTGTATCCTGCACCATTTTAGATTAGAAGTATGCGATCTGGTTGTTGATTTTATAGGGAATTATATTTAAGAGATTGCATAAGTCTCTTTTTTTTATTTTCTAATTTTTTTATTTACATTCCAAATCATTTCCCCTTTCCCATTTCCTCCCTCCCCGAAAGTCCCATAAGCCCCCTTCCCTCCCTCTTTTCCCCATTCAACCCCCTCTCGCTTCTCTGTCCTGGTATTCCCCTACATCCAGTCTTTCCAGGACCAGGGGTCTCTCCTTCCATCTTCTTGGAAATCTATTGATATGCGAATTGTGTCTCGGGTATTCCAAGATTCTGGGTTAATATCCCCTTATCAGTGACTGCATACCATGTGTGTTCTTTTGTGATTGGGTTACCTCAATAAGGATGATATTTTCAAGTTCTAACCATGTGCCTAGGAATTTCGTGAATTCATTGTTTTTAATTGCAGAGTAGTATTCCATTGTGTAAATATATCACATCTTCTGAATCCATTCCTCCATTGAGGGACATCTGGGTACTTTCCAGCTTCTGGCTATTATAAATAAGGCTGCTATGAACATAGTAGAGCATGTGTCCTTATTGCATGCAGGTAAAGCCTCTGGGTATATGCCCAGGAGTGGTATAGCCGGATCCTCCGGGAGTGTCATGCCCAGTTTTCTGAGGAACCGCCAGACTGCTTTCCAGAGTGGCTGTATCAGCTTGCAATCCCACCAGCAGTGAAGGAGTGTTCTTCTTTCTCCACATCCTCTCCAACAACTGCTGTCTCCTGTGTTTTTGATCTTAGCCATTCTGACTGGTGTGAGATGGAATCTCAGGGTTGTTTTGATTTGCATTTCCCTAATGACTAAGGATGATAAACATCTCTTTAGGTGCTTCTCAGCCATTAGATATTCTTCAGGTGAGAACTCTTTGTTTAGCTCTGTACCCCATTTTTTAATAGGGTTACTTGGCTCTCTGGAGTTTAACTTCTTGTGTTCTTTGTATATATTGGATATTAGCCCTCTGTCGGATGTAGGGTTGGTAAAGATCATTTCCCAGTTAGTTGGTTGCCGCTTTGCCTTTTTGACAGTGTCTTTTGCCTTGCAAAAACTTTGTAATTTAATGAGGTCCCTTTTGTCTATTCTTGATCTTAGAGCATAAGCTATTAGAGTTCTGTTCAGGAAATTCTCCCCTGTGCCCATATGTTCAAGGTTCTTCCCTAGTTTCCTTTCTATTAGTTTCAGTGTGTCTGGTTTTATGTGGAGGTCCTTGATCCAATTGGAATTGAACTTAGTGCAAGGAGATAAGAATGGGTCAATTTGCATTCTTCTGCATGTTGACCTCCAGTTGAACTAGCACCATTTGTTGAAAAAGCTATCTTTTTTTCCACTGGATGGTTTTAGCTCCCTTGTCAAAGATCAAGTGACCATAGGAGTGTGGATTCATTTCTGGGTCTTCAATTCTGTTCCATTGATCTACATGCCTGTCACTGTACCAATACCATACAGTTTTTAACACTATTGCTCTGTAGTACATCTTGAGGTCCGGGATATTGATTCCCCCAGAAGTTCTTTTACTCTTGAAAATGGTTTTAGCTATCCTGGGTTTTCTGTTATTCCAGATGAATTTTTGAATTGTTCTTTCCAACTCTATGAAGAATTGAGTTGGAATTTTGATGGGGATTGCATTGAATATGTATGTTGCTTTTGGCAAGATGGTCATTTTTGCTATATTAATCCTGCCAATCCATGATTAGACAACCAAAGGAAGTCAAAGGATACACATTGGAAATGAAGAAATCAAACTATCACCATTTGCAGACAATATGATAATATACTTAAGCAACCCACAGAACTCCACCAGAGAATTCCTACAGCTGATAAACAACTTCAACAAAGTGGCTAGATATAAAATCAACTCAAGCAGGTCAGTAGCCTTCCTATACTCAAAGGATAAGCAGGCTGAGAAAGAAGTAAGAGAAATGATACCGTTCACGATAGCCACAAACCATATAAAGTATCTTGGTGCGACTCTAACCAAGATTGCATGAGTCTTAAAAGAGACTTAGAAATTTGGACTTTTAACGAGGTTCAAGAGAGACTTTGGGGACTTTAGAAGTTGGACTGAATACATTTCTGCATTATAGTATGGCTAGAAGTCTATGATTCCCAGAGAGTAGAAAATGGTGGTTAGTATAGGAATACACGTCATAGATACATGTGTTTGAATGTTTGGTCACCAGAGAGTGGCACTATTAGGAGATAAGTTGATGTTGGAGTAAGTGTGTCACTGTGGAGTAAGCTTTGAGGTTTCAGATGCCTAAATCATTCCCAGATCTTCTTTCTTCTTGCTGCTTGCTGTTCCAGGTGTAGAACTCTCAGCTACTTTTATAGCACCCTATCTGCCTGTGTTCTGCCATGTTCTCTGCTATGAGGACAGTTGCCTATACCTCTGAACCTATAAGCCAGCTTCAATAAAATATTTTCCTTTTTAAGAGTTTCCATGGTTATGATGTCTTCACAGCACTGACTATGACATTTGTCTGTTGTCTATTTTTTGAAATTTATATAATTAATGAAGTTTCCCTATTGACTATGTTCAGTTGTGTATTAGATATACGCATTGCCTTTGCATTACATACATAGAGTATATCTTGTGGGCATATTCATACAAATGCTGTATTGTTTTAATTTGTTTCATAGTGACATTGCAGAAAACAAGTAAAATAATCAGTTTAGTTTATAATTTGCACAAACTATCTCTTTTCCTACAAAATCTGAATTTCTATTACTGCATCAAGAAACAAATATGGCCTGACACCATAGCACATGCCTTTAAATGTAGCACTAGGGAGACAGAGGCATATGGATCTCTGTGAGTTCAAGGCCAGTCTGGTCTACAAAGAGAGGTCCAGGATAGCCAGGACTACATAGAGAAACCCTGTCTCAAATAATTTTTAAAAAAAGAAAAAATGAAAGGAAAGGAAAGGAAAGAAAAGAAAAGAAAAGAAAAGAAAAGAGAAGAGAAAAGAAACGAAACTAATGTGTTGCTGGGCGACTTAGAACAGACTGGTAATGCCAGCATTAGGAAGGTGGAGTCAGGAGAATCACTTGTTCAAGGTCAGCTTTGAGTATATAAGACTGTATTTCATAAATAAATAATTAAATAAAAAAAATAAGCAAACACAAATAGTATGGACTGCACAAAAAGACTTTACCTGTTTTGTCCTTAAGAAAATAGGCAGATCTACATTTTACATAGTTAAAATATTCACATTATCGCCACAGAAATAATAGATTATATAAATTCACTCATGGAATGATTATGTATGACATTATACCTTGCTTTAATATATATTTCATTCAAATTAAATAGTGCTACATGCATTCATTGAATATGCTGTAGCATTTCCTGCTAGAAATTATTATGACATTAAACTATTCCTTATGTCAGATATTCCTATATTTGTACACTGAAGTCATTTTAGCATTATAATTATACTAAGGCTACTCTTTAAGCAAGACTACACATCCTGTCTGAAAAGGTCAAGGCCCTATTTGGGAAAGGAGTAGTTAAGTAGCTCTGGAGTCACCCTTATTTAACTAATCAGACTCCTCAAATAGAATGTCAGATGCAATTAATCCTTTAATCTAACAAGTTGCAAAGATGACTATACCCAAATTTTTTTCTAAACTACTTATGTAAGAAATATCAGTCAACCTTTTGATATTTCTTAAGGAAATTCACAGACTGTGTCACTACATGCTAAATGTACGATCGTATTTACCTAGCTACTACAGATTCACATAATTGACATGGCACAGAAGTTTTCAAATATTAACTATCTTCTGAACTTTGTTTATGTGAATATGAAGAAATCCTTTGTGGTATTTGAGATCTTACTCTCTCAGAGATTCAGATGTCAAAGTATTTTTAGAATGGATTCGTGAGACATCATTATATGGTAATTATAATCGTGTTGATTGACAGCAAGTGTTGGCCTTACTGAGACTGTTTGTGCATCAACATGATTCTGGTTAGTGCCGGAGATAAGACTCCTTATATCTAATGTTTCATGAGGGAGAATGATTAACTTTAAGTAATTTTCTTTTTTTCTTGAATATATTCTTCATTTACATTTCAAATATTATAACCCTTCACAGTTCCCCCCTCACCAAAAACCCACAACCCATCCTCCCACCTCCTGCCTCCAAGAATATGCTCCTCCATCTAACCCACTACCATGACCCCCACTCAATTCCCCACACTGGGGCCTCTATTGAGCCTTCACAGGGCCAAAGACCTCTCTTCCCACTGATACCTGACAAGGCATTCCTCTGCCAATCTCTACCCCTTGGTTGGTGGCTTAGTCCTTGGGAGCCCTGGGGTGTCTGGTTGGCCAACATTGTTGTTCTTCCCATGGGGCTGCAACCCCCACCTGCAGCACCTCCAGCTTGGCCTACAACTCCTCTATAGTAAACCCCACACTCAGACCAACAGTTGGCTGCTAGTATTCACCTCTGTATCTGTAAGGCTCTGGTAGGGCCACTCCAAAAGACAAGCATAAATGGCTTCTTTGTCATCCATAGTAGTTTTGGGGTTTGGTGACTCTTTATAGGATGAATCCCCAGGTAGAACAGTTTCTAGGTGGACTTTCCTTCAGTCTCTGCTCCACTCTTTGTCTCCATAGTTGTTCCTGTGATTATTTTGTTCCCTTTCTCTGAGGAACCAAATCACCCCCACATTGGTCTACCTTATTCATGATCTTCCTGTGGTATGTGAATTGTAACATTTATTTTGAACTTTTTTGGCTAATATCCACTTATCAATGAGTGCATACCATGGGTGATCTTTTATGATTGGGTTACTTCACTTAGGATGATACTTTGTAGTTCCATCCGTTTGCTTAAGAATTTCATGAATTCATTATTTTTAATAGCTGAATAGTATTCCACTGTGTATATATACCACAATTTCTGTATCCATTCTTCTGTTGAAGGACATCTCAGTTCTTTCTAGCTTCTGGCTATTATAAATAAGGCTGCTATGAACATAGTGGAGCAAATGACCTTATTGCATGTTGGAGCAACTTCTGCATATATGCCCAGGAGTGAGTGGTATAACTGGATCCTCAGGTAGTACTATGTCCAATTTTCTGAGGAACCGCCATACTGATTTCCAGAGTGGTTTTACTAGCTTGCAATTCCACCAGCAATGGAGAAGTGTTCCTCTTTTTCCACATCCACTCCAGCATCTACTGTCCCCTGAGCTTTTCATCTTAGCCATTCTGACTAGTGTGAGGTGGAATCTCAGGGTTGTTTTGATTTGCATTTCCCTAATAACTAAGAATGCTGAACATTTCTTTAGGTGCTTCAGAACCTTTCGAGTTTCCTCAGTTGAAAATTCCCTGTTTAGCTTTCTACCCCATTTTTTTTATTTTCTAAGTTTTTTTATTTACATTCCAAATGATTTCCCCTTTCCCATTTTCTCCCTCCCCGAAAGTCCCATAAGCCCCCTACCCTCCCTCTGTTCCCCATTCAACCCCCTCTCGCTCCTCTGTCGTGGCATTCCCCTACATCCATTCTTTCCAGGACCAGGGGTCTCTCCTTCCATCTTCTTGGAAATCTATTGATATGCGAATTGTGTCTCGGGTATTCCAAGATTCTGGGTTAATATCCCCTTATCAGTGACTGCATACCATGTGTGTTCTTTTGTGATTGGGTTACCTCACTAAGGATGATATTTTCAAGTTCTGACCATTTGCCTAGGAATTTCGTGAATTCATTGTTTTTAATTTCAGAGTAGTATTCCATTGTGTAAATATACCACATCTTCTGAATCCATTCCTCCGTTGAGGGACATCTGGGTTCTTTCCAGCTTCTGGCTATTATAAATAAGGCTGCTATGAACATAGTGGAGCATGTGTCCTTATTGCATGCAGGGGAAGCCTCTGGGTATATGCCCAGGAGTGGTATAACAGGATCCTCCAGGAGTGTCATGCCCAGTTTTCTGAGGAACTGCCAGACTGCTTTCCAGAGTGGTTGTACCAGCTTGCAACCCCACAAGCAGTGGAGGAGTGTTCCTCTTTCTCCACATCCTCTCCAACAACTGCTGTCTCCTGTGTTTTTTATCTTAACCATTCTGACTGGTGTGAGATGGAATCTTAGGGTTGTTTTGATTTGCATTTCCCTAATGACTAAGGATGTTTAACACCTGTTTAGGTGTTTCTCAGCCATTAGATATTCTTCAGGTGAGAACTCTTTGTTTAGCTTTGTATCCCATTTTTTTGATAGGGTTACTTGGCTCTCTGGAGTCTAACTTCTTGATTTCTTTGTATATATTGGATATTAGCCCTCTGTCGGATGTAGGGTTGGTAAAGATCATTTCCCAGTTTGTTGGTTGCCACTTTGTCCTTTTGACAGTGTCCTTTGCCTTAGAGAAACTTTGTAATTTTATGAGGTCCCATTTATCAATTCTTGATCTTAGAGCATAAGCTATTGGAGTTCTGTTCAGGAAATTCTCCCCTGTGCCCATATGTTCAAGGTTCTTCCCTAGTTTCCTTTCTATTAGTTTCAGTGTGTCTGGATTTATATGGAGGTCCTTGATCCACTTGGAATTGAGGTTAGAGCAAGGAGATAAGAATGGATCAACTTGCATTCTTCTGCATGTTGACCTCCAGTTGAACCAGCACTATTTGTTGTAAAGGATATCTTTTTTTTTCCCCACTGGATGGTTTTAGCTCCTTTGTCAATGATCAAGTGACCATAGGAGTGTGGATTCATTTCTGGGTCTTCAATTCTGTTCCATTGATCTACATGCCTGTCACTGTACCAATACCATGCAGTTTTTAACTCTATTGCTCTGTAGTACTGCTTGAAGTCAAAAAATTGAAGACGACCCCAGAAGATGGAAAAATCTGCCATGTTCATAGATTGGCAGGATTAATATAGTAAAAATGACCATCTTGCCAAAAGCAATATACAGATTCAATGCAATCCCCATCAAAATTCCAATACAATTCTTCATAGAGTTAGATAGAGCAATTCAAAAATTCATCTGGAATAATAGAAAACCCAGGATAGCTAAACCTATTCTCAAGAGTAAAAGCACTTCTCTACCCCATTTTTAGTAGGGTTATTTGACACTCTGGGGTCTAACGTTTTGAGTTCTTTTTATACAGTGGCTATTAGCCCTCTGTCAGATGTAGGATTGGTAAAGATCTTTTCCGAATCTGTTGGTGGCTGTTTTGTCCTATTGACAGTGTCCTTTGCCTTACAGAAGTTTTGCAGTTTTATGAGGTCCCATTTGTCGATTCTTGTTCTTAGAGTATAGACCATTGATTTTCTATTCAGGAAATTTTCCCCTGTGCCCATGTGTTCAAGTTCTTCCCCACTTTCTCCTGTATAAGCTTCAGTGTATCTGGTTTTATGTAGAGGTCCTTGATCCATTTAAGTAATTTTAAATCTACAAACACAAAGATGAAGGGACTTGTATTAAATGCTACAAGGTTGCTTTTGCCCCAGTTTTTAATATTTCTATTTTATGTTTCAATGTGGAATTCAGTTCCTGTCAAGTTACAGTGTTTTGCACAAAGCATAGTTTAAAATGTATTGTTTTAATTGCTTATTAAAATTACAGGTGTTTTATTTTGAAAAGAAGGAGTGAGATATAAAGGCTATAAACCTTCTGATGATTCAGAGTTTTCATGAGAATGAGAATGTACAAATCTGCTATCCTGCATGATAGCCTTAGAGTTTACAATATGAGAAATTATAATATTACTTGATATAACTGTTGCCTAGTAAAATTAAGGGTTTTATATATTATAACTTTACATAAAGCTTTGTTATTGATTAAAATATACATTAAAATTTATTTGCATATTTGGTATTTCAAATTGTCACAGATAATTCATTAATATAGGACTAGTTTTCTCCTTTCGGACAATTAATACCAGGTTAAAATGAGATTCTCTGAAGAGTCAGTCATGGTGGTGGCATGCCTTTAATTCTAACATTTGAAAATTTGAAGGAAGAGGACCTAAAGCTCAGAATTAGCTTGAGCTATGTGGAAAGATCATTTCTCAAAATAATGGTAACAAAATAATGATAAAACATTCTGGGAAATAGACTACTGTATAGCAAGGGAAACAATATGGGATTCATATATGTGTATATATATATATATATAAAACGTACAGATATATGAGCTAAACATTTCTTTGAGTAGGTGTCTGAGTTCATACCTAATTGTATTTACAACCCAAATGAATGAAATGAATGAATAAAGAACTGGTCATTTCCTTTGTTTGAATGTTTCTATGAAATAGATTTGTTTAGCTAAACCCAATAAGCATATTCAAGTAAATCTGTATGCAATTGGAAATTTCATATCTCTGAGGGTTCTACATTAATAAGTATTCACAACTGTTTTGTCATTTAAATTTTATGTTAATTTTTTTGTAATTGGAATCTTCTTCAGTGTTGGGAAACTTAACTATATGAAACATTTCCTTAGTGGTCTTGTTACACATTCTAAAATTCCTTTGTGCTCAGGAATTAATGTCTGAATTGTTGACACAGAGTGTAGTCATAAAAATTTAAAAGCCTTTGTCAGAAAATGTTTTTGAAGGAAGAAAGAACTTCAAAGATCGATCATTCCACCCTCCATTAGTATTTCATTCAAATAAATACTGAGATGAATTTTCCTTCTAGACCCATATGTACATGAAGAATTAACAGAAATTATAGTAGGAATTAGAGAGGCTGAGTCCACGACAGGAGAGAACTTGAGCTTTGAAGGGCTTATTAATCAAGATCTGATGTAAAAGAAAGTTGAATGGATTTTATAAAAACTAAACAGCAAATTTGATACCCGACCTTACACTGAATAGTGAGATGTTTTTAAAATTGAAGTCTCAAATTACTGTGAAGTAGCTTTGCAAATAAGCATTTGCTCAAGATATTTTACAAAATGAAATGGCTGTCGTAGTAATTATTCTACTCACAGTGAAGTTATGTCAAACTTTCCTTATATGGTCAGATAATATTCAATAGAATATTTGCTCTTGAATTTATAACATTAGAATGTTGTCATTCTGAAGGTCAAAGGACATCATCATCTTTGAATAAATGCCTGGAACAAGACATTTTTAAATTTTCTAGAAGTTGTGGGCCTTAGTTCATTTAAATGTATACAATAACCAACACTTTGTCCTATTTTTATTACCATGATAATAAATTATTCATGATTATAATATTTATGTAAACTGTATTTTGGTTGCATGATTGATTGGCTTAATCTACAAATTAGCGTGTTCCCTCTCAGCCTTTGCAATTCTATATGCCACTACCTTCTCCTTCAAAGTGCACTGTAATAGCTAGGATTCTAGCTGATGTCCCTCTTATTTTCTTACCTCCTTCTACCTGCTCTTTTTACAGCATTTGATACAACCTTTTTCAAAGGTCAATTAAATCATCTCACTTCTTCATTAAAAATATTCTGATTCTACTAAGAATCAATTCTAACCCTGTTACCTTGACATATATATAGATCATGCCTTTCTTTCAAATTTCAACACATAATTCTCTTTTTTTACATTTAGGAATATACTGATTTTAATAAAAAATAGGAAAATGTTTTAAATTAAACCAACAGCCATAAACATCAGCAAGTGAATGCAAAAGATAATTCTTAATGATAACTTCAATGTGAAAGTCTAGTAATTCTTAATGTACTTCAAAAAATTAATAAACTGTGCCACATAGCTTTTAAAGGCATCAGTCCCTTTAGCTTGTATGACTAACCTTGGGATTATCCACATGGATCATTTTTGTACAGTATCATTGCTGAACTTTCCACTTTAGTCTATAAGTATTTTATTCTATTTAGAAAAAAAATAATATAGTGTTGAATTTAATGTGATATGTAATGTACTCCAAATCTTAATATAGACTTATTAAAATCTATATTCATATTTTCATCTACAATGTCCTTAACTGTCAAAGAACATATCTACTTAAGGATCAAGTAAATGGGGCAGCTATTAGTAGAATTCAAATTATGGAGTTACAGGAAGAGGAATTTAATATTGCCATACATTATTGGAATGGTCAAATAAGTGTGATTTTTCCAGATTGTTGAAGTTATCAAGGAACTAACTGCAAAACTACTATGTGATAAAAGAAGAATATGCAGTCTGAATCTATGTGTGCTCAGTTTTAATAGAAATATATGGCTTAATATTGTGCTAAATGGACACTGAGCCACCAACTAGGCAGCATACACAAGCTGGTCTGAGGCCCCTGACACATATACAGCAGAGGACTGTCTGGTCTGGCTTCAGTGAGACCTCTGGAGACTTTGAGACCCCAGGGAAGAGGGAGGTCTAGTGGGGTTAGAGGATGAGGTCATACTCTTGGAGATGGAGGAGGAGGAATGGGATGAGGAACTGTTGTTGGAGCATAGACTGGAAGAGGGATAACAACTGGACTATAAAAAACTAAATAATAATAATAATACTGATACTACTACTAATAATAATAGTAATAAATATTGTGTTGAATGACAAAAGAATATGAAAAATATAATAGAGAAGCAGTATTATATCTAGAGTGGTGAGAAGCAATTAGTGTGTTGGAAACATAAGAAAGATATTAAAAATTAAATCAAATATTGAAAGACTAGATTATGTATTTAAAACTTTTAATCTACCTTGAGGGATTCAGGTCCAAGCCTGGAAGGAAATTACAGAGCTAGTTGGAGGTGGAATAAGCAGAACCAAATGAGTGATATTAATTGCAGAGGTAATGAAGATAAAAGAAATTAGATAAGACCAGAATTATTCCTCATTGGATTGTAAATTATCTAAGGCAAAGAAGAACTTTCATTTTTCTTAATATCCACAAACATATGATGATCATACATAGTTTAGATGAATAATAACTTGTATTATTTTGTAAAATAGTTTGATCATTATTTTATATTTTCATAAAACATATATTTTGATTTAGGTTTCCCCTCCCAGAATTCCTCCAGATTCTCCCATTTCCCCACCCAAGTTCATACCCTTTCATTTTCTCTTTCTTATTAGAATAACTATAGATATAATAATAATAATAATAACAATGAGAATCATAATCATAATAAGAAAAGAATATAAGACAAAGAACAAAACAAACCATAAAATGACAAAGCAAGCAGAAAAAAGAACCAAAGGAAAAGCACACACACACACACACACACAAACACACACATATACAGACACTGAGACACACAATTACTTTCACATAAAATCCATAAATACAAAGTTGACAGCCATAATATAGAAACAAAATACAAATATTTGTATGTTTAAAAGCATTTAAAATGCTCAGGCAAAGTATTATGAGGCAAAAAACCTCTAAAAATAACATCAAGTTTTTTTCGTCATCTATTATGGGACTTCAGGCTTACTGAGAATCCTGATCAAGGTGTGGTCCTATCCACCACTGAAAATTTATTATCATGGCTTTAGTCTTAACTTTCCTCTGTGGCTTACAACTTTTCATTCTCTCAGCAGAAGATTTATGGAATTACCATGATTTTTGGAGTCCATAATTTCAATAATCAGGTTGTAAGATACCAGTATTGATACCAGTATCTCTTTATAGTAACTTCACTTCTGCAAAACTCATTATAATAGAAATTTAAATATTAAGTTATTAATACTTAAGACTTACAGACACAATGCACAATGTACTCAGAATCCATGCATACATAACATGTAATTTCAGAGTGTTAGATTCCTTTCACGAGAAAGAGGACATAAATTCTGATTTGTTAGAAGTTATGCTACAACTTTTTATTTAATGGATAATTTATTGTACTTAATCTTTTCTAGTATTTCTAATTTGTAAAATTGTAGCTATATTTTAAAAATTATATTAATTATATATATGATTCTGTATGTAAAGGTCTCACAAAGGGGACTTAACAATTTTGGTACTCTTAAAATATATACATTATACCTTTAGCCTGTAAGAATTTACAGTTAATTTATTATAAAAATTAATATAAAGATTGGTCAAAATACAAAAATACATCTTATAAAATACAAAAAGGCAACATACCTATGTATTATCATTTTAATATATAAGGTCTTTATATACATTTTCATAAATTTTAAACCTAAATACTTACACTTTATTGGAAAGCTATAATGCAGAAAATAGTAAATAAAATGATGTGACAAATAATCATCATCCTCCACAATGGACCACTTTGCCATACATATTTTAAGATGCTGTGTATTGATCTCTGATCTTATTTTTCTATACAAAGCATATGTATCTGAATGTTATTTTAACATTTACCTATCATGTCATCAGTAGAGCTATGAACATTTATGGAATTCTTATACAAACAGCTCCTTATGATGTTAACATTGCACATTATTATGTGGAATTTGGTTTTATGATGAATATTATTTCAGAGTTAAGCAATTTCTCCTTAGGCAATATCAAAAACACTTACAATTTGTATTTCTAAAGAGTAGCTAAATTTAGAAATTGTATTTAATCATGTATGTTGAGAGTTATAAACAACAAATTTCCTTTTAGGCCTTGTAGTTTCCAATATAACAATTTTGAAGGTATTTTTTTCACAGTTTAATATAATCGCTTTCAAAATGTCAACAATTTTGAGAAAGAAAATCATCCTTGTAGTGTGTACTAATTCATTCATCTTTTATATTCTTTGGCCTTAAAATTATAATGATAAGAAAGGTTTATTTTAAGGTGAATTTAAATATAATTTTATAGGACATTTTGTGATATATATCCTTCTAAATTTGAAATTCTTAATATTAATTATGACAATTATACTATGACTTATAATAATCCATTCTGAGTTAATTAAGAACTGTTGTTTAGAATGGCCTTTGTTTCAGTCTCTTCTCCACACTTTGTCTCTGTATCTTCTCCCATGCGTATTTTGTTCCCCCTTCTAAAAAGGACCAAAGTATCTATACTTTGTTCTTCCTTCTTCTGGAGCTTCATGTGGTCTGTGAATTATACCTTGGGTATTCCAAGCTTCTGGGCTAATATTCACTTATCAGTGAGTACATACCATGTGTGTTCTTTTGTGATTGGGTTACCTCATTCAGAATGATATTTTCTAGTTCCATCCATTTGCGTAAGAATTTCATGATTTCATTATTTTAATAGTTGAGTAGTAAGTACTCCATTGTGTAAATGTACCACATTTTCGTATCCATTCCTCTGTTAAGGGACATCTGGATTCTTTCCAGCTTCTGGCTATTATTATTTTATATAACAAACCTATTTTCAGTGTCACATGAAGAGTATCTTCTAACTCCCACAAAGGTCAGGCATATCTACAACAAATATTTCCATACTTCTGGCTTAATTGAATATTAATGATTAAACATTTCTAATACTTGACAGTTTTAATAAAACATACTCACTTTGAGTTCCTTTGGTTTTTGTTCCTTGTGACATTTAGGCTTAGTAGTCCAAGGAAACTCCTTTTGCTTCATTTTTTTAAAATGTGATTTATTTACATAAGGAATATAATATTGAAATACAATATTGAACTATTCCTTATGATTAATTTTCTTTTTTTAATTTATTTTCTATAATTTTTTATTTACATTCCCAATGATTTCCCATTTCCCGGTTCCTCCCTTCCCGAAAGTCCCATAAGAACTCTTCCCTACCTCTGTTCCCCATTCAACCCCCTCTCTCTTCTTTGTCCTGGCATTCCAGGACTTTCCAGGACCAGGGGTCTCTCCTTCCATCTTCTTGGAAATCAGTTGGTATGTGAATTGTGTCTTGGGTATTCCAAGCTTCTGGGTTAATATCTCCTTATCAGTGACTGCATACCAAGTGTGTTCTTTTGTGATTGGGTTACCTCACTAAGGATGATATTTTCAAGTTCTGACCATTTATTTGCCTAGGAATTTCGTGAATTCATTGTTTTTAATTGCAGAGTAGTATTCCATTGTGTAAATATACCACATCTTCTGAATCCATTCCTCCATTGAGGGACATCTGGGTTCTTTCCAGCTTCTGGCTATTATAAATAAGGCTGCTATGAACATAGTGGAGCATGTGTCCTTATTGCATGCAGGTAAAGCCTATGGGTATATTCCCAGGAGTGGTATAGCCGGATCCTCCGGGAGTGTCATGCCCAGTTTTCTGAGGAACTGCCAGACTGCTTTCCAAAGTGGTTGTACAAGCTTGCTATCCCACCAGCAGTGGAGGAGTGTTCCTCTTTCTCCACATTCTTGCCTACAACGGCTGTCTCCTGAGTTTTTGATTTTAGCCATTGTGACTGGTGTGAGGTAGAATCTCAGGGTTGTTTTGATTTAATTTCCCTAATGACATTTCTTTAGGTGCTTCTCAGCCATTAGATATTCTTCAGGTGAGAACTCTTTGTTTACTCGGTACCCCATTTTTTAATAGGATTATTTGGCTCCTGGAGTCTAACTTCTTGAGTTCTTTGTATATATTGCATATTATTCCTCTGTTGGATGTAGGATTGGTAAAGATCTTTTCCCAGTTTGTTGGTTGCCACTTTGTCCTTTTGACAGTGTCCTTTGACTTAGAGAAACTTTGCAATTTTATGAGGTTCCCATTTGTCAGTTCTTGATCTTAGAGCATAAACTATTGGTGTTCTGTTCAAGAAATTTTCCCGTGTGGCCATATGTACAAGGTCCTTCCCTAGTTTCCTTTCTTTTAGTTTCAGTGTGTCTGATTTTATGTGGAGGTCCTTGATCCACTTGGAATTGAGCTTAGTGCAAGGTGATAAGAATGGGTCAATTTGCATTCTTCTGCATGTTGACCTCCAGTTGAGCCAGCACCATTTGTTGAAAAGGCTATCTTTTTTCCACTGGATGGTTTTAGCTCCTTTGTCAAAGATCAAGTGACCATAGGAGTGTGCATTCATTTCTGGGTCTTCAATTCTATTCCACTGATCTACATGCCTGTCACTGTACCAATACCATGCAGTTTTTAACACTATTGCTCTGTAGTACAGCTTGAGGTCTGGGATATTGATTCCCCCAGAAGTTCTTTTACTCTTGAGAATAGTTTTAGCTATCCTGGGTTTTCTATTATTCCAGATGAATTTTTGAATTGCTCTTTCTAACTCTATGAAGAATTGAGTTGGGATTTTTATGGGGATTCCATTTAATCTGTATATTGCTTTTGGCAAGATGGTCATTTTTACTATATTAATCCTGCCAATCCTTGAGCATGGCAGATTTTTCCATTTTCTGAGGTCTTCTTCAATTTCTTTCTTCAGAGACTTGAAGTTCTTGTCATACAGATCTTTCACTTGTTTGATTAGAGTCACACCAAGATACTTTATATGGTTTGTGGCTATCGTGGAGGATATCGTTTCTCTTACTTCTTTCTCAGCCTGCTTATCCTTTGAGTATAGGAAGGCTACTGACTTGCTTGAGTTTATTTTATATCTGGCCACTTTGATGAAGTCGTTTAACAGCTGTAGGAGTTCTCTGGTGGAGTTCTTTGGGTCGCTTAAGTATGCTATCATATCATCTGCAAATAGTGATAGTTTGACTTCTTCCTTTCTAATTTGTATCCCTTTGACCTCCTTTTGTTGTCTAATTACTCTAGGTAGAACTTCAAGTACTATATTGAAAAGATATGGAGAGAGAGGGCAGCCTTGTGTAGTCCCTGATTTTAGTGGGATTGCTTCAATTTTCTCTCCATTTAAATTGATGTTGGCTATCGGTTTGCTGTAAATTGCTTTTACTATGTTTATATATGGGCCTTGAATTCCTGATGTTTCCAAGACCTTTAGCATGAAAGCATGCTGAATTTTGTCAAATGCTTTCTCAGTATCTAATGAAATTACCATGTGGTTTTTTTCTTTGAGATTGTTTATGTAGTGTATTACATTGATGGACTTCCTTATATTGAACCATCCCTGCATCCCTGGGATGAAGCCTAATGGATCGTGGTGGATGGTTGTTTTGATGTGTTCTTGGATTCGGTTGGCAAGAATTTTATTGAGTATTTTTGCATTGATATTCATAAGAGAGATTGGCCTGAGATTCTCTTTCTTTGTCGGATCTTTGTGTGATTTTGTTGTTAGTGTATTTGTGGCTTCATAGAACGTGTTGGGTAGTGTTCCTTCTGTTTCTATTGTGTGGAATAGTTTGAAGACTATTGGTGTTAGGTCTTCTTTGAAGGTCTGATAGAATTCTGCACTAAAACGATCTAGACCTGTGCTTTTTTTGGTTGGAAGACTTCCAATGACAACTTCTATTACTTCAGGGGTTATAGGACAGTTTAGATGGTCTATTTGTTCATGATTTAATTTTGGTATTTGGTGTCTGTCTAGGAAATTGTCCATTTCCTCAAGATTTTCTAGTTGTGTTGAATACAGGCTTTTGTAGTAGGATCTGGTGATTTTTTTGAATTTCCTCAGATTCTGTTGTTATCTCTCCCTTTTCGTTTCTGATTTTGTTAATTTGGATACTGTCTCTGTGCCCTCTGGCTATTCTGGCTAAGGGCTTATCTATCTTATTGATTTTCTCAAAGAACCAACTTCTAGTTTTGTTGATTCTTTGTATGGTTTTATTTGTTTCTACTTGATTGATTTCAGCCCTGAGTTTGATGATTTCCTGCTTTCTAGTCCTCTTGGGTGTCTTTGCTTCTTTTTTTTCCAGGGCTTTCAGGTGTGCCATTAAGCTGCTAGTGTATGCTGTCTCCGTTTCTTTTTGGCGCCACTCAGGGCTTGAATTTTCCTCTTAGCACTGCTTTCATTGTGTCCCATAAATTAGGGTATGTTGTGCCTTCATTTTCATTAAATTTTAAAAAGTCTTTGATTTCTTTCTTTATTTCCTCCTTTACCAAGGTATCATTGAGTAGAGCATTGTTCAGCTTCCATGTGTATGTGGGTTTTCTGTTGTTTTTGTTGCCATTGAAGACCAACCTTATTCCATAGTGATCTGATAGGAGGCATGGGATTAGTTCAATCTTCTTATATCTGTTGAGGTCTGATTTGTGACCAATTATATGGTCAATTTTGGAGAAGGTACCATGAGGTGCTGAGAAGAAGGTGTATTCTTTTGCTCTAGGATGAAATGTTCTATATATATCTATTAGTTCCATTTGGTCCAAGGCTTCAATTCGATTCACTGTGTCCCTGTTTAGTTTCTGCTTTCCTGAACGATCCATTTCAGAGAGCGGGGTGTTGAAGTCACCCACTATTATTGTGTGAGGTGCGATGTGTGCTTTGAGCTTTAGTAAAGTTTCTTTTATCAATGAGGGTGTCCTTGCATTTGGAGCATAGATGTTCAGAATTGAGAGTTCTTCTTGGTGGATTTTTCCTTTGATCAGTATGTAGTGTCCTTCTGTGTCTTTTTTGATGACTTTAGGTTGAAAGTCAATTTTATCTGATATTTGGATGCCTACTCCGGCTAGTTACCTGGGACCATTTGCTTGTAAAATTGTTTTCCAGCCTTTTACTCAGGTAGTGTTTGTCTTTGACACTGAGGTGCATTTCCTGCACGCAGCAAAATGCTGGGTCCTGTTTACGTATCCAGTCTGTTAGTCTATGTCTTTTTAATGGGGAATTGAGACCATTGATATTAAGAGAGATTTAGGAGTAGTGATTCTTGCCACCGGCTATTCTTGATGCTATCTTTATGTTTGAGTGGTTATCTACTTTTGGGTTTGATGAAAGAAGGTTACTATCTCGTTTTTTTCAGGGTGTAGTCTTTCTCCTTGTATTGGGGATTTCCACCTATTATCCTTTGCAGGGCTGGGTTTGTGGAAATATATAGTATAAATTTGGTTTTATCATGGAATATCTTGGTCTCTCCATCTATGGTGATTGAGAGTTTCGCTGGGTATAGTAGTCTGGGCTGGCATTTGTGTTCTCTTAGAGTCTGTATGAGATCTGCCCAGGATCTTCTAGCTTTCATAGTCTCTGGTGAGAAGTCTGATATAATTCGAATAGGTTGTCCTTTATGCGTTACTTGTCCTTTTTCTCTTACTGGTTTTAATATTCTTTCTTTGTTTAGTACATTTGGTGTTTTGATTATTATGTGACAGGAGGTATTTCTGTTCTGGTCCAGTCTGTTGGGAGTTCTGTAGGCTTCTTGTATGTTCATAAAAATATGGAACTCTTCAGGAATTTGCATATCATCCTTGCACAGGGATCTTGCTAATCTTCTCTGTATTGTTCCAATTTTAGTATATGTGCTGCCGAAGTGAGCACTGATTAATTTTCAAAATACATCTTGCATCATACAGATTCTTGTTGAAAGATACCTTTCTCCTCATGCAACTTCTCTTCCTCTTCCTGCTCCTCCTCTTTCTCATTGAGACAGAATTTGCTGCATCGACAGGTTGTATTATAACTTTAAACCTCCTCTTCAGACTTCCAATCCATGCATATTCAGCTGTTCTTGAAACTACAACTTTGTCTCCATCCCAATTTTAATATTTATGATTACTATTCTTATCTATATACTTCTACAACATGTTTATATTGTGGCAAACAGTTTTAGAATTCTTACCAAACCCTATGAAAGGACACCATGTAAGGTATATTTCAACTAAAGGCATACACACACACACACACACACACACACACACACACACAAACACAAAAGTGAGAATTCCGTGTTTCTCTGGATAATATAAAAATTATAAGGAATCAAGATGATTTTATAGCCAGGGCTTTCCAATTTTTTTTTTTTTTGTATTTCAGCAAACAAATTTAACAACACAATGTCTCTACATAAAAAGTAAAATAAGAGTTTGTAGAATTTAGCAAGGATTTTAGTTGAGTTTTAGATCCACTGATATACCTACACTATTAACTTATTCATGATTTAATTTGGCAACAAAGAATTGAAGAGGCTTTTTAAAATTTATTTGGCTTTATTTTCTACATCAGACTCAGTAAGCTAATCTCAAATATTTTGCTTTGGCATTGCATATAAAAACTTTCTATGATATAGTACTGCATAAAGATAGGATCCTAGAATGAAATTTACAAAATAAACTATGGAGTTGATAAGTTCAAACTAGAAGGTGTATGATGATTTGACAGATATTAAAATGTAGAAATTGTCCAGAATGCATATGAAAACAATTATTTTATTTGATCGGTGATGGTCTTATAGAATTCAGAGACTTTTTTACCAAATTGAATACTTTTCAAGTTGTGCAAATATTTTAAAATTTTGTAAATACAAACCCTATCATTCTACTATTTGCCTGCTCATAAGTTAGGGAATTTAAACATTTTATCTATTGATTAAAGCCAACCCCTGGGAATAGTGCCTAGCATATACTGAGCAATCAATGTGAATTTGGCAACTCATTTAGGAAAGAGGTTTCATTTCAGAACACTTGGAAATGTGGCAAAAATGTATCTGGGGTCCGAATCAGTTGAATGGCTTGCCATATATGTACTTGTGTGTTTGTGTGTGTGTGTGTGTGTGTGTGTGTGTGTGTGTGTATTTGAATCAGAGAGGAAGAAAACTGGTTTATACTGTCTGGCTTGATGCTGGGGGGGGTCTAGAAAACTCAAATAAGCCAGAATCCTAATTTTATGTTTCAGATCCTTGCCACTCTATTCTTCTAAGTAGAAATATGTGAAGAACAGCTTTATCATTAATTAAGCAAACATTCAGTAAAAATATGTTCCTTCGTGTAAATTTATTTCTTATCAAGGTCTAAACGCAGGCTGAAATATACAGTGAAAACATGACTATGTATCAACTATTCTTCAAAGAAATTTCACTTTTGAATTATGGACAGGAACCCTTAACACAATTCTCCAGTGGACTATGTGATGACATTTAACAGGAATATGCTTCATTTCCTTGACAGCCTCTTTGTATTTGTAGAATACTGTGAAAATCTCATTACATTTTCATTTACTGTTCAAAGTGGAGGAAGGTTCAGAGGGGAAGACTAATTAGAAAACTGGTTGCTAATAATCCATTGCACTAAGCATACTAAACAAAGGTTATGCTCTCTTAATATTTATTAACCCCCTTTTTTAACTATTGCAGAGTAAAGAAAAAGAAATGATTTGTTTTGAACTTAAAATGGAAATTTTCTAGTATAAGACCCAGATAAGCCTTTGGACACATCAAATTCTTCGACTTGAGTTATAAATAGAACCCCAGATTTCAAATATTCAAAATTGTTAAAGGAACTGGGTGATATTAGATAAAAGCTGGTAAGTCAGTGGGAACATTGAATGGATTATTTCCATTGATTATACAATTCACAGATTACAACTCTCAAACCAACAATTTCTTTTGTTTTTGTTTTTTAAAAAATAAAATCTGTTTGTGGTCTATAGCTGTGTTTCAGTGGTATAAGGCCCTCAATTTTATCTCAAGAACCAAACTAGGAGGAGGAGGAGGAGGAGGCAGAGGAGGAGGAGGGACAAGAGGAGGAGAGAAGGAAGAAAAAAAATCACACAAAACCTTTCATAAAAAATTAAACTGTACCAGTGTATCTGACAGATGCTGGATCTGATCGATACTGGGGAGTTTGTGCCTTAGTTATTGGGAGCAATGCTGCAGAAATCGAGAGTATGAGAACATCTTCGACAGAAAAATTATAATTCCTTTGTGTATAATACGACAGGAATAAAAGGATAGATAATAAGTAAACTCACTTCAGTGTTGTATGGTGTGGCAAAAAATTACGAATAGTAATATCTTATGGAATCAAAAGTTTTCTTGCTTTAGAATTTCAAAGGCAGTATTCATAATGGTGGAGGGAGTCAGAGAAGGAAGTTAAACAATAGCATTTTCAAGCACACAGAAAGCAAACAGTTAATAAGAATTAGGTGAGGTTTTAAACACTCAAACCCCTAATGAAAGTGGCATACCTCCTCCAGCAAGGCTGCATCTTAACCTCCCCAAACAGTGCCACCAACTGGAGATTAAATGTTCTTTTCAGAGGCATTGTTCATTCAAACCACTAGATGTGTAGAACAGAAACATAAACTATAAGTACAGATATCAGAAGCCCATGTTCCCTGGTGTATTGCATGGTGACATCAGTTATGATACTGTATGTTTCAAAATTCCTAAATGCATTTTAATATTCCTACTAAATAAGTGATAACTTGATAAAATGATAGCTATGTTAATTAGTATGATTGTGTCTGTGAGACTCACAAAATCAAACTATCATATTGTACTTTACAAAGATGCATCATTTTGTCAATGGAAAATTATTACAAAATATTAT
Source organism: Tokudaia tokunoshimensis (assembly GCA_036184795.1). Lineage (NCBI taxonomy): Eukaryota > Metazoa > Chordata > Mammalia > Rodentia > Muridae > Tokudaia > Tokudaia tokunoshimensis. Next base: position 42,605,419 of record BTHU01000023.1, read on the forward strand.
AAATATTTTATTTTGAACACTCTGTGGTTGACTTTGTTGGTGGCTTTCTTTCCTACAACAATTCAACTTATGTATAAACATTGTTCTTGTCTCTCATAATATTTTGAATTACAGATGCGACACAATTAATCTGTTATCATGTATTAATGATGGTAAAGACACTTTTCTTTAGCACAGTAAGGTCAAACTACCATTTTTGTTTTAGGGAAAATAGGACATATTCAGTTGCTTCAATTTTTATCCTGGATACCATAAAAACTTGTTGTCCCTTGACAATGTGAGACCAGTTCATCTGTTACAGATCTCTTTTCAAATTAGGGTTTGTTTTAGGTTCCTGATTTTTTACTAATTCATAATTTACCTCTAAGGTTGTGTGAATTCTTCCTGTTTGCTTCTCGTTATCTGTATGTATGTATGTATGTATGTGTGTGTATATATATATATATATATATATATATATATATATATATATATATATATGTATATAAACTTTTTTACTTTACTTTCACAGAGTTTTGCATTCTTGATGAACCCTGAAGTCAGAAAAGGTGACTGGTGTCAGTATTGAGCCTATGTATGGGTATATTTTTCATAAAGCAGTTTCATTTCTTGTATGATAAAAGGCATTAAAGTGAAACCTGACTCCCATTATGACTTGGAGGTATAATCAAGAGGAAATTGATTCTAATACAGCAATTAAGGCAGCTAGAGGACACTGTTCCTCTGGGTTATGGTGAGACGTATAGTGTTCCTAGATTGTTGAACTCTCGCGAAAGCATCAGGGAAAAGTACACCTGATTATTTTGATAGCACATCCGTGTACATAACCCTTTGCATCATAACTTTTGCCCAGAGACTATGCTCTTTGCTTTTCTCAAAAATCATTATAGTCATTACTATTCTTTTAAAACTTGGAAATAATGCATTAGTAGTTCCCAGTGAACTAGATTTTTATCCCCCTCTGGACTTTATCTCTTGGCTGATTATAAGGGTTATGAGAAAAGAAGACTAGAAATAGTACTTATTTACAAATGTATACATACATACACAGATATGCACAGATACATATGTACTAAAGCACTGTCCCCAAATATATACACTTATCGGCATAACCTTTATCATTCCCAGGTAGGAATCTTTCCAGTTGTGTGTTTAAACTTCTAGTTGGGTTTTCCATTCTGGGCCCTGGAGAGTTTTTTTACTAGGATTTTCTTTCTCTGACTGTTGGTGACCATGTCTCATTAGGATGTGAATGTGTGACCAGCAGTTGTCCCAAAATGTTTTAAAGTTATCCAAAACCCAGAGACACTAGTCCAATCTATGACATTTACCAATATTGAAACGCCAAACTCCAGATGAGAATTATTGAAAACAAATTCTTTTATATTTAGGGAAAATTCAGTTATCAGGTGAATAGTTCTATGAAATATTGATTTGTTACAGTATTTGTTTTTGGTCAGCACAGTATATAATTAAATAAATAGATAAATTTAATTCTGCAGTGATTAATCTGCTCCATACTAAATGCTTATATCCACTCAAAATTCACACCTTGAAACCCTAAATTCTCATGTGACATTTGAAGATGCAGAGTCATGGAAGGGGTTTTCTCTGTCTGTCACTCTCCTCTCTACATCTAGATAGCTCCCCTGTTCTCCTGTTTTGTGAAAACACAGGATAAGATGGCAAGACAGGAAGACAACCTTCACTTGAACCTGATCATGGTAGCATCCTAATCTTTGTCTCCCAACCTTCAAAATTGGGAAAGTAATTTTCTTTTTTAAAACTACATGGTCTATATTTTGTTATAGCAATATGAGATGTTTGAAGACACTTTTATCATTTCTGCACATGCTTTATTACTTTGATAAAGTATACACACACATGCATACTCACAAGCCTGACACTAACAAAACAAATGATGGATATAGTCATCAACATATGTATCTAGGTGTTTGTATTGATCAGCTTTTAACAAGATAATGCTGTGTATAATACTGCTTTCCCTAAACTTAACTGCTTTCAACAAACATGAATTTAATGGTCATAGGGATTTGATGATCTGAACTTGGAAGTTTTGCATCATGTCATAGGTCTGTTAGTCTTGGCATCATACTAAAGTTAGATTGAATACTTTGTGTTCAGAGGCTTATATTGATGTGGCAATGGCTACCCAATAATTGTTTTTCTAAAGGAGAGGAACTTTATCACAAGTTAGCATGCTCAAACTTGCCAGTTCATTTGGTTGGTTAATATTTTACCAAAAAAAATAGGATATTACATTTTCCAGTAAAATGTAAATATATATTGCCTTTATTCAGAATAATCAGAAAAGAAACAATAGGTACATATTTTCTAATGAGAAAATTAGAGGATTTATTTTATAATGAGTTGCGGTTTGGCGGACTTAATGCTTTTCCTTGTGGATATGGAGAGTTCTTTTAGAATCATTAAAAGTTTCAATATAATTACACTAATGATTCAGGAAAAAGAATGACTTATGTTCCTAGTTTGCCAGTTTGCTTCATAACTCAAGTTTTCTAGAAAAAATTTAATCATGCTTCTAAGGTACTCTAAAATAATAACAGTGACCTAGGCCTGGGCTCAGTCCTCAACTTCAGTACCACAGTGGAAAAGGACTGGGTAGGATGCTCAGTAGTATAACACTTTCCTAGGATGTAAGAGGCTCTGAAATCAATCCCCAGAAGCATGAAAAGTAATACACACACACACACACACACACACAATTACTCACACTGGGTGGGGGCAGGGAGGACAAGGCGAGGAGATAACTGAAGAGACATATCACATTCCATCTGGCAGTGGATATTCCACATATAAAGCATACACTGCTCAGTCAAAAACAGATGATAAGACATATTAACCTCTTCTTGCTTTGTAAGAAAAGAAAATGAGAGAGAGAGAGAGAGAGAGAGACAGAGACAGAGAGAGACAGAGAGACAGAGACAGACAGACAGACAGACAGACAGAGAGACAGAGACAGAGAGAGACAGAGAGACAGAGAGAGAGAGAGAGAAAGAAAGAGAGAGAGAGACAGAGAGAGACAGAGAGAGAGAGAGAGAGAGAGAGAGAGAGAGAGAGAGAGAGAGAGAGAGAGAGAGAGAACTGGCAACTATGTGTAATCTGTATCTGAATAACTAGAAACAGAAATGAATCCTGCTTAATACAGCTGCTGCCCGGGGATGTGAAGAAGGTCACCTAAGGGTCTAATCATTTGAATAAGCAATGAAGGAACCTATGATGCTGTGCTAGGAAACTATAATCACAGAGTATAATTCCCTCATAATTGGATCACTGAAGAGAATAGAATCCAGTAGTACTTCTATCATCTTAGGTGTTACTCCATCATTCTTATGAATTAATTACATTAATTCACTGATTCTATTATAACTTCTAATTCCTTATGCTTTTCCTTAAACTTTTTCTAACTTTTTCCTTAAACTTTTTTTCTAACTTCCCAAGAAGAACTATCAATAGGGTTGTGGATTTAGTTCATTGGTAGAGATATTGCCAAGCAATATCAAGGTCCTGGGTTTGATTCTAGCAAAACAACAACACAACAACACCAAGAGGAAAACAAAAGCATGAGTTACCATTTTTCATCATCTATGGGGCCCTTGAGTTACTGACTCTTCTCATTACATTAAGTTCCCTTCTGATTTTGTTGTTCATGCTACAATAACCATTGCGGACAGAAATACAGATTTTGCTGACCTCCTAGGCCTGGGCTATAAAATAGTGGCTTTAAATAAAGAGTCAATATTGCAAGCAGGTAAAGCCTCTGGGTAAATGCCCAGGAGTGGTATAGCCGGATCCTCCGGGAGTGTCATGCCCAGTTTTCTGAGGAACCGCCAGACTGCTTTCCAGAGTGGTTGTACTAGCTTGCAATCCCACCAGCAGTGGAGGAGTGTTCCTCTTTCTCCACATCCTCTCCAACAACTGCTGTCTCCTGTGTTTTTGATCTTAGCCGTCCTGACTGGTGTGAGATGGAATCTCAGGGTTGTTTTGATTTGCATGCTCCACTATGTTCATAGCAGCCTTATTTATAATAGCCAGAAGCTGGAAAGAACCCAGATGCCCCTCAATGGAGGAATGGATTCAGAAGATGTGGTATATTTACACAATGGAATACTACTCTGCAATTAAAAACAATGAATTCACGAAATTCCTAGGCAAATGGTCAGAACTTGAAAATATCATCCTTAGTGAGGTAACCCAATCACAAAAGAACACACATGGTATGCAGTCACTGATAAGGGGATATTATCCCAGAATCTCGCAATACCCTAGACACAATTCGCATATCAATAGATTTCCAAGAAGATGGAAGGAGAGACCCCTGGTCCTGGAAAGACTGGATGTAGGGGAATGCCAGGGCAGAGAAGCAAGAGGGGGTTGAATGGGGAAAAGAGGGAGGGAAGGGGGCTTATGGGACTTTCGGGGAGGGAGGAAACGGGAAAGGGGAAATGATTTTGAATGTAAATAAAAAAAACTTAGAAAATAAAAAAAAGAGTCAAGAATAATGAGGTTTTACAAGTAGTATTTGGTATAATACTACCAAAGGAAATAATAAAAATAAGGTCTGTTAACACCTGATACATATGCACATTCTGTCAGAATATGACTGAATTAATTTTTAAACCTGGCTGTCCATTATGATTTACTTAACAGAGTAAATAAATACATTTTACTAAATCACAGCACACAGCATTTAAACTGGCACCTGTGGAATAGAGATAACATTTAATATATATATATATACACACATATACATATATGTGTGTATAACTTTTTACCTTTATGCATTTATACCTGCTATTTACATTATATGTATGTTTCTGCCTGTGCTTACCTGCACATAAATCCAGGTGTCCACAGAAGCTAGGGTTGTCATATGCCCTGGGACCTGGAGTTACAGGTAGTTGGGAGTCTCCTGACATGGATACTGGGAATTGTACTCTGGTCTGCTAGAAGGGCAGCACATGCACTTAATTGCTGAGCTATCTCTTTTGCCTTATATTCATGTTTTGAGACATAGTCTTGAAACCCAGTCATATCTTCAAACTTGTTTTCTAGTTAAGGATGGCCTTGAAATCTTTACTTTGCTACCTTTACTTCCAAAGTGCAGGAATTACAGGGCATACATCATGCTTAATTTATGAAATGCCAAGCATAGAACCCAGAGTATCCTTTATGACAGGGAATGTTCTCCCAAGCAATCTATATCCCCAGGCCATGGTATATATTTAAAAGCACTTCAGAGTTGCCCTGGTAGTTCATGAATGCAACCCTAGTTCCCAGGAACCTGAAGCCAGTGATCACAAATTTGAGGACAGCTTGAGCTGCATAGGAAGGCTTTGGCTCAAAGATACACAACTTAAATAAATGTATAGATAAAATTTCATGGTGGCTATACTGGCTGGTTTTGTGTGTCAACTTGACACAAGCTGAAGTTATCACAGAGAAAGGAGCCTCCCTTGAATAAATGCTTCCATGAGATCCAGATGTAAGGCTTTTTCTCAATTAGTGATCAAAGGGGGAAGGCCTAGCTCATTGTGAGTGGTGAGATCCCTGGGATGGTAGGTTTGGGTTCTATAAGAAATCAAGCTGGGCAAGCGAGGGGAAGCAAACCAGTAAGTAATATCTCTCCCTGGCCTCTGCATCAGCTCCTGTTTTGTAATATCCTTGAGTTCTAGTTCTGACTACCTTTGGTGATGAACAGCAGTGTGGAAATGTAAGCTGAATAATCCCTTTCCTTCCCAACTTGTTTCTTGGTCATGATGTTTTGTGTAGGAATAGAAACCTTGACTAAGAAAGTGGCATTAAGATGCAGTCAGACCTGAAAATTGACCCACCAAATAAATCAGAAACAATATTTCCAGTGCTAGAGGAATGTGTCTGAGTGCTGTAAGATTTGGTGCGTTGTAAAAAGTGACAGAAAACTGTGAAACAAGGTGAGAATTACAGTTGTCTAATGATAGCCGGAGATACACTCAAGTAAAATTTTAAATACAATTTACACATGGCTCTGTGTTCTCTTGTACATGGCTGGAGCATCTGTTTGTTTTCAAGAACTTCCCTGCTCACTCTTTCAGTTCAGTTACTGATAAATCAGGTTTTGTGATCTTTAATTCTATGCCACCTGTCTATACTGACCTTGGATGTTACACAGGCAGCTTTCCCAAAGGTATGGCCTAATTCCCGGAAGACAGGATTCCTGATATGAGACCAGCAAAACAGTATAAGGATCCTCATATCAACTGACAGCTGCTTAGCTCACAATTGTCATTCCCTTTCCAATGTAAAAATACTAACAGCTGTATGACAGTGATCTATAGATACAGGCTTCCTGCACATTTTCATATATATATACATATATATGTATATATATAATTGAATATAATATTAATTTACATTTCAAGTGGTAAAACCTTTCCCAGTTTCCCCCCTCCCCAAAACCCCCCAACCCCTCCTCCCACTCCCTGCCTCCAAGTATATGCTCCTCCACCCGACCCACTCCCACCTCCCCCCTTCAATTTCCCCTTGCTGGGGCATCTATTTAGCCTTCACCTGACCAAGGACCACTCCTCCCACTATTGCCTGACAAGGCAATCCTCTGCCACATTTTTGACTGGAACCATGTGTACCCCTTGGTTGCTGGTTTAGTCCCTGGAAGTCCTGGGGCATCTAAGTGGTCAACATCGTTGTTCTTCCCATGGGGCAGTAAACCCATTCCTATCTTCTGATTAATCCTTCAGATTGTAAAAGAAAAAATTCTTGAGACAAAAATTTCTTGTGTCCCAGGCTAGTTTCAAAATTCCAGTATAGTTTAGGATGATCTTGAAGTTTTGATCTTCTCACCTGCTTCCCAAGTGCTGGAATTATACACATGAGTGCCACACCCAGTTTTATCAAATGCTTGGAATTTAACCCAGCACTTTGTGAATGCTAGGCTGGCATGTTAACAGTGACATCTGTCTTCTAAACTATGAGGAAACTGAGGTGCTATTGACTGGAAAGCCCAAGACAGTAAATGCTAGAGTTGCATGCATGATTTTCTCTCTTGGTCTTACAGCCTTTTATCAGATCATCAACACCTGTCTTAAATCTTGCCCATACTGTAATCTGTGATTCTCACGAAAACTATTAAAGCAGAAAAAAAGAGTATATGGAAATTAAAGTTCATTTAGATTAATTTTTAAATTACCTTGAATGACTCAAACTATAGTTTGAAAATATAGATAACAATTCTAATGAATCTAATAGCTACTTTGTCTTAATTTACGTGATAGACTTCTCTTTTACTCATTTTCTATATTGTTTGAGTAAGAAATACATTGATCTTTCTGTTTTTAGTGTCACCTTGCTATATTTGTAGTAGAAATGAATGCTGGTTTAAAAATTCAAGTTGTAAAAGAAATAGACTGGTTACTTGCCTTGACTCATGCTATTCTTTGTCAACATTAATGAAAAGAAATGACCCATGAATCTATATGCTATTTAAAATTTCCTTGCAGACTCTTTAAAAGTGAACAAAAACTGCACAACACTTATTGAACATAATCTCTGAAATCTTGAGATCTAAACCATATCCAAATGTATTCAATATAGAAAGGTTGAGACGTTTTATACTCTAACTCTTAAAAAAATCTGATATCCTGTACTAACAGGGTTCAATTTTCACATATCCAAATCTGTTCACTTGTGTGTGACATGTGTGCCTGTGAATTCATTCATGAGTGTTAATCTGTGTCTGCTTTTGAAGGTCAGCGGGCAGTCTCAGATGTTGTTCCTTATATCCTGCTTTGTTAAATAGTTTCTTATTGTTCATGCATGCATATGGTAGGCTATCTTGCCAGTGAGCTTCATGGGATTCTCAGGTCTCCATCTACATATCATTGTAGGAATTCTGAGATTACAGACACACACAAACATATCCGGATTGATGTGGGTCCTAGGTATCTAAATTCGTGTCTCCATGCTTGCTCAGCAAATGTTTCACCTTTGAGCCATCATCTCATCCCCAGATGCCAGATTTTCATAAAATAACTAATTTATATATAGCTGATAGGTAACTTTTTCCTCTAAATTAAATAAAATTGAGGACTAGCCCAATGGTAGAACACTTGCCTAGTATATACAAGTCCCTAAGTCCAAAACAGGGAGAAAAGGAAATTGAAGTTCTTAGTCATATGGGCCTTTCTTATTGGGTAGTATTGCAAAGACTGAGTTAGCTAGAGACACGCTGACTCCATGACAGGCTACAAAATGGCAGTTTGATAGACTAGGCCTAATTTCCTGTTTCAGAGAAATGAAAATTTGGATCCAGGAATATGTGGTCACTTAACCACAGCTGCAGGCAGCCAATCTGAGGATGTTTTCGCCACCCTAGAATTTCTTCAAAGTCTCAACCAATCACAAATGTATCCATATCCCTGGAGATAGAGCCAACCAGTCAAGGGAAATAAAGGAAAAGTAACCTACTTCTACCCTAACAGACTTTAAATTGACACTGCAAATCACATACCTTGGCCTCCATTCCCAAATGGGGAGAGCCCTGAATGCAGAAGAAAATTCTGCTAAATAAGTGCTCTTTGTCTTTGCATACTATTTGAATCAGACGTATCATTCTTGGGTGATTCTAGGACCCTTATAGTATGGGTACATAATTTATGAAAAAAATGTTTTTATTTGTTTTATTCGTCAGCTGTACCACGGATATTTTTCCTTCTTATCAAACAAAGGAAAGCATCCTGGAAATGCTTTTCTCTTAGACTGAGTTGAGGAAACCTAGAATCAGGGATAGTATTTGGGACAAAAGTAAGCAAGTGGCTTTTCCCAGATGATGGACTCACTGGAAACAGCTGCAGCTGGTGCTGACAAACTTGGGCTTCCTACTCTAGGACAAGTTTCAGTCCTTTCAGAAACTCATAGCTTGAGGACAAGTCACCAAAATCCTATAATGAGTTCATTCATTTCCTCTTCTCTCAATAGCCATGGGTCTTTCGAGGACATTGAAAACAGTACACATAGTACACCACCATTTCAGAAACCCATTGCAACGTCTGAGTGTCTGCTTCACCTAAGATTGCACCTTCTCTCAGGGTCACAAACTTTTGTCGCAGGCTCGAATTCATGCCTGTGATTTGTTCTTGGTTTGTATTGCATTTTTCTGCACAGGGATTCTTGGAAATCCTCAGATAAGCTCCTGCTTGCAGTGGCAATGAGTCTCAGTAATTGCATTTCTGTGTATCTGAACTTAATTTATATATTAAGCCTTCTTTTGCTAGATCCTACACAATTCATCTCAGCTAACTTAGGGATAATATGCCCTAGTTTTCTCTGTGGTTTTGCCTTCAATTTTTTAAGGGCTGATATAAAGATAGTATTTGAAGATGGGTATGCGCTATCTGATCTTATGCATAATCTATCCCACTGAAAATTTGTGTTTCCAAGCCTTAGGGTAGATCCCTGTTTGGGTATATATATATGCATATGTATATCTCACTCTTATTTCTAATCATTTTGGTTCTCTAAATCCAACTGAACTCAGTGTTCACTATAGGCATGTGGGATATTTTGTTACTATCTCCTGTGCCCCTGCATGCTGGATGACCAGTTTATATGTTTCTGCTTAGGTTCACAATCTGTGAACCTAGATCTGTTCTTTTATATATTATTCTCCATTGAAGTCCTGTTACATTCACAGTCTTCACCAAGAAAGCTCATCCATTTGCTTCTGAATTTGCATTTCCCCAAGCTCATCTGTTGTTTTTGTTGTCAGTAGTACAATAGTACTACTATTGATGCCATAATGCTTCTTTCACCATTCCTTTCCCAGAAACATGCATTTGTCTGGCATTCTTGTTTATTTACTAGACCTTCTTTACTCCTCCCTGAAGCTAGTATTTAGACTCAGAGCTGGACAAGTGCTTCAATTTGTAACAGGATATTCCAAGTGAAGATTTCAGACTTTGAGAATCCTCATGTTAAGATTCTCTCGCTTTCTGTGTGATTGGAAGCATGGAACACCTACCTTCCCCCTCTTATTACAGGAAGTGAGGCAACAAAATTATACCTTATCGCACTGTACTTTGGGAGAAAATAGTGATAAATATTTTAAAACAAATATCTTGCCACACAAAAGCCTAGAATTAGATTAGTCTCAAGAACTAAAAGTATGCAATCAAAATCAAAGTTTGTATACAGTTTACAATCAAAAGCATGACTGGAACTTAGAATAGTGATATGTTCTTGTTAATTCATTTGAGATGATGAAGTGGGAAGATCAATGATGCCTACAGAGTTAACAGCAGCCTAGACAGTGTGCAGACACCCTTGTACATATCAAAAAAAAAAAAAAACCAGAGGGTTTGAAAAATGACTCAGTCAGTAATGTGCATGCCATATAAATATTAGACCCAATTTCATCCTTGACACCCTTGTTAAAAATAAAAAGGCAAATGTAAAGGTTGCATACTTCCTCCGGTATCCTTATAGGGAAGCAAAGACAGGAGGAGGATCCCCAAGATTTGCTACTGAACAAGTGTAACCAAACCAGTAAATTTTAGGTTCAATAAGACATTCAAAGGTAAGGTACAGGGAACATAAAAAAAGACACCTGAAATTGACCTCTAACTACCATACACATGTACACATGCAGCAGTTCCCGCCCCCCCAGTAAGATGTTTATACACACACACACACACACATCACAATAAACTCATGTGATTTTCTTGTGTATATCTTAAATATACCGTGAAGCTTTCATTTGTGAATATGATGATGATGATGATGATGATGATGATGATGATGATGATTATATTTATATCCCAATTGCTGCTCCCCTCCTGGCCCCCACTTGCACAGTTCTTCCCACGCCTATTACCTCTCGTCTTTGCCTCTGAGACTGAGGCACAAACCGAAAAGCTTTATTTCTTATGAAAATATTATAAAATATTTCCCTCATAAAAATACCTAATATATGAAAGGAAGAAGAATTTTAAAAGAGAATATAAGAAATTTGAACTACTCAAACACAAACACACACACACACACACACACAGAGAGAGAGAGAGAGAGAGACAGAGAGAGAGAGAGAGACAGAGAGAGAGAGAGACAGAGACAGAGACAGACGACAGACGACAGACAGAGAGAGACTGACACACAGAGAGAGAAATTATTAAAATTGGTCAAATTGTCCACCATAGTACAGTATGAAGAGAAGTTTAGAATTGTTACAAGCAGTATATAGGGTACCTTACTCAGATAAAGCCTGATTCTTGGCTTTGCTGGAGAAGAGTATTTTAGTACATGACTGTGTGAAACAGAGCTGTGGGAAGTTTATTAAAAATAGAAAGGCATTCAGGAGAAGAACAAGACACAAGTGTGTATGTGTCCTTTTTCAAATAAGAACTTTACTTAGGTACCTTAGCTCTAGCCATATGTATATATGTATTTAATTTTGGCTCTGAAGTTGCAAATCAAAGGATTTCTAATATTTTTTTTACCTCTCTGCTTTTTCAATAAACAAAATTTTAAGATGGATCTTGGAATGCCTTTGAAGGGATTATAATCATGAAGAACTAAAACCACAGCTACAAGGGGTTTTTAAATATTTTTTTTCTATAAATAATATTCCTAGTGAGATCCCTTTTACAGCTGAGAAAGAAGAAAGGTCATATATGCTTAGGCCATTATAGTGAATCATTCATATTGTAGCATTCTCTCTTTAAAAAGAATATTATCTCCTGTTACCAGCCTTCACAGATATTGTAAGTTGTGGTAGAATACTTAGTTCTCAGGCAGTGTGAATCTTTAAGGAGATTCTGGGTAAAGTGTTCTTTCTCCTAATCATGTCACATAAGTTCTCTTGCTACAATAATCAGAAACACAGATAAAAATGTTTAAATAAGTAGAAGAATATTAAAATAAATACTAAATTATTGAGTATTCATAGCAATTATATATCAGTGTATGAATTACATTCGTCACTTTTGGAACTTTGAGGCAAGTATAGGTGTTCTTATGGAAGAGTTGAGAGAAAAATTAAGGGACAAGCAGAAGACAGGTACTCCACAGGAAAACCAACAGAGTCAACTAACCTGGAAACTTGGGGCTCTCAGGGACTGAATAATCAATCAAACAGAGAGAGAGCATGGCTGGACCTAGGCCCCTGCATATGTATAGCAGATGTGCAGCAGCTCGGTTTTCATGCAGGTCACCCAACAACTGGAGCCTTGCTTTCCTGCACAGTGGATCTCATTCCTCTACAAGGTCTGCTTTGTCTGGCCTCAGTGGGAGAGGATGTACCTAGTCCTTCATTCAATTGATGTGCTAGAGGGTGTTGGGGGCGGACCTTAATGGGATGCTAAAACCATGAGGGAAGTTTCCCCCTTCCCAAAGAAGAAAGGGAGGTTGGAATGGGGGAGGTTCTGCATGAGGGATACTTGGAGGATGGGGGGGGGGGGGGCTGGTAGTGAGATATAAAGTGAATAAGTAAATTTGATAAAATGGTTTGAGTTTGGCTATCAAATGATTTAGGTTTCTTATTGATTCTAGTTATTAGCCTCTTATCAAGTGATATATAAATATTTTCTCTCAACTTACATGTTGTCTTTCATTTCATTAGTTATGTCATTTGCCTTGTGAAGCTCTCCTAGTGTGCTGTAACCTGACATGTATTTTTGCTTTTGCTGCCAGTGCATTCAAAGTCATAATTCTTTGAAAGTGTCCTTCCTCAGGCCAATACCTACAGTATTCTGTGTGCTTTTGTTTTAAACTATTTTTACATTTGGCCATCATACATCTATTGTTTTATCTGATTTAGATAAATTTTGTATGATATGGAAAATTTGGTTTTAATAATAATAGCAGCTTATAATTATTAATTACTCAAAATAAGGTGTGTAGAATTAGAAAAAAAGATAAAAACACCAATCTTATTCTCACATTCCAAGAAGTCATTTTTGACATGTTGACATATTTCATTAGACCACCTTCTCTTATTAAATTTCTATTTCTCTTTATTTTCTTATTGTCTGTTTAGCTTATATTAGCAATCATTTGCCCTTTATTTATCACATAAATGCCTTGCAGATATTATTGGCTCACTCTTTATGGTTGAATAACATCTTGTCATGAATATGTAATAGAATTAAATTAAGTATTCTACTATTAGACTATTATTATTTCTTTGTTATTCTAAATAATCCAATTGAAAACTTGCTTTTTTTAGCATCTTTGGCACTCTTCAGAGATTCACATTAGGTGAAATGATATTAACATCTTTGGAAAGTACATAGGTGTGCAAATATTCCATGATACATGTATCACAAAAATATTTTTTGCCATTTACATTGCCCTATTAAAATAGTAACATTTAATCTGGCAAATAAAGCTGTGTATGGATGAATATCTTTATGAAATACTTTGAAGTAAAATTTCTTTTCATTATATTAAAATTTGTAAATAACTATTTTAGTATGTTTTAAAACTAGTACTGACTTCACATATTAATATATATATAAAATAAAACAGTTTTTAATGTCAATAAAGATGCTATTTGGGTTTGACAATTTTTTTATGTTGCATATAAAATTTTTATATATGTAAATAAATATTATATAATAATTTACAGTATATATCTGTATGCTCATAGAAAGCCTATTTTGTGTGATTATTAGGTTTATTTATTACATTTATTCTGTTCTGAATTCCATTATTTGATTACAAAGTTATACACAACGATAAATTGAGTTATACTGAGAATAATATATTCTTAAAATCTGTGCTTTGTGTTTGTGTGTGGATGTGTGTGTGTGGGAGAGATTCTTACTTTTATGTTTGCATATATTGTTTAAAGTGAAATTACTTCCCCCTAGAAAAATATGATTACCAAATAGATATTAAGTTTCATAAGAAATATTAGAATATATTATTTTAAGTCTTCAAATTTTGTTTTCTCAGTATCTGATGTATTGGAAAAAGCCTTTCAGTAATTGATTTTTGTTTTAATCCCTAAGAGGAACATTTTAACACACCGTGTTGTTTGTTTCATTGAACAATTCTTTTTCACGTTTACTTAATAACTTTGACTTTCACATAAATTATAATAGCCATATGGTAGCTTTGCTTATTATGATTTGAAAGAATTTCAGTAAAACTATGATTTTTTTCTCTTGAATCATCTTAAAATTCATGTATATATTTCCTTCAGAGTTATAGTCAATTGGGAGGCATAGTATCAAAATAATAATGAATGTGTGTTGGTTGTGCTAGTTTATTTGAAAGGTCTTAGTTACTAGTAATGAGGTTCAGTATCATAAATTTATGTTACATCCTCTTTTGTAGTTCGATATTTTGCATGCAGTCATAAGAAGCAGCCTAAAACCTTTAATCAAAATCAAAGGTTACACCACAGGGGTTCAATATCTCTAATTTGTCTTGCAATGATGCAATACTTTCCCCTGTACTGCTGTGATTTAATATATTCTGGTTTGTTTAGTTAATGAGAATAGCACATCTTAAGCAGTAGAAAGTATTTCTTTTGTTATGGCTATGTGACTCTCAACAGATTAGCATCATTATCAGAAAATAATACTTAGTAGATGATTGTGTAAATGGCACTAGTGCCATGTCCCCACAAGTCACAAGAGAGAAAGGATGTGACTGCCTTGATCTTCAGTGTTTAACTTTGTAGCCCTTCATAGTTATTCAGGTATCAATATATGCACAATAAATGTGCACTGAAAAATCTACAAGGAGAACTGAAATTTAGTGGCAGCTAATAGAACTTGTCCTTGCTGTAGAGAAAACAGTCACTATCTTGAAAAGATGCAAAGCAATAGAAATAAGAGCCTCTCCTCCATTTTTGAGATATTCACTGAACATTTCAGACATTTTTGTATTTGTGAACCTGGAGTGATAAAATGATATCTTTTTTCATAACGTTTTTTGAGGGTCTATTTATGTTATTTTGAATCCTCCTCTCTACTTCTCTTTCTTAGTTCTCCAGGGACACATCTTTCACACAGGTCACGGAATATCTTGTATTAGTGGTTAAAATCTAGGATATTTAATGGCAATATAGAGTTTGTAACAAATGTACAAAATCCGTTTTCCATGTATGTTAGATACGTTCATAGTTGAATGGGATGAATACAATTGAGAAAGGTACCATAACAACTAGGTCTGGCTCAAATTCTGGCTACATTTCCCTGTGTTTTAGGAAAGTAGCTCAATTTTCTGTCACATTCTGCAGCTAAAAATGGAGTATTGATAGCTATTTTCAAAATTCTTAATTGACTTTTAAATTACATGCAATATGTTTTGAGATTCATATTTGCTTCATCATGTGTTTAAGTAATTGTCAAATTATCTATTCTTGTGCCACTTAACAGTCAATAGATATTTCTCCTTGGCTTTATGTCTCCTTAAACACACAAATTGCCAACTTGAAATTGTCTAGGATTACCATTGAAATTGTACATCATGAATAATGTTTATAATATTGATCTTGTAAAAGAGAGTCTGTTCCCTTTAATCACTTTAATGTATCCCCTACTAATTTCTGTACCCAAGAATCTCCTGGTGTATCACAGCTATGTGTCTCTTCATGTGCCTGCAATAAATTGAGTGTAATATTTTCTCTTATTAACTCTCAAGTTACTACACACTGGTATAGTCTATGTGTAAGTAGTAAGATAATGGTCAGAAAACAGAAAGTATAAATGCTGGTTATAAGAGTGTCCAAGATCACTGGGGAAATCAGGCTAATGAGCAACAATTGAGAAAGATACTCAGACATTGAACATAAAGTCTAGGAGATATGAAAACACTGAATTGGGAGTGAGAGTGCTAAACAATTGTTCACCATTAAATATTATGTGCCAGGAACTATATTATCAGAAAATAAACAGACAACCATAGGCTATGTGCATTGCATTCAAGATTTACTTTAGATTTTGCCTTTGGTGAGGCTTTGAAATGTAATAAACTTGAATGGGTTTGTTTCTTTTCTTTTGGTATCAAAAACAACAACAATGTAAGACAGACAGAGTTTATATTGTTTTATAATCTCAAAGTGCGTACAGTCTATCATGATAAGATAGGCATGGTAACATGCAAATATGACTGGTTCATCACTCTGAATTGGAGGTCTGGAATCAGAGAGAATAGGAAGTTAGACTAGCCTATATACCTCAAAACCCGCCCCATCATGACCTGCTTCTCTCAGCCAAGCTCCACCTCCTAAAGTTCTCCACCTTCCTGAATAGTATTCTCAGTTGGGGACAAAGTATTCAATCACATGAGTCTAGGAGGAACATTTTGATCATCTTCACAGAAGTGCCCAAACTGAGTGCTGGAATTAAAGCCTGGAACAAAACAGATAGGATTTATGTCCTCTTTGTGTCACTTCCTTCTAAAGACTTCAGTCAAGTGTCCCAATCTTACAAGTGATAGTTTACCAGGCACAAGGAGTAAAGACATAAGACAAAGATAAGGGCAAAGATTTTATTTGAAAAATGGGGTGTGGGACCAGGAACAATTTTGTTCTAACATCTATCTATACACCTAAAGCTTCATAAAATCTTGCTTTCCTTGGACTATGGCCAAATCTGGGTCCTGGCAGAGGGAAGAGAGGGGAGGTGAAAATGCCACCTTTCTGTTCCTTGCACATAATTGTCAAAAAAAAAAAAAAAGAAGAAGCATCAGGCACAGGGTATCCAACTTGGGTATAAAAGCAGTGTTATTGATACTGGTGAATCTCTGAAATAAAATGGTTTGAAAAGCTGCTACAGGTGTTGGTAGGAAAAGGATCAGGTACTGGGAAAAGAACTAGAGCCTCCAGGATCAAGGCTAGATTGCAGTTAGCAAAATGCCCGATAAACTTAGTGTTTTACAATATTTTCTTTCCAAAAATCCAGGGAAACAACACTGATTCATGGTTCTAGGGGAGGAAGAATACTAAAACATAGAAAGCTTGGTAATTCAGAAGCAGTTGATATGGAGGAAAAAGCTTCTGGATTGGCCAGGATTCACAGTTGAGAATCTTTTTTCATAATCATAGTGCTCTGGGAGTTGATTTATAGTGTTGGTTAATTCAAATAGCACTTTGAGATATATTTAGGAATGTAAAACCTTATTTTTCTGACTTTATAAGTAGCTGTTGACTGCTTTCTTGGCCATTCTACTGCCTTTACTTCTCTGGCTCTAGCAAGTAAATTTATAACAGTTTCTAAGTTTTAAAATTTGTTTTGTCTAGCATGTGAAAATCCAATGTACTCTTCTTTTCTTTCCTTTTCATTAGGTGTGCTGAGTTTATTTAAAGTCCCTCTGTAGTGCACCTACAGTTAAGTAGTAATAGAAATATTGTAAAAAGGGGCAAAATTTAAGCTCAATTTAAGATACAATGGAAATCATTTTCTAACATATTTAGCTTGTTTTAGGACAGTAGTGTATAAGAACAATAGAATGACGATTTTTAAAGAGAAAATTCTATAGCAAAACAAAATAAAATAAAATAAATAAAAAACCCAACCCAACCCAAACCAAACCAACCAAACAAACACTATTAGCATGGTGCCAGGCAGAATCAGCAACTGCACTTTAAGTATGCACAAAGAAAAGACAATTACCAAATAAGAAATGGCTGTAATAAAAAATTTAGTTTGTAGTGCATTTTACATTTGATAAATAAGTTCTAGAATTCCCATTCACCTACTGAAATGGATTTTTGAGATCAAATTTCAAGCATGGCATGTGAAATATAAGAACAACTTTCCATGGAAAATGGTCCTGTCTGACGCTTTCATATTACTCCTGGTAATTTAATTTGTGTGACTGAAACAGGGATGATAGGTTCATGTCGCTGATGATTCAGTTAATTTATGTGCTAGTGGTAGCAGTCAATCATCTTGTTACAAAGGTGTATGTACTTATCACGATTTCTGGAAGATATTTTTATTAGGAAATATTGCAGAAAACTCAGCAGGTAAGAAAAAACTCACTGTGTACCTTAGAAGCAGAGAAGGAAGTAGATGTTTAAAAGCTGTATATGCACTGCCTTTTTGTGTATGTGTTTAGGCCTCTGCTTCCTTTGTTTTGTTGTGTAGGAAATGATTGTGAAGGATATTACATACTTCATAAATATTAATATTTTATTTCAATAAATATTTCAAATCTTACTTTTGAGAAAAGGCAGGTGCCCAAAGAAGCTACAATTCCTTTAACTCAGAAAACAAAGAAAAACTATTGAAACTACTCATACTAAGTAGGAAAACTAAGGAAATACTTTACAGAATTGGAGCTCACATTTATAGACGTTGGTGGTACTCTCTGTGGAATTAGTCTCTGAATGCAGGAAGGATTCAATATAGCCAACCAAGCCTCTGCCAGTCAGTTCATGATATTTCAATGTCAGGGGCACAGTGGAGCTGTTTCAGTAATAGTTGAAAAAGGAAATTCAAGCTGTATCAATAACTTTTACTGAAAAGGGGAGTCGTGGCAGAATGGAACTAACTCTGGAGGTCTGCTAATGGCACAGTAATCCACAGGAAGCAAGTAGGATAAGGAAGTCTTTTGAAGAAAGCGGGATTAAGTTAATTTTTCTTCCTCCAGTCTGGCTACTTCATCCCTCTGTAAATTTACAAACTAATGGGAGGTTAGTCTGCAAGTCAGAAATATGGTTTGCAGTCTGAGCCTGATAGCAAAGTACAGACATGTGGGCAGGGATAAATCTGAACAAAATGATCTCTAAAAATCAGGACAAATGCCATTATTCCTCTAATGATGTATTTGGGAAGGACAGCAATCATAAAATTATTTTACTTAGCTCTAAACATTAAAAGTAAACAATGACAATATTTTAGGTAAACAATAGGAGACTATTTAGAACTAAATACTATTAATAAAATGTATCCTACTGGAATTTATAACAGTAAATAATATTAACGTTTAATATGTCTATTAGTACTTTTTTTTTGCGTGGCTCCTATACATTTCTAAAATTTTCCCAATACCTTACCAGAGTATATTTCAGAGATGTGAATAGTAAAACAATACCCAACAGTCATTTCCTCTCACTGATTATTTATATACTGTAGAATCTACTTTATAGTATATTTAACTTATGAGTGTTAAAATATTTTTCTTTTTTTTTTTAAAGATTATTGTTATATGTACACTGTAGCTGTCTTCAGACACACCAGAAGAGGGCATTAGATCTCATGACGGATGGTTGTGAGTCACCATGTGGTTGCTGGGATTTGAACTCAGGACCTTCAGAAGAGCAGTCAGCGCTCTTAACCACTAAGCCATCTTTCCAACCCCTAAAATATTTTTCTGATGATAAATAATATTTGTTATTTTTGCCAGGGCAATACAAGGAGTATGCTACCTGAAATTAAAGATATCCTACATTTATTTAAATGCCTAATTTATTCATAAGTAGAATTGGAAATAGTGCTTTTATTCTTCTCAGAAAAATAAAACTGGTTCAGAACTCTTAAAGTATTTGGAATTGCTTCAAACACATATTCTCGACCTATGGGAAAGCAAATAGGCTAAAGTTTCTTTTGCTTTGATTGCATTATTTAAAACTAGCGTCAAAAAAGATTGTTATTAAATGCTTAGTGTCTAATTGGCTCCTTTCATCCATATAGTTCAAAGATGTTGTTGTTACTGCTGTCTACATTATTAGAAGCTCTTATTCTAATATACCTTTTTCCAATTCTCTTCATGCTTTCTCTTTTATAGCCATTTGTATTCATAAGTAATTCGCTCTCATTAGTAATTTTTTCTGTATTGCATGGAATAATAGGATTTAAAGAAATCGTATTCAATTTGATTCAACCACATTTAACTCAGATTTTATTCTAGACATGCTAGTCTTTAGTTAGAAGATGACCATGAATGGGGGAAAACTGGTATTTAGAAGCAATTAAAAGACCATGTAATATATCCTCCTTTGTAGGAATAAGGAAAGGACAATCTTTACTTGACTGGTGATAGATTGGTATTGAAAATTATGTTGAATATTGCCATGGGGATGAAAAAGATGTGCATGTCAAGATTGCGACAGCAAGTCATTCATATCTATAGCTTCTAAAATATGCATCATATATTTTCTCTATACAGATAGTCTGATAGACATTATGTGTACCAAACTGAAAAAGACATATTTACTGACTTAGAACTTTTTACTTATTAGATAATGGAAAAGAATCAGCTAGCAGGAAGTAAACCAGTTGTGTTCAGTAATACATATTAAGCACATCTTTTCCCACTGAGGTCAGACCAGGCAATCCTCTGCTACATATGTGACGGGGGGCCTTGGACCAGCCCATATGTACTCCTGGTTGGTGGCACAGTCTCTGGGAGCTCCCTGGGGTCAGGGTACTTTAAGACTACTGGTCTTCCTGTGAGTCCTCCCTTTCAGCTTCTTCAATCCTTCCCGAAATTCAACCATAGAGGTCCCCAACTTTAGTCCAATTGTTAGGTATATTTAGATATCTACCTTTCCTTTAAACTGGGTTATTTGTTTCCATGATATCTATCTAGGTTCTTTTAATTTTAGTTATTCATATACTTTGTATATTATCGCTATTGGATATGAAGTTGGAAAAATATGTTCCCCTTCTATAGGCTGCTGTTTTGTCCTATTGACAGCGTCTTTTTCCTTGTAGAAGCTTTTCTGTTTCATGATATCCCATTTATTAATTTTTGATCTTAGTACCTGTGCTATTGATGTTCTATTCAGGAAGTTGTCGCCTATGCTGATATGTTCAAGTCTATTCCCCATTTTCTGTTCTAGCATGCTCAGTGTATCTGGTTATATGTTGAGGTCTTTGATCAACTTGTACTTGAGTATTATGCAGGGTGCTAGACAAGGATTTATTTGGATTCTTTTACGTGCAGACATCCAGTTAGACCAGTATCACTTGTTGAAGATGCTGTCTTTTCCCCCAACATACTAGAGATTTTTTTAAAGTGGTGAATAGATAACTCAAGCTTGTTACGTTCTGCAATAACATGTTACTAATTTGTTATCTGAATGGTTTATAATAGTACTCATGTCCCCATATCATGGAAGTTGTGGGCGCCAACATTTTATTGAAGTTAAAATTTACCTTATCTATTTAATATTGTACTATTAAAAACATTATGAGATCAATATAATAACTAAATCTTATTATTAAAATAATTTACTTCTTGCTACTTTTAGTGTCTTAGATGTGTTGAACATTTGATTGAACTAGATATTTGAATTCAAATGCCAAGTTAAATAAAACCCAAGTATAGTCTAATCATATTACATTCATTAAGCATTTTACTTAACTGGGTATGGATAATGTTTGTTTGTTTTTAACACAGTCAACTAACATGTACTATGAATTCACTAAGGAAAATAGCAGTTTAGAAGTGTTTTGATTTGGTCAAAAGTTTTAAGTTGCCCTTACCTCAAGAGATTCTTGATTGAAGATTAGGATATAATTAAAACAAACAACTCAAAAAATAATTAGAAGTCATGGATATTTATACTAATAAAGTATATTATTCCTCTTTTATGAATTCTCAAAATTATACATATACCAGCATTTATAGATATGTCTAGGCATCCTCTTAAATCTAAGTTTTGAAACTGTGCATAAAAGCATAATCATTGTAATAATTATGGGATGCTATATGATATTTGAATAATTGTTTGTGTTGTAGAATTTGTACTTGGGGAAACAGCTAAGTGCTTTCCCCTGCCCCCGCTGTAGCCCCATGTTTCTAGGCATGTTGGAGTCCAGCTGTGGTCCTGCTTCCTCGCTCTTGGGGGTGAATAAATGCTGCTGCACACCTTGCATGGGTCAGCAGGATTGCAGTCTGGCTGAGAGTGAATGCCAGCTGTAGGCAGGAAGAGGGGAAGAGAAAAGTTCTTCAAGGAACTTAGTGTTACAGCTCTTTTAGGTGAAGGCCTTTTCCAAGGATTTGAATGAAACAGCTCTGTTATATGATCTTAGCTTGTGTGCATACACTTTTATTCAAAGAGACCAAGTGCTATATATAAAACTTTGGAGAGTGGAAAGATGTTTTCAGGGTAGGTGAAATCATTGGCTAGCATTTAAAGTACTATGAGCACCTCATTTGTATGGAGAGGGATTCCAGGAAACCCTGAGTATTTGCTGGGCAGGTTCTTATCAGGAAATAGGAAGTTGAACATGTAGGTCTGCCAAGGACTACTCAACCTTCCACAGGTCGGATTGGGAGTTAACGATCCCCAGATAAGGCAGAGAGTGGAGGCCCTTGTAGTTAAAGGAGTCTTCCATCTTTTGCTGAGCTCACAGGAGCTATCCAGTCATGGTAGATTGCAACCTTAATTAGCAGGCTTTTCCCACAGGGAAATATATAGCTCTTCAAGCATACATCATTTGTTTGTTATGAAATCATTCAAAATAATTTTTTCAAACTTTTCGGGAGAGTAACTAGGGGATTTCTATGCTTATCTAGTCAGGAATGGAAAGTACTATAACTGTCTCACAATATAAAGTGCACTTATGCTCAAAATGTTTGCATTTAAAATACATAGAGAAAAGATTAGTCGATTTAGATAAGAAACAGGACAGATGACACTTTTATTTCTGCAACTCCCTTTTCTAAGTTGATCTTGAATTCAGGTAGAAAATTTCTATGGAGAATCTAATTTTAAAAGTGGTAAGGAGAAACCCAGTTCACATTTGTTAGGTGAACAGTGTGCAGTGGTGTCCCAGACCGGAATGGGAGTGAGAGGAAAGGAAGAAGATCTTGGTTGCCTTAGTAAGTACCCTGCAGCACTCATAGAAATTATTGTGAATATATGTACATGCTGTATGGGGCATCTTGTAATGTGTTCTCACTTTATATCTGTGTGTGTGTGTGTGTGTGTGTGTGTGTGTGTGTGTGTGTGTGTATGAGTGTGTGGTTCTGTATGTGTCTATGTGTGTCTATCTGTCTGTCTAGGGTCATCCAAAAGAAGTGACACCTTACTATTAGAAGTTGGAGGGAGCTCTATTTTCTGGGTTGGATTTCCCTGAAGTTTATTTGGAGAGGACGATTCATTCACATATCTCATATAACTGATTTATAAGGTGACAATTTCAGGGATGGCAGACAAACCAGCAAGAAAGTATAGCAGAAATACAGAAGAATATGTATAAGCAGCAGTTGCATGCATAGTCCTAGCCGGAGACTGGTTCTGCAATAGTAGCCTAAAACATACTTCAGAATTTGTAGCATGTTAAAAATAGAGGCACTGAGCTATCATCTTCCCTCCATAGTAGTCTGTTTAAGATTACCCCTAGTTGACATAAACTGCCTGGCATTTACAGATTGCTGCTTTGGGGCAAATCAGATTTAAAAGCCTGAATACAGTCATCCAAAATGATGAAGGTGTAGATGACTCAAAGTACATCTCACCAAAAGCTAGAGGGATGGGCAAACTGAATGGCACTAGACTGTTAGAGGGTCTAGATAGAACACCTACAGTTTCCCAAATTGCTATGACACCTTTGCTATGCCACCTAATTATACTGACCATGGGTTGAATTGTTATATGAAAGACCAATTTTATATTTTAAAGATTTACTTTTGTTTTGCACATATGTGTGTCTGCCATGTGTATTCAGGGGTCTGCACAGGCTAGAAGTGGGTGTCAATCCTCTGGAGCTGGAGTTCCTGGTGATTGTGAACCATAAAACATAGATGCTGGGAACTGACTCCTGTCCTCTAGAAGGAGTGAAGTCAGGTTCTCTAGAAGAGCAGTAAATACATTTTAACTGTCTCTCTATTCCTGATATAAACTAATTTTAAAATACCTCTAAATATACTGTAGATAGAACCTCAAGAAACAATATATAAATGCTGCAAATGCAGAATGATAACATTGTTAAAGATGCTATTTGCTAATATATTAGTTTCCATGATTTTCTGATTCTATGTTTTTATACGACCAAATAGTTTACAACCAATGTTTTTAATCACCCCTGGCCAGATTTAAATGGTAAGCACAGAGGTCATGAGCAAGGAAAATTTTAACTTTAGAATTCCTTCCAGTTAGACATAGAAATCCATTTGCCTCTGTAAAAGCAGAGATGTCTGATGTGTTTGCAGAGTGAGTTTTATAATGATATTTCTGTGCTTACATCTAGATATATGGCCCTCTTAATACTGATTCTGAAAGAACAATTGCTGGAGGGGGAAAAAGGCTATGATTAGTCAACCTCCTATTCACTGGCATCCCCTTGCATTTTTCTTAGTTGAGGCTTTCTGGTACTTGTGCATATTTTAATTATTGGATTTGAATTAGCAATGCTATTGATTATAAATCACTTTGACAGAAACTATCTTTTGTCTTAAAGCATAAATATACCTAGAGATGCCTGTGCTCACTGAAGACATTAAAGTAATAGTGTAAGTATTTGAGGATGTGCTCCATTTGGCACAAATTAGTTTTCTCTGTGGTATAACTCAGTCAGAGAAATGAATGCTGCTGAAAGTAGATGAAATGATTACCAACTCCACACTCAACAAATGTTTATTGAGTATTACCTATATGAAATACATGGTACCATGCATATTTAACCAAAATATCAATGGTAAAATATCTTACTTCTTGCAACCATGAACATAGCCACACCCGTCACCCATATAAACTCCTCACAGATGAACTTCACTAATTTGGGTAACAATAATTCCCATAGCTATAAAGCAGCTGACACAAATAGCTCATAAGAGGAACTCTGTTAGGTGGGTAATGGCAGTATGCTAACACCAGCACAACGGGGTTCTGAAGGGTTTAGAAAGACTATTTAGGTCCAGAGAAACAAAGAGAATTCTTTGCTTTTGTAAGTGGTAGGTGATATAAATGTAAGATATGGTTGTTTGTACACTTATATGTGGCCAAAGTTGCTATGTGCTAACATTTAGTATTGATACAAAGTGGGGTCTGGGCATCAGAGAAGGGAGGCTGAGTTTACTTTTCCTTCCCTACTTGAGGCCTGAGTACTCTAAAAGTTACAGTGCTTGCCATTCTTTCATATGGGGGTTATTGCAAGGTGGCATAGTCTGATTTGTAAGAAAGCAGCTCTGGCTTTTGCAGGATAACAAGGAAATGACACTGAAATCCAAAGTTGTGATTTTGGACTTATCAATATGGAGGCTAAGTCATGGAGGGAGTTGATCTGACAAATGCACATGAAACATATACGAAAGAAAATGATTCTGTGGCACATGTCTGTAATCTTAGCACTAGGCAGATGCAGATAGGAGATTCATAAATTGAGGTCAGCTTGGCCTATATATTCATTTCAGTGACAGCCTGAACTAGAAAGAGAGGCATTGTCTCTCATAAAAACAAATACACAATGCAAAAAGAGTCCAAGACTCAAATACTTAGAATAATTCAGTTGAAACTATGTACAAAGTGTCAGGAAGATAGCTTAGTGGGGAAAGAGGTTTGCTGACAAGCCTGATAACTAGAATTGATACTTGAAGCATATATGGTGGAAAAAGTGAACCTGAAAATTGTCCTCTGATCCCCACTGGTGTTCTTTGGCACATGGGCATAAAATGGGCAACACAGACACACACTCACACACCACACACACTCACACATATGGGGAGCTTCCACAAAATGAATGAATGTAATACAATATTTTGAAAAGGTAAGGGCAAAAAAAATCATAGCTATTGAACAAGTGTACAGGAAAGAACATTGAATTAAAAAAAATCAACAACATGTATTTCCAAAAGCGTAAAGAAAAATTATTTTCACAGACTGGTAGCTATATTGACCAAAGAATGTGATTAATGAACATTTAATTAGGGCAATTTAATTTAATTATCACAGACCCATTCATTTTTCTGATTGCTTTGATTAATTTTAAAGGAACAATTTAGTAGACTTGGAGGATATGACCTATAAATTAACTCAGTCATCTATTTAGTCATTCACTGATTTTTTTCTTCCATGATTCAGCTCCTTGGGGTTGTTCTATGCTTCCACCTGGGTTGGCACTGGATTCAAGTAATATGAGAAGTGGATAACTGAGAGGAATAAACGTAAACATCTCACCCACAGACCAGCAATAGCTAAGAATCCGCATGGGAGAACTTTAAGGGAGATTATTAGCAAATTCAAAACAGGGAGATTAAAAAAATTATAGATTGGTCACCATACATGACATAAAATTAGATCTTTCTAGTATATCATTGACAGTACCAATTATGTTCGTGCAAAACTGAGCACTAAACTATTCTAGCATTTTCCTATTGCTTATTAAGTAAACGATAAGCATTTTAGCAAAGGTTTCCTTTGTCTGTCCCAATGTTTGGTTTTATGTTTATTAAGACAGAACCTCATCCAGCCCAAACTGCCCTAATGTTTCTAATCTGCATGTCTCTACCTTTCATGTTCTGGGGTTCCAAGCCTCTGCCATCTCACCCGACTTGTCAAGCCCTTTGAATCCTGTTTTCCTACAATATAAATTCCCCAATACAAACTTTGGTGCATACCAAGAAGGAAACAACTATTAAGTATCTATAATGTAAACTCTGATAACTTGATCTTTCCAATTGGATAGAACAAAATTATTTTGAAATTATTAATTTTATGTCCATAATATTTTTCTTATACAATAGCACTGTAGTTATATCATTTCTACCCTGCCCTCCTCCCATTCCAACTCTTTCTCCTGAGAGAGTTCATATAGAGAGAGACTGAGTACTGAAGGTCAGGTAATCTGTAAAGTAGAAATATGCATGTTCTACAGTAAGACATGGAAGCAGAAATAAGAAAGAAAAGTATCAGGGTGTCAGTTAAGAAGGATAGGATTTAGTCTATATCTCTTCTGCAAAAATATATGGGTACTTTTTTCCTTCATTTTTTGATATTTATTATTTAATTTTTATGTGTATGGATATTTGCCTGAATGGATGTCTGTGCACCACATGCATGTACAGGAGGCAGGAGAAGGCATTGGATCCTATGATAGTGAAGTTACAGAAACTTGTAAGGCACATCATGAATGCTGGGAATCAAACCTGAATCCTCTGGAAGAGGAGCCATTGCTCTTAGCCACTGAAATATTTCTTCTTGTTCTTTCTTTTTTTTAATTGGATATTTTATTTATTTACATTTCAAATCTTATCCCCTTTCCCAGTTTTCCCTCCACTCAACTGTTTCTTGAGCCCATATGATTTTAGGGTTTGCATTACTATGCAAAGAAAAAAAAACAGATAACTTGGTGGCTTGAAAAAGCTTTGTTTTGTTTCATGATTGTTTTGGATTAGGAAGTTAGGAAGATTCAGCAGGATTAACCTTTAAACGGTGTCACTTATGAATGATTATGTGTGTGTGTAATAATAATAATAATAATAATAATAATAATAATAGATTATCAAGTTAAGAGTTGGGGGTGCATAGAAAGGTTCAAGGTAGGGTAGCTGGGAGTGGCTGGAGGGAGGCAAAGGAGGGGAAAGTGATGTAATTCTATTTCAATTAAAATTAATTGTGAAAAAGAAAATCTCAAGAGAGCATTGCTTCCATATGTGTGTTAGCAGGGCTTTATGCGGATGATTATAAAAGATTATCTTAATAGAGACTGACCTAAGAAGGGATTCTTGTTGTCTGAACTTTGTAAGGGAGAACTATTCAAATGTCTGTTTACCTCAGATAGGCACTGATGACAGACCCAAGTAAGAAGCATGGGGGAGGCATTACTTGCACAAGTGTAAGTGACTTCAAAGCAGCTCAGTCTCCTCAAAGTACAACTGCATCTCATAGAAGCTGCATCATAGAGCTCAATTTTCGGTTCCTTCTCCTTCCAGTTTACTTTAGCATCTATGAAGAACACGTGCACTCTAGGCAATGCAGAAAGGCTTATGTGGCTGGACTTCTAGATAAATGACCTATGCACTCTCACTGTGAACTGCTAATAACCCTTCACCATAACCATACATATACTAATACTTTTCTATTCAATAAGTTGCTACAGCTACTTGAACAAACTACTCTCTACTTCAAAATACCTATGGGATGATCATGTTATACCTGAGGGATAATGTTATACCTGTAGAGAAAAGCTGGATGGTAATATATCTTTGTTGCATTATTTTTAAGGGTAGTCAGTTTTCCCCAAAAATATGCAGTTTAGAGCCCCTAAGAGAGTACTCTTAGAGTCACACAGAGAAGATGAAGGATCTTCATAGTGATCTAACCTTTATATAACCTATTGTCAAATGTGTTGATTTCTGTGACTGCTAATGCTAATCCCCCAAATTATACTCTGACTCATTTTATGTTCATTTTTACACAGAGTTTGGGTATGTGGTAAGATTGTTTGCAAACTCACCATCCTCCAGTCCTCAGCCACTGGAGTGCTGGAATTACATATATGTAGCACCATGCTTGTATACATTTGACCTCTTGATGGAGATGTTGGTAGTGAATCCTGTGGGTATCTCTTGCCCACGGTAGTTATTGTAAGTAATTTTCTCCTACTATCATTTTCTCTGCAGGTATTAAGTACTGCACATCGCATAGGAGGGGAACATGCCAGTGAAATTAGCTTTTAGGGGCAGAGGAATGAAGGGCTTGGCATAAGCAAAATAAGAATGAAGAGCTTATACTGTCAGAAAGGAAGACATACAGTTTGGAAGAATACAGTTGATAACAGAAACAGTTAAAGCCCAGACTCATAATATATTTATATTCATTTTGAAAGCCTAATCTCTGCATCAAGGGGGAATTCCAGAAAATAACTAAATAGAACATCTTACATTTGCCTCCTAAAAATTGGCCCTGTTATAACAGTGTACTCAGAAGAGTGAATGAATGATTTAAGAAAAAGCCACGTTCAGTTTTTTCTTTTAAAGCAACTGTAAAAAGAAATATTTTGTTAAAATTTTCATTGTTATTATTGCAAATATTAGCTATGAGTGCCATTAGAAGTGAAGAATAGACTAACAGGGAGATGAACTTGTAGTCTCTGTCCAGGAATGATAGAAGAAATTGAGATTTTGTGGTTAATAAGATTATCAGACTCCACTGCGGACCCAGAATCAGTCAAAGTATACAGTTTAGCTACATTCTCACATACAACATGTCCAAATGAAAGGAAAGACATTCTCATAGAAGGGATGTTCTTGCATCCATTATAAAACAAGATAAAATATATAAAAATATATGAAGTATATATAATATATAAAGTATGTAAAATATATAAAGCAATATAAAATGTTTATTAATTTGTTGTAGCTTTATCTACAGTACTTCAATTTTTGTGTGTGTCTATTTTCATAGTTATATGTAGATTCTACATGCACAATTTGAGAATGTGAGTACACACAGTACCTTTAGAAACAGAACAGTATTATATACTTTATTTTATATGAAGAATGAATCCTTATGCATTGTTAATATATTACTATATGTTATACAGTCAGTGACAGAATTGAGTTTCTAAAACCACATTTTATTGCACATATGTATAATCATCTGGAAACTACTAGTTTTTGATAGATTCATCTGAGAAAAAGAGGAATCTGAATTGAGAAAACCTGCTTTTCACAGTGATGCTTTAACATGAAATCCATAAACCCACACATAAATTCATATCTGTTTATTGTATCTATCTATATCTATCAGTCTTTATTTCTATTATATATCTTTATCTCTAACTTTTATCTATCAATCTATGTCTATCTGTATCTCTACCTTTGTATCTGTCTGTCTGTCTGTCTGTCTATCTGTCTATCCATCCATCCATCCATCCACCCACCCACCCATCCATCCATCCATCCATCCACCTACCCATCCATCTATCCATCCATCCATCCATCCATCCATCCATCCATCCATCCATCCATCCATCCATCTATCTATCTATCTATCTATCTATCTATCTATCTATCTATCTATCTATTGCTATCTTACTATATCCATCTATCTATATCAATCTGTATAAACCTATCATCTATCTATCTATTATATATCAATTAGGAAGAACAATATTGATGAAAAACCCAAAGGGGATATTACACACAAGTACATTCACAAGCAAAATCAATACACAATTACAAGTTAGATTTTATGGGAAACAGGGTAGTCCATGGAATGGAATGTATGTCATGGGTCTTTTGTGGACCCAGAAAAGTGCCTTGTATGGCTGCTGCAACAATTACACAGGACTTATAAAACAACTTAAAGGAAGGTCAGAAAACTTAGAGCTAAGAATATACATATAGTGAACAGTTGCATGAGAGAATATATTTGCATTTGATACATGCTAAGAAAGGGAAAATTCATTTTCTTCAGTGAAGTGCTACTGTGTATATCAACTATAATACGATGGAGATCAAATGCCTAAGAATAGTTGTCCAACACAGAATGACATATATTCTGTGTGCTTTTGTTTTGTTCATTTTTATCTTATTTCTTTTTTAATTTGTGGTTTTTTTGTTTATATTGTTTTGAGGGAGGGAAAGAGAGAAAGTATGTGAAGTTGGAATGGTCAGGAGGTATGGAGGATCTGAGAAGCAAGGTGATGAAAAAGAATATGGTGAAAATAAATTGTGTGAAAAAAGAATTTTTAATAGAAATTAAAATAAAAACTTAGGCAAACTATGTCTGTACCATTTGTGTTCTTTTTAACTCATTGATTTATGAGATAGTTAATCATGCTATTGATATGCTGTATACTAATAATTCAGCAATATGGAGCTCTGATCTTCCCTGTAGATTTCTACTACATACAAACATATTTGTATCATGATGCTTTTCTTCCTTTGTATTTTTATGGAAAAAACTTATGTTGCAGAGTAAGGACACATGTTTAGCTTCCAAGAACTGGGAAAAAGTATCAATTACTATATCAGAATCATAATCATATTCATGATTTTCTAAGTGAGTACCATAGAAGCACTGAGCTAGAACAGTCTATGGTTATAAAAACACTTTTAGGGGAGGCAAACTACTGACTGTTTCATAAGAGTAGAGAGCAGTGGCCCAGTTAGGAGAGCAACTGGGCTTCATGAAGTTCTTAAAGGAATAAGGAAAGATTCCTTCCTCTTGGGATATTTTTCCTGTTTGGGGTAAAACAGGGTCATTGGGCCATGCCTTTTGGGAGGAACTTTGTACCTGTTGTAATAAGGCCAGATTATGAATATAAGATTTATTTTAGCCTGTGGCAGATGGCCATTTAGGGAGAAAACAAGGAAAATGCAGTTATCTAATAGGCAGTGTTCCTGAGTCATAGGGCTACTGAGAAATTTGGGGGGTTAAGTTTCTGTTCCCTCATGGCCATTGGCTGAAGCTTAAGCTTGGTTAGCCATTTTATGGAATTGGCAGCTGCACAGCATTCTTAGAACCCTGATTCCCTAACATTCCATTCTACTGTTGACAGTAAGGAGTCAGCGACAGTTTCTTTAGTTACTGCTGGCTGAGCAGGGATGTCAAGAGGGAGTCTCTGGAAGGCTGAAACATGGGACAAAGGTAAGGAAAGGGCAGGCAGGTTATAGTAGGAGATCTGAGGGTGGGACCTCTTATAGAAGTATCCACTTAACTGACCATTGGGTCATTTCACTACTTGTTTCCTGAAATAATTCAAAGGAGACATGAAACAGTTATTACAAGACAGGATTAGGGTGGGCTGAGGGTAGGGTAGTAATCTATGCCCTAGAGGGGACCACAGTGAGAATCCTACATTAGAATTAGCCTCTGAAACCCATAGTTTGTAAGCTAACTCATGTAAGTTTTTTATTCTCTCATCCATTTGGCTAGACTGACTTACATCATATCAACATTGTTCACTGAGGAAGAAACAGGTACCTCCCTTTTTGGTGGTCAGCAAGTTGAGGGCCCTCTGGTTTGAAGGACCACTGAGTCTAGGGAGGTGAGCTGGTTTTAGAGAATTTGTAGGGCTGAACTTGACTTTTGGATGGAGTGGATATTTTCTGGAATAGATACAGACTATGGCCCAGGCCCCTGTAGACAGGCCTGTAGCCTCCACTGAAGCTGTTAAACTTATTCAAATCATGACTAAGAAGGTTGCAGCGTACCATCATCTGTGTAAAGGTTGAGTTGAGGAAATAATAGAGTAGAGATGCTTGGGCCATGGATTAGTATATCTGTGCATTAAGCTTGGGATAGCATCAGAAGAGACTGCCTTCTGGGGCTTGCTAAGATTTAAGATTAAGGTATTGACACATTGGCAGGTGTAGAAGGAGAACAAAGTGGATAATGGTTATTGAAAGAGCATCTAGTTGGTGTTTCTAGAGCATAGGACAGTACTGGCAGAAATGAGGAGAGATAATGGTCTCAGAATTGTAGAGTATGAAGTTTAGAGTTATATTTGTGAAGGAGATGGCTAATACAGGGGAACAAAAGGGAAGCATACAGTTGCAATGAGGAACTCATTGGTATTTCTGTAAATGCACGATAGTCTCAGTCATTTACAATGATCATCTAGGAGGTAGGACCAAAGAACATGTCCCTAATCTTGGAGAGTTGTTTGTTTAAATCAGATGCATCAGTAGGAATGGACAGCACCTTTTCAAGAGATATATACATGTTTATTTTTTCCTCTGGTAAAATTCCCAAATCTATCAAAATAAATGTAAGTGATGCCTGTGATACTTGTGTCCATTTGATATCTAGGGGTTTTAGATGGTGATGATGATGATAATTGTGCCCCCTTTAGGGTCAAGTTTGTGTTGGAGTTATTGGTGGTTGTATCACAGAATGTGAGGAGGATTAATGATATCTCCATCCCCTGAATGAGCAAGTCTTCCTATATAGTCTCAGCTTGATACTTTGGGTTTGTTTGGTCCTAGAGAAAGCCTTTAGAGTTAGCATGGAAGGAAGAGGGTAAAGTAGAACCACCATTGACTGAGCAAGCTGCATAGAGGTGCAAAGTACTATGGATGTCTAGAGCACGTCCTGAGGAAGGCAAAGTAAGGGAGTAAAGGGGGAGCTTTCTCTTTGCTGTATATTTGAAACTTTGATGCCTGTAGTGTGATTATGTTTTTTGGGAGCATGGAAAGAAGCCCAAGACCAGTAGGAGGAAAGAGCTCATTTTCTGAGATAGGTGGTAGGTGGTAGCACTTAGGATTTAGCTGTCCTGTCAACTGACAAGAGTACTTATAAGGTCAGGAGTCCAGAATTTACTTCAGCCAGGAAAAATGGATCCTGGTCATCAGTTGCTGAAACTCGGCTGCAGTCAGTGTGGTGAGGAGGAACAAGTGTGTTCACAATGGAGCATGAGACTAGTGCCAGCAGGTAAGAACATTTTAGAAAAAATGAAGTTAACAGATGAATCTTTTGATGATAGGATCATTGGAGGGCT
This sequence comes from Tokudaia tokunoshimensis, assembly GCA_036184795.1. Lineage (NCBI taxonomy): Eukaryota > Metazoa > Chordata > Mammalia > Rodentia > Muridae > Tokudaia > Tokudaia tokunoshimensis. Next base: position 42,638,808 of record BTHU01000023.1, read on the forward strand.
GAGGGAGGACACAATGCACATGATCCCAGAGAAGGAGTTTTAAGAGAGTGGAATAAAGACTAGTAGTCATGTAGTGGGGCTGTATCCAGAAGAAGTAAATTTCCCAAGAGTAAAAAGATACTCTTATATTAACTCATATGGGTTAAAAATGGAAGAGGCTCAGAGCCTGGCCCAAATATGAGTTGGGGTTACAGTTTAGGATTTGAGTCCAAGGAAGGTGAAGTTCAGAAAACACTTCTGAAAAGTAAGTTTTTTTTTGTTGTTGTTGTTTTTTTTTTTTTTTTTTTTTGGTTTTTCGAGACAGGGTTTCTCTGTATAGCCCTGGCTGACCTGGAACTCACTCTGTAGACCAGGCTGGCCTCGAACTCAGAAATCCTCCTGCCTCTGCTGGGATTAAAGGCATGCGCCACCATCGCCCGGAAAAGTAAGTTTTAATAAGTTTATCAACATGTTTTACTTTCTCTGAGGACTGAAGAGGGTAGGGAATATGGGAGGGCACCTGTACCTCTAAGGACCTTGAGCCAAATTGACTTTATAGATGAATACTAGGTCATTTTCTGGTTGTATAGATCTAGGAAGTTAAAACCTGAATAACATACTATTCATGAGGTAGGAACAGACCTTTTCTGCAGTCTTAGCCATGGTAGAGAAAACTTCTACCCATTCTTAGAAAGTACCATAGTAAGAAGATATTTATGTTTTTTTTGTTAGGTGGTATATATATGTGAAATCTCTGCTGTAAGATTACCCCAAAATTAGTAGAATGAAGAAGGGATGGGATGTTCCTGGGTGTGTGGTAAGCAGGAACAAATCAGGTAAGAAAGCTTAAGAAACACCAAGTCAACAGGTAAATCCTTTGGTGATAGGATCAGTGGAGGGCAGAGGGAGGATGCACCATGTTCCCAGAAAAGGTGTCTTTGGGAACAGCCTTAAGAAGGGCAAAAAGATTGGCATACAAGAATAATGGTTATAACTAATAGAAGGTAGAGACCCAATGTGAAAGGACCTGTCATCAGGAAGGATTTGACAGCTAAAATTGGGGACAACAAATTACATTTTCAATACTTACAAGTTTCAGAAGATAATGAGAAAAGACTGATAACAGGATACTAAAGAAAAATTATGGGAAAATATGGAAGAATGAGGGATGGTTACTCCACTGAGAACAGAATCACAATTTGTAAGGGAACAAGATTGTAAGGGAGCTACAATTGTTCATCTTTCTCCTTTTGTTTTCTTTCATGTATATTTACTGCTTCTCTACCACTTTCATGCTAAAGATGAATCTCAGGATATTATCCATGGCCATTGTGTCACAAAAGACAACATTTAATATGTGGTGATGGATATGGTCTCGAAGTTTTAATTTCAGGTATTCCTGGTGACATAGATAAGCTGTACGATTAGTATTGGCATCCATGCTCATGAATGTATGATTATTATGTTCTTACATTTCTTTGTTGTGATTTTTCATTTCATTATTCTTGTTATATGTTGCCTATCACATATCAATTGAATATGTATTCATGTTTAAAACATTCAAACTGTTGCATATATTCAATCAATTTGCAATGGGTAATGGATACAAATGCAATGTGATTGCAATATTTTATCATGTCCCTCTCTGCACTTATTATACCCAGGTGTTTTGTTATTGTTATGTTCTTTAGATCAACGTGTAGACAAATTGAATTTACTACCTAAGCAATACTTTAAGAAAGACAAAAGAACATTTTAATGATCATGTGTATTTTAAGTGCCTCTAAGGACTTGTTAGGATTGGACTATGAGGAGTGTAGAAGATAATGCCTGCTTTGTGAATAAACGTAGTTAAAATTTAGTGTTCCATGACACTTTTCCCACATATACATTAATGAATCAATGATCATTTACCCATTAATTCACAGGATTACCTATACAATTATGTTAAATAACAAAAAGATATAAATGTCAGAGTTGTCAAATAAAAGTATGAAAATGTTTTGGTGAATTCTTTTCTAATTTTGCTCTCAAATCAGTCATTCCATTGTGAACATATCCCACAAACTGAAGAACTCAAAATTATTAATTGTTATACTTGAAGCTAAGTTCCCAGAGTGTTGTGTCAACATACAACCCCCCCCAACACACACACACTCCACAGCTTTCAACTTAAAGAAGAGAAAGTACATTCTCAAGCCATTTGAGAGAGACCAGGAACAAAGATTTAGGTTATCCCAAATTTCATGTTCCATGTGGATGCAGTTTCATGGACTTTTATAGATTTGCAGAGCAAAGAATGAATCAAGGCAAAGTTTAAAATACATTGCTGGGTATATAAGAAGTGGTTACAAGAAGATGCTCAAAGCATTTGTATTGCCTTGAGACATTATTTGTTAACAGTTTTAGCTTTGGGGTTGGTGGAAGCTGGTGGTACAAGCTAATATATTTCAAAAGGTTTCAATCTGTTAGTTACAGAATTTTGGTTCTGGTATGGAGATGGTCATGGGACGGCTATTGATGAAGCTAAGCTAACCTCAGATAAGATAACTAGCCTCTTGCAATACATCATTTTACATCTCCACATCACTGTAGTCATAATCAGCCAATTAGTCTTTGAAGACACAGCCTCTTTTCAGAAATTTTTGTTTACAGTTGATGATTTGCAAACTTCTCAGTTAATTAGTTCATCTGCTTTAATTTAGATATAATCACATTTTACCATCTAACTTTCATAGTACAGCCAAAGGTAAACATGGTTCCAGCTGTTAGTGAAGACACAGCTAGGGGTTTATCAAAACAGAAGTATCTATTGTAATGCGATAAACACATTTTTTTTTTAGAAAATAAACTTACAGCAGAGTAAAACTTTATCAAATGGGACCCAAAAAGAATAAAGTCCATTATATAATTTTAGTTACCCAATTATACGTTTAATAAAAATATTGAGTAAGCAATAAAATATTTATATTTACATACATGTTCCCACACATATTTGCATACACATCCATAGAGTATATAATGACTACAGAAAGGTTAAAAGAACACATTTACTAAACATTGTTATAAGCATTTTAAAAAACTTATTATTGTTCAATTTTTTTATTTTATTTTATTTTTTTATTTTTTTATTTAATATATTCTTTATTTACATTTCAAATGATTTCCCCTTTCCTGGTTCCCCCTCCCTAAAAGTCCCATAAGCCCTCTTCCCCCCCCCCGTTGCCCAATCAACCCCTCCCACTTCCCTGTCCTTGTATTCCCCTACGCTGCTGCATCAAGACGTTCAATTTATTTTCTATGAGGCCAAGAACTAAGAATACTCTCTCTCTCTCTCTCTCTCTCTCTCTCTCTCTCTCTCTCTCTCTCTCTCTCTCAAGAACTAAGTAGAATACATTGGAGAACAGTATTTTTCTCCCTAATTAATTTCAGCAGTAAAAGACCTTCTATAGCTCTATAGCTCGAAATATTTTGTCGCACAAAACTTCAAGAGCTCTTTTAGAAATGGTATTTTGTAAGGATTTTAACCATTGATATATGTGTCCTATGTATGGGCATGTATTAATTCGTTGTCACTTTTTAGACACTTCAAATTTTAGCTACACCATATTATTTCAAATATACAGGTGGGTCTGACCATTGTTAATTTCTTTGACAAGTTTTGTCATGTGTTCCTAGGGAGCTGCAAGTGGACTAAGTAGCTTTGCTGATTTTAACTGAGCTTTGCTGGATGCCTCCTACTGTGTAACAACCTCCTATGGGATAGCTAGGGCTTGTTGGCTGTGCTCCACATCTCTGTCATCCTCCCATAACTTGGCTCAGGTATGTTTCTATGGGAAGAAAGTGCACAGAGGACAGAAAAATGGTCACACCCTTTGGAGGCCAATGTGTGTTCCATTTTAATGGTCAAACCAGGTCAGGGACTGACGCAGATTCAGCAGGCAAGAAATGGAGAAGAAGAAATCAGTGAGGCCGCATTGTAAAAGGCATGGACTCATTAAAGGATGAAATATTTGGACCAATTTTGCTGTTAATCTACCATTTAGAGCAGATGTTCCTGTACAACTTCGCTACCTTACCAAGTAATATTTCTACACAACAGTAATCTCTAAACAATGCCAATCCTGAGCTTTCTGAAACAGTATTTACTCCACTAAAATGACCAAATTATTGATGTAAATATATGGCTTAAGTGTTTCAAAATTAGAAGTCTTGTTAAAAAGTCTGAGGACAATAGCTGAGTATCAAGGTTCTTTTGATAGCCTTATCAAATATTCTCTGATGTAATCTCATGCCTCTGTAATGTCTTCATTTTTCCACTCGCTAACAGACCCTATGCTTGAAGAGCTGGCTTACTATGATTTCTGGAATCAGAAAATGTAATTTGATCGTAGGGTCTAAAGTTCTTTCTGTTTGTGCTCTCTCCTCCCCTTCCACATCTTCCTGCTAATATTTTATTCAACGTTTAAAATTCAGTTGAGAATCTCCTGTTTTCAGTTATTCTCTCCAGAATGGATTATATTTCTCTTACTTTACCAATAGTACATTTATGATGCCAGTATCAAAAGGATTATAATTGTTTTGAAGTACACCTCTTTCCTAGAATGTGACAAAATCTGGGGAAACAGTAACAATGGGTAAAGGGGAAGAAAGCTTTCATCTACCTATTGTTCTTGGTGTGTGGGACAGTACAAAACATGTGAATAATACTGATTAAATGTAATTGTATAATGTAAATCCTTCTCTCCTTTGACATATGTTAGAAACTATTGAAGTGTTATGTAATTTACCTCCATTTCTGCACAAGTGAGAAAAGCTAGAAGTGCTATTTAAATAAGTACTTATTTGCTTCAAAGTACTGTATTCGTTAAAATAAAACCAATAAATGGTAGATTTTAAAGCAAATAAATGGCCTGTTTAGATGTTTAAGAAATGCCTACATTATATACATAAAAACAAAATGTATTCTTTTATTTGCTACAATTTAAACCTTGAGATATTTATTCAATTATTTTAGTCTTTGTGCATATGTGTATATTTATAGGTGTATGTCCTGGAGTAAATATTGAAAATGTGTGCCTGTGCATATGTGGAGGTCAGAGAACAACTTTGGATTTCAGTCTTTACCTTTAGTCTTATTTGAAACAAGGTATTGTGTTCAACACTGTGAATATTTTGCTAGGTGGCACACTGACTTCCAGAAATCCCCCTGTCTCCATCTTCCATCTGGTTGAGGGGCACTGGAATTATAGACACATAGACCCAGCTTAATGTGGATGTTGGAGAAGCCAAGCCCAGGTTCTCACCATTGGGAAAGGTGTACTTTAGCCAATGAACTACCTCCACAGCACCAGACTTCAGAAAAATATCATAATGTGCATGTGAGAGTTATCACTTTGCCCATGATCTTGTCACAAAATCAGCCTGGCGTTAAGAAATAACTATTTTTGTAAATTAGCATGTGACTTTCAGAACCTGAAAGGGAAAAGCAGAGGGTCAAGAGAGGGCTAAGTGGTTAAGAGTACTTCTTGCTCTTGCAGAGGAACAGATCTAGATTTGGTTCCCAGGACCCACATTCTGATTCACAACCATCTGCTACTGTAGTTCTCGGGGGGCTTGAATACCCTTATCCAACTTCTGTGGTACTGTAGGTATGTGACACATGCATAGATACAAGAAAACTCTGATACTCGTAAAACAAAATAAGAAAGTGTAAAAAAAGTGCCATTAAAATTGATTTTTTAAAAGAAATCCAATTCAATTTTAAGAAATTGAAGATGTCCAAGTTATAACTCCATATCACTAACACTGAATGCTATGATAACCAAATAATTATAACATAAATATTATAACAGTAGAGATAGAAAGTGGGTAAGCGATGGGTTGCAGAGTATCTACATAGAGAATTGTATATAAGTAACACTTGTGACTTTAGAAAATTGTTGTTTCCTATGTTTCAAATTTATTATCTTTAAGATAGAGATACATACTATTAATGTAAAAATTAATTAAAGCAAAATATATGTTACACTGATGTTTGGCTCAAATACTAGTGAATCAGTATATATGAAACTGATTCTTAGGAACAAAGATGAAAGTAATTCAGTATACTACTACAGGATTGGAAATGTTCCCTGGTTCCACTTGTAAGAAGGAAATAGAAATACAAGTTACATATAAGACTTTCCTTGCATATGCTATGCCATCTAACCTTGTGACTCCTTCCCATGCTATAATACTATCTATAAACAGCCCTTCAATATAGTCATTGAAGAAGAGATTATGAATTGTCCAAGGTTGACATCCTAATGGTCAAAAGAATGGTGCAATGAGGGGGGGAAGCTATGTCTTGTCATGCACATTCAGCACATATAATTTTCTTTAGTGTATATAATGAAAGTATATATCATGTATCAATAAAGTTTAAATTTATTAATTACAGAAATATATGAAAAATCATTGGCCATTGTCTTTTCACCATGTCTGAACAAATCTAAATATTCTTTAGCCATCTTAGATTTTATTTGGTTCTAAATGTTGATAGGTTGCATTTCCCTAAGAAGATATGTGTGTGTGTGCGTGTGTGTGTGTGTGTGTGTGTGTGTATATATATATATATATATATATATATATATATATAAAGTTTGTAAGAGATAGACCTGACCAGTCAGTGACAGATACTGACTTTGTTTAAGCTTTCTTTCCTTTGGTGTTTAAAACAAACCATTTATATATAATGACTTGATTTTCATCAGCTGTTGTGTTGTTACTGTTCAAGGTTCTAACGTACAATCTGCCTGAGTCATATTTTGTGTATTTAGTACTACAACATACACAATGGATGCTGGTGATTATATTTTATAAAAACTTACTGCTGCAAATCATTCTGTAACTGGAGAGAATGTGAGAGTATTATATAATATAACTTAACTGCTGAGTACTTCTTAGCTCCAAGGAATAACTTGACTTTTTCTTCATTATCTTTGTAGCCAGATTTTAGTGCTATTCCTGGTTCATAAGAGTCTCTAAAAGTATGTGATGCTAAGTGATAATGAATAAATACATGTCAATTTTCATCTGCTAAAGCCTAAGAACATTCTAGAACTTTGATACTCCTGTTAAATAAGAAAATGCATCCACTGATACACTTGGCTTTTTGCAATGATATTGCTAGAGATATAATTGGTAGATTAAGTCTGAGGAAGAACATTTGGTCTTCTAATTCCTTCCTGACATGGATGTCTGTGACAATTTTTTTGCAATATGCGAAGTATCCAAAATAGTGGTTGTTCATCCACATGAGTTCACTTTCTTCCTTTTTTTCTATTCTGAGAGACTAGCTTGCCTGTAGCAGCAGATTTCCTTGTCCCCAGGACTTGTAGGTATTTTGGGGTCATGGGTAGGTCTTAAAGGAATCAGGATAGATGGAGTATAGAAAGAAAGATGAAGACACTGAGTGACAGAAATTCCTCTCTCTTAGGTAGTCTCCTTGGTTCTTTCATTGGTTACAGACCAAAAACTACTTTTTTCTCTGAGTCTAGGAGTGAAAATGTTTCTCTATGATTAGTTCCAATCGTTTCATAAAACTCTATCTTCATCTTCACAAACATTCTTTTCTTAATCTCTTAAAATATTATTCATTCCTGCAAGGACCTTTGAATCCTCAGAATAGAGTTGGACCCATCCATCACATAAAGAAGGACAGGAGAAGACATGCCATTTGAGTTTATTGAACACTTTCTCAGCCAGAGGTTATATTAGATGCCTCACATTTGTTAGCCATTTAATCTTTATATTGCCAGATTAATTAGTGCCTTTTGCCACTCTGAATCTAAGATTAGGGAGGCAAATTGTCTAGAAGTATGTGTATTATAGTTCAAAATATTGGAATAAATCCATAATAATTAGCATCGTTTAAGCATATCTTATTTTTTTTTCTTTTTCGTTTTGATTTTTTATTAGATGTTTTCTTTATTTGCATTTCAAGTGTTATCTGCTTTCCTGGTTTCTGATCTGAAAACCACCTATCCCATTCTTCACCCACTTCCCCCCCTCCCACCTACTTCTGCTTCCCTGTCTTGGCATTCCCCTATACTGGGGAATCGAGTCTTTACAAGACCAAAGGCCTCTCTTCCCACTGATGTCCTACAAGGCCATCCTCTGCTTCATATGTAGCTAGAGTCATAGGTCCCTCCATATCTTCTTTTTTAAAAACCCATTCAGCTTAAAATTTTTACATCATCACAATATGGATAATGCTATATCTTGTTTTATAAAATGGAAATTGACTGGAGGCATGTATAAGAGAGGAAACTCATTTAAGATCTCATAGGGAGAATATTGAAGATATGGATTTCAATGAAGGCACTCAGCATAGAGGAAATTTTATTATTCACAAAAATTACAATTCCTTATTCTTGGTAAACTACATGACATCAGTGTGAATTTTTTCCTTTCTATCTTCTATCTTTATAAGTGATATTACTTTCAAGCATTACATCCCTAAAATTAAAGATGAAGCAAGTTTTACTTTTTTATTGCAAGGTTTGCGCAGCATTATTAGTATGTGTTGTTAACAATTAGTTTAGTGGTCATTCTTGAGGAGGCTAGTCCACAGAAGGTGCAAGGTTCCTACTAGGGTCTAAGACATAATCCTGTTTCCATATGTAATTGCTGGTAATATAAATCTATTCACTTTACAAAGTTTCATTGAGCTATACAACTTAAGGTATATGTTTCCTATATGTATAGTTTATACAGCAATACCATGTTTCTTATTGTTTAAACCAGTCTTGAGGAAATAATCACCTATGAAAGGTGCCTATTTACACTACAGTAGGCTGCATTATTTTGTGGTGAGCAATTTAGTTACATTGCCTCACAGGGGATTTTGATTCCTCACTTTTGCAGTCCATTTTGGTGTTACCAGTGTCCAGACATTTGTAATCACTGAGCAGTCTCTTGACTGTCTGAGCAACAGATATATCCGTGGGTTGACCTTTTTGTAACCAGAAGGTCATGCTAAATTATCCCTGTGCTCTTTACCTCTTGCTGGAATACTGTATTGATCCTTCTGAATTTTCAGGTTAAAAGAGCAACACAAATCTGAAAAGTCAGAAGCCACTTAAACAGCTTCACACAAGCCTTTTTGAGCCTTTCCCAGTTTTTTTTTTTTGTTTTTACATTTTTCTTGACTTTGTTTATGCCACCTGCTAATATATTTTAACATGGTCTGGACTTCTGTATTTCTTATTTCCTTGCTGACAGTGCTGCAGAAGGATTATTATCTTACAACCATTTCATCTTGCTATTTGGGTTAGCAAAAAAGTCAATAACTGAATGCATGAATCTGCTGAGTAATGTCAAAAGTCAGCCGAGTTCATTTAATAAAGCAACCATTAGTCATGAAAGGAATGGAAAGAAGACAGGGAGCCACAGAGCCATGTGGCACAAAAAGGATGCAACACTTTATATGCTTTACAAAATCATTTTCTGCACTTGCAAAGAAAGCCATTAATGATGGAATTTTAGGGAAAGAGTAATGCTTTCATGATCCCAAATGCCACCTATGAAAAAAGAGGTGATAGCTACCAAAGATGAAACAGGAGGGGAAAAAATGCAAGATTTAATTAATAATAGCCTAAGGAGCAAAAGCAAGAACATGAATCTTCTATGAATTTCTCCACCAGCAGGTAACATTTCTCATTCCCAGTGGTTTTATATGAACAATTACGCCTGCCCTTCTTTATGACTACTCTTATAAGAGGCTATAATCACATGCACTACAAATGAACTCTGCATTTTCCATTAGATTTAATATCATGCTAAACTTTCATATGTCCCTAGAACTTAGCACTAGATAAATAGAAAGACACTAACAGAAAAATATAGCTTTAAATTCATGCTATATTAAGTGTGGCTTAAGTTGCTCACTCATAGGCAATGCCTATAAAATACATATATTTTGTTTCATTTTGTCCCCATAGGTGTGCTCTGAGGTATGTGTGTTTCCATTTTATTAATCAGTGCCAAGGTTTACTTACTTTAGTAGGATACCGCAGCTAGTGAACAGGACACTTAAGCTCCATAGGTAACTTCTGTTGCCCCTGGGGCCTATGCTCCTTTTGCTGTGTAATATCTGTAACTCTGTCCAATGACTGGAGAACAGTTGAAACCATGAATGATAGAGTAATGAAATGTTTCTTTTTGTATGTTGAGTAGTCATACTATATGTGAACTAAGCATATGAAGCTCTGTGGCATTTCAATGAGAATTGCTTTAGTAGGTGGCAATTTTACTCAAACGTGCTTTAATATTTGCTTTTACATTAAAGCAAACATGCATTAAGAAAGGAAGGCAAAAACTGCTTCAACCTGTGTTTTCACAGAACTGTTAAAACTTTAGATACTGAGGAACTGATCCTACCATATCCAGGGTATATTCATTCAGACTTATTTGCTCGAAACATGTTCCTTCTGGACTGAACAAATAGGATTTGGACTTCTTTTGTGTTACTTCAACAAACTACTGTTTATATATAGGCTTTGAAAATTGATAAAAATAGTATGATCAGTCTTTTTCCTATCAATGCATTGCTTCTTTTTTACGAAGATCATTAAATTGCTAAACTTAGGAGTCTGTGCCTAGACAAGAAACATTTCTTCCCTCTCCACTTTTGTTGATTTTGGCATGAAATGGAAATTATAAAGAGTCTGTGTCACATTTGGACTCTAGGCAATTCTCTCACCCTTTTGGACTTTATCTAAGCTCTTCTTTTCTGTAAATCAAAGCATATGGGTGGTGCTATATGATCCTTAAGTTTGATTCCCTGAGCTATATTTCATACTTATAACTTCTATTTTTTATGAAAAATGCTATTTTGCAATCCATATCATTCTTGTTTTGTCAGAGTTTATCTGGTAACCTATATTGATGTACATTATCTCCTACGAACAACTATCTTTGCCAGAAAAAAAATGCATTTGCTTTTCTTTAAAAGCTGGCATACTTTTATCTGCAAATTTCTTCTTTTGATAATTTTAGACAGTCTTCTCTCAGTTGCCTCTGTAAAATTTGCTTCTAAGATAACCATTATTTCAAGATGAATTTTAACTCACTTAAACAAAACTTGTAATTTTACATGTTAACATATGTCTACATATGAAGATCTTGAGAAGTACACACTCATTTTCTGCTTAAATGTCACTGCTGTTTTAAGATTTGTTTATATATTATGTGTCATAAACCTACTTTAAAAACTTTCATCATATTAAGTTTCCTTGTATTTTTGTTCTTGCTATGAATGTCTCAAAAGAAACATTGGGGTATAATTTCAATACAAAAACTAGTTGGTAAAAAGTAGCCTGTAGTTGATAATCATATCATAAAAACTATTCATGCAAGAATCAGTGACTTACCTTCAAGAGCTAAGTTTTTCTTCATAGAAGACACTAGACAGTCACGGGTACCATCACTCTCATTCCTACCTGGATGTAGGAAGAAACAACTTTATGACTTTAGTTTTAGAAGTATCAAAGTTGTCTTGTTTCTTGCATCCATGGATTTTCTTGACAAGTGAGTTTCAAAGTTTGTTTGCAGTCTAAGTAGGATATAATTAAAGTCAAATAGTTTAAGCCTCTGATTAGGCCTGCCATTTGATATTCTGGGAAAGTAAATCCTGGTTCTGCTCCATAGATTCTGGTATTTTGCATAGTCATATTCTTCTGGACCCACGTATTTCCTGTGTGTGTTATCATTCATGAATATATTTTCCTGGATGGACAAGAACTTCTGTCAGAGCTGTGGATTATATGTCTGATTTACCACTGTGTTCTACATCCAGCATCTCACTTAAGTTTATTGTTGCTCCATAAACTTAGTGCTAGATAAACTAAATCTTTGTAGATAGCATGGGCAATTGAAGAGCTGAAAAGAATATCATATGAAGCAATGGTAGTATTTTTAACCAAAACTAGGAAGACTTTGGGGGTATATACTATAACAAACAATATATTTGAAAGATAATGAATAGAAAAATGATATAGTAGTAAGATGGAAGGAACAAAGGCTTCAGAAGTTTCCTAGAGCTGGCACAAAATCTTGACTTTGCAATCTTCTAGTTTGTAATAAAAGGTTACATAGCCAAATTTTTTGTCTCACTACTGCAAGATGAGTGCATTAACTACCACAGCAGGTCATGACAGAATGACAGAAACGTGGCACAAGTGATACAGTGGTGGCAGAATCTACTTGCACAGTTTAGTGCATCCAATCTGTACTTACTCCAAAGATGTTAGGACTTATATTAAATTTTAGGTTCTTTGATGGAATGTCTTAGTAGATAACCTATAAAAACAAGAGAAAAGCTGTAATAGACTTGTATTCACTGTTTAAATCAATAGCCATACCACATTGAACACCCTTAGTCTCATCTGATCCCAGAAGTTAAGGATGGATGGGCCTGGTTAATATGTGGGTAGGAGACCAACTGAAATTACTGGGTACTTGGATGGGAGATCGCTTGAAATTATTACCAGGTGCAATAAGATTCAAGATAATTAACTAACTACCTACCAAAACCAGATAATTCCAAAGTTTGAATTGTCAAAAATGAGAACAAGTGTTGTTGAATAATTTTATGTAAAGTGTGACAAAGGATGTTGAAAAGTCTGACAGATTAATTGGATAAATTATGCTATAAATTTTCAACTAGCCATCATTAGCAGTTCAAATAATTTGTCCTAATGTTATAATTTCTTTGAACTTGCTTATTAAATTGAGCTTTCTTTTTAATCTATCACTCTTGGTACCTTATTAATTGAAAACCAAATACTATTAAATACAGTTTTAAATTTCCAAAAGCTTCATCATAGATATGAATCATAAAGCTCGTGATATCTTCAAGTGGATTTTTTTTTATTTCAGTTTGGAAAGCAACACATAGACAACCTCTTCAGTGACCTGCAGGATGGGAAACGCCTCCTAGACCTCTTGGAAGGCCTGACAGGGCAAAAACTGGTAGGAATCATTTTTTTCCCTTCCTTCCTTCCTTCCTTCCTTCCTTCCTTCCTTCCTTCCTTCCTTCTCTCTCCTTTTTTCTGCATGCCTATGTGTGTGGGAGTGAGTGCATGTTTATATGTGGGTATACAAGCACTTGTGTGCATATGTGTGTAGGCAAATGTTGACTTCCAGATCTTCCTCAATTACTCTCTACTTGAAATGCATCCTCATTGATTCAGCTGGTGTATCTAGCCAGCTTTCTTCTCTGGGCACTTTTCTCTCTGCCTATGGATCCCTGGGATTACAAACAGGCCACCACCATGCCTCCATGGCTTCTAAGTGGGTGCTGAGGACACACATTCTGGTCATCACACTTGTACACTGAGACATCTCTCCAGCCAAGAGGTGTTTTTTGAAGTTTACAGTAATCTCAGTAAAATGTCAGGTGCCCCAAAAGCAGTTTTATTTGGGTGATCTAAAGAAACTCCTCAATGCACTGGCCAGATAATTAATACAGAACCTATTCCTGAACAAAATAAAATAATTCATATTACAATTTTCATTTTTGCATGGTCTATCATGTGCAGAATAACAAAGTAAAATTTTTCAGTAATATATTCAGTTAATTAATAAGCTTTATGTGACTTTACCATTTTAAATCCTTAAAGACTGACTGTATAAAGTTTTTATGCATAATGACTTTATATTTATCTTTGTGTTATTTTATATTTTTCAACATACCTGTATTATTTTATAAACAACAAAAATATTTTGATACACTATAATAAAAATATGGGTATTTTAGTCTGATATCCAAAGGCTTCTGTGAAGAAAATGTAATTTTCTTCTGAGAACTGTTAACTTGTATAATATTAGAGCCTTTGGGGAGAGAAAACATGCTTATACAATGTTATAGGAAGAGTCTGAGTTCAATTGATGAAAGTGTCATAATGGAGAAAAAATTTTAAATCATTATCTGCTGAATTAAAACTTATTTGTCCCCTTCCGCGACCTCTGTTCCCGCGGACTGCGCTGGAGAGACCGGTACCCAGGCTCTCCCCCCGATATAACATCACTTGGGACACGGCCTGTTGGGGCTTCCGTCTGTGCCCGAGGGCGGGTTGGCGCTGTGGTCGTCTGGGTGCCAGATCGGCGGGCCATCGTGACCACAGGGTGAGCGGCGCCACGGAGACTGCCCTCCGCCATCTTTGCTCCAGTGACCAGGTAGTTGGGACCGCCAGGCTCAGAGACAGACAGGCATAATATCGCTTCGGTTTCAGGCAGCTTGTGTGTAACCTGCTCCCAGGTGCTGGGCTGATCTGCAGTAACCAGCGCGCCAGTTCCGCGGTGGGACCTTCTGCCTGGTGGCGGGACCCCGCGCAGGGAGGGAGCCTGCCAGCTTCCCTTCCGCGACCTCTGTTCCCGCGGACTGCGCTGGAGAGACCGGTACCCAGGCTCTCCCCCCGATATAACATCACTTGGGACACGGCCTGTTGGGGCTTCTGTCTGTGCCCGAGGGCGGGTTGGCGCTGTGGTCGTCTGGGTGCCAGATCGGCGGCCATCGTGACCACAGGGTGAGCGGCGCCACGGAGACTGCCCTCCGCCATCTTTGCTCCAGTGACCAGGTAGTTGGGACCGCCAGGCTCAGAGACAGACAGGCATAATATCGCTTCGGTTTCAGGCAGCTTGTGTGTAACCTGCTCCCAGGTGCTGGGCTGATCTGCAGTAACCAGCACGCCAGTTCCGCGGTGGGACCTTCTGCCTGGTGGAGGGACCCCGCGCAGGGAGGGAGCCTGCCAGCTTCCCTTCCGCGACCTCTGTTCCCGCGGACTGCGCTGGAGAGACCGGTACCCAGGCTCTCCCCCCAATATAACATCACTTGGGACACGGCCTGTTGGGGCTTCCTTCTGTGCCCGAGGGCGGGTTGGCGCTGTGGTCGTCTGGGTGCCAGATCGGCGGGCCATCGTGACCACAGGGTGAGCAGCGCCACGGAGAGTGCCCTCCGCCATCTTTGCTCCAGTGACCAGGTAGTTGGGACCACCAGGCTCAGAGACAGACAGGCATAATATCGCTTCGGGTTCAGGCAGCTTGTGTGTAACCTGCTCCCAGGTGCTGGGCTGATCTGCAGTGACCAGCGCGCCAGATCTGCTGTGGGACTTCTGCCTGGCAGAGGGACGCCCCCTCCCCCCCCCAGGAGAGATCACACACCCCTGCACAGGGCAGGAGCCTGCCAGCCTCCCTTTGGCGACCTCTGCTCCAGGAATCCACTAGGCTGAGCCTTTAGATGTGCAAGGCCTCCCCAATATAAGATCACTTGGGGCAAAGCACATTAGGGCTCCAAAGTCACTCAGGAGCAGGCAGGCCCCAGAAATCGGTGCCAGGGGAATCCTGGTAATCCAGGGGGGGCAGAAATAGCTTTGCAAGCTCACAGGAGGTCCAACCAACAGCCAGTGGCAGCAGGACCAACTAACACCAGAGGTATCCAGATGGCAAAAGGCAAACGTAGGAATGTTACTAACAGTAATCAAAGTAATGTGGGACCATCCGAACCCAACTCTCCAACAGCAGCAAGTCCTGGATACCCCACCACACCCGAAAGACAAGATCTGGATTTAAAATCACTTCTCATGATGCTATTAGAGGATCACAAGAAGGACACAAATAAATCTCATAAAGAGTTACAGGAGACCATGAATCAACGGTTAGAAGCCCTTACAAAGGAAACACAAAAATCGCTTAGAGAAATGCGGGAGAACATGGATCAAAAGATGGAGGCGCACAAGGAGACAACACAAAAATCACTTAACGAGATGAATCAACGGGTAGATGCACTCACAAAGGAATCACAAAATTTGCATAAAGAAATGCAGAAGAATATGGGTCAACAGACGGATGCCCATAAGGAGGCAACACAAAAATTGCTTAAAGAAATGAATCAATGGTTAGATGCCCTTACAAAGGAAACACGAGAACTGCTTAAAGAAATGCAGGAGACGATGGATCAACAGATGGAATCCCATGAGGAGGAAACACAAAAATCGCTCAGAGAAATGCAGGAGAACGTGGGTCATCAGGAAGAAATCCTGAAAGAGGTAATGCAAAAATACCTTAAAGAAATACAGGAAAATACAAACAAACAAGTGAAGGATCTCAGCAAATCCATCCAGGAACTAAAAAAGGAAGTAGAAACAACTAAGAAATCACAAAGGGAGACAACTTTGGAGATAGAAAACCTTGGGAAGAAATCAGGAGTCATAGATGCAAACATCAACAATAGAATACAAGAGATGGAAGAAAGAATCTCAGGTGCTGAAGATTCCATAGAAAGCATCGACTCAACAGTCAAAGAAAATGCAAAATGCAAAAAACGCGTAACCCAAAACATCCAGGAAATCCAGGACACAATGAGAAGACCAAACCTAAGGATTATAGGTATAGATGAGAGTGAAGATTTGCAACTTAAAGGGCCAGTAAACATCTTCAACAAAATTATGGAGGAAAACTTCCCTAACTTAAAGAGAGAGATGCCGATGAACATACAAGAAGCCTACAGAACTCCAAACAGACTGGACCAGAACAGAAATACCTCCCGTCACATAATAATCAAAACACCGAATGTTCTAAACAAAGAAAGAATACTAAATGCAGTAAGAGAAAAGGGCCAAGTAACATACAAAGGAAGACCTATCCGAATCACATCAGACTTCTCACCAGAGACTATGAAAGCCAGAAGATCCTGGGCAGATCTCATGCAGACACTAAGACAGCACAAATGCCAGCCTAGACTACTATACCCAGCAAAACTCTCAATCACCATAGATGGAGAGACCAAGATATTCCATGATAAAACCAAATTTTCACAATATCTTTCCACAAATCCAGCCCTGCAACGGATAATAGGTGGAAACCTCCAATACAGGGAGAGAAACAACACCCTGGAAAAAATGAGATAATAACCTTCTTGAATCAAACCCAAAAGTAGATAACCACTCAAACATAAAGATAGCGTCAAGAATGGCAGATGGCAATAATCACTATGCCTTAATCTCTCTTAATATCAATGGTCTCAACTCCCCAATTAAAAGACATAGACTAGCAGACTGGATACGTAAACAGGACCCAGCTTTTTGCTGCATGCAGGAAACGCACCTCAGTGTCAAAGACAAACACTACCTCAGAGTAAAAGGCTGGAAAACAATTTTACAAGCAAATGGCCCCAAGAAACGAGGTGGAGTAGCCATCCTAATATCGGATAAAATTGATTTTCAACCCAAAGTCATCAAAAAAGACACAGAAGGACACTACATACTGATCAAGGGAAAAATCCACCATCAAGAACTCTCAATCCTGAATATCTATGCTCCAAATGCAAGGGCACCCTCATTCGTAAAAGAAACTTTACTAAAACTCAAAGCACACATCGCACCGCACACAATAATAGTGGGTGACTTCAACACCCCGCTCTCTGAAATGGATCGTTCAGGAAAGCAGAAACTAAACAGGGACACAGTGAATCTAATTGAAGCCTTGGACCAAATGGAACTAACTGATATATATAGAACATTTCATCCTAGAGCTAAAGAATACACCTTCTTCTCAGCTCCTCATGGTACCTTCTCCAAAATTGACCATATAATTGGTCACAAATCAGACCTCAACAGATACAAGAAGATAGAAATAATCCCATGCCTCCTATCAGATCACTATGGAATAAGGGTGGTCTTCAATGGCAACAAAAACAAAAGAAAACCCACGTACACATGGAGGCTGAACAATGCTCTACTCAATGATAACTTGGTCAAGGTGGAAATAAAGAAAGAAATCAAAGACTTTTTGAAAGTTAATGAAAATGAAGGCACAACATACCCTAACTTATGGGACACAATGAAAGCAGTGCTAAGAGGAAAATTCATAGCCCTGAGTGCCGCCAAAAAGAAACGGGAGACAGCATACACTAACAGCTTAATGGCACACCTGAAAGCCCTGGAACAAAAAGAAGCAAATACACCAAAGAGGAGTAGAAGGCAGGAAATCATCAAACTCAGGGCTGAAATCAATCAAGTAGAAACAAAGAAAACCATACAAAGAATCAACAAAACGAGGAGTTGGTTCTTTGAGAAAATCAACAAGATAGATAAGCCCTTAGCCAGACTAACCAGAGGGCACAGAGATAGTATCCAAATTAATAAAATCAGAAACGAAAAGGGAGAGATAACAACAGAAACTGAGGAAATTCAAAAAATCATCAGATCCTACTACAAAAACCTGTATTCAACACAACTAGAAAATCTTGAGGAAATGGACAATTTCCTTGACAGATACCAAGTACCAAAATTAAATCAGGATCAAATAGACCATCTAAACCGTCCTATAACCCCTGAAGAAATAGAAGTTGTCATTGGAAGTCTTCCAACCAAAAAAAGCACAGGTCCAGATGGTTTTAGTGCAGAATTCTATCAGACCTTCAAAGAAGACCTAACACCAATACTCTTCAAACTGTTCCACAAAATAGAAACAGAAGGAACACTACCCAACTCGTTCTATGAAGCCACAATTACACTAATACCAAAAGCACACAAAGATCCGACAAAGAAAGAGAATCTCAGGCCAATCTCTCTTATGAATATCGATGCAAAAATACTCAATAAAATTCTTGCCAACCGAATCCAAGAACACATCAAAACGATCATTCACCACGATCAAGTAGGCTTCATCCCAGGGATGCAGGGATGGTTCAATATAAGGAAATCCATCAATGTAATCCACTACATAAACAATCTCAAAGAAAAAAACCACATGGTCATCTCATTAGATGCTGAGAAAGCATTTGACAAAATTCAGCATCCTTTCATGCTAAAGGTCTTGGAAAGATCAGGAATTCAAGGCCCATATCTAAACATAGTAAAAGCAATTTACAGCAAACCAGTAGCCAGCATCAATCTAAACGGAGAGAAACTTGAAGCAATCCCACTAAAATCAGGGACTAGACAAGGCTGCCCTCTCTCTCCATATCTTTTCAATATAGTACTTGAAGTTCTAGCTAGAGCAATTAGAAAAGAAAAAGAGGTCAAAGGGATACAAATTGGAAAGGAAGAAGTCAAACTATCACTATTTGCAGACGATATGATAGTATACTTAAGCGACCCAAAGAACTCCACCAGAGAACTCCTACAGCTGATAAACGACTTCAGCAAAGTGGCCGGATATAAAATCAACTCAAGCAAGTCAGAAGCCTTCCTATACTCAAAGGATAAGCAGGCTGAGAAAGAAGTAAGAGAAATAATACCCTTTACGATAGCCACAAACCATATTAAGTATCTTGGCGTGACGCTAACCAAACAAGTGAAAGATCTGTATGACAAGAACTTCAAGTCTCTGAAGAAAGAAATTGAAGAAGACCTCGGAAGATGGAAAAATCTGCCATGCTCATGGATTGGCAGGATTAATATAGTAAAAATGAGCATCTTACCAAAAGTAATACACAGATTCAATGCAATCCCCATCAAAATCCCAACTCAATTCTTCATAGAGTTAGAAAGAGCAATTCAAAAATTCATCTGGAATAACAGAAAACCCAGAATAGCTAAAACTATTCTCAAGAGTAAAAGAACCTCTGGGGGAATCAGTATCCCGGACCTCAAGCTGTACTACAGAGCAATAGTGTTAAAAACTGCATGGTATTGGTACAGTAACAGACATGTAGATCAATGGAACAGAATTGAAGACCCAGAAATGAATCCACACTCCTATGGTCACTTGATCTTTGACAAAGGAGCTAAAACCATCCAGTGGAAAAAAGATAGCCTTTTCAGCAAATGGTGCTGGCTCAGCTGGAGGTCAACATGCAGAAGAATGCAAATTGACCCATCCTTATCTCCTTGCACTAAGCTCAATTCTAAGTGGATCAAAGATCTCCACATAAAACCAGACACACTGAAACTAATAGAAGGGAAACTAGGGAAGAACCTTGAACATATGGGCACAGGGGAGAATTTCCTGAACAGAACTCCAATAGCTTATACTCTAAGATCAAGAATAGACAAATGGGACCTCATTAAATTACAAAGTTTTTGCAAGGCAAAAGACACTGTCAAAAAGACAAAGCGGCAACCAACTAACTGGGAAATGATCTTTACCAACCTTACATCCGACAGAGGGCTAATATCCAAGATATACAAAGAACTCAAGAAGTTAAACTCCAGAGAGGCAAGTAACCCTATTAAAAAATGGGGTACAGAGCTAAACAAAGAGTTCTCACCTGAAGAATATCTAATGGCTGAGAAGCACCTAAAGAGATGTTCATCATCCTTAGTCATTAGGGAAATGCAAATCAAAACAACCCTGAGATTCCATCTCACACCAGTCAGGATGGCTAAGATCAAAAACACAGGAGACAGCAGTTGTTGGCGAGGATGTGGAGAAAGAGGAACACTCCTCCACTGCTGGTGGAATTGCAGGCTGGTACAACCACTCTGGAAAGCAGTCTGGCGGCTCCTCAGAAAACTGGGCATGACACTTCCGGAGGATCCGGCTATACCACTCCTGGGCATATACCCAGAGACTTTACCTGCATGCAATAAGGACACATGCTCCACTATATTCATAGCAGCCTTATTTATAATAGCCAGAAGCTGGAAAGAACCCAGATGTCCCTCAACGGAGGAATGGATTCAGAAGATGTGGTATATTTACACAATGGAATACTACTCTGCAATTAAAAACAATGAATTCACGAAATTCCTAGGCAAATGGTCAGAACTTGAAAATATCATCCTTAGTGAGGTAACCCAATCACAAAAGATCACACATGGTATGAAGTCACTGATAAGGGGATATTGACCCAGAATCTCAGAATACCCTAGACACAATCAGCATATCAATAGATTTCTAAAAAGATGGAAGGAGAGACCCCTGGTCCTGGAAAGACTGGATGTAGGGGAACGCCAGGACAGAGTAATGAGAGGGGGTTGAACGGAGAAAAGAGGGAGGGAAGGGGGCTTATGGGACTTTCGGGGAGGGAGGAAACGGGAAAGGGGAAGTGATTTGGAATGTAAATTAAAAAAATAAAATAAAATAAAATAAAATAAAAAAAAAAAAAAAAAACTTATTTGTAGGTTTCTATTATTCTTTTAAGTAGGGTTTAAGACTCCAGTCTACCTAGTCATACATTCTGCATATCTAATGAGTTTTATTCAATTATTATCTTATTCTATTCTCTTTGCCCTTTAGCAAAGCTCTCTAGCATGTCCAGCATGAGCATTTAAGTGTGTGTGTGTGCATGTGTATTGTCTATCATGTGCAGTAAAAAAGGAAAATTTTTCACGTGAGCACACACACACACACACGCACACGCACACACACACACACAGGTTTTTTTTATATACTATAGAAATTTTAGCTATCATTCAAAGGTAGAATTGGCCAACATCCTATCTCTGACTTGCCTCCTGCAATTCTTTTTCAGCAAGCCAAATTGGTCTCTTTTCTGTCAGACATTGCCCAGTATTTTGCCCTGTTGTTTTGTTGACCAATTTTTTCTTTCTGTGCTTCTACATGTTCTGACAATCCTTTAAAAACCTTAGTCTTTTCCTTGCTATTGCAAGCTTTTAATGAACATTTAAAACTAGTGAAATATTTTGTTATATATAAGCATGGCAATGAAAGTGATTTTCAATTGTTGCAGGTATGGGTATGCTTAAAAGACATACTTTATGTTTCCATTTTAAAATAAATTACAATAGCTATTTAGGGTGAATATGTCATTAAGTTAATTCAAACTGATACATTTTCAGGTTTATTATTCATTTATTTTATGTTTATTATTGAGATTATAATATAATTACAACCTCTCTCCCTTCCCTTTCCTCCCTCCAACATACTCTAATAATCATCCCTTCTCTTCATCAAATTCATGGCCTCTTTTTCACTAATAGTTATCACACATACACACACACACACACACAAACACGTGCGTGTGTGTGTGTGTGTGTGTGTGTGTGAGCATAACATGTCTATATAATATTACTGAATGGTACTGATATGTATGTTTGATATGCTTATGAGATTTTTGAATTTGGGTTGATGAGTTCATAAAATAAAACATTCAAATACTGTACAGCTAAGCTGAAGCCATAGTATATGTTTAATTTCATTATGTCCATGCTTTGTGTACATATGCATACATTCAGACTGTATTATTTTATGATATTGATAAAGGAATGCCTATGAGCAGCCTATATTTTCTGTCAATTATGTTTATGAATACACAAACAAATCTCTCTCTTTTAGTTGTTTAAGGTTATTTTTTCATAACTTATGCTCATTTTCAGCACATTTAGGCCGGTTTTTTCTTTGTTACTTTAAAAATGTATTTCTGTGCCTTTTCTTCTTCCTCTTTGTGGTGATAGGTAAGAAAACGTTAAAACATAGGCTATTCTTACATTGACATTCATGGATTAAATATTCTAAAATATGAAAAGTAGAGATTCATGTTCATGAGGTTATGACTGGAGATTCAGGAAGTTTTAGAAACCAAACATGATCTTTAACAAAGTGTATTAGTTAAGTCATCTTGGAGATTAGAAGGCTTAAAATAAAATTTGGAAGCTGTATAGTCAGTTGAAATAGTAAGTATCTCAGGGCATCTCATGGTATGGAAGTCCTCAGAAGGATGGGAAGACTCTTAGAAAGCTCAGGCAAAAATAAAAAGTAGAATAATACACTATTTATTCTATACATATACAAGATAAGAAAATAAATGTGAAAATTCTGACTTAGTAGGCACATACAAAATGGTGAAGCCTTGCTCCACTGATAATTTCTATGAATATGTGTTATTTCTTAAGTTTAGGATAATTATATATGCAATTGGTATGAAAACATTTGGTATTTCAAGTTTTTTTAGTAATAATGTGAAGTATTTCACATGTACTGCAGCCGGGCAGTGGTGGCGCACACCTTTAATCCCAGCACTTGGGAGGCAGAGGCAGGAGGATTTCTGAGTTCGAGGCCAGCCTGGTCTACAAAGTGAGTTCCAGGACAGCCAGGGCTACACAGAGAAACCCTGTCTCAAAAAAACAAAACAAAAAAAAAAAAAAACAAAACAAAACACATGTACTGCAAATTTCATACAGCAAACATCTTATTATATTGAACCACACTCCCATTTAAATGCTTTATATACATTTTACTTAAAGTTATAGAACATGTATTTTATTTGTTCTGTTTAAATAGGTCAGAAAACTGGAGTATGGAGTAATTGAGAAGGTTCTCAAAGTCACATAGACCAAAACTGGCAGAACAGAAAGTTGAATCTGCACAATCCAATTTTGGAAGCCATGCCTTTAATTAAACTACAGGTGCCTTTAACTAAACTAAGGGTGAAATGAGAGCTGTATAAATCACTGGTTTTGGTAGCTGACTTGATCCAACAATGTCATTGTTAAAGATATCAAGGAGAAGTTATGTGTAGGAAATGAGCTTCTGATACATTCTTGGAAATTGCTAATAAGAGCTTGTATTAAGAAAAAAATGGAAAAGAGCTAGGTGAGATGTCACACACCTGCAATTTCAGCCCATAGACAATGGAAGCTAGAGGACAGTGGCTTTGAAGTCAGTCTGGAAAATATAGTCAAACTCTGTTTCCAAACCAGAAAAAAAATAATAATAAGCAATAAATACAAGCATCATATAAGTAGAATTTCTAAAACAGATCAATTAGGAAAAATAAAATGATGTATGTATTTTAATTGATTATGCAGATGCTAGCTTAAAAATTAAAGTATGGGATATGTCTTTCAGATTAAAAGTGTGAGCTAAGAAATCAGGTTAATGAAATTTTGAATTCCAGCGAAGAGAATTACTAGGTCAGTCAGTAAGCAAAGCAAGACTCTTCTTTAACCTTTATTAGTATTACATATTTTAGCAATATTTTGTTAATTATTTGAAAATTTCGTGCAATGTGTTCCCCCAACCCCACCCCAACTCTGACCATTAGTACCCTTTCTATCTTTCCATGCCTTCCTATCCAACTTTGAGAATCATTCTTTTTTATTTTTCTTTTTTGCCCCATTGAGTCCACTTTATGTTGCCAAACTTGTCTTAGGGGTGGAACCTGCCCTAGGGGGTGGGCACTCTACCAAGAATCACATTTCCAATGAAAACTCACTCTTCCTCTTCCTTCTGTTGGCAAATACCAATAGCGCCTCAGTTAGTGGTGGAATTTTATGCCCACCTTCCACTCTTTTCTATTGGGATTTTATCTTAAACAGATCTTCTTGTTACAATCACTATGTTTGGTCCAATGTGTATTTGCCCTGTTGTGTCTGGAAAACATGTTTTCCTTGTTATCATCCATGTCTGGTATTTATGACTTACTTCTTCCCCCTACCAATGATACCCCTGGGACTTGGGGGAAGGAGTGTATTAAGTATACCCATTTACTCCTGAATACTTTACAGACTCTCATACTCTACCTGTTGACCATATTGGGTTTTGTCTGTTTGTTTGCTTGCTTGCTTGTTTGGGGGCGGGGGAGCTCTGTATTATTGACCATATAGCATTGAAATAATGTGTATTTGACAATTATGAACTTTATTATGTTTTATTTGACAATTTCAAATGTATTTTGATCAGACTTGCCTCCACTTCTATCTCTTGTGCCCTCCTTGTTGAATAAATTTTTCATTTCTACTAGCTCCCTCTACTTTTATGCTGTTTTTTTTTTTTGTAACCAACTGATGTAAATTAGGGTTGCTGGTATGAGCATGTGTGATTAGCTATAAACTGTGTGGAAATTGGGCAACCCCAGAGACTCACATTTCCTTCAAACTTTTCTTGAAATGTATAGAAATAAACTTTCTTTTCTCTCTTCCTGGTTACTTGCTTTATGTATTTTGCTAATGTTTTCCATTATTGATGGACTTATAATAATGCACACTGGGCTAAAAAATGAAAGAGCAATCATCTCAAATAATATTGTAAAGGAAAAAAATGATTTCTTTCCCAGGAGGTATATTCTTTATTCAAAAGGTGTACTATGCCAAAGACAATTAGTCCAAAACCTGCAGACTTTTTAAATAAATGCTGCATAGTCTGTGTTTATTTAAATGTAAAATATTCAAACAGGAAAGTGAAATTTATATATTTTTGATTTTTCAGGTAGATTTTTTTGTCTCTTTCTTTTCTGGTAAACACCATTTCTCTCCTTTTTAGCCTAAAGAAAAAGGATCTACAAGAGTTCATGCCCTGAACAATGTCAACAAGGCACTGCGGGTCTTACAGAAAAATAATGTAAGTGGTGACCTGAACAGAGTCTGCACACCATGAAACAGCATGTTTAATATTTGCGTAAGAGCTTCAGCCCCAATGTAGAGAAGGCTTATTAATCCCTCTTATAAATCACAGAAGCTCTTATTCAGAGCCCATGTGCTGCTTCCATTGTGTGTGCTTGCAGCTAATGTAATTCTGGAAGCCAATGTATACAGCCATAGAGGACAGAGAAAGGTTAGACCTATACCGAGTAAAACTGTTGTATTATTTCTAGATGCTAGATGAGGTAATTATTTTAATAGATAAACTGAGTCAGTCATACAGAGGTGTTCTGTACAACAAAGAGATTTTGCTTATTGAATGCTATTCCCCATGTTTAATGCTAATGATAATGAACTTTCTGAGATTCAAGCTAACAGTAACACATTTCGCATGATGAGGTAATTTTGTAGAAACATTAAAAGTTTGATTTCTTTCCAGCTGTAAATTTTCAGCTTTTCTGCTATTAGCATAAAATGGTTAAATGGAAACCTGTAAAGAACACCATCATCTAGCCAATGAACAATAACAAAAGGGTTTGCAGTCATTAATAAAAGACACAAAAATGCGGGAAAGACTATATACACATTTATATGGTAGATATTACTATATATGTTATACTGTGTGTACGTGATATATATGTATATATATGCATATTCTTGTATACATATATATAGTATATATGTAGTATCTACATAATGTATATAATTTAGTTGCAGAATATAAATGGGTAATGATGACTCAAATAGGAGGGCTGGAAAGACTTCCTGGTTAAGGTATTATATAAGCTGAGACCTAAAGGAAATGAGACCTTGAATTAACCATAAGAAGGGTTCAGGCAAAATAATAAAAATTCCTTGAGGTACAGAAGCATTTGGAATGAGAATTCAACAGGAGGAGAGGAGAATGTTCAAAATCAAGTAAAGATGAAGGGGCATAGTGAAGTAGAAGGATGAAGGGTAATATGCTAGGGTTTTGATTCTGCTCAAAATAATATGATAAAGATTACAATTAACAACATTATAATATATTAGATAGTTAAAAATAGACATTCTATCAAAAGCCAATATTATAAGAATGAATTATAAAGAACTCTATTGGAAGAGTATTTAAAAGACTTTTTTTGGAAAACATTATAAATAACTTTTATTAATTATTTTATATACTCCATATTTATTCCCCACTCTGCCAATCCCTTTCGACCCTCTGACTTTTCCACATCCCACACCTCCTCCTCTCCCTGTCTCCATGTGGCTGTCCCTACCCTCCACCCCACCTGACCTCTAAACTCCCTGGGTTCTCCAGTCTCTTGAGGGTTAGGTATTCATCTCTTAATGAACACAGACCCAGTAGTTCTCTATTATATGTGTGCTAGGGACCTCATAACAGCTGGTGTATGCTGCCTGTTTGGTGGTCCAGTGTTTGAGAGAGCCCAGGGGATCCAGATTAATTATTAATTATTAATTGGTCCTCCTACAGGGTAGCCCTCAGCTTCATTCAGTCTTCCCTAATTCAACAGCAGGGATCAGCTGTTTCTGTCCATTGGTTGGGTGCAAATATCTCCATCTGACTTTTTCAGCTGCTTGTTGGGTTGTCCAGAATGCTGTCATGCTAGGTTCCTTTTTGTGAGTGCTCCATAGCCTCAGTAAGAGTGTCAGGCCTTGGGACCTCCCCTTGTGCTGGATCCCACTTTGAGCCTGTCGCTGGACCTTCTATTCCTCAGGCTTCTCTCCATTTCCATCCCTGTAATTCTTTCAGACAGGAACAATTATAGGTCAGAGCTATGACTGTGGGGCGCCCTCCCTCCTTCATTTGAAGCCCTGTCTTCCTGCTGGAGGTAGGCTCTATAAGTTCCCTCTCCCTACTGTCAGGCATTTCATCTAAGGTCACGCCCCTTTAGTTCTGTGAGTATCTCAACTCCCAGGTCTCTGGTGCATTCTGGAGAGTTCCCCCCCCCCCAACTTGAGAGAATTAAAATCAATGCAAGGACAGCATAAAAGGGGCCCTATCATGACTGTCCTCTGAAAGATCCAACAAGCAGCTGAAAGAGTCAGATGCAGATATTTGCACCCAACAAATGGACAGAAGCTGCTGACCCCTGTTGTTGAATTAGGGGAAAGCTGGAAGAACCTGAGGAGGAGGGAAACCCTGAAGGAGGACCAGCAGTCTTAATTAATCTGGACCCTGAAGATCTTTCAGATACTGGATCACCAACCAGGCAGCATACACCAGCTGATATGAGGCCCCCAACACATATATAGCAGAGGATGGCCGGGTCTGGGTTTAGTCAGAGAAGTGCATCTAATCCTCAAAAGACTGGAGGTTCAAGGGAGTTTAGAGTTATAGTACAGTGGGGGGTGAGGGGTCGAGACATCATTATGCAGCCAAGGGTTCAGGGAGGAGGTATGGGATGTGGCAGAGTAGAAGGGTGGTCCCCGGGGAAGAATAAAATCTGAATTGTAAATTAATTAATTAATTAATTAAAATTGTAATATGTTTTTAAGTTATATTTTTATTGGATATTTTCTTTATTTACATTTCAAATTTTATTCCCTTTCCTGGTTTTACACACACACCTGGAAACCCCCTTTCCCATCATCCTTCCCCCTGCTTCTATGAAGGTGTTCCCCAACCCACCCACCCACTCCTGCCTCCCTGCCCTCACATTCTCCTACGATGAGGCATTTAGCTTTCACAGGACCAAGGGCCTCTTCTCCCATTAATTCCAGACAATAACATCCTCTGCCTCATATGCAGCTGGAGCCATGGGTCCCTCTCTATGTACTCTTTGGTTGGTGGTTTAGTCCCTGGGAGTTCTGGGGTGTCTGGTTGATATTGTCATTCTTCCTATGGGTTTGCAAACTCCTTCAGAAACTTCAGTCCTTTTTGTAATTCCTCCATTGGGGACTCTGTGCTCAATCCAATGGTTGGCTGATAGCACCCCCTCTATATTGGTCAGACTCTAGCAGTGCCTCTCAGAAGACAGCTATATCAGGCTCCTGTCAGCAAGCGCTTGTTGGCATCCACAATACTGTCTGTGTTTGGTGACTGTGTATGGGATGAATCCCCAGGTGGGACAGTCTCTGCATGGCCTTTCCATCAGTCTCTGCTCCAAACATTGTCTCCATAATATATTTTTAAAATTTTAAATCAATCACTTTAATAGTGACATGTTTAATGGTAAAAATATATAAATCATATAAACACATTGTAGGTATATTTATTTAATGTCTCTTGATGTTCCAAAGCATAGTAGGTATTTATATAAAATGGTGCTTACTTTGTATAAATTCTCCCTATAAATGTCACTTTAATAGTGACATGTTTAATGGTAAAAATATATAAATCATATAAACACATTGTAGGTATATTTATTTAATGTCTCTTGATGTTCCAAAGCATAGTAGGTATTTATATAAAATGGTGCTCACTTTGTATAAATTCTCCCTATAAATGTGGGTTTAAAAGAAATAACAGTTTAACAATTTTATTTAATTTGCCCAGGAACAACTCCATTCCTTTCTCCAGGAATTAAGAAAATCAATCTTTGTCATTATCAAAAATGCTATTTTTAATGCTATAGAATGGCTGGAGCTCAATTGAATTATTAGGTGATATTAATAAGGAATAAAAGAAATAATAGAACTTTTAATATCTAGTTGATTAGGACTACTACCAGCATAATGATGACAAAAGTCTTATGTTTCCTTGTAAAGCCAAATACAGTATTAACTGTCCTGTTACAAAACAGTGGAAACAAACAAAGCAAAGTTAAATTATAACTGATGATTATCATAAGTGGGCATCACAAAAAGACTTAACCATGGACAGTGAGTCACTGAATGGCTAGGTAATATATATATATATATATATATATATATATATATATATATAAAACCTAGCCATATATATATATATCTAGCCATATATATATATATATATATATATATATATATATATATATACCTAGCCATATACATATACATATATATGTATATGTAATGTATATGTATGTAATACCTATATTACATATATATACATTACATGTACATATATATGTGTGTATCTATATATACATTGAATATAATCTTCATTTACATTTCAAGTGGTAAAACCTTTCCTAGTTTTCCCCCTCCCCAAAACCCCCTAACCCCTCCTCCCACTCCCTGCCTCCAAGTATATGCCCCTCCACCTGACCCACTCCCACCTTCCCCCCCCCTTGTTGGGGCATCTATTTAACCTTCACTTGACCAAGGACCACTCCTCCCACTGACGCCTGACAAGGCATTCCTCTGCCACATTTTTGGCTGGAACCATGTGTGCCCCTTGGTTGCTGGTTTAGTCCCTGGGAGTCCTGGGGCGTCTGGGTGGTCAACATCGTTGTTCTTCCCGTGGGGCTGTAAACCCGTTCAACTCCTCCGGACCACCCTCCAACTCCTCTATTGGGGACCCCACTCCCAGACCAATGGTTGGCTGCTAGCATCTGAGTGGCTAGGTAATTTAACAACCATTACAACTTCAGAATCAAAAGAGAAAGCTGCTAACTTGTTGTGAGGCCTAGCTTTGGGTAAAGCACTGTGAGATAGATGCTTAAAACAAGATACAATATCAAAAACTTTATTAAAATACAAAGAATAACCTGGTGAGCTGTGTCTTCTCAAAACAACTCTCTGATATCCTTCTAGTGCCATCTTTAAATCATTACTGCCATAAATGTGTGTGTTGGGCATGTGGAGAGGGGCATTTAAAATCACAGACAATGTAATCATATCAAACAAACAAAGAAAAAGTAAAGAGGTTAGTTGGGTGTTGGAGCAAGTGGAACAGCATTATAGTGCACTCAATTGCCTGCATGTTCTTCCTCTGTTTTTCTGGATCAGCTGTGTTTTGAAAACCTGGATCCTAATGCTGTCCATTTCTTTACCTTGCTCGGGAAATAAGGAAATAATTCACTTTTGAGACAATGCTATTTTATGTGCTCACAGGAAGAAAAGGTGGACTGTGGTTACTTTATGAACCAGGTAATAGAATATACCACCCCTTGAGGCAGAAAAAGTTAGATAGACAAGAGTCATTTTTAATGTTTCAAGTTAAATCAGTTCCAGAGTTTTCTTTCATTTCTATATACCTT
Organism: Tokudaia tokunoshimensis; assembly: GCA_036184795.1. Lineage (NCBI taxonomy): Eukaryota > Metazoa > Chordata > Mammalia > Rodentia > Muridae > Tokudaia > Tokudaia tokunoshimensis. The sequence goes on from BTHU01000023.1 coordinate 42,669,226, forward strand.
CTTCTGTAAATAATTATTTTTTGAGAATTTTATAGACAAATCCTGTATTTACATTATTTCCTCCCCTTCTATATCCTTCTCCATTTCTGCCTGTGACCCTACTATCTTTCAAATTCTTTGACGCTAATTTTACTACTACACACACACACACAAACACACAGAGTAGGGGGGGGAAGGAGGGTGGCAAGGAGGGAGGGAGGGAGGAGGGAGAAGGAGGAGGGAGGAAGAAGAGGAAGAGTGTCTTAGTCAGGGTTTCTGTTCCTGCACAAAGCATCATGACCAAAAGCAAGTTGGGGAGGAAAAGGGTTATTTAGTTTACATTTCCACGCTGTTGTTCACCATTAAAGGAAGTCAGGACTGGATCTCAAGCAGGTCAGGAAGCAGGAGCTGATGCAGAGGCCACGGAGGGATGTTTCTTACTGGCTTGCTTCCACTGTCTTGCCTAGCCTGATCTCTTATAGAACCCAAGACTACCAGCCCAGGGATTGCACTATCCTCAATGGGCCCTCCCACCAGTGATCCCTTACAGCTGGATCTCATGGAGACATTTCCTCAAGGAAGGCTCCTTTCTCTTTGATAACTCCAGCTTGTGTCATGCTGACACACAAAACCAGCCAGTACACAGAGAGAGGGATATTGGATAACACATCAGGGAGCTAGTCCCTGAAGAAGACTGATTTTCCTTTTCTCAATAGACATTACTTCCCTAGCTGTTCATCTAGGGGAAGGACATTGTGAAATATCCTACATTGACATTAGCATACTAAATGATGGTGCCCTTTTCAGGTCTTATTTACAAATTATAACATTAATAACCACAGACACTAGGTACCGTTGAAGGTGTGGCTAGCAAGAAAGCTAGAGATGGGCAATAGTGAAACAATGGGTGTTTTGAAGGGGGAAATGGGAAGAAGGAGGAATCTTTAATTGGTGTTGAGGGGGACAGCAACTCATACCTATTATTTTATGCCCACTTGAATTCTGCTCACATCTTGGCTTTGTAGAACACACACATCATATTTGATTTCTCTGTGGCAGTTGTCCCAGCATACTATTATTTCTGTTATCAATAATTTAATTTAGAAAAACCACTTATTGTGAAGCAATCACTTCTAAGCACAGTGATAGTGTAATTACAATATTTGCTAAAAGCAAAGCTAATTTGTAATAAAATTGGCTGTAGTTCTGAAAAGCACACAAAAGACAGTGTAGACTCCTGTGAAACAGGATGACACTAAGATGTGTCATTGTTTGTTTTCCTAGCTATTCTAGATTTTTACAAAGTTATCTTGAGACTATCTCAAGTCTTTGTTTCTTTGTGGCTTCTTGAAGGCATATAAATTTCAACTCTATCATTTCTAAATGCTATTTTTTGTGTACAACTCCTATTAGGAGACACTTAGAATTCAGTTCTATAATATTTTCAGCCTTTTTCTCTCAAATGAGAAGAATGCATAGTTTAACATTTTCTAGGGAAAGAGGATTTCTAAGTGTAAGAAAGGCTTGTTTCACATGAATATACAACTCAATTTTGATTGTCAATGCCCATGTAAAATCTAGACATGATAGGCCGAGACATATAATCACAGTACTGTGCATACAAACACAATGGTTGTCTTATAGCTTTTATCATGTCCTATAGATGGTATTCCTCTGTAATTGCCAGCAGCTACATTTGAACTGGTTATCTGGAAGAGAAGCTGGGGATAGATGGGGAGGCAGTGAAGAGAGACCAAGACTAAGACAACATGGCTGTTTAAAGTCTCGTGATTTATTGGGGGACCGAGGTTTTAAGGTTTCAGGCAAGACCCTTCCCCCAAATTCGAGGGTGTGTTCTGGAGAACTGGTCTGGCTGTTCACTAGGCATTGGCTCTATTGCTCGGTCAGATGGGCAGGACACCTGCTTAATTCAGGAATTCATAGACCTGGAGGAACAAAGAACTTCACCTTCACTCCACCCTAGGTGGAGCAGGATTGTGACTGGGACAGGAACTTCACCTTGGTCAATGTCAAGTTCCTGCCAAGTGACAAGACACTGCAATATGGCTCTCTACATCTCCTCCCTCTTTATTAGTTTTAAGATGAGGAGGTATCAACCAAGTGGGTAATCATCCATCCTTGATATTGGGCATTAACCAGGGAGTTGAAGATTGACCTGATTCCTCTCGTGGAGAACAGAGGATTGTTCCCACATCTTAGATGGCTCTTGATGTCTTTTGGAGAGGAGGGGGCAGAGCCTTAACTTGGTGGGAGAACCCCACAGGGTGTAGAGTGATTCTAGGACCAATGTCATCAACCCCTATGCAAATCAGGTGTGCTTCCCAGGAACTCAGAAGCGGGCAATTGGATCCTCCCCCTGTAGTGCTTTGCCTTGTAAACTCCCACTGGTGCCCAGGTCAGCTCATAAGCAGACACACATAGATCTGAGTTCTATGTGGCTCCATGAAGGAGATCTATTTGAATAGGTTTTGATGTCAGGGGTTCTGTAAGAGTCTTTAACAGACATGTCAGTTTTCAGTTCAGGTGAGCCTGGGTAGAGACAATCAGTCTGCTCAGCATAAAAGGTTAGAAGTTAGAAGCAGAACAGAATGAGCTTGTATGGTTGTATTATAGCTTTATCATGCCCTATAGATGGTATTCCTCTCTAATTTCCAAATCATTCTTACACTCTTACAGTACCTTTCTTGCAATATTCCATGAGCCTTGAAGGGAGCAATACTGAGGGCTAAACTCAAAAGTAATTTATTCTTACTACTTTGGTAAGTTGGGAATCTATGCATTTACTGCCATAGAGTGAAAAAAAATAAATGAAGCCTCTCTGAGAAATAGTGAGAGCAGTGCAAGTCTTTAGGCACAAATGTACATATTGAGGAAGTAGGTTGACATGACCATTTACCAAAACAAAAGCTAGAGTTTATGGCCTCCCCTGCCAGAGCCTATGACCACCTAATATACCATGGATGAATTTCCTCTTTCAGGGCGAGTGTCCAACACAATCAGAAAGTCCTTCCTTATCCCATTACAGCAACGTCACCTTTCATTCACTGGACAAAGCTTGTCTGGAGATTTGATATTGTAGCATGGAAAGTTCATAGCTGTGTAAAACCATTGATAGCATTTCTCCCACAGCTGGCTGCATAGCACTTTTAGCACTATTGAAGCATATCTCTATATTCCACAATAAAAGTGTGTGGTGTGTTTAGCAACAGACTCTTACCATCAAGTTCTGATAGGTAATCAAGAAAAATTTGAATACATTATAATATTTTTAGGCGTCTTTGGGGCATTGCTGATCAATGACTTATAGGAAAATATCTCATACCTTCCTGACATGGTATAGCTTCCAGAACCTGCATTCGCTTTCCATGCAAAATCCCTCCATTCACATTTTTTATGCAACCTACTTTTTTATTAGATATATTCTTTATTTTTATTTCAAATGTTATCCCCTTTCCTGGTTTCCCCCTCCCCTGAAAATCCCCTAAGTCGTCTCCCTTTACCCAATCAACGCTCCCCTGCTTCCTTATCCTGGTGTTCCTCTACACTAGAGCATCAAGTCTTTCCAGGACCAAGGGCCTCTCTTCCCTTTGGTGTCTACTGAGACCATCCGATGCTACCTATATGTCTGGAGCCATGTATAGTCTTTGGTTGATGGTTTTGTCCCTGGGAGTACTGGGTGACTCATATTGTTGTTCCTCCTGTGATGCTGCAAACCCCTTCAGCTCCTTGGGTCCTTTCTCTAGCTCCCCCATTGGGAACCCTGTGCTCAGTTCAATGGCCGACTGAGAATGTCCCCCTCTGTATTTTTCATGCATAGTAGAGCTTTCCAGGTGATAGCTATATCTAGCTCCGGTCAGCCTGACCTTGTGGGCATCCACAATATTATCTGGGTTTTGTGACTGTATATTGAATGGATCCCTGGGTGGGGTAGTCTCTGGATGGTCTTTGCCTCAGACTCTGCTCCAGCTTTTGTGTCTGTATTTCCTTCTGTGGGTATATTTCCCCTTTAAGCAAAGGACCCAAGGAACCATAATTTGTTCTTCCTCCTTCTTGGGCATCATTTGATATGTGAAATGTGTCTTGGGTATTCCAAGTTTCCGGGTTAATATCCACTTATCAGTGAGTATACCATGTGTGTTCTTTTGTGATTCTGTTACCTCACTCAGGATGATATTTTCCAGTTCCATTATCTGTCTAAGAATTTCATGAATTCATTGTTTTTAATGGCTAAATAGTACTCCATTGTGTTTATATATCACATTTTCTGTATCCATTCCTCCATTGAGGGACATATGGGTTCTTTCCAGCTTCTGGCTATTTTAAATAGGGCTGATATGAACATAGTGGAGTATGTATCCTTATTACATGTTTGATAATACTCTGGGTATATGCCCAGGAGTGGTATAGCAGGATACTCCAGTAGTATTATGTCCAGTTTTCTGAGGAACCACCAAACTGATTTCCAGAGTGGTTGTACCAGCTTGCAATCTCACCAGCAGTGGAGGAGTGTCCCTTTTTCTCCACAACCTCTCTAGCACCTGCTGTTTCCTGAGTTTTTTATCTTAACCATTCTGACCAGTGTGAGGTGAAATCTCAGGGTTGTTTTGATTTGCATTTCCCTGATGAATAAGGGACTAACATTTCTTTAGGTGCTTCTCAGTCATCGAATATTCCTCAGGTGAAAATCCTTTGTTTAGCTCTGTACCCAATTTTTAATAGGGTTATTTGGTTCTCCGGTGTCTACCTTCTGGAATTCTTTGTATATCTTGGATATTAGCCCTTTGTATGATGTGGGGTTGGTAAAGATCTTTTCTAAATATGTCAGTTGCCATTTTGTCCTATTGACAGTATCCTTTGCCTTACAGAAACTTTGCAAGTTTTTGAGGTCCCATTTGTCAATTCTTGATCTTAGGGTGTAGGTTATTGGTGTTCTGTTCAGAAAATTTTCCCCTGTGCCCATGTGTTCAAGGCTCTTCCCCAGTTTCTTTTCTATTAATTTCAGTGTGTCTGGTTTTATGTAGAGGTCCTTGATCCACTTTGACTTGAGCTTAGTACAAAGAGATAAGAATGGATTTGTTTGGCATTCTTCTGCATGCTAGCCGCCAGTTGAGACAGCACCATTTCTTGAAAAGGCTCTCTTTTTCCACTGGATGAATTTAGCTCCTTTTTCAAAGATCAAGTGACCTTAGTTGTGTGGGTTCATTTCTTAGTCTTAAATTCTATTCCATTGATCTACCTGTCACTGTACCAAAACCATGCAGTTTTTAACACCGTTGCTCTGTAGTACCTCAAGTCTGGGATACTGATTCCCCCAGATGTTCTTTTACTTTTGAAAATAGTTTTCACTATCCTAGGTTTTTTTTGTTATTCCAGATGAATTTGAGAATTGTTCTTTCTAACTCTATGAAGAATTGATTTAAGATTATGATGGTGATTGCATTGAATCTGTAGATTGCTTTTTGCAAAATGGCCATTTTAACTATATTAATCTTGCCAATTCACGAGCATGGGAGATCTTTCCATCTTCTGAGGTCTTCAATTTCTTTGTTCAGAAACTTAAAGTTCTTGTCATACAGATTTTCACTTGTTTGGTTAGAGTTAGACCAAGATAATATATATTGTTTGTGACTATTTTGAAGGGTATGGTTTCCCTAATTTCTTTCTCAGCCTGTTTATCCTTTGAGTACAGGAAGGCTACTGATATGTTTGAGTTAATTTTATATCTGGCCACTTTGCTGAAGTTGTTTATCAGCTATAGGAATTCTCTCGTGGATTTTTTTGGGTCTCTTAAGTATACTATCATATTATGTGCAAATAGTGATAATTTAATTTCTTCCTTTCCAATTTGTATCCCTTTGACCTCCTTTTGTTGTCTAGTTGCTATAGCTAGAACTTCAAGTTCTATATTTATTTTTATATTTTATTTTATTTTAATTTACATTCCAAATCATTTCCCCTTTCCCGTTTCCTCCCTCCCCGAAAGTCCCATAAGCCCCCTTCCCTCCCTCTTTTCTCCATTCAACCCCCTCTCGTTTCTCTGTCCTGGTGTTCCCCTACATCCAGTCTTTCCAGGACCAGGGGTCTCTCCTTCCATCTTCTTAGAAATCTATTGATATGAGAATTGTGTCTAGGGTATTCCGAGATTCTGGGTTAATATCCCCTTATCAGTGACTGCATACCATGTGTGTTCTTTTGTGATTGGGTTACCTCACTAAGGATGATATTTTCAAGTTCTGACCATTTGCCTAGGAATTTCGTGAATTCATTGTTTTTAATTGCAGAGTAGTATTCCATTGTGTAGATATACCACATCTTCTGAATCTATTCCTCCGTTGAGGGACATCTGGGTTCTTTCCAGCTTCTGGCTATTATAAATAAGGCTGCTAGGAACATAGTGGAGCATGTGTCCTTATTGCATGCAGGTAAAGCCTCTGGGTATATGCCCAGGAGTGGTATAGCCGGATCCTCCAGGAGTGTCATGCCCAGTTTTCTGAGGAACCGCCAGACTGCTTTCCAGAGTGGTTGTATCAGCTTGCAATTCCACCAGCAGTGGAGGAGTGTTCCTCTTTCTCCACATCCTCGCCAACAACTGTTGTCTCCTGTGTTTTTGATCTTAGCCATCCTGACTGGTGTGAGATGGAATCTCAGGGTTGTTTTGATTTGCATTTCCCTAATGACTAAGGATGATGAACATCTCTTTAGGTACTTCTCAGCCATTAGATATTCTTCAGGTGAGAACTCTTTGTTTAGCTCTGTACCCCATTTTTTAATAGGGTTACTTGCCTCTCTGGAGTTTAACTTCTTGAGTTCTTTGTATATATTGGATATTAGCCCTCTGTCGGACGTAAGGTTGGTAAAGATCATTTCCCAGTTAGTTGGTTGCCGCTTTGTCTTCTTGACAGTGTCTTTTGCCTTGCAAAAACTTTGTAATTTAATGAGGTGCCATTTGTCTATTCTTGATCTTAGAGCATAAGCTCTTGGAGTTCTGTTCAGGAAATTCTCCCCTGTGCCCATATGTTCAAGGTTCTTCCCTAGTTTCCCTTCTATTAGTTTCAGTGTGTCTGGTTTTATGTGGAGATCTTTGATCCACTTGGAATTGAGCTTAGTGCAAGGAGATAAGAATGGGTCAATTTGCATTCTTCTGCATGTTGACCTCCAGCTGAGCCAGCACCATTTGTTGAAAAGGCTATCTTTTTTCCACTGGATGGTTTTAGCTCCTTTGTCAAAGATCAAGTGATCATAGGAGTGTGGATTCATTTCTGGGTCTTCAATTCTATTCCATTGATCTACATGCCTGTCACTGTACCAATACCATGCAGTTTTTAACACTATTGCTCTGTAGTACAGCTTGAGGTCTGGGATATTGATTTCCCCAGAAGTTCTTTTACTCTTGAGAATGGTTTTAGCTATCCTGGGTATTCTGTTATTCCAGATGAATTTTTGAATTGCTCTTTCTAACTTTATGAAGAATTGAGTTGGGATTTTGATGGGGATTGCATTGAATCTGTATATTGCTTTTGGCAAGATGGTCATTTTTACTATATTAATCCTGCCAAACCATGAGCATGGAAGATTTTTCCATCTTCTGAGGTCTTATTCAATTTCTTTCTTCAGAGACTTGAAGTTCTTCTCATACAGATCTTTCACTTGTTTGGTTAGAGTCACACCAAGATACTTTATATGGTTTGTGGCTATCGTGAAGGGTATCATTTCTCTTATTTCTTTCTCAGCCTGCTTATTCTTTGAGTATAGGAAGGCTACTGACTTGCTTGAGTTGATTTTATATCCAAGGCCTCTGTCTTTCTTCCTTATTTTACCATCCCCATTATAACTTTGCCACTCCGGTATTCTTTTCCTCTTCTTTCATTTCACATGTGTCCTACTCTCTGCTTCTTTCATAAGGTATTCCCTCATGGCACATTCCCATACTCTTAGTCTCTAAAGACATTCATTCCAAATATGACTTAATATTAGATGTGACAGGTTGAAAGTAAAATAAGTATCATAACCATTCTCATCAGTTGGCTATCACAAGCTGGCAGATTTTTATCAATTAAATTCAGATCTAGACTAGCACAAAGAAAATGAATTCAGTGCTATGTTATTAAACCACGAATCCAAATGATGTATTTTAAAGCTTAGGTGAAAATCAATTCAGATGCCAGTTATATTCTAGTCTTCAGTTAATCAAGTGAAAACTATCATGACATTATATTGAGTGGTTGTCAAATTTTAGCATATGATCAGTGATAAGAAATAAGAATTTGAAATGGTTCTTTAAATGTACAACATAATATGTACTTTACCTGTTCAAAAGGTTCAAATAGTCACATAGTATATATTTTGAAATATAAACCACAATTATCTCTCACTGAATATATACCACTTCAATTTATCGCCTTTAAAATCTAGAATTGAAATAGAAGTCCAAATTTTAATGTTAATTTATGTAAGAAAAGTATTAATTCTATTACTAAACCTTCACACCTTATAAAAACCTCTTTTGAAGACTTGCACATTAAAGATATTGATTCAATAGGCTCCAGAAGAAACCAGTCTTTTTAGCCCCTTGAACTTACCACCTGTTGGGTGTTTGTCAAATGCATCCATGATTTGGATCCACATCATTATTTGTGAAATGTGATAATATTTCTTCTAAAATATTCTTTTGTAGAAATAGAACAATGCACAACAAACACATATCTAATTTTAAACTCATATTACAATGCAATGTTGTTTTAATTTGGGTCTTACTGCTATCAAGAGACATTGTAAATGGAAACAATTAAGTAAGGCTGGCTTATAGTTTTTGAGGTACACCCCCAATATCATCATGGCAGGAATCATGGTGTTGTAAAGTCAGATGAAGTGCTTGTGGAGCTTAAATTCTACAGCTTAATCTTGAAGCAACAGAAAGAGACTCTGTGCCAGACTGAATATAGATTGAGACAAGGAGAACTCAAAACCTGCCCTCCCAGTGACACACATCTTTCAATTAGGCCACATCTCATAATAGTGCTACTCCCAAATAGTAGAAGGAGAAAACTATTACAAGTTGTACTTTGTATGTGGTATGTATGAACCACCTCTACACAGGCACTGCTGTGCATACAAAATTAATTAATAAAAATGAAATAAGAAAAAATTTAAGCAATACCAACATATTGCAGGAAATGAGGAAACCTCGGTTTGATGGGCCAGGTATACAATATTTTCTCATATATATATATATATATATATATATATATATATATATATATATATATATTCACCATTGAATTATAAAGCATTCAATGCATGCATGTTTCAGTGAAAGAAAATAATGGTGATTAATGTCCCAATGTCTTGAAAATTATGGAGTGTAAATTTTATTCTGATTTTTCTTTCAGAAAATCATGTACTACAAGGCGGTGAAGCAACTATGAATTTTCTGTAGTTTCATCTTTTAAATGTAATGTATTATACTTATAAGGATTATATGAATCCTTTAGACTATTCTCTTAACCATGGTTAAAATGTTTAACTACATGCAATTATTTTAGAAAGAAAGCACTGAAAATATTTATAAAGAAAACCCAACTCATCTAGTATTTTGAAAGTAATTTCTTGGAATATTTACTAAGTTTGAGATAGAACTATGTGAATATGAAAGCTACAAATAAATATTGGAAGTATATTCCTTAAAAGTGGCTAACAGCATAGACATTTATCTAATAAAGTCGAATACATGGTATTTTTAGGTCTCTATTTTTTTTTACTTGATGATAAGTTTTAATTTGTAATAATTTTAGATTAGTCCCATTCAAATAGCAAGACTTAAAAGTGACAAGATAACTTGTACTTGCTTCTTTCCCCTTCCCTTATTTATATTTTATATTCATATTTTATACTGAAAACTAAAGAACAAAAGTGCCTCCTCCTGGGAATAAATGTCAAATGAAGAAAAGATCTGGGAAAGCCACATGTCTTGAAAACCCACTGTGACAAAGCTTGTTTATTTTTTGTTGGCTGAATGGTATGGATTAGTTGTCATTAGAGTCTGTAGTTATGAAGCATCCATGTCAGTGCCTGCCTCAAAGGACACACACCATTTATTTTTAAACTGATAGCTCCTTTACTGAATGAACTGTAACTTTACCATCCAAGTTAAAACTTTAAAAGAGGTAAAAATATAAATATGGAAAGTTTCTTCAAATCCCTTCCTTTGCCAAGAATGAAAATGTATGACAGAATGAGTTAGGATATTATTTCTCAGAATTTTCTCATGCATCACACACACACACACACACACACACACACAAGAAACGTGCATATATGTAGTTCAATATTTATTATAAGAAAGTGACTCACTTTTAGTTTTTCTTCTTTATTTATGATTTGCCCTAATTTTTATTATTCATTATTCATTATTCAACCTGATTTTTTTTGAAAATGGTTCTTTTACCATAAAATATATCTCAACCACAGTTTCCTTTCCCTCTCTCCCTTTAATCCTGCTTTCCTCCTACCACCTCCTCTCTTCCCCAAATTCACTTCCTATCAGTTCCCTCTTCCTAAAAGAGCAGGTATACTAGACAGAACAAAACAAGACAGAATGAGGCAAGGTAAAAAGTTCTCCTATCAAGGTTTCACAAGGCAATCCAATAAGAGGGAAAGAGTCTAAAGAGCAAGCAAAATAGTCAGAGATATATCCACATCCACTTTCAAGAGTCCCACAAGAAGACCAAGCTAATAGCCATAACTTCTACTCACAGGACCTGGTGCAGACTCATGTAAGCCCCAAGCTTGCTGCTTCAGTCTATGAGCTCAAGTGAGTCCTACTTATTTCATTTAGTGAGTGGTGTTCTCCTGGTGTTCTCAACCATTCTCTCTCTCTGTCTCTCTCTGTCTCTCTCTGTCTCTGTCTCTCTGTCTCTCTCTGTCTCTCTCTGTCTCTCTCTCTCTCTCTCTCTCTCTCTCTCTCTCTCTCTCTCTCTCTCTCTCTCTCTCTTGCTGGATATTCAGATATATCCATTATCAATTTTCTGAGAAACCTCCAGACAGATTTCCATAGTAGTTGTACCAGTTTGCAATCCCACCAGCAATGGAGGAGTTTTCCTCTTTCTCCACATCCTCTCCAACATGTATTGTCACCTGAGGTTTAGATCTTAGTCATTCTGATTGATGTAAGGTGGAATCTCAGGGTCATTTTGATTTGCATTTATCTGATCACTAAGGACTTTGAACATTTCTTTAGGTACTTCTCAGCCATTCGAGATTCCTCAGTTGTGAAAGCTCAGTTTAGTTCTATACACCATTTTTTGACTGGGTTGTTTGACTTTTTTGGTTAATAGCATCTTAAGTTCTTTATATATTTTGGGTATTAGCCCACTATTGGATGTGGGGATAATGAAGATTTTTTTCCCAATCTGGGGGTTGTTGATTTGTCTTATTGACTATATCCTTTGCCTTACAGAATCTTTCTAGTTTCACGAGGTCCCATTTATCAATTCTTGATCTTAGAGCATGGGTCATTGGAATTCTGTTTAGGAAATTTCCCCCTGTACCAATGAGTTCAAGGCTCTTTCCCACTTTCCCTTCTATTAGATTCAGTGTATCTGGTTTTATGTTGAGATATTTGATCCACGTGGACTTGAGCTTTGTGCAAGGTGACAAATATGGGTCTAATTTCATTTTTCTACATATAGACAGCCAGTTAGACCAGCATCATTTATTGAAGATGCTTTCATTTTTCTTTGGCTTCTTTGTCAAAGATCAAGTGTCCATAAGTGTGTTATTTTATTTCTGTGTCTTCAATTCCATTCCATTGATCAACATGTCTGTCTCTGTATAAGTACAATGCAGTTTTACCACTATTGTTCTGTAGTAAAGCTTGAGGTCAGGGATGGCGATTCCCTCAGGCATTCTTTTATTGTTAGTAATTGTTTTCACTATTCTGGGTCTTTTGCCTTTCCAGATGAAATTGAGAATTGCTCTTTCCATGTCTTTGAAGAATTGTGCTGGGATTTTGATGAGAATTGCACTGAATCTATACATTGCCTTTGGTAGGATGGCCATTTTTACTAACTATGTTAATTCTGCTAATCCATGAGCATGGGAGATCTCTCCATTTTCTGGGATCTTTGATTTCTTTCTTGAGAGATTTGAAGTTATTGCCATACAGATCTTTCACTTGTTTGGTTAGAGTTATCCCAAATTTTTGTAGTTTATTTTCCTAATGTGCATAAACACTTGCGTTTGATCTCTAGTACAACACACACACACACATACACACACACACACACACACACACATTGAAAGAGAGACAACCGCCAGACAGCTTTGCAGAGTGGTTCCTGAGGATCCGGCTACACCACTCCTGGGCATATACCCAGAGGCTTTATCTGCATGCAATAAGGACACATGCTCCACTATGTTCATAGCAGCCTTATTTATAATAGCCAGAAGCTGGAAAGAACCCAGATGTCCCTCAACGGAGGAATTGATTCAGAAAATGTGGTATATTTACACAATGGAATACTACTCTGCAATTAAAAACAATGAATTCACGAAATTCCTAGGCAAATGGTCAGAACTTGAAAATATCATCCTTAGTGAGGTAACCCAATCACAAAAGAACACACATGCTACGCAGTCACTGATAAGGGGATATTAACCCAGAATCTCGGAATACCATAGACACAATTTGCATATCAATAGATTTCCAAGAAGATGGAAGGAGAGACCCCTGGTCCTGGAAAGACTGGATGTAGGGGAATGCCAGGACAGAGAAGCCAGAGGGGGTTGAATGGGGAAAAGAGGGAGGGAAGGGGGCTTATGGGACTTTCGGGGAGGGAGGAAACGGGAAAGGGGAAATGATTTTGAATGTAAATAAAAAAACTTAGAAAATAAAAAAAAAAGAAAGAGAGACAACACAGGATATATATATGTGTGTGTGTGTGTGTGTGTGTGTGTGTGTGTGTGTGTGTGTGTGTGTGTTCTGCTAGAATGACAGTGTTTTAGTTATATCAATGCAAATACTAGCAATCTATTATTTTCTAAAATTATAGTTGAATACAGCATCTTCCAGACATGGAAGTGTGAAACTGTGATCGAATCTAATACTTTGTGAATAAAGTAATGGAAGATAAATCTATTGGCAAGAATTGAAATAGACTTTCTACAAAAATTCAATGTATCTGTCTTAGTTAGGATTTCTATTCCTGTAATAAAACACCATGGCCATAAACAACTTGGTGAAGGAATTTATTTCAGCTTACAACTCCCCGGTCATACTCCAATTCTAAGGAAATTCTGGACACAATGTAAATAGGGCAGGAAACTAGAGGCAAGAGATGGTACAGAAAATATAGAGGAGTGCTGCTTATTGGCTTTCTTTATCTCTCTGGATTGCCCAGCCTGCTTTCTTATAAGTCTCAGGACCTACCACCAGCACAATGATAGCACTACCCAGGGTGACCCAGGGTGCCAATCACCTCAATCACCAATCAAGAAAATGCATCAATCTGATGGGGACATTTTTTCAACTAAATTCCCTATTTAAAAGTGACTCTAGCTTGTGTCAAGTTGATATAAAAGTATACACAACATCCTATTAAACTTTAATAGAAAATATATACTTTTATAACTATATTTTGTAAGTTTCTTTTAGTATAAAAACTAGGAAGCAGAAGTTCGTGTGATCTTAAGGACACTAATTGTTAATTTCTTACTATGTAGCACTTATTAAAACACACAAACACACACATACATAAATCTACATTAAAACTAACATCACTATTGCCTATGTATGGGATAATATTGAAGGTATCATGAAATCTGTTAGAGAGAATGATCACTTTTATTTTATAAGATAAAATTAAATAAATATATATCTTAAAAACTCTCAAGGAATTCAGAGAGAAACCCATATCTACCTTTTGTCCTTAGTGCCTATTATTTTTTAATGTCTATATTTTAAATCTATTTAAATGTTCTTTAATAAACAATCAAATGAGAAGCTGGAATAAAAATTACAATCTGTATGGTACACTAAAATATAGAATGAGTTTGTTTAAAGATGGCTATTTAAAATAGCTGCAGAAAAGAAAACTCAATTCTAATTTAAACAAAGGAAAATCACCATGTTAATATGAAAAAAGAATGAAAAAGTCAGAAGTGGGAATGAAAAAGTATGCACTGCAAAATTTGCAGAAGAAATTAAGAAAATATCATCAGCAATTTTGTTTGAAAGAATAATTGTGAAAATTCAAGTAAATGAATGATTTTGTAGTATGATTTAAATTACTCAAATTGAGCTAAGAGTAAGTAGAAAACTGAGTAACCTAATTACTTCAGAAAGCACATAATAGTTTGTAAGAGATCCACCACTGAAAAATGTACCAAGGTTTTGCAGAAATGAATTTAGATTATTCCTGTAGTTTCAGCTACTTCAGAACATAGAAAATGTAAAAGCTTATAATTCTTCTAGTAATATCAGATTACAACACCCACAAAACATAAAATTAAGTTACAAGTCTATATGAATCTCATGTTGGAATAAAATGCAAAAAATATCTATTGTATTGAAATATAAAATTGCTTGTAATTGCATCTAGGAAATGATAAACACTTAATAAAAGTAATTTCTATTTAAAAAGAGTTATTATAGTTAATAAAGAATAGAAAACTATAGACAATATGAACAAAGCATATAAATACTAAATACCAAATAGTAGTATAGTCGTCATTCTTATAAAAAGATCTTCAAAATAAAATGTAAATCATGGAAACAAAAAAAATACATATTTTTACTTAAGGAACACACCAAAAAACCCCAAATCACAGAGACATGTGGTTCTGGTGAGGCAAGAACTGAAATGCTATACATTTCTGGTTTGTTGTTGTTGTTGTTGTTGTTGTTTTGTTTTATGACCAAGAACTTGTGGCCAGAGGGATAAATTATGATCAGTCTGGTAAATGGGTAAGTTATCAACCTAATTCCTAATGATTTCTCATTATACCTGTAGATTAAAGGATCTCTAAACTCTTATCCGAGAAGCTGTTTTGGGCAGTACATGGCAATTAATAGAGGTCCAGACATGGTCAAGAGGCAGAGATTAAAAGACTGAAAATTCTCAGCCTTCAGCTTGTCCTCTGTATCACAACCCCTCCTACCAAAGCTCAGGAATCTTTGGGAAAGTAGGAGTAGAATTTAAGAGACATAGAGAGTAAATTACCCTAAGGAAATAATGTTTTCTTGCATTGTTTCTTGCACTGCTACAGCACAACACCAGGGCAGTTGTACATATGAATTCTCAGCAGTCCAGACTGTTAAGTTTAATGTTCTTCTCCACTTTCTCCTCTATAAACTTCAGTGTATCTGGTTTTATGTCTAGGACGTTGATCCACTTGGGCTTGAGCTTTGTATAAGGAGATAAGAATGGGTCGTTTTGCATTTTTCTGCATGCTGACCTCCAGTTGATCCAGCACCATTTGTTAAAAATTCTGTCTTTTTTCCACTGGAGATTTTTAGCTCCTTTGTCAAGTATCGAGTGACTGTAGGTATGTGGGTTCATATTTGGGTCTTCAATTCTATTCCATTGATCTTCCTGTCTGTCTCCGTACCAATACCATACAGGTTTTTTTTGTTTGTTTTCTTTTTATTACTATTGCTCTGTAGTAGAACTTGAGGTCAGGGATGGTGATTCTCCCCGGAGATCTTTTGTTTTGGAGAATAGTTTTTGATATGGTGGGTTTTTTTGTTATTCCAAATGAATTTTCAGATTGCTCTTTCTAGCTCAATGAAGAATTGATTTGGAATTTTGATGGGGATTGCATTAAATTTGTAGATTGCTTTTGGTAAGATGGCCATTTTTACTATATTAATCCTTCCAATCCACAAGCATGGGAGATTGTTTCATCTTCTGAGATTTAAGATTTCTTTTGTCAAGTTTCTCTCCATTTAGTTTGATGTTAGCTCCGGGTTTACAGTATATTGCTTTCACTATGTTTAGGTATGGGCCTTGAATTCCTGATCTCCCCAAGATTTTTTACATGAAGGGTTGCTGAATTCTGCCAAAAGCTTTTTCACCATCTAATGAAATGACCATGTGGTTTTTTTCTTTGAATTTGTTTATGTAGTGGATTACATTAATAAATTTCCATATATTGAACCATCCCTGCATCCCTGGGATGAAGCCTACTTGATTGTAGTGAATAATTGTTTTGATGCAATCTTGGATTCAGTTGGCCAGAATTTTGTTGAGAATTTTTGCATCAATGTTCATAAGGGAAATTGGTCTGAAGTTCTCTTTCCTTGTTTGGTCTTTGTTTGGTTTAGGTATAAGCGTTATTGTGGCTCCATAGAATGAATTGGGTAGTGTTCAAGCAGGGAAATGGGAGGTAGGGCTAGAAGTCCCCCCCCCCCCATAGCTGAGGTGGAACTGATAGGGCTTGGGGGAGGAAAACCAGGTTTGTTTCAGGTTGTGACCTCTGGTATGTTGGTCATACTCCCATGAAGGCCACATAGCCAATAGTATATGGAAGCAGAAATTGGACTTAATGGCGTTTGTTTTCAAATAGAAAAGGCACAAGTATGTAGTGTTTGAAGAATTGAATGGATCTAGAAGGGTTTCAGGGAGAAGCTGATTATGATAAAAAGTTATTACATAAAATCCTCAAAAAAACTATAAAATGGGGGAAAGATATAGAATAATAAACATTTCTCCTTCTTCTTTTTTTATTTTCTATATTTGTCTTATTTACATTCCGAATGATTTCCCCTTTCCCTGTTCCTTCCTCCCTAAAGTCCCATAAGCCCTCTTCCCTCCCCCTGTTCCCCATTCAAACCCCTCTCGCTTCTCTGTCCTGGTATTCCCCTACATCCAGTTTTTCCAGGACCAGGGGTAACTCCTTCCCTCTTCTTGGAAATCTATTGATATATGAATTGTGTCTTGGGTATTCCGAGTTTCTGGGTTAATATCCCCGTATCAGTGACTGCATACCATGTGTGTTCTTTTGTGATTGGGTTACCTCACTAAGGATGATATTTTCCAGTTCTGACCATTTGCCTAAGAATTTTGTGAATTCATTGTTTTTAATTGCAGAGTAGTATTCCGTAGTGTAAATATACCACATTTTATGTATCCATTCCTCCATTGAGGGACATCTGGCTTCTTTCCAGCTTCTGGCTATTATAAATAAGGCTGCTATGAACATAGTGGAACATGTGTCCTTATTGCATGCAGGTAAAGCCTCTGGGTATATGCGCAGGAGTGGTATAACAGGATCCTCTGGAAGTGTCATGCCCAGTTTTCTGAGGAACCGCCAGACTGCTTTCCAGAGTGGCCCAATTGCATCCCATCAGCAGTGGAGGAGTGTTCCCCTTTCTCCACATCCTGACCAACAACTGCTGTCTCCTGAGTTTTTGATTTTAGCCATTGTGACTGGTGTGAGGTAGAATCTCAGGGTTGTTTTGATTTGATTTCCCTAATGACTAAGGATGTTGAACATTTCTTTAGGTGCTTCTCAGCCATTAGATATTCTTCTGGCAAGAACTATTTGTTTAGCTCTGTACCCCATTTTTAATAAGAGTATTTGGCTCTCTGGAGTCTAATTTCTTTTTTTTTTTGTTTTGTTTTTTTTTTTTTTTGGTTTTTTGGATTTTTTGAGACAGGGTTTCTCTGTGTAGCCCTGGATGTCCTGGAACTCACTTTGTAGACCAGGCTGGCCTCGAACTCAGAAATCCTCCTGCCTCTGCCTCCCAAGTGCTGGGATTAAAGGCGTGCGCCACCACCGCCCGGCTGGAGTCTAATTTCTTTTTTTTTTTTTATTTTATTTTATTTTTTTAATTTACATTCCAAATCACTTCCCCTTTCCCGTTTCCTCCCTCCCCGAAAGTCCCATAAGCCCCCTTCCCTCCTTCTTTTCTCCATTCAGCCCCCTCTCGTTACTCTGTCCTGGCGTTCCCCTACATCCAGTCTTTCCAGGACCAGGGGTCTCTCCTTCCATCTTCTTGGAAATCTATTGATATGCGGATTGTGTCTAGGGTATTCCGAGATTCTGGGTCAATATCCCCTTATCAGTGACTGCATACCATGTGTGTTCTTTTGTGATTGGGTTACCTCACTAAGGATGATATTTTCAAGATCTGACCATTTGCCTAGGAATTTCGTGAATTCATTGTTTTTAATTGCAGAGTAGTATTCCATTGTGTGGAGTCTAATTTCTTGAGTTCTTTGTATATATTGGATATTAGCCCTCTGTCGGATGTTGGGTTGGTAAAGATCTTTTCCCAGTTTGTGGGCTGCCGCTTTGAACTTTTTTTTTTTTTTTTGTGATAAGTATATTCAATCTCATAAGGGATTTCTTTTTTTTTTACTTTCTAAGTTTTTTATTTACATTCCAAATCATTTCCCCTTTCCCATTTCCTCCCTTCCGAAAGTCCCATAAGCACCCTTCCCTCTTTTCCCCATTCAACCCCCTCTTGCTTCTCTGCCCTGGCATTCCCCTACATCCAGTCTTTCCAGGACCAGGGGTCTCTCCTTCCATCTTCTTGGAAATCTATTGATATGCGAATTGTGTCTAGGGTATTGCGAGATTCTGGGATAATATCCCCTTATCAGTGACTGCATACCATGTGTGTTCTTTTGTGATTGGGTTACCTCACTAAGGATGATATTTTCAAGATCTGACCATTTGCCTAGGAATTTTGTGAATTCATTGTTTTTAATTGCAGAGTAGTATTCCATTGTGTGGAGTCTAATTTCTTGAGTTCTTTGTATATATTGGATATTAGCCCTCTGTCGGATGTTGGGTTGGTAAAGATCTTTTCCCAGTTTGTGGGCTGCCGCTTTGAACTTTTTTTTTTTTTGTGATAAGTATATTCAATCTCATAAGGGATTTCTTTTTTTTTTACTTTCTAAGTTTTTTATTTACATTTCAAATCATTTCCCCTTTCCCATTTCCTCCCTTCCGAAAGTCCCATAAGCACCCTTCCCTTTTTTCCCCATTCAACCCCCTCTCGTTACTCTGTCCTGGTGTTCCCCTACATCCAGTCTTTCCAGGACCAGGGGTCTCTCCTTCCATCTTCTTAGAAATCTATTGATATGCGAAGTGTGTCTCGGGTATTCCAAGATTCTGGGTTAATATCCCCTTATCAGTGACTGCATACCATGTGTGTTCTTTTGTGATTGGGTTACCTCACTAAGGATGCTATTTTCAAGTTCTGACCATTTGCCTAGGAATTTTGTGTCCTTTTGACAGCATCCTTTGCCTTACAGAAACTTTGTAATTTTATGAAGTTCCATTTGTCAATTCTTGACCTTAGAGCATAAGCTGTTGGTGTTCTGTTCAGGAAATTCTCCCCTGTGCCCATATGTTCAAGATTCTTCCCTAGTTTCCTTTCTATTAGTTTCAGTGTGTCTGGTTTTATGTGGAGGTCCTTGATCCACTTGGAATTGAGCTTAGTGCAAGGAGATAAGAATGGGTCAATTTGCATTCTTCTGCATGTTGACCTCCAGTTTGTTGAAAAAGCTATCTTTTTTCCACTGGATGGTTTTAGCTCCTTTGTCAAAGATCAAGTGACCATAGGAGTGTGGATACATTTCTGGGTCTTCAATTCTGTTCCATTGATCTACATGTCTATTACTGTACCAATACCATTCAGTTTTTAACACTATTGCTCTGTAGTACAGCTTGAGGTCCAGGATATTGATTCCCCCAGAGGTTCTTTTACCCTTGAGAATAGTTTTAGCTATCCTGGGTTTTCTGTTATTCCAGATGAACTTTTGAATTGCTCTTTCTAACTCTATGAAGAATTGAGTTGGGATTTTGATGGGGATTGCATTGAATCTGTATATTGCTTTTGGCAAGATGGTCATTTTTACTATATTAATCCTGCCAAACCATGAGCATGGAAGATTTTTCCATCTTCTGAGGTCTTGTCAATTTCTTTCTTCAGAGACTTGATGTTCTTGTCATACAGATGTTTCACTTGTTTGGTTAGAGTCACACCAAGATACTCTATATTGTTTGTGGCTATCGTGAAGGGTATCATTTCTCTTAATTTTTTCTCAGCCTGCTTATCCTTTGAGTAAAGGAAGGCTACTGATTTGCTTGAGTTGATTTTATATCCGGCCACTTTGCTGAAGTTGTTTTTCAGCTGTAGAAGTTCTCTGGTGGAGTTCTTTGGGTCACTTAAGTATACTATCATATCGTCTGAAAATAGTGATAGTTTGACTTCTTCCTTTCCAATTTGTGTCCCTTTAACCTCCTTTTGTTGTCTAATTGCTCTAGCTAGAACTTTAAGTACTATATTGAAAAGATATGGAGAGAGAGTGCAGCCTTGTCTAGTCCTTGATTTTAGTGGGATTGCTTCAAAGTTCTCTCCATTTAGATTGATGTTGGCTACCGTTTTGCTGTAAATTGCTTTTACTATGTTAAGATGTGGGCTTCGAATTCCTGATCTTTCCAAGACCTTTAACATGAAAGGATGCTGAATTTTGTCAAATGCTTTTTCAGCATCTAATGAAATGGCCTTGTGTTCTTTTTTCATGGAGATTGTTTATGTACTGGATTACATTGATGGACTTCCTTATATTGAACCATCCCTGAATCCCTGAGAAGAAGCCTACTTGATCGTGGTGAATGATCATTTTGATGTGTTTTTGGATTCAGTTGGCAGGAATTTTATTGAGTATTTTTGCATCGATATTCATAAGAGAAATTGGTCTGAGATTCTCTTTCTTTGTCAGATCTGTGTGTGATTTTGGTATCAGCGTAATTGTGCCTTCATAGAACAAGTTGGGTAGTGTTCCTTCTGTTTCTCTTTTGTGGAATAGTTTGAAGAGTATTGGTGTTAGGTCTTCTTTGAAGGTCTGATAGAATTCTGCACTAAAACCATCTGGACCATGATGTTTTTGATTGGAAGACTTCCAATGACCACTTCTATTTCTTCAGGGGTTATAGGATGGTTTAGACAGTCTATTTGATCCTGATTTAATTTTGGTATTTGGTATCTGTCTAGGAAATTGTCCATTTCCTCCAGATTTTCTAGTTGTGTTGAATGAATACAGGCTTTCCTACTAATACAGGCTTAGTAGGATCTGATGATTTTTTGAATTTCCTCAGTTTATGTTGTTATCTCTCCCTTTTCGTTTCTGATTTTGTTAATTTGGATACTGTCTCTGTGCCCTCTGGCTAGTCTGGCTAAGGGCTTTTCTATCTTCTTGATTTTCTCAAAGAACCAACTCCTAGTAATGATTCTTTGTATGGTTTTATTTGTTTCTACTTGACTGATTTCAGCCCTGAGTTTGATGATTTCCTGCCTTCTACTCCTCTTTGGTGTATTTGCTTCTTTTTGTTCCAGGGCTTTCAGGTGTGCCATTAACCTGTTAGTGTATGCTCTCTCTTATTTCTTTTTGGAGGCACTCAGGGCTATGAATTTTCCTCTTAGCACTGCTTTCATTGTGTCCCATAAATTAGGGTATGTTGTGCCTTCATTTTCATTAAATTTTAAAAAGTCTTTGATTTCTTTATTTCTTCCTTGACCAAGGTTTCGTCGAG
The DNA here is from genome assembly GCA_036184795.1 of Tokudaia tokunoshimensis. Classification (NCBI taxonomy): domain Eukaryota; kingdom Metazoa; phylum Chordata; class Mammalia; order Rodentia; family Muridae; genus Tokudaia; species Tokudaia tokunoshimensis. Next base: position 42,690,772 of record BTHU01000023.1, read on the forward strand.
TAGAGCATTGTTCAGCTTCCACGTGTATATGGGCTTCCTGTTGTTTTTGTTGCTATTGAAGACCACCCTTATTCCATAGTGATCTGATAGGTGGCATGGGATTAGTTCGATCTTCTTATATCTGTTTAGGTCTGTTTTGCGACCAATTATATGGTCGATTTTGGAGAAGGTACCATGAGGTGCTGAGAAGAAAGTATATTCTTTTGCTTTAGGATGAAATGTTCTATCTATATCTGTTAGTTCCATTTGGTCCAAGGCTTCAATTTATTTCACTGTGTCCCTGAGGTGCGTTTGCTGCATGCAGCAAAATGCTTGTTTCTGTTTACATATCCAGTCTATTAGTCTATGTCTTTTTAATGGGGAATTGAGACCATTGATATTAAGAGAGATTAAGGAATGGCGATTATTGCCACCTGCTATTCTTGATGCTATCTTTATGTTTAAGTGGTTATCTACTTTTGGGTTTGATGAAAGATGGTTATTATCTGTTTTTTTTCCCTGGTGTAGTCTCTCTCCTTGTATTGTAGATTTCCACCTATTATCCTTTGCAGGGCTGGCTTTGTGAAAAGATATTGTGTAAATTTGGCTTTATCATTTAATGTCTTGGTCTCTCCGTCTGTGGTGATTGAGAGTTTCCCTGGGTATAGTAGTCTAGGCTGGCATTTGTGTTCTCTTAGATTCTGTATGAGATCTGCCCAGGATCTTCTGGCTTTCATAATCTCTGGTGAGAAGTCTGATATGATTCGGATATGTATTCCTTTATATGCTACTTGGCCTTTTTCTCGTACTGCTTTTAATATTCTTTCTTTGTTTAGTACATTTGATGTTTTGATTATTATGTGACAGGAGGTATTTCTGTTCACATCCAGTCTGTTTGGAGTTCCTAGGCTTCCTGTACGTTTATTGGCATCTCTCTCTTTAGGTTAGGGAAGTTTTCCTCCATAATTTTGTTGAAGATATTTACTGGCCCTTTAAGTTGCAAATCTTCACTCTCATCTATACCTATAATCCTTAGGTTTGGTCTTCTCATTGTGTCCTGGATTTCCTGGATGCTTTGGGTTACACGTTTTTTCCATTTTGCATTTTCTTTGACTGTTGAGTCGATGCTTTCTATGGTATCTTCAGCACCTGAGATTCTTTCTTCCATCTCTTGTATTCTATTGTTGATGTTTGCATCTATGACCCCTGATTTCTTCCCAAGGTTTTCTATCTCCAAAGTTGCCTCCCTTTGTGAGTTCTTAGTTGTTTCTTGTTCCTTTTTTAGATCCTGGATGGATTTGCTCAGATCCTTTACTTGTTTGTTTGTGTTTTCCTGTATTTCTTTAAGATATTTTTGTGTTTCCTCTTTCAGGATTTCTGCCTGTTGACCCAAGTTCTCCTGCATTTCTTTAAGCGATTTTTGTGTTTCCTTTTTAAGGGCATCTACCCATTGATTCATGTTCTTCTGTATTTCTTTAAGCGATTTTTGTGTTGCCTTCTTGTGGGTCTCCATTTGTTGACCCATATTCTCTTGCATTTCTTTAAGTGATTTTTGTGTTTCCTTTGTAAGGGCTTCTACCCGTTGATTCATGGTCTCCTGTATTTCTTTATGAGATTTATTTATGTCCTTCTTGAAATCCTCTAATAGCATCATGAGAAGTGATTTTAAACCCAGATCTTGTCTTTCGAGTGTGATGGGGTATCCAGGACTTGCTGCTGTTGGAGAGTTGGGTTCGGATGGTGCCATATTGCCTTGATTTCTGTTAGTAACTTTCCTACTTTTGCCTTTGCCATCTGCTTATCTCTGGTGTTAGTTGGTCCTGCTGTCACTGGCTGTTGCTTGAACCTCCTGTGAGCCTTCAAGGCTATTTCTACCCCCTTGGATGATCCGGTTTCCTCTGGCATTGATTGCTGAGGAGCTGCCCTACTCCTGAGTGTCTTTGGAGCCCTGATGTCCTCTCTCCTGATGTGCTCTCTCCTGTTGCGGCTCCCTCTGCAGGGCAGATGTCCCACAGCATAGCTGGCGTGTGGATGACCACAGAACTGTCCTGATCTTGGGTGCAGGGAGCACACAAGCTGGCTGAGTCCCAAGCGATGTTATGCTGGGTTTTCCAGCAGGTCCCAACTGCTCTGTTGCCAGAGCAAAGATGACAGAGTGCACTGTGCACCCTCTCAGCACAGATCAATTTGCAGGGCAGATGGCCCACAGCAGAGCTGGCGCCCAGACGACCATAGAGCTGCCCTGTTCTTGGGCGCAGATGGAAGCCTAGCTGGTTGTGTCCCAAGCGATGTTATATTGGGGAATCCTTGCATACCTAAAGGCTCAGTGTAGTCAATCCCTGGAGCAGAGGTTATTAGGGCGGGGGGGGGGGGGGGCTGGTGTGCTCTCTCCCGATGTGCTCTCTCCAATAAACCTTTTTTATAAATGTATATGAAGGGGTCTTATGGGACTTTTGGGGAGGGAGGAAACGGGAAAGGGGAAATGATTTTGAATGTAAATAAAAATATAAAAAAAATGGTAAAAAAGACTCTATATGCAATTAAAGCCACATTCTAAAGTAAAAAAAAAATGTATATGAAAATGCCCACAAAAATTTTGTCAAAGTAAAGTACATACACACATGTTTTAATTCAGTGAAAACTTTTATTTGAATTGATGTTGAAATGATACAGGCATTAACATTTGTCCATGTAATATAACACAAAGGAAACGTACAAAAATCATAATACTTTTTGCATATCTACCAACATGGGTATGAATAGCTGTTCTATGAAATGCCTAAGTCGTGAAATACAACTTAACCTTTAACAGGAATAAATCCTGGGGATATTGTTTATGATAAAATTATTTTTATCTGTAGTGCTTATTTGTTTAAGCCCTGTACATTTTCGTCCATATAAAATTGCTTATGTACATTTCTATTTTCTGAGTAGTAGAAAGCATGGCAGCAGGCAGGCAGTAAGCAGGCGGTAGGACAAGCATAGAGATACAGCCATAGCTGAGAATTTACATAATATTCATTAGATAGAAGCAGAAAGAGAGAAATAGAGAGAGAGGGAGGAATGGAGGGGGAGAGGGAGGGGATAGGAAGAGGGAGGGAAAAGAAGGAGGGAGGGGGAGGTGAAGAAAGACTGAGCATGGGCCTTGTGTGGGCTTTTGAAACCTCAAATCCCACCTCCAGGGACACACCTCCTCCATACTTCCTAACCCATCCCAGGATACTTGCCACCCACTACGGATTAAACATTCAAATGTATGTATGACCAAATGGGGTCCATGCCCATCCAAACCATCACAGTGATCATAGATGTCAAGAAACCTGAGGTTTGTTTTTATCAGATTGAGAGAAATGAGGAGAATAAACAGGGATAAGCAAAATAAAACAATTAATTCATGGTCAATGTGATATAGCATTCAGACAATTGTTCAACTAAAATGATTGAATGTATAAATAAATAATACATAATTTAAATTTAGAATTTTAATCATTATTTCTAGCTGATATATGAAAAGTAAAATGTGTATCATTGTAGTAAAATAAAGTTAGACTATTACGTACAAAATATGATATTTAAATCAAATTAAACTTAAATACCATGTATTTGGGGTGAAAATTTTCAAAATCTATTATTCTACCATTTTGAAGTGTTTACTGCAGGACTTTATTTTTCTAAAATCATCCTACTTTGTGAATTATATGGCAGGACTTGTTGCTCCTATTATACTGTAAGTTACTGCCCCTTATCAGCCTTCACCAGACTCTTACTCCCTGCTTTTATGCTCAACCTATTCAGGTAGTTGACATTGTAGTCTCAACATCTATGAAATCAACTTTTGTAGATTTCATACAGGAGATACACGACACAGTGCTTGCAATTCTTGGCTTACGTTTGATATAATATAGCTATATATACTTTCATCTGTTGTATTGCAGATGAAGGAGTTTTATGGTTTTCTATGATCGACTAAAAATACATTGGGTATATGTACCACATTTTCTTCCTCCATTCATTAGGTTATGGATGCAAAGGCTGTTTTCATTTGAACTAACTATCGCTGTCTTCTAAGAATTTAGGATGACATACATTTCTCACAAGGTCCAGATTTGTATGTCTAATTGCCTGCATCTCATGTTTAAGTTGATTCCAGTTAGTATGTTGGGAACATGACAAAAAAGTGTTATAGTGTATCTTGGTGTGTCAAGGTGGCTAAAACAAAATACCCATAGGAGGCTACTTGCCAAAAATGTTTTTTAACACATATTTTTAGGAATCCAAAGATTAGTGGTTAATATGGAATATATGTTCAAATGGTGGCTGTGTGTGTGTGTGTGTGTGTGTGTGTGTGTGTGTGTTTATGTCAGAATCAGGAGGTTATAAAGAAAGAGATGTTGGTTATATGCCAAGAAATAAAGCAAAAATTAAAAAGTGAGAAAGCTTGAGTTGATTTTATATCCGGCCACTTTGCTGAAGTCGTTTATCAGCTGTAGGAGTTCTCTGGTGGAGTTCTTTGGGTCGCTTAAGTATACTATCATATCGTCTGCAAATAGTGATAGTTTGACTTCTTCCTTTCCAATTTGTATCCCTTTGATCTCTTTTTGTTGTCTAATTGCTCTAGCTAGAACTTCAAGTACTATATTGAAAAGATATGGAGAGAGAGGGCAGCCTTGTCTAGTCCCTGATTTTAGTGGGATTGCTTCAAGTTTCTCTCCATTTAGATTGATGCTGGCTACCGGTTTGCTGTAAATTGCTTTTACTATGTTTAGATATGGGCCTTGAATTCCTGATCTTTCCAAGACCTTTAGCATGAAAGGATGCTGAATTTTGTCAAATGCTTTCTCAGCATCTAATGAGATGACCATGTGGTTTTTTTCTTTGAGATTGTTTATGTAGTGGATTACATTGATGGATTTCCTTATATTGAACCATCCCTGCATCCCTGGGATGAAGCCTACTTGATCGTGGTGGATGATCGTTTTGATGTGTTCTTGGATTCGGTTGGCAAGAATTTTATTGAGTATTTTTGCATCGATATTCATAAGAGAGTTTGGCCTGAGATTCTCTTTCTTTGTCGGATCTTTGTGTGCTTTTGGTATTAGTGTAATTGTGGCTTCATAGAACGAGTTGGGTAGTGTTCCTTCTGTTTCTATTTTGTGGAACAGTTTGAAGAGTATTGGTGTTAGGTCTTCTTTGAAGGTCTGATAGAATTCTGCACTAAAACCATCTGGACCTGTGTTTTTTTTGGTTGGAAGACTTCCAATGACAACTTCTATTTCTTCAGGGGTTATAGGATGGTTTAGATGGTCTATTTGATCCTGATTTAATTTTGGTACTTGGTATCTGTCAAGGAAATTGTCCATTTCCTCAAGATTTTCTAGTTGTGTTGAATACAGGTTTTTGTAGTAGGATCTGATGATTTTTTGAATTTCCTCAGTTTCTGTTGTTATCTCTCCCTTTTTGTTTCAGATTTTACTTATTTGGATACTATCTCTGTGCTTTCTGGTTAGTCTGGCTAAGGGCTTATCTATCTTGTTGATTTTCTCAAAGAACCAACTCCTCGTTTTGTTGATTCTTTGTATGGTTTTATTTGTTTCTACTTGATTGATTTCAGCCCTGAGTTTGATGATTTCCTGCCTTCTACTCCTCTTTGGTGTATTTGCTTCTTTTTGTTCCAGGGCTTTCAGGTGTGCCATTAAGTTGTTAGTCAGAAGCCTTCCTATACTCAAAGGATAAGCAGGCTGAGAAAGAAGTAAGAGAAATAATACCATTCACAATAGCCACAAACCATATTAAGTATCTTGGCGTGACTCTAACCAAACAAGTGAAAGATCTGTATGACAAGAACTTCAAGTCTCTGAAGAAAGAAATTGAAGAAGACCTCAGAAGATGGAAAAATCTGCCATGCTCATGGATTGGCAGGATTAATATAGTAAAAATGAGCATCTTACCAAAAGTAATACACAGATTCAATGCAATCCCCATCAAAATCCCAACTCAATTCTTCATAGAGTTAGAAAGAGCAATTCAAAAATTCATCTGGAATAACAGAAAACCCAGAATAGCTAAAACTATTCTCAAGAGTAAAAGAACCTCTGGGGGAATCAGTATCCCGGACCTCAAGCTGTACTACAGAGCAATAGTGTTAAAAACTGAATGGTATTGGTACAGTAATAGACATGTAGATCAATGGAACAGAATTGAAGACCCAGAAATGAATCCACACTCTATGGTCACTTGATCTTTGACAAAGGAGCTAAAACCATCCAGTGGAAAAAAGATAGCCTTTTCAACAAATGGTGCTGGCTCAGCTGGAGGTCAACATGCAGAAGAATGCAAATTGACCCATCCTTATCTCCTTGCACTAAGCTCAATTCTAAGTGGATCAAAGATCTCCACATAAAACCAGACACACTGAAACTAATAGAAGGGAAACTCGGGAAGAACCTTGAACATATGGGCACAGGGGAGAACTTCCTGAACAGAACTCCAATAGCTTATGCTCTAAGATCAAGAATAGACAAATGGGACCTCATTAAATTACAAAGTTTTTGCAAGGCAAAAGACACTGTCAAAAAGACAAAGCGGCAACCAACTAACTGGGAAATGCTCTTTACCAACCTTACATCCGACAGAGGGCTAATATCCAATATATACAAAGAACTCAAGAAGTTAAACTCCAGAGAGGCAAGTAACCCTATTAAAAAATGGGGTACAGAGCTACACAAAGAGTTCTCACCTGAAGAATATCTAATGGCTGAGAAGCACCTAAAGAGATGTTCATCATCCTTAGTCATTAGGGTAATGCAAATCAAAACAACCCTGAGATTCCATCTCACACCAGTCAGGATGGCTAAGATCAAAAACACAGGAGACAGCAGTTGTTGGTGAGGATGTGGAGAAAGAGGAACACTCCTCCACTGCTGGTGGAATTGCAAGCTGGTACAACCACTCTGGAAAGCAGTCTGGCGGTTCCTCAGAAAACTGGGCATGACACTCCTGGAGGATCCGGCTATACCACTCCTGGGCATATACCCAGAGACTTTACCTGCATGCAATAAGGACACATGCTCCACTATGTTCCTAGCAGCCTTATTTATAATAGCCAGAAGCTGGAAAGAACCCAGATGTCCCTCAACGGAGGAATGGATTCAGAAGATGTGGTATATCTACACAATGGAATACTACTCTGCAATTAAAAACAATGAATTCACGAAATTCCTAGGCAAATGGTCAGATCTTGAAAATATCATCCTTAGTGAGGTAACCCAATCACAAAAGAACACATATGGTATGCAGTCACTGATAAGGGGATATTGACCCAGAATCTCGGAATACCCTAGACACAATCCGCATATCAATAGATTTCTAAAAAGATGGTAGGAGAGACCCCTGGTCCTGGAAAGACTGGATGTAGGGGAACACCAGGATAGAGTAAGGAGAGGGGGTTGAATGGAGAAAAGAGGGAGGGAAGGGGGCTTATGGGACTTTCGGGGAGGGAGGAAACGGGAAAGGGGAAGTGATTTGGAATGTAAATTAAAAAATAAAATAAAATAAATAAATAAAAAAAAGAATAAAAAAAATAGTGAGAAAGCAACAGTTATATTATGGTAACTCTTATGCTAACTAATCCAGCTTCTTGTTATATATTCTTATAAATTAAAATATATTTCTTCTGGAATTGATAAAACTTCTTTTTTATGTTTATGTATTTTATTTTGAGTTTTAACTTTAGCTAATACTAGGAAATGTGTCTTAATTTCAGACATCTTTTGTGAATTATTGCCATTGTACATTTTGGGGGGAGAATGCAGCCAGACCTTTTTAATGTTCAGTGATACATACATATGCTAATGGTTTCATCTCCTAGTTCCTAGGTGCTGGTTTAGTATAGAAAATGAACTAAAAATGCATTTAGTTTAATTTTTATACTATTTTTTAAAAATCTGTACTGATGTTTGGTTGTAAGATTAGCTAAAGTAATGCTTTCACATACTGTTTTATTTACAATTAGTTACTTTCTATTAATCAAATGTTTTTCCTTTCTTTTAAAAATATCAGGTTGATTTAGTGAATATAGGAAGCACTGACATAGTGGATGGAAATCATAAGCTCACTCTTGGTTTGATTTGGAATATAATCCTTCACTGGCAGGTAAATATACTATCTGACATTGCCTTTTTGTGAAGCATATTGCTAATCCTTTCTTTCATTTCAGTCTTTGACCTGAAAAATAAACACCAATATCATTAATATAATCTCACCATCTTCATAGGACTGATGTTTAAGCTTACGCATTATATAATTTCAGATGTTGAGAATTAGTATGAAATATGCTCTGTATACTTGTAGGACTATTGTTGCAATTGTGTCATTGGTAAGTATGGTAATAAAAAGAAAAAACCCATCTATATATAAAAGTTACAATAAAATATATGCATTTAACAATATATAGAATTTTATAAGAAAATTACATTTCCTTTTAACAACCATTGTCAAAGATGTAAACTTTTATCAAACTTGTATATTTACAATATATGCCTATAACAATGAAAGATTAGTAGGATGAAATATTTTATGAGTATGCCTGTTACACAGTTGAATTTTGAAATTCTATTTTTTCTCAATTACTTGAGTAAACTAATTCAGAGATTCTGTGGTTCAGTAAAAAGAGTATGAATATTTAAAGTCATTGCAACATGAATGCAAATTTAAACATACCTAGTTACTAACTTTTTAATTAATTAATTTTTATAATTATCTTTAATCTCTTTTTACAGTCTAATCTTTATCCCCCTCCGATCTGCCCTCTAACTGTTCCTCATACCATACTGCCTCCCTGATCTTCAAGAGGATATCCACAACTCCCCACCTTTCCCCCCTCAAGTCTACCCATTCCTTGGGGCATTAAGTCTCTCCAGGCTTAGGTGCATCTTCTCTCATTGAGGCCAGATCAGGTCCTCTGCTGTATATGTATCAGAGGCCTCATACCAATTAATGTATGCTGTCTGGTTGGTGGCTCAGTTTCTGAGAGATCTCAGGGGTCCTTGTTAGTTGAGATGGCTGGTATTCCTATGGGGGCACTCTCCTCCCTCATTAAACCACAGGGGTCCCCAACTTCAATGCATTGGTTGTGTATAAGGCTCCAAGGCCTGCCACTATTATTGATGCTATGGTGTGCTTACAGACAGGAGCTGCCCTCTAAGAGGCCCATCATCTGACTGAGACAGATGCAGATTTTCACTTATTTACTATCTTAATGACATTGGATATAATGTCATACCTTTATGGTCCAGAGTCCATTTTTTTGTCTAATGAGAAAAGCGTGAGCATGGTGATATTCTTTATCAGGATTAAATAAGAAAATGGCTTCTATTAAAATACTGTAGAGCACTATTGTTTACTAAAGAAACATCATATCAATGATGAGAATTGTTTTATGTGTTCAAATAATTTTCAAATTAGGAGATGCATGAAATATGCCTACTCTTCCTTATTTACTACTAGGGATTCTCTCTCTCTCTCTCTCTCTCTCTCTCTCTCTCTCTCTCTCTCTCTCTCTCTCTCTCTCCCTCTGTTTCTGTCTCTCTTTCTCTCTTTCTTCAGATGGTACCAATTTTAGCATTTTTATACTACTTGGAAGAGAAATTTCTGTGCCTTTAAAATCAGTCTGAGCTACTACTCCATGAAAACATTTCTGTGAATATATTTGCCTTTTTTGGCCTTGTCATTCCAGTATGATCTTTTCATATTCAGTCTTCTCTGTGTAGCTTCTTTTACTGGTATAATATTGGGGTGCCTCCCTATTGCCACCATTATTTTATTTTCTTTTTTACTTTTAGTTAGAATGGTAATATTACTCAGCCTTACTTGGAGAGTGGAGGGACCAGAGGTGTACCTACTTAACTTAGCACCCATACTGATAATCCCATTGACCTGATATATTTTTATTTTGAATGGGCTCAGCAACATTTTATAACAGTATAGAGAGAACAGAGAGCAAACATAAGTGTTAACATGAACCATAGCCAGCATGTTTCTTGCCATTTTCATATAGTAATGGTATCAATAAAACCAATGATGTGGCAACATATTCTGTCTGCCACCAATGATTTCATTATACTGCTCAGTACTTTCCAAAGTATCTTAAAGGAGGAATAGTATTTGTATAATCAATTGTTTGTAGAGCTAAATCTGAAACATTTCAAAAATGAAATAAGGCACTCAGGACCACAACCAAATGTCAGGAGTGCTTGGTGGAATGACTGCAGTAGTTTCTAACACATTCTTAATTGCTGTATTTCTCTCATGACCTAGTAATAGATTGTGGAATGACCCAGTTTGTATTGCACACACCAGCTCTGACAAAGCAAGGAGGACAAATCAAGCATCCACAGATCTCCACAAGGCTTTTAAAATTGTGTTTGTCATTGAGTTTATCTTTCCTATGATGCCATCCATTCTTATCTTTTTCAGTTCCTTTGCAACTCCTTTTCCACTTACAAGGGATTGTCAACACTATACTTTCTGACACTTCCTTCATTCAGTTTTAAGTATCAGTGTTTATTTTTCTGGGGATGAAGGATGCTTTATACCCAGAAATAAATGTCTTTTTTTAGTTTATTCCACTCTAAGAAATTCCTTTAAAGAAGTACTTTCCACTTGTGTACATAAATTACCTTTCTAGAGCTCTTTCTCTCTCTCTCTCTCTCTCTCTCTCTCTCTCTCTCTCTCTCTCTCTCTCAGGTTGTTGATCCTTTTTAATTAAAACTACTCCACAATCCAAAAAGTACTATCTTGCTTATCTTGCTAAATACTCATCATTATCCTGTTAGCAGCTTTTCTTCCTCCTATCAGCTTAAGATCAACATTTTAGGGAGGTAAATTCAGCCTTAGGAAACACATAGAAAGAAAACTAAAGATTGTTAGCACTTGTATGGTGTTGACTGAGGTTCCTCTGTCTGCTGGCTAAGCTAAGGAAAATTCTCAATTTTAGGTGCATTCATATTGGAATCGTTATTTTTATATTATTTTTTATTTTCACAACATCCACTTATGCCGTGTATACTTTGTGCTGCTGAAAGCCCTTTCTACAAAGTTCTTCCAAACTACACAAGCCACTTCTTTCATGTGCCTCAGCAGAAAAGGAAGTATTTTTCTATTTCTGCATTGCCTGACTACAGGTGCATTCTGGGAAGTAGCTTATGAGGGCAAATTTATGCTGACCACATGTTTATTAAGCTGTGCATTGGAGACTGACATCCAGAGAAGGACAGAGGCAGCAAGAGTTGAAAGCACAAGGGCTACAGCCTCACAGTGACAGAGAATCTAAGTGGCCTTATTTAACACCAAGGTAAACCTGGAGCAACGGTGACCCAGTTGAGGTTCAAATACCTGATAGTTTATACTATTCCTTTTCATCAGTAATGAGATATATGTGACTGTAGAAAATATGTGACCTTTGGTGACAGAGCTCTGAAATTCAGATAGTTTCAGAAAAGACTAATAGCTGGACTCTTTCTGATAACAGAATAGCAAACCTTTCCTTGTAGGGGAGTCTTTTCTGGTATAGCTTTACTTTCATTATAAAATTGTTTGCCTAGTTAGCTAACTACCACATTTTCCTTGACATATTTTTCACTGTTAAAACTGAAACTGGGAAATTGCACACGCTAAAAATATTTCCAAACAGTCATCTACACTTTTAGCCTTTCATAGTCATAATTCTATTCCAATTAATAAATATACACTTATCTGTCTCAGTTGCTACTTTCTCTTATAGGCACTGTGAACCTTGAAGAAATGACATTTTCTGCTTCTTGGTTCACCTTTCTAGCCATCTCAATAATTTCCTGATAACAATTTTTATGTAGGAAAGGGAGAAACAGTGATTTATATATTACACTTTCTTTTTTTCTCAACAACATTTTGCTCAAGCAATGCCAATGAGGCTGAAGCTGATACGCTGAGTTAGACACATAATGATGCTAAAAGCATTTTGGATTCAATACTGTGTTGTCCTTAAACATTATGCACATAGAAGGCAGTCTGGTCAAACATTTTACAAATGAATCCCATTCATTATTGAAGGGTTGCTTGATCAGAGAAAATCCATCATCACCAATATTCCTTTATTTGCTGATTTCAACCCTGCTTTAGCAAGTACACAAAGCAATTCTTCCCATGGCTATAATTGTAGGTTGTACAAGTGATAATTTTAGAATGTACTATGAAATATTATATACAGTATATGATTATTTGACCTATTTATTCACAGAGTAACTAGGTAGATATAAGTCAGAAAACAATTACAAATTTGGACAAGCTATCCTTAAGATAGAGAAACAGCTATTAGCATATTGTACCATACATATGCACAAATTTCTTATCTTCAAACTATGACCATGTCAACAAATATCTCTAAGTGTATGTGTTTGAAAATCAGATTTAGTGTTATATCTCACAATTTGCATTCAGCCAACAATTTGTAAAACAATGAGATGTTAAAATATGTATTTACTGCAAAAGCACTTGTTATTATCTTTTTTGAGAAAAAACAACCAAAACAAAACATCATATTTATAATGTACATTGATGCATGATGATGTAATATATACCAACACATCACATTTTTGCATGCATGTACCTTATGTTTTCCTTAAAGAAAGTCATGTAGGTAAACATTAATGACATTTACTTGCACAGTTTCAAGTATCTCATAATAGATCAGTATTAGTTTTTTATGTATTAAATAGATTCTCTAGATAAAACTATCTGTAATGAAATATCGCTGCATTCTTGAAATTTATAAAAATATTTAGAATGTACATTTACACCAGAATATTTAGGGGAATGAAATTTTGAGATTCAATAACTTATACCTACTCAATGCCTGGGAAAATTTATGTTGAAAGTAATTAATGAAAGGAAACCTAAGGCACATATTTATAGAGGTTAGGTATATATAATCCTTTTTATACATTGTTAACTTGTTGATCTTTAAAATATTAAGCAAGCAAACATTTTAAATAGGGTTACCATTGCTGTGATGAAACAGCATGACTAAAGTAACTTGGAGAGCAAATGGTTTATTTGGCTTACATTACTGTATTACTGGTCATCATCAAGGGAAGTCAGTACAGGAACTCAAAAAAGGCAAGAATTTGGAGGCAGAAAGTAATGACGAAGGTATGAAGGGGTGCTGCTTCCTAGCTTGTTTGTCATGGCTTGCTCAGCCTGTTTTCTTATAGAACCATGGACCACTAGCCCAGAGGTAGCCTCACCCAAAATGGGTTGAGCCAATTCACATCAATCATTAAGTTAGAAAATACCTTGAGGCTTTTGCCTATGGATGCATGTTATGGAGATATTTGCCTATTGAGGTTTACTCCACTCAGATGATTTTAGCTTGTGTCAAGTTAACATAAAGCTAGACAGTATAGTTAAAAAACAAAATATGCATTCATTTGTGTTATAAAATGAATATATTTTATTTTAATTTTGCTGTATTTTTTGATTATTATGGCAGCAATCTTTGTGGAGAACTACTGTTTAACAGGTTAGGAAATTTTCTGAATTTCATAAAGTAAGTTAATAGCAATGGAATAAACAATGTGCTTCACAAACAAGCATTTTCTTTAAAAATTTTAATTGAAGTAGAATTACATCACTTTTTCCTCACTTTGCTCCTTCCAGCCCCTACTTCCAGCTCCTTCACTCCCAATCTGATAGACTAATATTTTTGTTATTATTACTGATGAATATGTGTATGCAGGCACATAAACATACACAAATAAAACCCACTGAAGAATTTTTTGTTATTATAAACAAATATTTTCTTACCAAGCCAGCTTTTTCTCTTTGTAAACATTGGTAATTTAGCATCTTATTGACTATAAATAAGTTTAATGTTTTGTGCCCTCTCTTTTCTAACCTATTGAAATCTAGAAAAAAAAACAGCAAGTCTCAAAATAGCAGTTTAGTATAGTCAGTTCTCAAAAAGTAGTTAAGTCTACATATATTTCCTAACCAATTAGAGTCAATTCTGATTCAATAAAATATATTTCTTCTAATCACTTATTGACCCCAATATTTCTACCATTTATCCATGAAATCTAAGCACATTCTTATTAAAGCATGATAGATATTTGTTTGGGGAATTTGTTCTCTTACTAAATTACTTTTAACATATAGGTCAAAAATGTGATGAAAACTATCATGGCTGGACTGCAGCAAACCAACAGTGAAAAGATTCTTCTGAGCTGGGTTCGACAGTCAACACGTAATTATCCACAAGTTAACGTCATCAACTTCACCTCCAGCTGGTCCGATGGTTTGGCTTTGAATGCTCTCATCCATAGTCACAGGTACATTTATTTTGAGATTTAAAGTTTTAAGCATTGATTTAGATAGTGATGGTGTATTTTATTGCACTGTGGCCACTCTACTAGGTCACATGGTGTTCACAATACCAATCTAAGTATCTATTGAAATAGACTAAACATACTTTTAAGTATTTGCTTGTTTATTTGAGACAGGGTCTCTCTAGGTAGGGTAGGCCTAAAACTTTTGATCCTTTTGTCTCAGCTCCCAGAGTAATGAGATTACATGCTTTAAACACCATGACCAAGATTTTTCTAATTTTTAAGTTATATATGGCTATGATTGAGGAAGGAAGAGAAATGGGCCCATTTTTTACTGAGACTTCTAACAGCCAGATAATTTCATAACTTTGCTAATAAGGATTGGTTTTAATAGGAAAATGTAACAATTTGGGCCTAGATTATAGAGGTAAAGGTTGTTCCAAATTTTATATAAGTGGTTTTAGTAAGATCTCCATCCTCAGATGAATAATGTACAGGAAAAAAATATATCATATGAAACAAAAGCTTACATAGCAAACATCACGATGTCCTAGAATTTTTTTTCTAGTCAATATTAAAACAGACCACAAACATCTTAGCAACCATGGCAAAAGGAAGGTTATAGTGAGTTCTAAAACTCAGTGTTCAAAGCATCAAAAGAAACAATTGCTGTATAAAAGCAAAGCCATTTGTGTGAATCAAGAAACAACTTGTCTCTGGACCTTTGTAGAAAGAACAGTATATCATAGTAAACCCAACAGGTTTTACTATACTCCAGACAGTGTTATAGTTTATTTGATGCTGAAATAATTGTTTAATTTTCTTTGATAATGAAGTTTAATAAATTCTTTTATAATAGCTCAAGTAATATATATATATATGTATAATATCCAAAATTATATGTAAAATCTGTTATATAAATACAATACATTTATATGTATAAGCAATCCAGCAGCACTCTACATATGCTATATCAGGTAATATTTCCTCCAAGAAACATCTGCTTTAATCTTGTTATTAACTATCTTTCTTTTTTTAAAAAAAGTTAGTCAAATATATTGTTTAATTTTATTTTTTATAAATGCCAATGGACTTAATCTTACGTGAATCTCCATACAGGGGGTATCTTTTGTCACTTATATTTATCTTTTCACTATTCCTTTTCTTTTTCACCAAGTGTACCATTTCTCTGTACCACTCTTGCTTCCAGAGAAGCTCAGAATATAAATTTTCCTTGTGGTAAGGCTAACCTGAAGGGCAAACTCAAAGTAAGCATCTTTGTCAGGTGTCATGCTCCAGCTGGGCTTAATTAGCCCCATTCAGACTGGGTTTCCAGGTGAGTGCCTTAGCAAACTTGACTATAGAATGAAGGCTGACTGGCCCCAGTCTGCACATTTAATAAACACACTGGTTTTCTTAAGTACAACAAAAGAAAAAATTCCCAGCTTTGGTACAGTCAAGTAAGAAAAGATAGAGCTATTGATTCTGCCTCACAAGTTCATGCTCATTTATGCAGCCACATGCTTCACATGAAGGGCCTGAACAAATATTGATCTTGCTCTTCATGTACACATTTGCAGATAAGGAAAAATATTGAGGATTGGGTTATGTGCTCCTTGTTGGCTCTTTAATATTTTCTTTTCAAGTGGGAGAGTTCACTCTTGGAATCATGTTCATGCACCATAGTTGCTAATTACCGTTTTTATGATTTCTGAATATATTTGTAAGTAATACAGGGAAACATCTCGATTATCCTGTCCCTGAAACGGACTTTCTCAGCCTCAGTCTATCTGCATTTATATATGCTCCCCCATGGTACTAAATGAGCCATCAATAACTATGTCTTTATACATTGCATGTTTAGTTTTCAGGATGTTCCTCACAGTTGCTTAATGCTGTTTCATGAATCATCTGTCTCTTTGTCTCTGACAGATGTTAATATTGTTTATCTAAAGAAAAAAATCATTGTTGGACTTTCTGTTTTAGGTAATTGTCATTGCCACTCTGAGGAATGTCCTTCAGTGCCCTGATTTCAATAATTGAGTGACTAAGCTATATAGAACAAAGGAATGTGCTTAATATAGAGCACAGAAACCTTCAAAATTTAAAGGTTTATGTTAAAATGTCCACTACAGAAAATTTGAAAGGAAGCCAGGTTCCCCTTTTATAGAAAAAACTTGGTAACTGGTAAGAAATATGCATGAAAATAAGAACATTAGATTGTAATACTTTTAAAACTGCAATTATATTTTCATGCTAATTTCTTTCTTTTTTGCCATGGGATGTGATTTATGAAAAAGTTATCCATGATATTACTGATAACTCCTTTTGGTCTGAATTTATCATAGAATAAAATGAGGTACACCCAAAGGTAAAAATGGGCAGTGTTCAAAGAGGCTATTTGTGGAGGAAAAGAATTTCATGGGCTGAGAGTCTGCAGTGGTCAGTGAGACCATTTTATAGGACAAATTTTACAGAGGTGAGAATAGATATTGGCTAAAATGACAATTGTGCAAACCTGTATTTTTCAGGTAAACATTATACTCTTTCTTAAAGTTTCTAGAACAGATAGCTTTTCTTCTGAAGTACATTATCTTGCTAAAGCTATTGAGAGAACCATTCGAATTGAGTCCTCCTTAAGGAAAGAGAAGGACTTATCTTCCCTGTATACAAAAAAGCCTAAACAAGATAATGGGATTTTAATCTTCTTGGCAGTTTAGAAAGCAATGTCTCAACCAAGGACAAAAGGTAGATGCAAATTCCAATCCAATTCATTGTCCAAAGTCATGAAATTTCAGTTTCTATGTTAATAAGATACTGATTATGAGGGAGGGTTCATGCTTAGAACCTAAGTCTGTTAACATCTATCTAGTTACCTGACAGTCATCCACAAGAATTGAAATCCTAAATACATTTAGAACATAGCTACTTAATTACTTTTATGTTGATTTTTCTAAGGGACATTGGAAAGGTTTCCTCAGAAGAATATCCTTTATATGTTTTACTCAGTAGTAATTAATCATGTTGGGAATTTCTAGAAGCTTGATGACTTTAAGGGAACATAAAACTATAGTAAAGGGCCTTTCGAACTCCTTTTGAGAAATTAGTTAATTGCTGTTCCTAAGGGCCATCATTGTAAATTCTGATCAGAACTTATTATCTGGGTGAAGGTCTTTATCTTATTTCTGAATGGACTTGATAACTTTATAACACATATTATCAATAGACCATTGTAATTTGTTGAATCTGGAGACATATTAGAGATTATATGCAATCATTTACAAATAGATTAGAATACAAAAATGGTTACCCATAAAGTATTTTAGAAAAGCTTAGGATTAGAGCTACATAAGGACCTAAGTGAACTTCAGAGAGTGCTTAGTAGTGTTGTCTTCCAGGTGATATATAGAAAGAGTGATAGATAGATAGATAGATAGATAGATAGATAGATAGATAGATAGATATATAGAGATAGATATTCATGTAATGATAGTGGGATTTTACATATATATTATATAAGTATAATATATATTATATGTGATATAGTATGTTTTATTCTTATACTTTTTACTTATGTGTATTTGTATCTGTCAGACTGTATATGCTATATGTGTAGGTGCCTGCAGAGACAAGAAAAGGATATTGGATCCTTCAAGAAGTATAGTTACAAGCAGTTGTGAGCTGCTCAGCACAGATACAGGAAATAGAATTTGGGTCCTCTGAAAAAGAAGCAAGCATTCTTAAATTCTGAGCAATCTCTTCAGACTAATTTTGTCAATGCTTTTTACTTGATAATTTTGGAGTCTTGTTGCTCAATTCTGCTTTTTCAGAGGATTGAAATCTCCAAAAGGAATAACAACAATATTTAATTCCTAGAGATATATTTACAGACTGAATCATAATGGAGATAATGAAAAGGTCATTATGGCCTTAAAGTGAATTCAAGAAGCAAGTTTGAAGTATAATTTTAGTTGTCAGCATTAGAAAAAATACAGCATGATTATCAAAAATGTAAAGGTACATAATCTACGACATTCCATGCCAGTGAAGATATTGTTCAAGGTCATAGCATGAAATATTTAAAAACTAATTTTCAGTGTTTTAGATTAATATGATTATTACTCCCACCTTTTCTTTCCTCTGTTAAAACCCTCTCATGTATCCTTCCTTCTTCTTTCAAATTCATGACCAGAACATGACCTGAACAAGGATGATAACAATAGTCCTGCTAACTTGAAAGGAAGAAAGATTTCAGAGGTTTCAACCTAGACAAAGAAATATAGGCAATAAAGGCTAAGGAATGCAGTGAGCAAGAATAACAATATTGCTCAGGAAAGAACACATACATTGATTATTCAGTACCAAATAGTCAGCCTTGAAAACGTGTGTGTGTGTGTGTGTGTGTGTGTGTGTGTGTGTGTGTGTAATTTAATAAGGACTAAATATATTGTGTTATTTTTGCATTTAGAAGTGTGTCTCTGTATATATATATACACACATACATACATATGTAGCAACAATTAAAGTAATTGGTTTTTATAAAGTAATTAATTTATTTTATCTATTCTTTGAGAATTTTACATATGATTATAATGTAGTTTTGATACAGAAAATGGTAAAATCTATGGGCCTTTATCAGGTTTATTCTATCTCCAGCAAATGAGTTATAAGGCAAGAAAAATTTCAAGCACAACATGTAGCAAACACAGCAAACAGAATCACCAACTGAAAGAAGGTGTTTACTGGGGATGCAGAACACACACATGCAGCAGGCACCTTATGTAAATCAGAGGGGAGACTCAGAAATTTAAAAATCCCAATCTCTTCCCAAGGGCTGGGGTGGAAAAGTCTCTAGAGAGTTTTGTTCCCCTAATTTGAGAGCCCAAATAGGATGGTTAATTGATGAGAAAATGTAGTTGACCTGTGCAAATCTAGCCTTGAATAGATCCATCAGTTAGAGGCTTGCTAGCAGGAAACAAAAGCCAACAAGGCTTTGCTTTGAGGTGTCAAGCTTTTGTCTTGAGTCAGGAGGGTAAAAGAGAAGCCAGCCATTTTGTGAGTTTGTCGCCTTTATTACCTAGCCATGACCCCTCTCTCTGTCTGCATACCAAGGAGTCTCTCTAACACCTAGTCTCTCTCTCCCTCTCTCTCTGTCTCTGTTTCTATCTCTGTCTCTCGTCTCTCTGTCTGTCTCTCTGTGTGTGTGTCTCTCTCTCTGTGTCTCTCTCTCTCTCTGTGTCTCTGTCTCTATGTCTCTCTCTCTCTCTCTCTCTCTCTCTCATTTCAACCTCTGAAGTCTTCCTAACTGCTGTTGGGTTCTTGGGAATATTTACTAATCTTAAGCACTTCCACCTGACAAAGGGTTGATGAAGGAAGGGCAACTGTCAGGGTGCATGAGATAAGAGTTGATCTCAGGGACCTTGGAAAAGCTCAACTGATTACAATGACACAGAATATGACACAGCAAGATGGTAGTAATCCTGAATTTGTCATATGATGGCAGTAATATCCATAATATAAAAGGGGGACTATCTGCAGTAATATAATTCCTACTAAGAATATATTTAAAAAATAGTTGACTTTTTGACAGTGTCTTTTGCCTTGCAAAAACTTTGTAATTTAATGAGGTCCCATTTGTCTATTCTTGATCTTAGAGCATAAGCTATTGGAGTTCTGTTCAGGAAATTCTCCCCTGTGCCCATATGTTCAAGGTTCTTTCCTAGTTTCCCTTCTATTAGTTTCAGTGTGTCTGGTTTTATGTGGAGATCTTTGATCCACTTAGAATTGAGCTTAGTGCAAGGAGATAAGGATGGGTCAATTTGCATTTTTCTGCATGTTGACCTCCAGCTGAGCCAGCACCATTTGTTGAAAAGGCTATCTTTTTTCCACTGGATGGTTTTAGCTCCTTTGTCAAAGATCAAGTGACCATAGGAGTGTGGATTCATTTCTGGGTCTTCAATTCTGTTCCATTGATCTACATGTCTGTTACTGTACCAATACCATGCAGTTTTTAACACTATTGCTCTGTAGTACAGCTTGAGGTCCGGGATACTGATTCCCCCAGAGGTTCTTTTACTCTTGAGAATAGTTTTAGCTATTCTGGGTTTTCTGTTATTCCAGATGAATTTTTGAATTGCTCTTTCTAAGTCTATGAAGAATTGAGTTGGGATTTTGATGGGGATTGCATTGAATCTGTGTATTACTTTTGGTAAGATGCTCATTTTTACTATATTAATCCTGCCAATCCATGAGCATGGCAGATTTTTCCATCTTCTGAGGTCTTCTTCAATTTCTTTCTTCAGAGACTTGAAGTTCTTGTCATACAGATCTTTCACTTGTTTGGTTAGAGTCACGCCAAGATACTTAATATGGTTTGTGGCTATCGTGAAGGGTATTATTTCTCTTACTTCTTTCTCAGCCTGCTTATCCTTTGAGTATAGGAAGGCTTCTGACTTGCTTGAGTTGATTTTATATCCGGCCACTTTGCTGAAGTCGTTTATCAGCTGTAAGAGTTCTCTGGTGGAGTTCTTTGGGTCGCTTAAGTATACTATCATATCGTCTGCAAATAGTGATAGTTTGACTTCTTCCTTTCCAATTTGTATCCCTTTGATCTCTTTTTGTTGTCTAATTGCTCTAGCTAGAACTTCAAGTACTATATTGAAAAGATATGGAGAGAGAGGGCAGCCTTGTCTAGTCCCTGATTTTAGTGGGATTGCTTCAAGTTTCTCTCCATTTAGATTGATGCTGGCTACCGGTTTGCTGTAAATTGCTTTTACTATGTTTAGATATGGGCCTTGAATTCCTGATCTTTCCAAGACCTTTAGCATGAAAGGATGCTGAATTTTGTCAAATGCTTTCTCAGCATCTAATGAGATGACCATGTGGTTTTTTTCTTTGAGATTTTTTATGCAAAAGACACTGTCAAAAAGACAAAGCGGCAACCAACTAACTGGGAAATGATCTTTACCAACCTTACATCCGACAGAGGGCTAATATCCAATATATACAAAGAACTCAAGAAGTTAAACTCCAGAGAGGCAAGTAACCCTATTAAAAAATGGGGTACAGAGCTACACAAAGAGTTCTCACCTGAAGAATATCTAATGGCTGAGAAGCACCTAAAGAGATGTTCATCATCCTTAGTCATTAGGGAAATACAAATCAAAACAACCCTGAGATTCCATCTCACACCAGTCAGGATGGCTAAGATCAAAAACACAGGAGACAGCAGTTGTTGGCGAGGATGTGGAGAAAGAGGAACACTCCTCCACTGCTGGTGGAATTGCAAGCTGGTACAACCACTCTGGAAAGCAGTCTGGCGGTTCCTCAGAAAACTGGGCATGACACTCCCGGAGGATCCGGCTATACCACTCCTGGGCATATACCCAGAGACTTTACCTGCATGCAATAAGGACACATGATCCACTATGTTCATAGCAGCCTTATTTATAATAGCCAGAAGCTGGAAAGAACCCAGATGTCCCTCAACGGAGGAATGGATTCAGAAGATGTGGTATATCTACACAATGGAATACTACTCTGCAATTAAAAACAATGAATTCACGAAATTCCTAGGCAAATGGTCAGATCTTGAAAATATCATCCTTAGTGAGGTAACCCAATCACAAAAGAACACATATGGTATGCAGTCACTGATAAGTGGATATTGACCCAGAATCTCGGAATACCCTAGACACAATCCGCATATCAATAGATTTCCAAGAAGATGGAAGGAGAGACCCCTGGTCCTGGAAAGACTGGATGTAGGGGAACGCCAGGACAGAGTAACGAGAGGGGGTTGAGTGGAGAAAAGAGGGAGGGAAGGGGGCTTATGGGACTTTCGGGGAGGGAGGAAACGGGAAAGGGGAAGTGATTTGGAATGTAAATTAAAAAAATAAAATAAAAAAAAATAGTTGAGAAAGTTCTGACCTTATGGGGTGAAAAAAAACCATCCAAAATCCCTTGGCAGGTTATGTCATAGGGATCACCTAAAATGATGATTTCTCTGCTCTGCCCTCATCATATACTTAGACTTAAATGTACCCTGTGTCTGGGGCCGTTTTCATAGTTTTAGAGTTCAAGGAGTCTTTTCATCTATCAATTTGAGATCAGAAATTAGGCACTGAGTTTATTCTACTGTAATGTCATGGGAAACATGAAGAGATTGAGGAAAATTCCTAGACATCATGATTGACAAGATATTTGTTTCTTTTCTTCTTTTTGCCTTAATATGGTGAAGCATGATCATGTTCTTTTTCTATCAAGAACAGTTGATGATATCTGGCTAGTAATGATTTTGAATTAATCTTAGAAAACATAAACCCCATCAGCACAGTGGTATAGAGCAAATTGATCAGTCCTATTCTTATCTGTAACACAGGTGAAAGTTAAGAAAAAACATGTTTTATAAAAGACCTAGTTCCCACCAAACTCATAGGATAAATGTGTGCAAAAACCACACTATTTCACTCATAGCCTCCTTTCAGAGGACTGATCAACGTTATTTCAGCATTGCCTCTGATATACAGACAATAGTGACCAACAAGTCTCCTCCATAAGACAGACTGAAATGGAGATCAAACTAGTTCACTCATATCATTAGTTTGACCAATAATGTGAGGAAAACATGGATTCTAAGGGACAGACACTTGATTCCTTAAAGACTCTCAGTACACACTGTGACCTGGAGTGTAATCTAATTCAGTATTAAATTTACCCATAGAACAGTTCAAGGTTAGGAAAATTTTGATATTATGGGAAACATTAATTCTCTCCTAGACTCCCCAGTAGGACAAACTGAAATGGAGAGTACACTACTAGTTCACTACTAATCTCATCCACAAGGAAGATCATAGACCAACATATTATCTGACTCCATTCCTCTTGAATAGGGCAGACTTTGGTGGAAAACACACTAATTCATTCCTAACCTCATCTGTGGAAATGAGCAAGTTTAGGAGGAGGATATAATCCTAAGAAATGTATAGATGTGGGATATGGGGTTATTTTAGAAAGTCCTCAGCTGCAGACAATGGTTTGTCTTGTGCTCTATCACCCATGTCTTCTTCAGTGGTACAGATCAGGGTTAAGACAGCACAGATTCTGAAGGACAAACACTACAAGACTCTTCCTTAAGACAGATTGAGGTGTAGTTCATACTAATTCATTTACAACCAAATTCATGATGGAGATTAAGGTTAGGACAACCTGGATTCTGATAGAAATTAGTTGCCACCAAGAGTCTTTACTTTCAGTGTGACAGGCAGAAATAGTGAGTGCAGTAGTTCAATCCTAATCTCCTCCACTGAACAGACCATGGTTCATAGCATATGGATTCAGAGAGAATGATAGGAGCTCACTCTTTGTTTGCTCTGTAGGACAGATTTTGCTTGAGGGGAACTAATTCTATAAGAATCTCTTTTGTAGGATGCATCAAGCTTAGTACATCACAGGTCCTAAGAGAGAAACATTAGTTTCCTCCAGCTCTTTTCCACTGAATGTACTCAGCCACAGAATATGTTAGGACACTCCTCATCTATAGGACAGACCAAGAAAAGAATAGTATGGATTCTAAGAGACAGAAGTTAGCTCTCTAAGATGTCCTATGGTATAGATTGCACTTAAGTTTATCATTTTCGCATTTAATAGGAAAGATTAAGGTTAAGAAAAGATTCTGAAAGACAGACACTAACTAGGACCATGCCTCCCAGTAGAATGGATTGAGGAAGAGAGCTAAGTGTATCCCTCTTTAACTTCTCCATAGCACAGATCAAATAATGACAGCATAGATTTTGACAATCAGGCAGTATCTTTATAAAATCCTTCCCCATTGGACACAGTTAGATGTAGAGCATGCCTAACATCAGTTGAACACAACAGGTTAGAATTGTAAAAATTCTGAGAGACTGATACTAGCTTCCTCTAATCCTGCTCTGCAATACACATTGAACTGTAGAGCAAGTTATTCCACTTCTAACTTCTTCTGTAGGACAGATCAAGTAAAGATAACATGGATTATAAAAGACAGACACTAGCTCTTTGCAGGTCTTTTTAACAGACTTCTTGAGGAGGGGAGTATGCTATGTCACTTTTATCCTTATTTGTAGGAAAGATCGTATTAAGACATCAGGCACTCTGAGAGACAGATACAGGCATACACCAAGCCATTCTCTTAAGAATAAATGAGGGTTAGTGCACACTGGATCACTCTAATCTCACTTGGAGGACAGAAAAAGCTTAGCACAACATGTATCCAGTGAGACAGATATTGGTTTTCACCTTACAAATTCTGTAGGAAGAAATGAAGTGAGAATCTATTAGTGCACTCTTGCTTTCTTCTTTGGGCAGATCAATGTTAGGACAATCAAGAATCTAAGGAATGGACATTATCTACCTCTAAGATTCCTCCTAAGGAAAGACTGTGGTAGAGTGAACACTAGTTAACTCCTAACCTTATTAGTGAAAAATATGGTTAAAGCAACCTTGAAACCGTCTGTGGTTTCATGTGAACGGGTTATCAGGTTCTCTGGAAGGAGAGCTGGGGCTAGAAAATGATGGGGTGACAAGAGAAATATGGAGCCAAGGATATATTTCCTGTTCAAGGGTCAAACTTTAATGGACTTTTCCAAATATATAGGCGGGAGAAAAAGCCCTTCCCCCCAAAGGTTGGAACCAGGTCTACAGATCTGGTCTTGCTGTTCACTAGGCGTTTTGGCTTGGGCAGCTGGGCGGGTCACCTGCTTAATTCAGGGATTCATAGATCTGGAGGAAAAAAGAACTTCACCTTCACTCCACCCTAGGTGGAGTAGGGTTGTGACTGGCACAGGAATTTCCTCACTCAGAAGCTGGGAGAGGAACTTCACCTTGGTCAATGTCAAGTTCCTGCCAAGTGACAAGACCCCCAACTATGGCTTTCTACACAACCTGGATTCTGAAACAAAGAAAATAATAGATTTAAAGTTTCTGCAGTTTGGTGGGTTGAAGTGAAGAATAATATAGTTCACTTCTAATCTACTCTATTTGACAGATCCTGATTTGAGCAGTGTGGATTCTGACAAACTGACATGAACTCACCCCATGCCTCCTTTCTAGGTCAGACTATGGTATAGAGTACAGGAATTCTCTCCTATCCTCTTTGGTAGGACTCATTAAGCTTATTATAATATTCATTCCAAGGGACACTATCTGACTCCATCTCTTTTCCATAGGGTATGCTGATATATAGATCACATCAAGTCACTTCTATCCTAATTTGTGTGAATGGCAAAGGTTAAGACAACATGGATTCTGATATATAGACACTAGATTCCTCCAAACCTTATCAGCATAACAGACTATTAGGAAGAACACATTATCTCATTCACAAACTCCTCTGGAGGACAGGATAAATTTAGTACAATATTGATTTTCAAAAACAAATAGTACATCACATCCAGCCTTCTCTGTAGGGCACAATGAGGTGAAGATCCCACTTGTTCATACCTAGGACAATATTGATTCTGAGAGACATATTCTAGGTCCCTCCAAGAAGGTTTTGTTTAGACAAACAGGGGCCAACTGTAGGACAGATCAAAGTTAGGGCAACAGGGATTAAATTGAGAGAAAAAGTCTCCACTTACCCCTCCTTAGTAGGACAGATTGAGGGAGCACACTAAGTCACTCCTATAATCCTCCAGAGGACAGATCAAGTTTAAATAACATGGAATCTCAGGAAAAGACACCAGCTGCTCCCAAGCCCTGTCCATTAGGCTTTCTTAGGTGGAGAGCACAGTAGTTCATCCCTGACATTGAACAGATCTATTCAGAAAATAGAATGGAGAGAGAGAGAAAGAGAGAGAGAGAGAGAGAGAGAGAGAGAGAGAGACCCACCAAGCTACTTCAATCACACAGAATGAAGTAGAGTGCACACTAGTTCACTCTTAAACTTATTCATTGTAAATATCAAGGTTAGCACAAAATGGATTATAAGGGTTAGTCAGTACATCCTCCATAGGGTAGACTGATGAAGCAACTACAAATATTCATCCCCAATTCTCTTTAGAAGGACATATAAGGCTTAGGTCAACAAGGATTCTAAGAGTTAGACCCAAGGACCCTACAAGATTCCTCAATAGGACAGAAAGACTGTAACTGTGCTCTAGGTTACTCAAACTCTTATCTGTAGGACAGATAAAAATGTGGAAAAGAAGGATTTTGAGACAAGACAGTAGCTTCATCCAAGCCTCTCTGGTAAGAGAGACTGAAATGGTGATCATAGTAGTTTACCCCTAAGCTGCTCTTTTAGACAGGCTGTGTTTAAAAAATATGGACTTTGAGAGATAGACACTAGCTCCCTCCAGCTCTTTTCTCTGATATAGAATAAGGAATAAGTATGCTAGCTCACAGTTTCTTTTACTTGTAAGAAAGATCCATGTTAAGAAAACATGGATTCTGTGAGACAGAAACTAATGCCTACCAGCTTCCTCCATACGATGCACTGAGGTGAAGAGCAAACTAGTTTCCTTGTATTCTCCTCCAAAGGACAGTCAAGCTCAGTTTCACATGTTTTTTAAAAAGCAGACATTAGCTCTGGCCACTGACTCCTCTTTAGGACAGACTGAACTGAAGAGCATGCAAATTCACTTCTATCCTCTTTAGTAACACAAATCAAAGTTAGGAAACCATAGATTCTAGGAGACAGACAACAGGTCCCTCCAAGACTCTTTGAAGGACAGACTCAGGAGGGCTGAATATAACCTTATCTGTAGGACAACCAGGATTTGGAGACAAACTAACTTTCTCCAAGATGACTACACTGTACGCCTGTCTTACTTGCAGAGCACACTTGATCATACCTATCTTCCTACAATATGCTTATAAGATTTAGATGGTATGGATTCTAAGAGAAGTCAGTAGCTGCTTCCAAAGCTCCTCCTTATTTCAGACTGATGTTAAGAGCACACCATTTTTCTCCATCCTTTATCCCTACAATAGATGAAGGCTAGCAAAACATGGACTCTGTGAGCAAAACCCTACTCCTTAGTAGCCTATTCAGTATGAAAGAATGATGTAGAGAGCACAGTAGTTCACTCTTACGAGTATATGTAGAACAGGTCAAGGACAGAAGGCTATGGATCCTGAGAGGTTATGGATCTCTTCAGGTTCTTTGTTTGGAATACTGAGGTGTAGTTCACACTAACTCATTCCTAACTTCTTCTGTAGGTCAGATCAAGTTAAGACTACATGGATAATGAGAGGGCAGAAGGGAGACAGAAATCAGTTATACTTCGTAGACATACTTATGTGGAGAGCACAATAATTCACTCTTATCTTCTTTACTTGGTCAGTTAAGGTTAGGACACAATTTACTCTGGAAAATAGACACTAGCTTCCTACAATCTCCTTGGTTAAGACAGACTGACATGAAGTTCATACTAGTTCACATCTCACTTTATCAGTAATACAAATCAACGTTATCACAATATATTTTCATGGATTCAGATACTAGCTCCCATCAATCCTCCTATACATGATAGACAAAGGTATAGGTCATGCTAGCTCACTCCTATCCTTTTTCCATATGACAGGTGAATGTTGAGGCAACACAGATTATTAGGCACAGATACTATCCCTTTTAAGCTTCCTTGGTAGGGAAAACTGAAGTGTGACATATATTAGTTTACTCCTAACCTTCTCTCTATTACAGATTGAGTTTAGGATGACATCCATTCTGAGAGACAGACACAAGCTCCACAGAATTTTTCTCCATGCAATAGACTGAGGTATAGATCATATTATATTACTTCTATGCTTAGCCATAGGATAAATACATGTTATAACTATATGAGAGACACACACCAACTCCCACCACATATCCTCTATAAGACTGACTGAGTTGAAGAGCACACTATTTCCATTATGCTCTTATCTTTAGGACTGTCCTGGGTTAAGGAAACATAGAGTCAGAGACACAGATGCTAGATCTCACCAAGCCCCATTAATGGACTAGGCTGATATACATAACATACTAATTGACTTATAAACTTAAGATTGAAGAAGATAGCAAATTAGCTAACTCTTAAACTCTCCTGCAGGGCATATTAAATAAGAGCAATGTGGATAAAGAGAGATAGACAATAAGTCCTTCCATTCCTTCTTTCTTGGAGAGAGTTGGATAGCACACTAATTTACACATTTCTTCCTTCAGAGTAGAGATTAAATTAGGAACATACGAATTCTGAAACATAGACAAAACCAATCTATGCTCCCCACCCCAGCTTCCTTGGTTATCCAGAGTGAGGTGAATTTCATTAGAGTTCATTCATAATTTCATCCTTATACCCAATCAACATTTGGGAAATATGTATTATGAGAGATAGGCAAGAGTTCTCTAAGAATCTTCAGTAGGACCAACTGATGTACAGAACACACTTGTTCATGCCTAACCTCCTCCTTAGGATAGTTCATGGTTCTGATGACATGTATATTTAGAGACAGTGGTCAGATCCCCACAAGCACACTCCAAGAACGTAATGAAGGCTAAAACATATTACTTTACTCCAACCTCCTTTGTGGGACAGTTCAGAGTTAGCACGTGAGTTTTGAGAGACAGATACTAGCTTATACCATGCCTCCTGTGTAATACAGACCATGGTATAATAAATACAAGTTAACTCCACTCCTTCACCAAAGAACAGATCAATTTTTGATAACATGGTTTCTGAGAGATATTCAT
Source organism: Tokudaia tokunoshimensis (assembly GCA_036184795.1). Lineage (NCBI taxonomy): Eukaryota > Metazoa > Chordata > Mammalia > Rodentia > Muridae > Tokudaia > Tokudaia tokunoshimensis. The sequence goes on from BTHU01000023.1 coordinate 42,719,824, forward strand.
CAGCTACCTCCAAGCCCTTACCATTGCTCAGACTAAAGGAGAACACACACATTTACTTCCACATGAGTCTGAGAGATACACACTAGCTCCCTCTGAGCCTCCGCTTTAGAACAGACTGAGTTTCAGAATACAGTAGCTCATGCTGAACCTCCTGTACAGGAAACATCACGTTAGGGTGACATGGATTCTGAGAGATAGCCACATGCTCCTTCCCATCCTTCTTAGTAAGACGATACTGAGGTGAAGGGGATAAGAGTCATTCCCATCCTCTTCTGTTGGGTGGATCAATGTTATCACAACATGAATTCTGGGTATCAAACATGATCTCCCTTCAATCCTCCTTGGTAGTACAGACTGACTTTGAAAGTATAACTAGTTCACACTATTTTCTCCTTTGTGGTACAGATCAAGTTAGGATAGCATGGGTGATGAGAGACTGAAACTAGTTCTCCTCAAGATTTCTTCAGAAGTTTCACTAAGGTGTAGATCACAGTAATCACTCCTAACCTGCACCTTCAGATATATCATGGGTAATAGAACTTGGATGTTGGAGCTTACTCCAAGCCTCATCTTTAAGATAGACAGGGATGGAGAGCATACAAGTTCAGTCCTAAAATTTTCCATAGAACAGATCAAATATAGGACTTTATAGATTCTTTGAAACAGACAATAGCTCCCTTAATGCCTCCTCTTAAGGATATAATGACATAGTGGGTACACTAAGTCAGCCTAAGCTCCTTTGTAGTTTCGATCAATCGTTATATGTCATGTATTCTGAGATACACACACTACCTCTCTCGAAGTATCTTCTTTGTGACATGCTGAATTGGAATGCAATTTAGTTCATTCATATCCCTTGTAGTAGAGCAGAACTAGGACACTGCATTATAGATTCTGAGAGACAGATACTAGTTACCACCTTGCTTTCTCTCTTGAAGAGACTATGTCCAGAACATACTATGATACACATCATTTACATCAGGACAGATCAGATTGGGGACATGGATTCAGAGGTACAGGTAAAAGCTTCCTAGATGCCCCCAATATAGGATGGACTGGGCTAGATAACACATGAGTTAATTCTTCAATTTATGTGTAGGAAAGATACAACTTAAGATAGCATAGAGTCTGAGAGAACAACACAAACTACATCCGAGCTTCCCCTGTAGGGCGGACAGAGGTAGAGGACACACTAGCTCCCTTCTAAAATCTCAGTAGGATAAATCAAGTTAGTACAGTATGGGTTCTGGTAAGATACTCTAGCTTCCACCAAGTCTCCTTTGTAGAACAGAAAGAGGGCACACTACTTTATTCATATCTTCCTTAATTGGATAGACCAACATTAGAATGCCATGGATTCTGAAAGATAGTCAGTAGTTCCATTCAGGCTTCCAGTGTATGACAGACTTATTTTAGAATATACTAATTTATTTTTATTCCTCTGTAGTACAGATCAATTATCAAATGAGAGAGATTCTGAGAGACAACATTAGCCCCCACACAGTCCTACTCTGTAGGACACACTAAAAAGGAAAGTATGGAAAGTCAAATCTATTCATATCTGTTGGAGAGATCAACATTAGGACAAACTTAATTCTTCGAGAAAATGACAGGCTCCCTCCAAATATCCTTAGTAGTATGGACTGAAGTAGAGAGCACAATAGTTCACTCCTAACCTCCTCCATAGGACAAATTAAGTTTCAGGAAAATGTGGATACTGAGAAAATGACACTAGCTTCCTCCAAACCTCCTTAATATTATATATTGAGGTTGAGAACACAGTAGTTCACTCCTAAGCTCTTCCATAGTAAAGATCAATTTAGAACAAAATGGATCCAGTAATATATATTCTAGCCCCCCTCAAATCTGAACATGACTGAATTGACAGATCTTCACTTCTATCCTTCTCAGAAGAATATATCAAAACAAGGATGATATGGATTTTGAACAAAACACACTAGCTCCCTCCAAGTCTTCTCTATAGAACTGACTAAGGTAAAGAGCACATTAGTTCATTTGTAACCTTATCAATAGTACATATAAACAACTGGACAACAGGGACTCTAAAGGGCAGATGTAGCACCTCCCCTGTCCCATCCTCCTCCAAAGGACAGACTTAAGTATAGACTAAGCTTGTTCACTCTTAACTTCCTTCATAAAACAAACCAAGGTTTAGATGAGATAGATTCTAGAGGCCATATAGGCTCCATCCATGCCTTCTCTGTTGGAATGACTGAGGTGCAGAGCATACTAGATCACTACTAAACCCCTTGTATAGGCCAGATCAAGATTTGGATAACAAGGATTCTGAGAGATAGGCACTACCATCCCAATTTTCAATCATAGGACAGATAGAGGTAGAGAACACATTGTATCACTTCTATTCTTAACTGTAAGACTGATCCAGTTCAGTACAAAAGGCATTCTAGGAGACAGAAATTAGCTTTCTCCAAGCCACCTTGGTAGGAAAGAATAAGGTAGACTGCACGTTAGTTCATTCCTAATGTCTTTTAGGATAACAAAATTTCTGAGAAAATGCCCTTAGGTCCCTCCAAGATTTATCAATATTGAAGAGACAGGGAAAGTGAACACTACTACACTCATAACTTTGTCTATAAGACAAGTCAATATTTTGACAGGAGGAATCATAAGTGTGAGAAACACTACTCAGTAGGATAGACATGAGTAGAGAGTATATTATCTCACTAGTCTCAAGAGGTTAGATCACAGTTATAATTGCGTGAAATGTGGGACAGACGCTACTTACCTCTTATATTTTCTCCTGTGTTATAGACTGAGGTGGAGAGCTCACTATATAATTCCTATAGCATTTCTAGGACAGACCAATTATGGAAAGACAAACAACAGTTCACTCCAAGGCTACTCTATAAGGCATACACAGGTGGAGAACACAGTACTTAAATCCTAACCTCTTGTGTTGGAGAGATCAAGCAAGGAAAACAAATGAATTCTGATAGACAGACTCTATCTCTTAGCAATCCTACTGTGGGCATACTGAGTATGAGAGTGCACTAATTCATTCCTATCCTTCTTTTCAATAAATGTTATATGTCATTGGTTCAAAGAGACAGACACTATCTCCCTACAAAACTCCTCAGAAGGATAGTCTGAGATGGAGAGCATTATGGTTTACTCCTGTCCTCCTTTATAATTCAAATTAAGACAACATGGACTCTGAGAGACATACAATAGCTCTGTATAAGCCCCCCTCACGGGTGAGACTGAGTTGGAGCATATAATATTTCATTCTGACTTCCAATGTAGGACAGATCAAGGACAGGATAGCATGGATTCACATACAAAGTAGTTGTTGTTCACTGCCTTCTTCCACAGGACATATGGAGGTATTGATAATAACAAATCACATGTAGGACAGATCAAAATGAAAAGAAAATGGATTTTGATAGAGAAACTAGCTCCCTTCAAGTCTCCTCAGAAAGTTGCACTGAGATGGAATTTACACTATTTTTCTCTTAACATCCTCCTTGGACACAGTGACACCAATTGTGAAAGACAATAGCTTGCTTCTTCTAAGCCACTGGAAGTCCAAGTCCACTCCACTGGACACACTGAATTTGAGAGCATACTTCTTTACTCTAAGCCTCTTCTGTGGGACAGAGAAAGTTAGAATGATGAGAATCCTCAGACATAGATTGATATCCCTCTTGCATCCTCTATAGTACAGACTGAAGTGTAGGGAACATTATTCCATTTCTAACCTCTTCAGTAGAAACAAAAGTAAGTGCAATTTATATTCTAAGAGACAAACATTAATTTGCTGCAAGTTTCCTCTATAAACAGGCCAAGGTAAAGAGCACAGTCATTTCTGTCCTCCCAGTATCACAGATAAAATTTTGGACAACATGAATTTTTAGACACAGATACTAGTTCCCTCCAACTTTTTTGTATGGCAGACCCTGTTTGAGATAACAGTATGAGGCACTCTGAAATTTAACTATGGTACATATCAAAGTTATTAAAACATAAATTCTGAGAAACAGCCTTCAGCCTTCAATAGAACAGATTGTGTTGAGGAGATCACTAGTTTACTCCTTACCTCCTCTATGGTATAAAAAGAAAGATTTAGATTATGTGAAGCAGAAACTAGATCATTCCAGCTCTTTTACACATCTCTAGAACTGATCAAGATTAGGAAAATATGGATTCTTTGATCTTAGATTCCTGTAGGATACTAGATCTAGTATACTATATTATCCTTTAGGATACTAGATATGTATAGGCCTTACTCATAGTGCAGAATGAGTGAGAGAATAGACTAGTTCAGTCAAAACAATGGAAGAGTTAGGGTAAGGACTAAAAGAGTTGAAGGGGTTTGCAACCCCATAGGAAGAAAACCTGTATCAACTAACCAGAACCCTCAGAGCTCCTAGAGACTAAACCATAAACCAAAGAGTACACATGGAGGGACCCATGGCTCCAAATATATATGTAGCAGAGGACTGCCTTATCTGGCATCAGTGGGAAGGGAGGTGGTCGGTCTTCTGGAAGTTTCATGCCCTAGATAAGGGAGATGCTAGAGGGGTGATGCAGGAGTGGTTGGGTGGGTGTGGGAGCACCCTCTTAGATGCATAGGAAGGGGGATAGGATGGGGTTCACAGAGGAGAGACAGGGAGGTGGAACAACTTTGAAATGTAAATAAGTAAAATAGTTAATAATTTTTGTTTTAAAACCTTCCTCTGTAGAATAGATCTGATTTAGGGTAGCTGGCATTTTGTGAGACAGACACAAGGTTCCTCCTAGTCTACAGTGTAGATGAAGCCTGTTATAGAAACCACACTGGTACTTTTGTAAAATTATCCTCAGAATAAACCAAGGATTTGTAAATCATGGATTATAAGAGATACCCTCCAAACTCCTCAGTAGGGTAGACTAATGTAGAGAATACTTTAGTTCTCTTCTATATTCCTCCATGGAACATATCAAGTTAAAGCAACACAGATTCCAGTAGTTAGGCACTAGCTTCTTTCAAGTCTATTGCATCATACAGACTGGGGTAGAGAACATACTACTGTACTCTTTACCTCCCTTATTGAACAGACATAGTTAGAAGGATATGGATTCTGAGAAACAGACTCATTCCTAAAATGCTAATTAAGAAAGACATGGAGAGAGCACACTAGTTCATCCCTATCCTCCTGCGTTGTGTAGACTCTGTGCAAAACTTTGCATGCTTTCGGAGAGAATGACACTAGCATTTTTCAAGCCTTCTCTGTAGGACAGAGTAAGGCATAGAGCCAATTGTTTCGTGTTATCCTCTTTGGTAGGGATGATCAAGGATAAGACAACATGAATTCTGATGGACAGACACTAGCTTTATCTAAGACTTCTCTATCATGCAGACCGAGATGGGGAATGTTCCAGTTTTGTCTTTTACTTCATTTGTTGTTTTTTGAAAAGAGTTAGAATGACGTGTATTCTGAGAGACAGACCTGAGTTTCCACTAATCTTTCTTGTTAGGATCGATTGGAGTCAAGATCACAGTAGTTCACTGCTAATCTCCTGTATTGTACAAGTTTAAACTGCATCCCTTCTGGAAGATAGACACTAGCTTCCTCCATCTCTTTTAATAGGATATACTGAGGTGCAGAACATTCTAAGCCAGTTCTATTTCTATCTCTAGGAGATATTATGGCTATAAAACAAGGTTTCTTTCAGACAAACATTAGGTCCCTCCTAGTCTCTTCAATAGAATATACTGAGACTGAGAACACACTAGTTTATTCTAAACCCTATTCATGAGAAAGATCAAGGATAGTACAATATGGGTTCTAAAAGAGAGACCCTATCTCCCTCCAAGATCCCTTCATATGTCAGATTTATATGGTGTGCATACATGTTCACTCCTCATGTTTTCCATACAATAGAAAAAGTTTAGCGCAATATGACCTCTGAAAGGCAAAAATTAACTCCTTCCAATCCTTTTCTGTAGGACAGAGAGCACACTTGTGCATTCCTAAATTTATCAATAGGATAGACCAAGAATAATAGGAAATGGATTCACACAGACAGCCACTAGACACCTCTAAGTACTTAAGTTGATAGAAACCATACTACTTGATTCCTTACTAGCACAATCAATTAGAATGGCATGGATACTAAAAGACACATATCAACTCTCTCCATGCCTAGACTTTAGGACATACTTAGGTAGTGTAGTGGTTTGAATATGCTTGGCTCATAGGTAGTGGAAGTTTAGAAGGTGTAGAATTGTTGGAGGAAGTATGTCATTCTGGGAGTGGGTTTTGGAGTGTTCCTTCAATGTTTAGGATCCCCCCAGTGTGTTTCAAAAGAGCTTTTTCCTAGCTGCCTGATGATGCCAGTCTTTTCCTGGTTGCTTTTGGATCAAGATGTAGAAGTTTTGGCTCCCAAAGTCCCCTGTTTCCCTAGATTCTGCCATGCATCCTGCCAGGATAATAATTGACTGATCCTCCAATTACATGCTGTCATTTATAAGAGTTGCCTTGGTCATAGAGTTTCTTCACAGTAATGGAAACCCTAACTAAGACAGAAGTTGGTACTGGGAACTATGCTATTATTGTGACAGGCCTGGCCATGCTTTTGTTTGAAGGAATGTGGATTTGGGACAAGGAAAATCAGTTGAATGCTTTATGTGGTACTTAATGGGGCATCCTAATAGGAATATGGAAGACATTGGTGATGAGGGTGATTTAAATTGTGAAATCATAGCTCTAGAGATTTCAAAGGTCAAGGATTTTAGTAGATGGCCTAGATGTGGGTCTAGTATGCTCGGTGATACTTTGGTGAATGATGTGGCTGCTTTTTGACTTTGTCTGAAGAGTCTGCCTGAGGCTATGGTGAAGAGACTCAGATTAATTGCATTAACAAAGGAAGTCTCAAAACAACCTGGTAATTGTTTTCATTTGGACTTATATCCTGAAATGAACTAAAATCCAGAAATCGGAGGTGGGGAACACCTGTGATCTAGCGCTTGTGGCTGGAAGACACTGACTTTTGATTTATATCTTGAGACATGGCGGCCATTGAAAAGCTTAGGCCCATGTGTGGTGCTATGCATGTTTAATCACAGGAGACAGAAGCAAGTAGATATTTGAGTTCAAGGTAAGCCTGGTCTACACAGAAATTCTAGAATAGCCAAACTTAGTTGGTGAAGGATCTAATAGATCAAAGGGATCATATTCTAACCACAGCAAGCATCAGAACTTGGAAGTTTTGGTCATATGGGTCTGGCTTTAGAGTCAAGAATATAAGGGGCTACTATGACAATTGATTCTGGTAAGCCATAGCTAAGAAATTAGTGGTGATTAAGAAGAGATCAGCAACAGTAAGGTGGAATATTCTAGGAAGTGTTTTCTGGGAGCAGAAAGAAACTGTTTTCCAGAGATTGCTAAGGTTATACTTCATGCTGCAATTGGGTTTGCTAATGTATAGAAGTGTAATGTATTGGTTTTGAAGAGATGAAGTGATCATGTAAAGCAGCCAACAATTGGCACCATGAACCAAGCCTATGAGAGGCTATTGGTGAAGCCTAGTTCCAGTGAAAACCCCCAGCATGTTGTAGATGTCAAAACTATGATATGACTACAAAGAACAGCAGCACAGTGGAATGGTAAGATACTAGAGTGATATTGAGGGCAGAGCTGGAATTTAGATGAGTAAAGAAGTTCATGTGTTGATACCAGACATTGGAACAAGAAGCTGTAAAGTTGAAGTTGCCTTGAATATCTCAAGATATTATATTTATAAGAGCCAATGAATACCTGTGGAGGAAAGCTGCTAACAAGGAGTGGAAAAACTCCAAGAAAATGAAGTTTGTTGCTGCTGAATGACAGAACTGTCAATAGCAGTCAACAAGACTAAAAGAAGTTAGGGATCTGAAGAGGGTTTTGATTTCAGATGTAGAGAAACAGAGTTTGGAGTTTTCCCAGCTGATTTTTGTTCTTGCTTGGGTCCAGTATTTCCTTGCAATGATGTTTTGGAATTTTAATGTAAATCCTGTGTCATATGTTTGAAGTATGTGATATGCTTTTATATTTTTCATTTTATAGGGGATTGCAGATTAGAGACTGCATGAATCTCAGAAGAGATTTCACACTTTGTACTTTTAAACATTAATAAGACTATGATAGACTATGGGGAATTTTGAAGGTAGAATAAGTTAATTTTGCTTTATGCTAGGGCTAGGTATGGCCCCAGTGTACTCATGTGATTGAACAAACCTATGTGAACCAGAGAGTGAAATGTGGTGGTTTGAATATGATTGGTCCATATATAGTAACACTGTTAGAAGGTATGGCCTCGTTGGAGGAAATGTGTCACTGTGGGAGTGGGCTTTGGAAGTCTTCTCCAATGCTCAGGCTCCACTCAGTGCACTGCTGAGAAGTTCCTCCTAGCTGCCTGCTGATGCCAGTCTTTTCCTGACTTTCTTTGATCAAGATATAGAAATTTTGGCTCCTCCAGCCCTACGTTTGTCTGGATGCTTCCATGCTTCCTGCTAGTATGATAATGAACCAATATTCTGAATGTATAAGCCAGCCTTAATTAAATATGCCTCATAAGAGTTGCCTTGTTCATGGCACCTCCTTATAGCAATAGAAACCCTAATTAACACAGGCAGAAATCACAGTAGTTCACTACTAATCTATTGTGGAGGAGAGATCAATTAAGGGATAAATGAATTCTGAGAGACAGACAGTAACTTCTACTAATCCTCTTGTTAAAAGTGAGTGTGAGAGGGCACTAGTTAATTCCTATCCTCCTTTTCATGAATATCATCTTACAGATGGTAGCTTCCTACAAGGATAGGCTGTGGTGAAGGGCATAGTACCTTACTCCTATCCTCCTCCTAATTCATACCAATTTAAAACAACATAAATTCTGAGAGACAGACACTAGATCTCTTTAAGCCTACCCTGCAGGACAGACTCAGTTGGAGAGTGCCTTTGATTCCTATGTAGGACAGATCAAGGATAGGATTTCAGGAGTTCTAACAGAAAGACAGTAGTTCTCCTGTGTCTTACTCCATAGGATATACTTAAGTATAGATCACATGAAATCATTCTCATCCTTATAACTAAGACATACTAAGTTTAAGAGAACATAAATATTTGAAAGATAGTAGTTTCTTCCAATCCTCCTCAGTAGAATACTGAGAAAGAGAGCCCACTGCTTCCTCGTTTTCCTCAATAAGACAGATATCATTATGATGACATGGATTATGAAAGACTTATGAATATGAAAGATTATGGAGAGCTTCTTCCATATTTCTTCCATTGGACACACTGAGGAGGAGAACACACTTGTACACTTTTAAGCCTCTCTGTTAGAATTACAGAGTTAGAGAAACAAGGACATTGAAATAGACACTAGTTCTCTTCTGGAGATATTGAGGTGTAAAGCAAAGTATATCATTCCTAATCTCTTCTTTGGAAAGATTGAGAAGAACATGGAGTCTGTGAGACTGACTCTAGTTTCCTCAAGCTCTTTCCCATAAGATTGAAAATAATGTAGACAAATTAGACCAGGCCTATCCTTATCTTTAGGAAAGATCAATGTTATTATGTTAGAGATACTGAGAGATGATAGTAATTACATGTGAGGAACTTTACCTCTGTAGCATAGATCATGAGAGATGAGAGTTAGAACATAGATGTTGAGAGTTAGAAATTAGCTGGCTTCCTCCAAGTCTTCTCCATTGTATAGACAGAGGTAGGGAACACATTAGTTCATTGTTTATCTCTTTAGTTGAGCTGTCAGAGGTAGAATGGCATAGATTCTGAGAGACAGATTCTGGTTGTTTCTTACCCTCCTCATCAGCAGAGACTGCAATGAAGAGCATACTAATTCATTCCTCACCTCATCTCTGAATTTGAACTACATGCATTTTGAGAGAAAGACACTAGATCCATTCATTTCTTTTCTATGGAATATACTGAGTTAGGTCTAGAGCACTCTAAGTGAATTGTATCCTATCTGCAGATCATGATTAATAAAAGTTAGGTTCTGAGAAACAGATACCACCTCCCTCTAAACCTCCGTAGGAGACTGAACTGAGATGGAGAACCATCAACTTCCCTCTTTAACACCTTCATTGTACAGATAAAGTTAATCATAACTTTATTGATAACATATTGATTCTGAGTAAAAGGAAATAGCTAGCTTCATTGAAGCATCCTCCATTTGTTACACTGAGGTGGAAACCACAGTATACCACACTACTAATTCACTCCTCAACTTCTCTGTAGGATAGGTCCAAGTTAAGACAACATGTATTCTGGGAGAGAAACACTACCTCCCTCCAAACTTGTTTTTATATGACAGACTGAGGTACAACACACAATAGTTCACTTCTAATAAACTGCATTACAGATAAATTTTCAAATGACAAGGTTCTGAAAAATGGTGTTAGCTATTTTCAATCCTGATCTCTATGACACAATGACATATGGAATATGCTAAGAATAACTATCCTTCTTTGTAGGATGGATCAAAAGTTAAAAAACATGAATTCTGAGAGACAGAGGCTAGCTCCCTCCTAGTATTCTCAGTAGCAGAGACTGAAGTGGAGAACACAATAGTTCACTCCTAACCTCCTCATTTGGACATTATAGAGACATGTGGACAATGGAAGGTTGGGAAATGAGGAAAGTAAGAGAAAAACACTAGTTCCCCCCAGGCATTCTCCATATGGCATACTGATGTGGACAGCACTCTAGTTAATTCCTTACCTCTCTTGTAAGAAATTCAAGTTAGGACAAAATGTACTGTGAGAGGCAAGCATTAGCTTTCTACAGTCCTCCATTGTAGGACAGACTGAGTTTGACAGAACAGTAGTTCACTCCTATTCTCATTTACAGTACAGATTAAGGTAGGACAACCTGGATTCTGAGACACAGAAAATATTTCCCCAATAGCCTCTTTAGTAAGACAGATGGAAGTGAAGGGTTCACAAATTCATACCACCCTTCTTTTTAGGGCAGATCAAAGGTAGCATGACATGATTATGAGAGATGTTAACTCTTTTCATGTAGCCAAAAGGACAGAAAGAGTTGAAGAGCACAAAAGTTGATGGCTATTTTTGTTAGGGGTTACTCCTATGAACAGGTACCATGACCAAGGCAACTCATATAAAGGACAACATTTAATTGGGGTTGGCTTACAAGTTCAGAAGCTCAGTCCACTATCATCAAAGTGAGAACATGGCATTGTCTAGGCAGGCATGGTGAGGGAGGAGCAGAGACATTTTCATCCTGATATGAAGACCACTAGGAGAAGACTGTCTTTCAAGCAGCTAGGAAGAAGGTCTCAAAGCCCACCCCTAAAGGACACACTTCCTCCAAAAATGTCACACCTCCCAACAGTGCCACTACCTATGTTGAATATGCCAAGCATATTCAAACCACCACAACTTCTGACCTCCTCCATAGGACAGCTCAAGTTAGGTTAACATTGATTCTGAGAGATAGACATTGTCTCACTCAAAGCATTCTCCAAAGTATATTCTGAAATGAATGTTCTAGTTTGCACCTATCCTGTTCAAATCACTCAGTGTTAAAACATCATGGGTTCTGAGAGACAAACACCTCTTAGGTATGACAGAATGAGATGGAGCATACATTAATCCCCTCCTAAACTCATGCATAAGACTCATTAATGCTGGGACAAACAGGAATCAGAGAGAAGCTACCTCCCTCCTAGACACCTTAGTAAAACAGAATAAAGTGAATTTCTCACTAGTTTACTCCTAATCTCTTCTACAGGACTGAACATGTTTAGAGTGACATGGATTCAGAGTTATAGACATTAGCTTCCTTCTACCATCCTCTGTAAGACATAGATACAGAGAACACACTAGTTGACTCTAAACCTCCTCTCCAGGGCAGACCTACATTAGAAAGTAATGAATTCTAAAATGCAGATACTAGTACCCTCCAATACTACAAAGTTGGATAGATTCAAGTAGAGAGCACACTAGTTCACCACTAATCTTACAGAACAAATTACAAGGGCATGGATTCTAAAAGACAGTAATTAGCTCAAACCAAACCACTACATTTGGACAGACTAAAGTGGAGGACACACTAGTTCTCTCCTAAACTTATACACAGGACAGACTTTGGTTAGTACACCATGAATTTTGACAGACAATGGCAGATAGCTCCTTCTAATCCTCCTCCAAGGACAGATCGAGTTAGAGAGAAAATAACTTACTCTTAATCTCCTCTTTAGAACATATTGAGTTTAGTACAAAGCACATATAGAGAAACCAACATTACCTATATCCATGCATCTCCTGTAGTACATAGTGAGATGGAGGCCACACTATCTCAACCTCATCCTTGGAATGATCTAGGTAAGAATAATATATATTTTGTGAGATAAAATGTGTTTTGCCTTTTCCAGAATTTAAATAATTGGTTGTTTGGGTTATTTAAAACCATGTAAAATCTAGCTTCCACAGAGAGGAATAAGGTTGTCAGGTATCTCAAATACCTGAGAAATTATAATTAATCTGCCTAAGGATCTTCTTGATATCATGCCCATAATTTTTTCTCTGTTTCTGTTTTATAATTACCATGATTTTCCATATAGGAGACAAGTCTGAAATATTCTCATAGTCATTTTATTATTATTATTAGTAGTAGTAGTCAGTGAATACTTTCTACACTAATGCCCCTTTTCCTGCTATTTTCCATATGTAAATTGTTTTAAGTCCTTGTAATCTAGAAAGTAGTAAAAGTAGAAAATAAAGAACAAAAAATGTAGAACTTTAAAAGTGATCATATGAAATCACTTTTATGATAATATTTTTTACTATAACTGAAAGGCTCAAAATCAAAACAGAACATTAAGAAAAATAAAATAAACCATTTTAGAAAATGTATGCAATGCCACAGTGAAACTACTCTTTGGATAGATAGAAAAGTTTAATAATGGCTTAAACTACTGTTCTGCCTCGGAGAATATAAAATAGTAAGTGTTAGGAAAGCTTGTGGATTTTATATGATAGTTGGCTACATGTTGTCCTTTCGGTTGATTCAGGCAATGAAGATTTATCAATTTCATGTCCTTGCCCAAGCCAGTTTACTTTTGAGAACAGCTAAGGGAGGCAGTGGTGTATTGATAAAAAGAAACCAGGCTAAGTCCTTTTAATTTAAAACATTGTCACACACACTGCCAATTTGGGGATCCAAACAGAATCCTGATGCATCCTGATGTTTCCCCATTATTCTTAGAGCGAGACAGCACACAGGTGAGAGAGAGGGAGAGAGGGAGAGAGAGAGAGAGAGAGAGAGAGAGAGAGAGAGAGAGAGAGAGAGAGAGAGAGAGAGAGAGAGAAAGAGACAGAGAGAGACAGAGACAGACAGAGTGAATGGTAACCAGAGGAAGGAATCAATATGGCTAGGAAGGTCCTCGGAAAGTTCATTCATGTTATGTGGTTACATTATCCAAGATGGTGGCCAAGATTGCTTCCATATTGATGAGGTCATCATCTAAGATAGAGGCAAACCACATGATTCCTTTTTGCTCAAATTGAACCCAACAATCTCTCTGTCATAACATAAAGAATAATTTTCCAGATTTCCCTAGGAATACCCATCCTGTAGACTCCTGGATGAATATTTACCAGGAACAGAGTAAACTCACAGTACTATGGATCTAGGCCTTAGGTTAATAGTATAGTTTGATGTATGTGTTCACTGGTCTTTTGTTACCGAAGAGTTCAACTGGCTTCCTAGTGTATACAGACAGAGATGGGTCTGAGGAGACCCACTTTGTTAGAAAAAAGAAAATATAGCTAAACCCCTTTGCCAGGGAGGAGGAAGGGTGTTGGTAGTTGAAATGTCATACATTTCTGTCCTTTTAGTGTTTGATCTTATTTTGTGATCTGATGAGTTGGGTGATCCCCAAGAGAAATCCCAGATGAGAAACAAAATGACACAGCACATGACTCAGGATAGGGGTCTTTATTGGGTTCAGTTTCTCTGCCAGTTAAAGAATTAAAGACTAGAAAGATTTCAAGCACAACAGGTAGTAGCAGAGAAGTATGAAAAGGAGCAATTAGGAAGTGTTTATTGGAGATGAGGACCACACTCACAAAGCAGGCAGACACAGTAAATGATGCAGAGGGGAAGAGTCAGAAAGCTGAAAATTCCAAGTTCTTCTCAAGGGCTGGGGTTGAAAGCCTCTAGGAGTTTTCTTCTGCTAATTAAAGGTTGGTCAGTTTGAAGATAGAACAGTTGGTTAACATATTCTGATCTAGCCTTGGGCTTAAGAAATCAGTCTATCAGCAAGAGGTTTGCTGGCAAGAAACAAAAGCCAACAAGACCTTGGTTTTAAGCTGTCAGACTTTTGTTTCAAGAGAGGTAGATGAAGAAGCCAGTCATGTTGTGAGTTTGCCACCTTTATTACTTCCTCTACCTATTTTCATGCCTACTAGGAGGTTTGCCTAAAATCTATCCTCTCATTTCTATCTCATAGGTCACCCTCGCTGCTGCTAGGTGCCTGGGGGACACTGACCGAACTCTTTCCACCTAATAAAGGGTAGGCAATGGGAGGCTCAACAGTCATGGTGTCTCAGTGAAGGGTTGATTTAAGTGGCCTTGATAAACCTTAACTGATGGCAATGATAAAAAAGGTAGAGGTAGTGTGTATTTTCAGAGTTTGTTATATGAGGGCAATAATATCTATAACATTAAAAAGTAAGACTATTATTAGTACTATATTTCCAAATAAGAGTATATTTGGAAATATAGTTGAAGAAGTTTTTCCTCATAAGATGAAGAAAATAGGGAAGAAAACCATCCAATGAATTCTTGGCAGGCTTTTTCATAAGCCCAAATCAGACTGATGATTTTTCTGCCCTCATCATCTAATTACACTGAAATGTACACTGTTTCCAGGCCCATTTATGTAGTTATACAATTCTATGAGCCTCCTTAAACAAATTGTGTTTGGAAGTTGGGTACTGAGTTTCTTCTACTACTTCTTCATTGGGAACATTAAGGGATTAACGAGTGAAATTATTCAACATTATGGTTGAATAAAGTTTTATTTATTTTGTTGTTCCATTTTTTTCTAACAATGTGATGTATAAATTTGTAGCCATCTAGACTGTGTGTCAGAAACTTTTTACCAAAATACTTTATAAGATCTGATGCTATTGTCTTTCCAGCAAGCTACACCTCTGCCCATGTATGACCTGTAATGTACAGTGCAAGTGAACACTGTGGGCCAAAATGAGTGAAATAATGGCTCCATTTTTTGCATTCACAACCAAAGATCAGCACTGTTAACTCTGACAACATGGTTTCTGGCTGAATCCTTGAGGCAGAGAACAGGGCTGGATAAAGCACAGGACATCATATTCTAGCTATGAAATTATTCTAAAAACAAGTTTATTGGGAAGACAATCACTAGTGAATTATAGATGTTCAAATAACCTCCTGCATGGTTAAGTATAATGTCTGAGGATTGAGAAAGAAACAAACTGATCATTTTATTATTGGGTATACTTTCCTTTGGGGTTTTCAAAGCCATGTAGGTGGGCAGAATTAATCATGTGCATTTTACTGTCATGGACAGGTAAAGATCTGGCCAGTGGGGAACTCAAAGGAATCTTAGAAGACATAGATCCCATCAGTACAGTGAAAAGTAGAGTTAGAAGCACTATTAGAAATTTGCCAAATCTTCTTTGATTCCCTCAAGCAACTTCTTGAAAAGGCTAATCATAGCCAATCAAAAGGGTAGCCAGTGAAACCAAAGAGGGCTGAATTGAGATTGTATATGCCTGTGCTTCTACTTAGCACCAGTTTTCACTTATATCCCAGGCATCATTATTGAACCTCATCCATAGTACAGATCAAGAATAGGATCACATGAATACTGAGATACAGAACTAGATTTCTCCACATTTCCTCCACAGGACAGACTGGGGTGGAGAGCCTATAAATCTCTCCTAATATAATCCATTGGAAATATCAAGCTAGGAAAATATAGCTTCTGATAAGCAAACATTAACTTCATGCAAGAATACTTGGGAGGCAAGAACAAGGTATAGACCACACTGGTATACTTATATCTTTATGCATAGAATTAAACAAGGGTATGAAAGCATAACATCTGCGAGACAGATAGTAGTTCCATCCAAATATCATCCTTAAAATGGACAGGTAGAGTGGACACTACTTCATTTCTAATTCATCAGTAGGACAGGTGAATGTTGGGAGGACATGGACACTGAGAAACAAGCAGTAGCTCTCTCTAAGATGTGGAGAGCACACTAGTTCACTCTAATCCTCCTAAGTAGAATACATTACAGATAGAATGAAATGATTTTTGAGAGACAGACACTAAGTCTTTCCAGGCCACCTGAAAACGTACTGCTGTGGAGAACACACTATTTCTCTCAAACTTTTCAGTAGAAAAGACCCAGGTTATGACAGTATGTATTCTGAGAGACAGACACAAGCTCAACAAAGTCTCTTTGGCAGGACACAATAAGGTGAGATGCACATTATTTCATTCCTTTCCTTATCTATAGGACATATATCAAGCTTGGGAAAGCTTGGGCTTTGAAAGTGAGAAAAAGCAGTTCTGTCCAAAATTCCCCAGTAGGAAATACTGAGGTACAGAACACTCTAGTTTAGTGCTACTCACCCCCATGGGGCATATCAGGTGTAGTAGGACATGGATTTCTAAAAGACTGACACTTGCTCCCTCCACTCTGTCTACTGTCTTACTCCATATAGAAAGCTGAGGAAGAGGCTTGGCGTGAGCTTTTATCTGTATGACAGTGTCCATTTATTCCAAATGGATTGGAATAAGAGTTATCCAGTGTGTTTTTCACCTCATTCTGTCCAATAAGAATCACCACTAAGCTCTGGAGTAGGGCAGATCAAGGTTAGTGAAACATAGTTGTTGTGAGGAACTCTCATTTGATCCACACATTCTTATTGGACAGAATGAGGTGAAGACTATACTGGGTAACTTCTATTCCAATTCATTTGGAAAATTTGAACACTGTCATACAGATAAAACTCATACCAAGCCCTTTCCTTAGGACACACTTATTGAGGAACAGTAGTCCACTCCTATTATCTTCCATAGGACAAAGCAATTTAGGAAATCATGGATTCTGATGTATAGACACTAGCTCCCACTACGCCTTCTCTGCTGTGGCAAGCACACTAAATCACTCCTATTTTTCTTATGACAGATGAAAGGTCCAAAAGCAGGTATTCTGAGACACATAAAAAAGCTTCATCCAAGCTTTCTTTGAAGGATAGAGTAAGGTGGAGAGCACACTGGAACTAACATAATTGTGCTCAGAAAAAAATGTATTCTGACACAGAATAAACCTCCTTCCAGGCCTTATTCATAGATTAGACTGAGTTGGCAACAATACTAGTTCACTCCTAGCATAGTCTTTACTACACATCCTAACATACTCCTTACTATACTTTGCACAACTAAGATACCAAGAGAATAATAACTACATTCAAGAATCTGCCACAAGACTTGGTGAGGTCAAGAGCCAAGTAATTCAGTATTTACCTCTTCTGTAATACAGATCAAGTTGGAGAAACATGGATTCTGAGAGACACATGCTTTTTCTTAGGATAAAGTAAAAACTCTAGCTCATTGTTAGTCTCTTCCATAGGACAGATGAAAGTTAGGATGATATTGAATCCTGAAAAAACACACTAGTTCCCCATAAGTCTCCTCTGGTGGACATGCTGAGACGGATATCAGAGATATACTTCCTTGGGAGGAAGACAAAACACTAGTTCTTTCCTAAATTCTTCTTTGGAAAGATTGAGGTATTACCTGGATGTTGAAAAACACATAACTCTATCTGAGAATTCTTTGTAGGACACACTGAGCTCTGATGTACAACACTACAATCCTAACCTTATCCATAGTAAAAATCAAGGTAAGGAAAACTTGGATGCTGATAAAGGAAAACATTCCTCCTTTAAGATGCTTTAGTAAAGCAAATCGAATTAGAGTAGAGTAGCTCAGTTCTAACCTTCTAGAAAGGATATATTAAGGTCAGGATGTCATGTTGTCTGAGAGACAAACACTAGATCCCTCCAATTCCCCTTCTTTTTTTTATTTCCTAAGGTTTTTTTTATTTACATTCCAAATGATTTCCCCTTTCCTGTTTCCTCCCTCCCTGAAAGTCCCATAAGCCCCCTTCTTGCCCTCTGTTCCCCATTCAACCCTCTCTCGCTTCTCTGTCCTGGCATTCCCCTACATCCAGTCTTTCCAGGACCAGGGGTCTCTCCTTCCATCTTCTTAGAAATCTATTGATATGCGAATTGTGTCTAGGGTATTCCGAGATTCTGGGTTAATATCCCCTTATTAGTGACTGCATACCATGTGTGTTCTTTTGTGATTGGGTTACCTCACTAAGGGTGATATTTTCAAGTTCTGACCATTTGCCTAGGAATTTCATGAATTCATTGTTTTTAATTGCAGAGTAGTATTTCATTGTGTAAATATACCACATCTTCTGAATCCATTCCTCTCTTAAGGGACATCTGGGTTCTTTCCAGCTTCTGGCTATTACAAATAAGGCTGCTATGAACATAGTGGAGCAAGGACACATGCTCCAATTCCCCTTCTATAGGACAGACTGATGTGCAGATCATGGTAGTTCACTCCTATCCTCTTTTGTAGGACTCGCTGAGATTAGCATAATAAGGATTGTGTTAGAGAGATTCTACCTCTATCTAAGCTTCCTTAGTAGAACAGACTGAGTTGGAGAGCAAACTGGCTCATGTCTTTCCTCCTCCATAGGACAGACCAATTTAGGACAACCTAGGTACTGAGGGATAGATATTTGGCCACTCCTATCATCCTCTATTGAATATACTGATTTGGATATTATAGTAGTTTGTTCCTAACTTTGTCATTGGGAAAGATTAAAGAAGGTTAGGACTACATGGTTTTGAGAAAGATTCTACTTCCCCCAAATATCCTTAAGAAAATATGAGGTGAAGAGAATAGTACTTCACTTCATACCTACTTAGTTAGACAATATGAGTAAGAATAAAATGTAATCTCAAAGACAGATTCTTGCTCTCTTAAGCCTACTTTGTAAGACAGATCGAGTTAGCACTTTATCGTCCTCAGTAGGACAGATCAAGTTAGTGTGACATAGAATTTAACAGATACCAGCTCCATACAAGCCTCCTCTATACTAAGACTGAGAAGAGCTCACTATTTCACTTCTAACTGCCTCTGTAAGACAGATCAAAATTTATTACAATTGGAATCTGAAAGACAGACACAATTTATATTGTGACAGACAACCAGCTTCGTCATTTGTTTCCCCACAAGAAACACTGAGGGACAATCACACTTAGTCACTCCTCTTCTTATTCATAGGATAAATCAAGACTAAGACAACATGGATTTTAAAAGGTAGACACAAGATCACTGCCAACCTCCTCAATAGAATGGACTGAATCAAGGAATACACTATTTCATTCCTGCATCTATCTTCCATAGGACAGATAAAGCTAGGAAAACATGGATTCTGTTAGATAGACATTAGATCCAAACAATCCTATTTAGACTATACTATGTCACTACTAACATCATGTAGAAGATTTGAGTTCTATCAGTTCTGTGAGAGAGACAAAGGCTCCCTCCTTTTCATTTCCAAATGATAGACTGAAGGGTTAAGCCCCATATGTCAACCTAACTATGATTAGCACAATATTATCCTTATAGAAAGATACTACCTTTCAGAAAGCCTCTGTAGAAGAAATTGAGATGGAGAGCATACTACTTCACCTACATGCTCTTCAACTGTACAGATTAAGATTAGGAAAGAACAGATGTCAATATTCTTTTCTAAGGCAGATTGATGTATTGTTTATACTAATTTATTCTTAAACTTATCAATGGGACAGATTAAGATTAAGACAACCTGAATTATGAGATATATAAGTTAATTCCCCCCAAGTGTATTTACTCAGTGTGACAGACATAAGCACTTCAATCCCAATCTCCTCCACTAGACAGTAGGTTATATGACATGGATTCTGAGAGAATGGCAGGAGCTCAGTTCATGTTTTCTGTGTAGGAAGGACTTTGCTTGAGGAGAACAAATTCTATCCTAACCTCTCTGTAGGACAGGTCAAGCTTAGTGAAACATAGATTGTAAGAAAATGGCACGAGTTTGCTCTAGCTCTTTTCTAAAAAGCACATTGAGCTATAGGACACTCTAGGTTACTTCTTTCTTTATATGAATGATAGATCAAGAAAAGGAGGGCATGGATTCAGAGAGACAAAAAGTAGTAATCTAAGATAGCTCTTCAAAGGATATACTTTGATATAGATCACACTAAGATAATCCTTTCCTTATTCACAGAAAAGATTAAGACAAATGGACTCTGAAAGACAGACAATTGTTAAGTCCATGCCTCTTCAGTGGAATTCATTGAGATGAATAGCTTACTATTTCCATCTTTAACTTCTCCATAGCACAAATATCTATGACATAGATGCTGATAGGCACTGTCTTCAAAAGATATTTTCCCATTTGTCAAACTTATGTAGAAAGCATACCAGCTAGATCTTTATCCTCCTCTGTTGAACAGACCAGGTTAGGATGACAAAGATTGTGAGATAAAGATGCTAGCTTCCTTCAATCCCCTTCTGTAGGACAGATTGAACTGTAGAGCAAATTATTTCTAACCTCATCAATAGGACCAATCAAGTAAAGACAAACATGGGTTATGAAAAACATACACTATCTCTCTCTCTAGCTCTAGCTCTTTTCTATAGGATTATTGAGGAGGAGAGTATGCTAGGTCACTCTAATCATTATCTGTAAAAAAGTCAGATTAAGACATCAGGCATTATGAGAGACAGGTACTAGCATTCACTAATTCTCCTCATTGAAAATTTTGAGGTGAAGAGCTCACTATTTTACTTCTAATCTCATTTTGAAGACAGGTGAATCTCTGCATAGCACACTTTCTGAGAGACAGACATTATTTCTCACCATGAAATTTCTGTAGGAAGAATGAAATGGAGAATATACTAGTGCACTCTTACCTTTTCAGTTGCATAGATCAAGGTTAGGGCCATCTGGATTCTCAGGGAGAGACACTATTTCCTTCCAAGAAATATTTTAATTAAAGACTGAGGTTGAATGCATACTAGATAACTCTTAACATTATCAGTGTGAAAGGTCAGGGTTAGGGCAACCTAGATTCTGAGAGAGAAAAAAATATTGGATTCCAAGTCTACACAGTATGACAGGCTGTTGTGGAGAGCCCTCTAGTTCCTTTGTAATCTCCTCCTTCCATGGGACATATCATAACTTGTGAAACATGGGTTCTGAGAGAATGACTCTAGGTCACTCCATGCATCCTCTGTAGGACATACTATAGTGAAGTGTTGAGGAATTCACTCTCTCCTTCCTATGTAGGAGCTATCAAGTTTAGGATAATATGGATTCTGAGAGACACACACACACAGTCACACCAATTCTTTTCCATAAAATATATTGATGTATAGATCACATTAAGTCACTTCTCTCCAAATTTGCAGGAGTGGTCATGATTAAGATAACATGGATTCTCAGAAATAGACCTTAATTTCCTTCAAGTCTTATCAGGACAACAGACCGAGAGGGAGAACTCAATATCTTATCCACAATCTCCTCTAGAGGTTAAGTTTAATATAACATTGATTCTAACAATCAGACACTAGATCACATCAGGCCTCCTTTGTATGGCACACTGAGGTGGAGTTCTGACTAGTTCACACCTATCTTCTTTAGTAGGACAAAACAAGTTTAGGACATTGTGTATTCTGAGAGACATATAGTAGGTCACTAAAGACTTTTGGATGGGAAGACAGGGCAATGGAATACTACTTTACTCATAAGCTCATATGGAGGGCAGATCAAAATTAGTCCGACAGGGATTAGATTGAGAGAATATCAGCTCCTTCAAAAGTCCTTCCTGGGACAGACTTAATTAGAATGTACAGTAATACACTCCTAAGATATATGTACAATTGATCAAGGCTAGGATCACAGATACTACCTGCCTGCTTTTCCTCCTCCATATTAAAGATTTAGGTAGGGGCTGGAGAGATGACTCAGCAGTTAAAAGCACTGACTGCTCTTCTGAAGGTCCTTAGTTCAAATCCCAGCAACCACATGGTGGCTCACAACCATCCGTAATTAGATCTGACGTCCTCTTCTGGAGTGTCTGAAGACAGCTCCAGTGTACTTACATATAATTAATAAATAATTTTAAAAAAAGATTGAGGTAGAAAACACATTAATCCAATCTAGTCTCTTCAATGGGACAGAAAATGATTAGGAGAACACACATTCTGTGAGAGAAACACAATCTCCTTCCATCCCTTTTTATTAGGGCAGATTGATAAAACACACTAGGTCACTCCAATAATCCTCCAAAGGACAGGTCAAGTTAGGACAACATGGAACCTTGAGAACACACAGAAGCTGCCACTAAGCCTAGTTTAGCACATTAGTTAACCTGTGACCTTTGGCATTGAAGAGATCAATTGTGAAAAATTGATTTAGAGAAACAGATACTAACTACCTTCAAGCTATTTAATAGGACAGAATCAGGTAGAGTGCATACTAGCTAACTTTTAAACTTATCCATTGGAAAAATCAAGGTTAGCAGAAAAGGGATTGTTAGAGTGAGTTACTAGATAACCCCATGCCTCCTAAGGGAAGACTGATGAAGACACCAAACAACTTCATTCCTGTATTCTTCAGAAGGACAGATAAGGCTTAGGCCAACATCATTTCTCAGAGTCAGAACGGGCAACCTCCAGGATTCCTCAATAGGACAGAGAGACAGGGACTGAGCACTACTTCAATGAAACACTTACCTGTAGGACATATAAAAGTTAGGTAGAGCAGGATTTTGAGACACATAAAGTAGCTTCACCCAAGCCTCTTTTTTAGAAGATACTAAGATGGTGATCATAGTAGTTTCTCCTAACCTGCTCTTTAAGACAAGCTGTGTTAGAAAAATATGGATTTTGAGATATAGATGCTAGCTCCTTCCAGGCCTTTCATACAGGGTAAAATAAGGAGTAACTATGCTAGCTCATACTGTTTTAAGATATGAAAGATCCATGTTGACAAAAACATGAATTGTGAAAGACAGAAAATAACTTCTACTGGCTGCCTCCATAGGGTAAGCTAAATTGATGCGCACACTAGTTCTCTTGTAGCGTCCTCCATAGACCATGCTTATTTCAACTTGGAGCTTCAGAGACAGACTCTAGCTCTGCCCACTGCCATCATTTCGGGCAAACTGGGATGCAGAACATTCAAGTTCACTCTTATCCTCATCAGTAATCAAATCATGATTAAGAAACAATGGATTATAGGAGACAGACAGCAGGTCCCTCCAAGACTCTTTGGAATGACAGAATGAAGATGACTGAATATAACAAACAGGCAAAACATAGGACAACCAGGATTCTGATACTAATTTTATCTACATGACTCATTAGGATAGAATGAAATGTAGAACATATTAGTTCACTCTGAATCTCCTTGATTAGACAGATCAAAGTTATCACTACATTGATACTGAGAGACAGGATTAAGGCTCTTCCATGTTTACACATTAAGACAGACTGATAGAGATTGCTTACTTCACTTCTAAAGCCATCCTTGAGAAAAATCAAACACAACATACACATTGAGAACCAACAGGTATTCTTTCCAAGCCTACACTATATGCCTGTCTCACTTGGAGAGCACACTTGATCATAGCTATCTTTCTCCAATGCACTGATAAGATTTGGATGTATGGATTCTGAAAGAAGGCAGTAGCTGCTTCCAAAGCCCCTCCCTATGTCAGACTGGTGTTAGGAGCACACTGATTTTCTCCAACCTTTATCTGTACAATAGAAGAAGGTTAACAAAGCATGGATTCTGCAAGTAAGACTCTACTCCTTAGTTGTCTATTCAGAAGGACAGACTGATGTAGAGAGCATGCTAGTTCACACCTACAGGTGCGTGTGTGTGTGTGTGTGTTTGTGTGTGTGTGTGTGTGTGTGTGTGTGTGTGTTTGTACTCATGTGCGGGTAAGTGTTTGTGAATAACTGATCAAGGACAGTAGATTATGGATCCTGAGAGGAAGACACTAGCATTCTTCATGTTCTTCCTTTGGAAATATGAGGTGTAGTTCACACTCAAGTTAGGACTACATGGAAAATGGGATGGCAGGAGGGAGAGAAAAATCAGGCCTACTTTGCAGACATACTCATGTGGCAAGCACAATAGTTCATTCTTATGGCCTTTACTTGGTCAGTTAAGGTTAGAGAGCAGTAGATTGTAGGAAGCACTAGCTTCTTAAAATCCTTATTGTTAGGAGAGATTGACATAAAGTTCATACTGTTTTTCTTCTCAGACTATCAGTGGTACAAATTAAAGATAATATAATTCATATTCTTTGAGTCAGACACTAGCTCTCACGATTCTTCCTGTATAGTATAGACTGAGGTACAGAGTGCCCTATGTCACTCCTGCCCTTTTCCACATAAGAGATGATGGCTGAAGAATCTTAGATTATGAGATATGAGCACTATCTGCCTTATGATTTCTCAGTAGGACAAACTGAGGTATATAGTATACAGTTTATTTCAAATGTTCTCTGGAAGGAAGATCTAATTTGGGATGACATCCATTTTGAGAAACACACACCAGTTCCATAGGGTTTTTCTCCATATAAGATATGAGATATAGATCATGCTATGTTTGATCTGTACTTATCCATAGGATAGATACAGGTTATAACTATGTGGATTCTGAGAGACACACACTACTTCCTAACAAGTTTCCTCTGTAAGACTGTTAGAAAGCACACTAATTCAGTCCTGACATGATCTTTAAGACTTTCCTAGGTTAATGCATCATAGAATCAGAGATACTAGATCCCTAGAAGCACACTTGGTGCACTATACTGATGGTGGGGCACACTTAATTTACTTGTAAACAAATTATATCAAGAATTGAAGTAGAAAATAAATTAACCGAATCTTAACCTCTTCCATAGGGCATATCAAGTAAGTTTTGATAAAGGGAGATATACATGAGCTCTGCCCTAGCCTCCACCTTAGTTCAGACTGAGGAAGAGCACTCATTTACTTTAAAAATTAACCATAGCATAGGTCACATGTTTGTGCACATGGATTCTGAGATGTAGACACTAGCTCTTTGTGAGCTTTCTCCTTAGGAAAGTCTGAGTTTCAGAACACTATAGCTCATTCTGCACCTCCTTCATAGGGCAGAGTAAGTTAGGATGATATAGATTCTCAGAGACAGTCACAAGCTCTATCCAGGCCTTCTTAGTAAGACTTTAGTGAGGTGAGGGGTACATGCAGTCCTTCCAGTCCTCTTCAGTTTGAGATCATTATGGTTAGCACAATATGAGTTCTGGGGGACATATATGAGCTCCTTTCAATCCTCCTTGGTAGTACAGACTGACTTTGAAAGCACATTACTACACTCCTCTTTTATAGTACAAATTGTGTTTGGATTTCAAGGATTCTGAAATACTGGCCCTAGCTCCCTCCAAAATGTCTCCCTAAATCACACTAAATTGAAGATCACAGTAGTCACCTCCTAACCTGCTTCTTAGGGCTGATCAAGGGTAATAGAACTTGGATGTTGAGATACAGACTCTAGCTCACTCCAAGCCTCATTTTTGAGACAGACAGAGATGGAGATACTGCTTTCTCTGTAGAAGGGATTATTATGTATAATACCCTAGGCCACTCTTATCCTTTTCAATAGGTTAGAGCAGCATTCTGAGATACTGTCACAAGCTCCCCCAGGAGTTTCCTATGTAGGATGGATTGAGGTGGATAACATACTAAACTCCTTGGTTCATCTCCAGGACAGATCCAAATTAAGAGAGTCCTTGAATTCTGTGAGAAAAATACTAGTTCCCTCCAAACTTCCTCTGTAGGGCCAAATGAGGTACCAAGCATACTAGTTCCCTCCTAAACACCTGAATAGGACAACTCAAATTAATATAGTGTGGATTTTGACAAGAGACATGAGTTCCAACCGAGCCTCCTTTGTAAGACAGAGTGAATTGGGGGTCAAACTAACTCATTCATATGTTTCCTAATAGAATAGACCAATGTCAGAATGGAATGGATTCTGAGATACAGTCACTTGTACTCTCTAAACCTCCTATTCACAACAGATTGATTTAAAGTACACTAGTTAATCTCTCATCTTCTGTAATACATATAAATGTTCTGATGACAAGATCTTGGAAAAGAAACATTAGCTCCATATTGTCCTACTATGTACGACACACTCAGGTAGAGTATGGTGGGTCACTTCTATCCATATCCTTAGGAAAGATCTATAATAGGACAACCTGAATTCTAAGAGAAAAAGACAAACTCCCTCCATATATCTTTTTTTAGTATTTATTTATTTATTTATTTTGATTTATTTACATTTCAAGTATTATCTCCTTATCTAGTTTCCCTCTCTCCAAGAAATCCCCCTCCACCTGCTTCTATGAGGGTGTTCCTCCACTCTCCCTCCATATATCCTTAATAGTATAGACTAAAGTGGAGAATACAACAGTTCCTTCCTAACCTCCTCCATATGACATTAAGTTTCAGGAATATGTGCATACTGAGGAAAAGATACTAGCTTTCTCCAGACCTGCTCCATAGGATATTCTGAGGAGGGGAACACAGTAGTTCATTCATAAGCTCTTCCATAGTAAAGATCAAGTTAGAACAAAATGGACCCTGTGAGATACATTCTAAACACCTACAATCTTCCTTTGTAGGATAGACTGAGATTTATAGTTCACTACTCCTATCTTGCTCAGGAGGATATGGAAAGGCCAGGATGAGATTAATTTTGAGAGAGACAGGTGCTATCTCACTCCATGCCTCCTTCTTATGACAAAGTTAGAGAACACATCGGTTCCTTTGTAACCTTATCAAAAGGTCATATAAAGAAATGGGCAATGGGAATTCTGAAAGACAGAGCTCCTCCCAAGATGTCCTCCATAAGGCACACTATACTTAGGTATAGAATAAGCTCATTCACTCATAACTTCCTCAAAAAAATCAAGGATTAGAACACATAGATTTTAAAAAGCATACAAGGACCATCCAAACCTTTTCTGTTGGACTGACTGAAGTGGAGAACACACTAGTTCACTACTACCCTCTTCTTTAGGCCAGATCAAGATTTAGGTGACAATGATTCTGAAATATAAGCCCTGACTTTCCTTCAGTCCTCCACCTTAGGGCAATTGAAGTAGATAACACAGTATATCTCTTTTATCCTTAGATATAAGGCAGATCCCATTTAGTACAAAATGCATTCTGAGACAGACATTATCTTTCTCCAGGCTACTTTGGTAGGAAAGAATGAGGTAGAGTTCAAGTTAGTTCATTCCTAACATATTCAAAAGAACAGCAAGGTTAGAATAACAATAGTTCTGAGAGAATGAGAATAGGTCCCTCCAAGATATTTTATTATGAAAAGGACAGGGAGATCTGAATACTAGTTCACTCATAACCTTGTCTTTTGGCCAGATTAACATTTGAACAACAGGGATCTTGTGCTTGAGTGTGAGAAACTATGCCTATGAGTATTCAGCAGGACAGACTTATATACAGAACATTGTCTCACTTCTAATATCCCATCAAGGATCACAGATAGGATACATGGCATCTGAGAAAATCACTACCTACCTCCTGTTATTTCTTCATGTTATAGATCAAGGTAGAGAAAACACTATATGATTCCTACAATCTTTCTAGGGTAGGTAAAATTATGCAAACACAGAAAATAGCTCACTCCAAGGCTACTCCATAAAACATATTTAGGTGGAGATCACAGTAGTTCATTCTTAACCTAATGTGGTGGAGAAATCATGCAAGTTAAAAAATGAATTCTGAGAGACATATACTTTCTCCCACCAATCATCCTGTAGACAAAATGTGTGGGTACACTAGTTCATTCCTATCCTATTGGACATCATGTTACCGTGGTTAAAAGCCACTGATACTAGCTCCCTACAAGAATAGACTGGGTTGGAGGACAGATTAGTTTACTACTGCACTCTTCCATAATTGAGATTAAGACAATATGAATTTTGAGGGATAGACACTAGCTCTCTATAAGCCTCCTCCTATAGAACAGTGAGATAGATGGAATACTACTTTACTCCTGTATTCCTTCATAGGACAGATTAAGGATAGGATTGCATAGATTTAAACAGACAGACAGTAGCTCTTACCTGTCTTTCTCTGTAAGCCATATGGAGGTGTACATCACATTAAGTCACACTTATCCTTTTGAGTAGGACACAACAAGGTTAAAAGAACATGGATTTTTACAGAGACACTAGCTCCCTCCAAGTCTCCTCAGTAGGTTGAACTGAGATGGAAAGTACACCACTTCTATCTTAAACTCCTCCTTCGCATAGATAAAGTTATAGAGATAGTGATTCTGGCAGATACAGACAAGCTTCCTCTAAGCCTCCAGCATTGGATTCTCTGAGGTAGAGAACACACTGCTTCACTCCTATACTCCTCTGTACTTCACTACTATTGTCCTCTGTTGGACAGTGTGAGTTATAATGATGAGGATACTCAGAGACAGTTATAGCCCCCTTTCAATCCTCCTTTTTAAGACACACAGAAGTGTAGTGCAAAATATTCTATTCCTAACTTCTGCTGGATAGAAAAGTAAGCACAAATTAGATTTGAAGGGAAAACACTATTCTTCCAAGCCTCCTATACAAAACAGACTGAAGTAGCGAACATGCTCATTCTTTTCTGTATTCCTCAGTAGGACAGATTAAGGTTATAACATTGATCCTGAAAAACAGATACAAGCCTCTTCTGTAGGGAAGACTGTGTTGGAGAGCACACAGGTAAACTCCTAAATGTAACCAAATACACATCAGAATTATCACAACATAGATTTAGAGAGACAGACTTCAGTGTACCATAGAATAGACTGAGGTGGTGAGAACACTATTTCATTTCCTACGTCTTCATTTTGACATAAATTGTTAGAAAGATTTAGGTTATGGAAAATAGAAACTTACTACCTCCAACTCTCAATCTCTAAAACTGACCATGGTTACTCATGGGTTCTGAGAGATAAGACACTAGATGCCCATAGACCTCATTCATAGTACAGAATGATTTAGAGGATAATCTCACTCAAAACTTCCTCTGTAGAGTATTTCTAGTTTAGAATATCTGGCTTTTTGAGATTCAGATACAAGCCTTCCTAGGCTACAATGTAGGGACAACCTGAGGTAGAGACCATAGTACTTCTTTTGCAAAATCATCCACAGGACAGATCAAGGTTTTGGACAACATGAATTCTGAGAAGCAGCTCCCCCAACACATATACTGCATTAGTACCATAAACTCAGGTAGAGATAACTTTAGTTCCATTGCATACTCCTCCACAGCACATGGTATATTAAAACAGCATGGATTTTAAGAGTTACACAAGATTATCACCCAAGTTTCTTCCATCCTATAGAGAACACAGTACTGGACTCTTTGCCTTCTTTGTTGAACAGATGAATTTAGAATGATATGGATAATGAAAGACAGATTAGAGCATCCTCTAATCCTCCTGTTAGGACAGACTGGTTAGCGAGCATACTAGTTCACTCCTAACCTCCTCTGTTATACAGGCAAAACTTGAATTACAAACATTCCAAGAGATAGACAATAGCTCCCTCCATCTCCGTTCAGTAGGACACTGAGGTGTACATTCTAGGTCAGTCCTATTTAATCTCTAAGAGTTATAATGCTTAAAATATATGATTTCTATTTGACAGACACTATATTCCTCCTAGATTCCTCAGTAGAATATAATGAGACTGAGAACATACTAGTTTACTCCAAACTTTACCCATAAGAAACATCAAAGTTGATGTGCTATAGATACTAGGAGACAGACCCTAGTTCAATATAAGCCCATTTCACAGGTCAGTTTTATATGGCAAATGTATATCTTTGCTCCTAATGTTGTTCATACACTAGATGGGGGTTAGAACAACACATATTTTGAATTGTAGATACTAACTCCTTACAACCTTCTTGTGTAAGACACACATATAGCAAACATACTCATGCATTCCAAACATTATCAATAGGAAAGAGCAAGAATAATAGGAAATAGACTCTCACATATTGACACTAGCTAACCAAGGCACCTCACTTAGACATACTGAGCAATAGGAAGCACACTAGTTTATTCCAAATTTTCTCTATAAGACAGATCAGTTAGAACTGTGTTGATACTAAAAGACATAAACCAACTCTCTCCATGCTGAACCTTTAGGACATACTTAGGTGAAAAGCAAAGTAGTTCACTCCTTAATTCTTGCACTTGAGAGGTCAAGCAAAGGACAAAAGAATTCCAAGAGACAGACACTAACTTCCACTAATCCTCATTTTCATGGACATCATGTTACATTGATTCACAGAGAAAGACATTAGTTCCTGACAAGGATTGACTGTGGTGGAGTGCATAGTACCTTACTCCAATCCCCCTTCTAATTCAGATCAAGTTAAGCAAACATGGATTTTGAGAGACAGACACTAGATTTCTATCAGCTTCCCCTGTAGGATAGACTAAGGTGGAGAACATACTACTTTGCTCATGATTCCTATGTAAGATAGGATGGCATGGGTTCAAACAGAAAGACAGTAGTTCTCCCCTGGTTTCCTCCACAGGATATACTGAGGTATAGATCACATGAAGTATCACTCATCCTTATGAATAGGACAAATTATGAACTGTACATAACACAATTAACTCCAAGCCTGCTTTGTGGGACAATTCAAGGTTACCAAAGCATACATTCTGAGGGACAGACACTAGCTCCCTCCAAGCTTCTTCCTTAGGATGTACTAAGTTGGAAAGCACACTAGTTGACTATTGTCCTTGTTAGTAAGACAGACAAAATTCTTATAATTTACAGTCCAAGAGACAGATACAAGGTGACATGTTTTCACTGTAGGACAGACTAGAATGCACTGGACACTAGGTTATTCATCTTTCTCAATAACATATTACATATATTACATATATGACAGGGTCATAAATTCTGAAAGAAAGATGCGCACTTTCCATAAGCCCTGTTTGTAGAATGGACTGATCTGTAGAACATATGACTTCACTCAACTATTCTGTACACTGGGTTCATGTTAAGACAACATGGTTTCGAGAGGAAAATAATATGTACATCCAAGCTTCCTTTGTAGGACAGAATGAGGTAAAGTACACACTTCTAATCCACTGTAGTACAGATAAATATTCAGATGACGTGGGTTCAGAAAAACATTAGCCACATGCAATCTGTGATGTACTGATGATCATGTTAAAGATAACTACCGTTATCTGTAGGATAGATCAATATTTAGAAAACCTGAATTCTAAGAGACAATTCTAAAAGTATCCTCTGTAGTAAAGTCTGATGTGGAGCACAGAATAGTTCATTCTTAATCTCCTCATTAGGACATTATGGAAAAATGTGAAAATGAAGAAATTGGGAAGAAGAAACACTAGTTGCCTCCAAACTTCCTTTTTAAGGCATGCTGAGGTAGATATTCTAGTCTACTCAAAACCACTCCTGTAGGAAAGATCAAGTCAAGTTAGGACAATATAGATCCTGAGAGGCAAACACTAGCTTTCTCCAATCCTCCTTTGTAGGACAGAGTTTGGCAGAACACTGTTCACTTGTGGGAATAAAAAGAAAAGAAAGCGTGGGGCCTGGCACGCGCGGATGGGGGGGGGGAAGTGGCACGCGCCAGGCTAGGCCTGCGGTACGCTGGCCTCCCTCTCTGGCCAAGGTAGCGTGCATATGCAGAGGACACAGGCAAGATGCATGCGTGCCTCAGCCTAACAGGGAGAGGGCGGTCACACACCCCCGGCTGGTTCCGTGCATGGTGCGCGGGAGCGCAGAGAAATGCCACACAGAAGGCGTTCTGGTGTGGATCTCTCTGCGCATTACCTGTGCTCAGACTGTCCACATGGCTGAACCCCAGAGTCTCAGAAGGCGCATACCAGCTAGCTCCGTGTGGCGAATTTAATAAGAAGTAGCCCATAGTTTTGATGTTTTATTATTAAGAAAATAGAAAGAGAAAAGAGATAGAAAGACAAAGAGGAGAAAATAGATAAGAAAAGCCATGACCACGTGGAAAGGGGAGAAAATGGAGAGACAGAGAGATAGACAAAGAAGAGGGCCTGTGGAGAACAAGCAGGAGAGAGAGAGAGAGAGAGAGAGAGAGAGAGAGAGAGAGAGAGAGAGAGAGAGAGAGAGAGAACGTGCTGAGGGGTGTTATCTATAGTAAGTTGGGTGGTCAAGTAACCAGGAGGCGGGCAGAGTGTGACTGTAGGCAGGTGACTGCCTAGGCGGAGTTAGGCTAGAACCTGAGGCGTGGCCACAAGTCTCATTAAGGTCCCACATTCACTCATATACTACTCTGTAGTACCAATTAAGTAAGGTCAGACAACATGTATTCAGAGAGACAGACAAGCTTTCCCTATAAGCGTCCTCAGTGAAACAGATGGAGGATCATCCTATTAGAGCAGTTCAAGGTTAGCACAGCATGAATTATGAGAGATTTTAACTCCTGTCATGCCTCAATAGACTGAATTGGAGAGCAGACTAGTTCACTCCTGTCCTCCTTCATAAAACAGACCAAGTTAGTTCACCATGTATTCTGAGAGATAAACACTGGCTCCTTCAAAGCCTCCTCCATAGTACATTCTGACATGAACTCTCTAATACACTCCTGTCCTCTTTAGATCATAAATGCTGAGAGACAGACTGTAGCTCCCTTCAATCCTTTTAGGTAGGACAGAATGAGATTGAATGAACACTAGATCACTCTTAACCTTATTCAGAGGGCTCCTTATATCTGGGACAACCTCTAATAAGAGATAGATAAGTTAAATCCCTCCTAGACACCTTAGTAAAACAGACTGAAGTGGATTGCTCTCTACTCCTAATTTCCTCTGTAGAAACAATCAAGTTTAGGATGACATGGTTCCAGACATTATTTAGCTTCTACCATCATTTGTCAGACAGAGAAGTGGAGATCATATTAGTTCACTCTAAACCTCTTTTCCAGGACAGACCAAGGTTAGAAAGATATGAATTCTGAGAGACAGATACTAGTTCTCTCCAATCCTACCCTATAGCATAGACTCAGGTAGAGAGGACAGTATTTTACCCTCTTTCCTTACCTTGTCTGTAACAAGAATCAAACTTTGTGGAACATGAATTCAACGAGACAGAAACTACCCACTACCTCCCTCTGAGGCTCTTTTATAGACACCCTGAGGTAGAAAGCATGCTAGATTTCACTTAACCTTATCCATATTTCAGGTCATGTTTACAACAACATGGATTCTGTGAGATATACACTAGCTCGTTCCTAGCCTGGTAAATAGTGCAGATGGAATTGGAGAGCATACTAGTTCACTCATAATCTCATTACAGATCAAGTTAAAATGGCATGGCTTCTAAGAGACAGACAGGAGCTTCTACCAAACCCCCAGGTCTGGACAGACTGAAGCAGAGAACACACCAGTTCTCTCCTAAACTTATGCAGAGGGCAGATTTTGGTTGTTATAATATGAATACTGATAGAAACAGACAGACACAATCCCTTTCTAAGTCTCCTTCATAAGCTTCTGTTACTCAAACTGAGTTACAGAGAGAGTACTAGTTCACCCCTAACCTCCTTTGTAGAACTGAACAAGTTTAGGACAAAGTACACATAGAGAAACCAACATTAGCTCCATCCATGCATCTTTTGTAGTGAGGTATAAAGCATACTAATTTCTCTCAGCCTTATCCATGGAATGATGTAGTTTAGGAGGATATGTATTCTAAGTGATAAAAAGTGTTTTTTTGTCTTTTTCAGGGTTTAAATATTTGCTTGTTTGGGTATTTGAAAATCATGTAATGTCTATCTCACACTGAGCGCAACTCCCTGATAATATGACCCCATCTCCGATCAGGCACAGATATCTGTGGGATATTCACATCTTAGCTATTAAATATAGACATTTAGAGCCTTTTGTAAGCAGAGAACTTTACTGATTAGAATGGATGAAGGAAAAAGAAGTTTCCATGGCTTTAGTGGGTAAGTGAGTAGGGCCCCCAATTAGCAAAATAAATAGAGGAAGGAACTCATAATCTCAGCTTAGAGGATATTAAGTTTCAGGATTTTGAGATAGTTTCTAGGGAGAGGGAGAGAAGAAAACTACCACACAATTCTATTTTAAAACAGTAGTTGGCCTCTCTCACCTTGAACATTGCAGAAGTGTCAGGTATACAGGAACTAATTCAACAGTCTCTGTCTCCATATGGAGAGCACGTTTCCAAATTTCCTTAAGAATGCGCTTAGATCAGATTTCAGTATGAACAGGGTCAGGTCAAATTACTATGGAGCCAGGCCTTAGGTTAATACTATAGTTTGAAATATGTGTTCACTAGTCTCTGGTCACTGAACTGGCTTCCTAGGGTACAAAGACAAAGGTAGATCTAAGGAGACCCTCTTTGTTAGAAAGAAGAAAATAAAATTACCTACTGTGCCAGGATGGAGGAAGAGTGCAGGGAACTTGCCTGTCAAATTTCCTGTCCTTTTAGGGTGTGGCCTAATTTTGTTATTTTATGAGTTTGGTGATCCCCAAGAGAAATCACAGATAAGAAACTGAATGATACAGAACATGACTCAGGATAGGAGTCTTGCTTGGATTCATTTTCTCTGCCAGTTAAAGAATAAAAGACAGGAAAGATATCAAACACAGCATGTAGCAGCAGAGACATATCCAAAGTACCAAACACAATGTCTTTCCTGGGACTGAGGACCACACTCATATAGCAGGTACACAGAAAAAATGATCATCTACAAAGCTGAGGGGACACTCAGAAAACTGGCAAGCCCAGGTTCTTCTTAGGAACTTGCATCTGAAAGTTTCTAGAGAGTGTTGCTCCCCCTATTTAGAGTTGGTCACTTTGAAGACAGGTAAGATTGTGATTAGCTAGCAAATGTTGTTGACATGTCCTGATGTAGTCTTGAACTTATGGAGTCAGTCTATCATTCTGGGCTTGCTTGCTGGAGAAAAAAAGCCAATAAAGCTTTTATTTTGAGCTGTAAGTCTTTTGTTTCAAGTCTTCAGGAGGGAGGAGAAGCCAGCTGTTTTGTGAGTTTGCTACCTTTTTTTACCCAGCCTTTGGTCTTTTCCATATCTCTTTGCCAGGGAGTCTCTCTAATACCTTGTTTGTCATATTAACTTCAGAGGCCTTCCTCACTGCAGTTAGTGGGTGAGGGACACTGACAAAGTGTATATGATGGGATGGTCAACTGTCGGAGTCCCTCAGAGGAGCATTGGTCTAAGGGGCCTTGATGAAAGGTAATTGCAATTGCAATGATAAAGAATATGAGTCAGAAAGGTGGAGGCAATGTGTAACTTCTGAGTTTGTCATATGACAGCACTAATGTCTATAACATAGATGTGAGATTATTAGTGATACTGTATTTCCTACTAAGACTATATTTCCAAAAAAATTGTTGAAGAATTTTTGCCCAAATTAGATCAAGAAAATAGACAAGAGAACCATCCAAAGAATCATTAGGAGGTTGTGTCATAGGTTGATGATTTTGCGGCCACCATCATCTGCTTACTTTGAAATGTATGCCATATCCAGGGATATTTTTATAGGTTTGCAGCCCAGGTGTCTTTTCATCAATAAATTTGTGTTAAGAACTTGGGAACTGAGTTTCTTCTGTTGTAATTTCATTGGGCACATGAAGAGATTAATGAGGAAAATTCCTGGACATCATGATTGACAAATTTTTTCTTTCCTTTTAATTGTAAGGTGGAATTTAATTTAGTGCCTGCCTAGAC
The DNA here is from genome assembly GCA_036184795.1 of Tokudaia tokunoshimensis. Taxonomy (NCBI): domain Eukaryota; kingdom Metazoa; phylum Chordata; class Mammalia; order Rodentia; family Muridae; genus Tokudaia; species Tokudaia tokunoshimensis. The sequence continues at coordinate 42,755,819 of BTHU01000023.1, forward strand.
TATGTACCAGAAACTATTTACCAAAATCTTTTAGAAATCTTGATGGTTCTTTTCTACCATGGAAAGATGCCTCTGCCCATGTATCAGCTGTAATGTCAAGGAGAATTGGACAATATAATCCAAACAGGATCAAAATCAAGGTTCCATATGTTGAGCTTGTTGTATATGCTTATAGTTCTACTTAACATAAGTTTTTCTTATAACCCAGACATCATTACTGGAACTCATCTACAATACAGACCAAGGATAGGATGAAATGGCTACTGAGAAACAGAAATAAATCTCTCGAAGTTTCTTTTACTGGACAATTGAGGTGGAGAGCACACTAGGTTACTCTTCATATAATCCATAGGAAAGACCAAGCAAAGACAACACAGGTTCTTTGAACACACACTAGCTTTCTGCAAGAACCTCAGTATAGGGGAATTCCAGGACAGGGAAGAGGGAGTGGGTGGATTGGTGAGCAGGGGGAGCGGGGATGGGTTAGGGAATTTTTGGGTAGGTGGGGGAACCAGAAAAGGGGACAACATTTGAATTGTAAATAAAGAATTTTTCTAATAAAAAGGAGAATTGTTGGAAGATCAGACCATGGTTGGGAGCACACTATCTCACTTATATCTTTATACATAGAATAATTCATGGTTAGGCAAAATGGGATCTGAGAGACAGACAGTATTTTCCTCCAAATATCATCCTTAAAATGGACAGGTAGAGTAGGCACCATTTGATTTCTGACTCCTCTGTAGGACAGGTGAAGGTCAGGAGGACATGAATTCTGAGAGAAAGGCAGTAGCTCTATCTACAGTGTGGAGAGAACACTAGTTAGTTCTAATCCTCCTAAGTAGGGACATAGCAAGGATAGGATGATTGTGAGAGATACCTTTCTCCTTAGGACATACTGAAGTAGAGAACACACTATTTCTCTCATAACCTCTCCATTAAGAAAGACCCAGGTAGTAACAATATGTATTCTGAGAGACAGATACAAGCTTAATAAAAGCCTTTTTGGTAGGACAGAATGAGGCAGAGTACACAAGAGTTCATTCCTTTCCTTATCTATAGCACCTATATCAATCTTGGGAAAACTTGGCCTTTGAAAAAAAGAAAAACTAATTCTGAACAAAATTCTTCAGTAGCACAGACTGAGGTACACAGCATATTAGGTTACTCCTAATGACCTCCATAGGGCAGATGACACTTAGGAGAATATGGATTTCCAGGAGACTGACACTAGCTCCCACAAGTTCCTCTACTGCCCTCCTCTATATTGCAAGACTGAAATAAATAACATATTAAATCACCCCTAACCTCTTGGGTAGGGCAGATCAAGATTAGTGTAACAAAAATTGTGTAAGGAACCCTCACTGTATCCATACATCCTTATTAGACAAAATCTGTTGAAGGATATATTAGGTCAGTCCTATTCTACTCTATTGGATATGGGAATGGTTACTGGCCAAAAGATACTAGCTCAAAGCAAACCCCTTCCCTAGGTCACACTGAGTTAGAAGAATAGAGTTGTTCATGCCTAATATATTCCATAGCATAGATCAATTTAGAACAACATCGATTCAGAGAGACAAACACAACCTCTTACCAAACCTTCTCTAGGAAAATGCTAAGTGACACCTATTATTCTATTTAGGATTGACAGAAGTTCTGAAAACAGGTATTCTGAGAGACAGAAATGAGCTTTCTCCATTCCTCCTTTGAAGGACAGACTAAGGTGGAGAGCAAAGTGGAGCATAACTAAACTTGTACTTAGAGCAGATGAAAATTAGAAAGAAATGTATTCTGGAACAAAATGTAACTCCTTCCAGGACTTCTTCACAGAGTAGACTGACATGGAGATAATACTAATTCACTACTAATTTACTCCTTAATCGAGATCAATGTTTGGGCATCATGGACACTGAGTGACTTACAACAACTACATCCAAGTATCCTTCACATGTCATGCTGAGGTAGAGAGCCAAGTGATTCAATACTGACCTCTTCCATAGAAAAGATCAATTCAAGAAAATATAGATTTTGTGAGACAGGTACTAGCTTTATATAAGCCACCTTGTAGGACAAGTTGGGCTGGTTTCTGAGAGAAGGACTCTACTTCTTCCATATATCCATAGAATAATCTGAGTTCAAAAGCCTACTACTTTATTTCTTACCTAAGTAATAATTAGCCAACATGAGTTAAATAAAATGTTTTCTAAAAAAACAGAATATATCTCTGACAAAGCCTATTTTGTAAGACAGACAGAGTTTGAAAACAAACTAGTGTACTTTTAATCTCCTTAGTAAGACAGACCAAGTTACAATGATATGGAATCTAAGATATACTGGCTCCCAACTAGCCTCCAGTGTAGTACAGACTGAGGTAGAGAATATGCTAGTTCACTTCTGACATCTTCACCTTTATCTTTATCTTTAGGATAAACTAGTTAGTGACTAAATCTAACTCCCTCCACATCTCCTCATCAGGACAGACAGATGTGGGGAGCATATTAGTTCACTCTTATTCTCTTGTATGGGACAGATCAAGGTTATGATGATATGAATTATGAGAGACAGAACTTCCTGTTCCTCCTCCTTATTATAGATAGAGATGCAGCACACAATAGACCCCTCTAACCTCATCCATGAGAAAGATCAAGGATAGGACAAAATCTATTCTCTGAATGAGACATGATGTCCATCCAAGCCCCTTTAGTAGTACAGATTCAAGTTGAGAGCATGTTAGGTGACTCTTATAATCTTTCCTAAGACAACTCAAATTAGGGCCATATAGGCACAAAGAGACTAATGGCACTGCTCTTCACCACCACTCAGTAGGATATATTTCAGAGAATAGCATATGAGTCTAGCTTAACCTATTTTGTTGGAGAGATCAAATCAAGAAATAATATATATTCTGGGGATTCTGAGAGATAGAAACTAGCTCTCTTCTCTCCTGATTTTTCAGACAGACTGTTTCATAGAAACACTATGGCAATTCTATCCATCTTATTAATACAGATCAAGTTAAGTTCTCAGAGTCGAACTCTAGCTTTCTTCAAGCTTCCTCTATACAAAAGGAGGTAGAGAACATACTAGGTCAATCCCACCCTATTCCTCAGGGCAAATCAAGGATCAGACCACATGGATATGAGAGATAGACACAAGCTACCACCTGTGTTTTTCCCTAAGATACACTGAAGGATAGATCACACTATGTTACTTCTCAGAATTATTCATAGGACAAATAAAGGCTAAGAGAACATGTATTCTGAAAGACTGACACTAGATCACTGCTAGTCTCCTCAGTGTAATGGACTATGTCAGAAAAAATACCATTTCATTCATTCCCTCATCTTCCATAGGATAGATAAAGTTAGGAAAATATGGATTCTGAGAGAAAGACATTACATCCTAACAGAGATCCCATTTAGAACATACTACTTCATCCCTAACCTCTTCTGTTGATCAGAAGATTTTAGAAGAATATGGATTGTTAGAGACAGACACTAGCTCCCTCTAGTTATTTTCAACATGATAGACCTTAAGCATTGAACTCCACAGGTCAATCCTATTATCTGCAGGACAAATCAACATTAAGAAAACATAGATTCTGAAAGCCAAGCATTGGTCCCCACAAGCCTCGTATACTTAGAGTTATTGGAGAGCATACTAGTTCACTCATGACATCCTCTATAGAACAGACTAAGATTAGCACATTATGATACTTGTAGAAAGACTCTACCTCTCAACAAGACTTTGATGAAGGAACTGAGGTAAAGAGCATATACTCTTCAATTGTACAGATCAAGGTTAAGGCAGCACAGACTCTGAAGGACAGACATTAGAGAACTCCAAAACTCTTTCTTAAGACAGAATGTGGTATATTTCACACTAGTTCATTTCTAAACTTATCAATGGGGTAGATTAACATTAGGACAACCTGAATTATGGGATAAATAATTAGATAAACTAATTTCCTCTAATAGTCTTCACTCTGTGTGACAGACTTAAGTGGAGAGCTCAGGACGTCAACCCCAATCTCCTCCACTGGACAGATCGTGGGTTATTCTACATAGATTCTGGGAGAAAGACACTAGCTCACTTCATGTTTTCTCTGTAACATGAGTTTCACTTGAGGGTAACTAATTCTATCTAACTTTCTCTATAGTATTCAAATCTAGCTTAATAGAGCATATATTCTAAGAAAAAGACATGAGCTTCCTCCAATTCTTTCCCACAGAATATACTGAACTATAAAACATGCGTCCACAGTTCTTTCCTTATCTGTACGGCAGATAAATAGGATGGTATACACACAGACAGTAACTCTCTAAGCTCTTCCTCCAAAGGATGTCAGTGGTGTAGATCAAAATATGTTATCCTTTTCCTCATCCATAGCAAAGATTAAAGATAAGACAACATGGATTCTGAAAGACAAGCACTAGCTAGGTCCATGCCTCATCAGTGGAATGAAATGTAGAGAGCCCACTACTTCTCTTTTTAGTTTCTTCATAGCATTGGCCAAGTAACAGTGTCATGGTTTCTGAACGAAAGGCACTATCTTCATCACAGCTTTCCATTTTGGATACACATATGTGGAGAGCACCTATGTTATAAGAGACAGATTCTCCTACTCTATTGCACAGATTGAACTGTAGAGCAAATTATGTAATTTCTAGCCTCTTCTTTAAGACAGATCAAGTAAGAACAACATAGATTATGAGATACTAGGCCTCTCTAGCTCTTTTCTACAGGGTTCTTGAGGCATAGAATATAGTAGGTTACACTTATCCTTCTGAGAGACAGATCCTAGCATTCATCAAGCCATCCTCAGTTAAATTGAGGTGAAGAGGACTCTAGTTCAATCCTAATCTTCTTTGGAGGACAGGTAAAAAGCTTAGCATATCATTCATTTTTTTTTTTTTTTTGGTTTTTTCGAGACAGGGTTTCTCTGTGTAGCCCTGGCTGTCCTGGAACTCACTTTGTAGACCAGGCTGGCCTCGAACTCAGAAATCCTCCTGCCTCTGCCTCCCAAGTGCTGGGATTAAAGGCATGCGCCACCACCTCCCGGCATATCATTCATTTTGAAAGGCTGACCATCAGCTCTCACCATACAATTTCTGTAGAAAAAAATAAAATAGAGAGTATACTAGTGCACTTTTACATTTTCAGTTGGATAGATCAAGGTTAAGAGACCATGTGGGTTCTGAGGGATAGACAGTGTATCCCACCAAGACTCTTTCTAATTTTATCAGTGGTGTAGATCATGATTAGGGTGAACTGGATTCTCTTTTGCTTGTTTGTTTGTTTGTTTTTACAAACTGGATTCTTAGAATAATTGATTCCAAATCTCCTCAGTATGACAGGCTGAAGTAGAGAACACTCTAGTCACTTCTAATCTCCTGCATTGGACAGAACATGACTTGTGTGACATGAATTGTCAGAGACTAACAGTTCACTCTATGCCTTCTTTGTAGGAGAGAATAAAGTGGAGAATAAAGGAATTAATGCATAATCTCCTCATTAGGACTCATCAAGTTTAAGATAATATGGACTCTGAGACACTTGCTCACTAGAATTCTTTTGCAAAACACATACTGAGGTCTTTATCACACCTAGTCACTTATATTTTAATTCGTTGGAATGAATAAGGTTAAGACAACACGGATTCTAAGAGACACACACTAGATTATTCCAAGTCTTATTAATGGAACAGAATAAGTGGGAGAACACATTATGTCATTCACAACCTCCTCTGGAAGACAGGATAAGTGTAGTACAACATTTATTCTGAGAAACAGACACTAGATCCAACAGTACCTCTGATGTAGGACATAGTGAAATGGAGAGCACACTCGTTCACACCTATCTTCTTCAGTATGATAGACAAGGCTAGGTCATTGTGGATTCTGAGAAAACATGTAATAAGTCCCTCCAAGATGTTTTGATTGGACAGAGGACAAGTGAACAGTAGTTCACTAATAAACTCATATATAGGACATATCAAATTCAGGACAGCAGGGATTCTTAGTAAAAGAATATCAGTTGCACAAATACTCCTGATTGGGACAGATATTGAGACTGCACTATAATTCACTCCAAGGCTACTATGTTCAATAGATATAGGCTAGTATGACATGAATTCAGAGACAAACATTACCTGCCTGCCTTTTCTCCTCCATATTGAAGTAAAGAACACATGAATCCAGTTTAGTCTCTTCGGTATAGCAGATAATGATTAGGAGAACATGGATTCTGTGAGGAAAACACAATCTCCATCTACCTCTTCTTAGTAAGAAATATTGAGAGTACATACTAGTTCACTTGTATAATCCTCTAAAGGTCAGATCAAGTTAGGAATGATATTGTTCCTGGGGTATAGACAGCAGCTACCTCCAGGCCTAGACCATCAGGCAATTTTAGTAGAGAACACAGTAATTCATCCTTGATGTTTTTCATTGAAAAGATCAATTCAGTGTGAAAAAGGATTCAGAGAAACAGACACTAGGTTGCTCCAAACTACTTCAATAGGATAGAATTAGGTAGAGTGCACAGTACTTCACTTCTAAAGGTATCCATTTGAATGATCAAAGTTATTGCAAAATGTGTTGTGAGAATTAGTCACTAGATAGCCCCGTACTGAGGAAACCACACTAGTTCACAACTGTCCTCTTTAGCAGGACTGATAAGGCTTAGAGCAATATGGATTCTCAGAGTCTGACCCAAATATTCTCCCAAAATCCTCAACAGTATGGAGAGTCAGCGACTGAGCACTAGTTTACTCTCACCCATATCTATAGGACAGATGAAAATGAGGAACAGTAGAATTTTGATACACAGACACTAGCTCCATCTAAGCCTCTCCTAGAGGAAAAACTGAGATGTCATACTCATTTAAGTCTATCCTTCTCTTAGGCAGCCTGAGATAGAAATGTACGGATTTTGAGTGAAATATTCTTACTAGCTCCCTCCATCTCATTTTTAGGTAGAGTGAAGGGTAGTGCATGCTAGTTCACTCTTCCTTTTTATTTAGAAGAAGGACCCATGTTAAGGAAGCATGGATTCTGAGAGGCAGAATACTAAATCTTCCTAACTTCCTCCGTAGGACAAGATAAGTTGAAGAGCATTCAGATTCCCCTGACAGTTCAAGCTTAGTTCAACATGGGTTCTGAGAGATAGTCACTAGCTCTTCCTGTCCCCTATGCTTCCTGCTTATTGCAGACTGCAATGGACAGCATGCAAGTTTGCTTTTATCCTCTTAATAGCACAGATTAAGATTAAGAAATTGTGGATTCTAAGAGACAGACACCAGGTCTCTCCAAGACTCTCTGAAAGGAAAGATTCTGGAGGAATTTTATCTGTAGGACAGATCTGATATAAGCGAACCAGGATTCTGAGAGAAACTTTCTCCAAGATGACTCATTAGGACAAACTGAAATGCAGAACACATAAATTCATTTCTAATCTCCTTGATTGGACAAATCAAAGTTAGCACTGAATTGATACTGAGAGAAAGGCCCAAGGTCCTTCCATGTTTCCACATTTGGACAGACTGATAATGAATCCTTACTTCACTCCCATAGTCATCCTTAAGACAAATCACTGCTAGGATAGCATGCACATTGATAGTCAATACTCATTCTTTCCAAGTCTACTCTGTAGGACTGACTCACTTGAAGAGTACTCCTCCACTGTTCAGTACTCCATTGTGCTGATAAGATTTGGCTAATATGGATTCTAAGAGAAGACATTGGCTCCATTCAAAGCTCCCATGTTCTATATGTCAGATTGTTGTAAACAGCATACCATTTTTCTTCCTCCCTTACAAGTCTATTCAGTAAGACAGACTTATGTGAAGATCAGGCTAGTTAACTCCTAAATGTATGCATGGGATAAATTAAAGGACAGTAGATTATAGATTCTGAGAGGCACACGCTAAATCTATTCAGGCTCTTCCTATGGACATACTGAGGTGTAGATCACACTAGTTTGTTCCTAACTTTATTGGTAGGCCAGATCAGGATAGGACTTTAGGAATGATGTATAAAGGGTTCAGACATCAGGTTTCTCCCACCCTACTTTATAGGACATACTTATTTGGAAAGTACAGTAGTTCACTCATATCTTTACTTGTTCAGTTAAGGTTAGGTCACAATAGACTCTGATAGACACTAGGTTCATACAGTCTTCTTTGCTAAGACAGAGTATCATGAAATTTATACTATTTCACATGTAGTTTTATCAGTAATAAAAATCAAAGATAGAACAGTATATATTATTTGAGTCATATATCAGCTAAAACCAATCCTCTTACATAGGACAGACTGAGGTACAGAGCATGCTAGCTCATGCCTATCCTTTTATGTATGACAGATAAAGGCTGAGGCAACACGGATTATGGGAGAAAATACTACACGCTCAATCTTATTTTGTAGGACAAACCCAGGTATGGAATGTACTAGTTTATACCTAACTTCTCTGTAAGACAGGTCAAGGTTAGAAAGCTCTCTATTCTTAGAGACATACACAAGCTCCATATAGTTCTTCTCCATAAAATAAACTGAGTTGTAGATCATGTCATATTACTTTCTTCTGTACTTACCTATAAGATATTTCCATGTAATAATAATATAAATTCTGGGACACACACACACACACACACACACACACACACTACCTCCCACCAAGTCTCCTCTGTAAGACTGACTAAGGTGGAGAGCACACTAATTCACTCAGACATCTTTTGTAGGACAGTTCATCATTAGCACAGCATGAGTTCTGAGAGACAGATCCTAGCTCATGCATGCTTTCTGCATAAGACAGACTGGTCAAAGACTAGTTCACTCCTCTCCTGTACTATAGTACAAATAAAGTTCTGAAAATATGGGTTCTGACAGACAGACATCCCAGCCAGATTTATAGTAAGCAAGCTCATTCATGTTAAAACATAACCATAGGATAGATCAAATTTAAGTCTTCATAGATTCTGAGAGATAGACACTAGCTCCTTCTAAGTCTTCTCCTTAGGACAGAATGAGTTTCAGAATACAGTAGCACACACTGGACCTCCTTCATAAGAGAGAGCAAATTAAGATAACATGGATTCTGGGTGATTGTCACACGCTCCCTCCAAGCTCCCTTAGTAAGATTGCACTCAGGTGAAGGGCATATGGGGTCATTTCCATCCTCTGCAGTTTGACAGGTCAAGGATAGAACAACAGAAATTTAAAGACATACAGGATCTCCTTTCAATTCCCCTTGATAGAACTGAATAACGTTGAGAGCATACTACTTCACTCCCTAACCTCTTTTGAATGACATGGGTTCTGAGAGACTAATAGTAGCTATCTCCAAGATTTCTCCATAAGGCACAATAAGTTAAGAGCACAGTAGTTTACTCCTAACCTGCTCTTTAGGAGAAATCAAGGGTAATAAAATTTGGATTTTGAAATGCAGACATTAGCTTTCTCCAAGCCTTATCTTTAAGACAGACAGAAATGGAGAACACACAAGTTCACTACTAACATTTTCCATAGAACACATCAAATATAAGACTATATAGATTCTGCAATGCACAAACTAGCTTCCTCAATGCCTCCTCCTTAGGAAGTAATGAAGTAGATGGCACACTATATCAGTTCTAAGCTCCTTTGTAGTTTAACACAATACTTAAATGGCATGTATTCTGAGACACAAACACATGCACACACACAGATACACACACACTAGCTCTCTTATTTGAGACATATTAAATTGGAATGTACTTTAGTTCACTTCTATCCTCTGTAGTAGGACAGAGCCAAGTTATGAAAATATAGACTCTAAGGGACAGATACTAACTACCACCATCACCTTGCATTCTCTGAAGAAGGGATTGTTGTGAACAATATTATAGGAAATTCTTTTTCTTTACAATAGTACAGATCAGGGTAGGGAGTCAGGGATTCTGAGATACACATGAAAGCTCCCCAGAAGTCTCCTATGTAGCATGGACTGAGGCAGAAAATACACTAGTTAACTCCTCAGTTTTCTGTAGGATAGGTCTAAGTTAAGAGACTTTGGATTCTGAGAGAAAAAAAAATACTAACCAACTCCAAGTTTCCTATGTATGGCAGACTGATAACTGATAGACTGAGGTGGCAGGCATACTAGTTTCCTTCTAAACTGGTTGATAGGACAAATAAAGTTAAGATAGTATGGAGAGACAGAGAGAGAGAGAGAGAGAGAGAGAGAGAGAGAGAGAGAGAACTTCTCGCCAAGACTCCATCAACTTGGAGAGCAAACCTGGTCATTCCTATATTCTTTAATAGGATAGCCCAATGGAAGGGTGCTATATATTATGAAAAATAGTCCCTACCTTCCCCTAAGTCTCCACTGTAAGACAGACCTGAAATTTAGAGTATACTAGCTCATTTCTGTTCTTCTCTAGTACAAATCAATGGTCATATGATAAAGATCAATCCTAAGAGCCAAACATTAGCCCCATGCCATCCTACTCTGTGGGACACACTTAGTTAGAGAGTACATTAGGCCATTTCTACCCATATCCATAGGACAGATCAACATTAGGACAACCTAAATCCTGAGTGAAAAAGACAAGCTACTTCCATATATCCTTAGTAGTATAGACTGAAATAGAGAGCACAACAGTTTGCTTCTAATTTCCTTCATAGGACAGATTAAGTTTCTGGAAAATGTGGATACTGAGAAAAAGACATCAGCTTCCTCCAAACCTCCTTCATACAATATACTGAGGTTGAGAACATAGTAGTTAACTCCTAAGCTCTTCTATAATAATGATTAAGTTAGAACAAAATGGATCCTGTGAGACATATTCTAGCTCCCTCTAATCTTCCTTTGCTAGACAGACTGAATTTGACAATACTTCACTCCTAAACTCCTCAGAAGGATATAGCAAAATCAGGTTCATATCAATTTTGAGGGAGAAGAACTAGCTATCTCCCTCCATGCCTCATCTGTAAGACAGGCTATTGTAGAGAGTACACTAGCTCATTCCTCACCTTATCAGTAGATCACATAAAAAGATGAATAAAATAGATTTTAAAAGACAGACATAACTCCTCTGAGGCCTCCTCCATAGGACAGACTTAGGTAGAGACTAAGCTAGTTCACTCCCAACTTCATTTGTAAAACTAATCAAGGTTTGAAGACATAGAAATTAGAAGGCATACAAGCTCCATTCAGGCCTTCTCTGTTGAATTGACAGAGTTAGAAAGCATACTAGTTCATTACTAACCTCTTCTGTAGGACTGATTAATGTTTAGATGGCAAGGATTCTGAGAGACAGGAACTAGCTTCTTCTAATCCTACTCCATTGGACATATTTAGGTAAAGAACACATTACATCACTCCTATCCTTAACTGTAAGATCCAGTTTAGTATAAAATAAATTCTGAGAGATAGTCATTAGCATTCTCTAAGTCACCTTGATAGGACAGAATGAGGTAGATTGCAAATTAGTTCATTCCTAACATCTTTAGTAGAACAGAGCAAGGTCAGGATAACAAGTATTTTAAGAGTATGATAGTATGTCATGCAAGATTTTTTAATTATGAAAGAAACTAAGGTATTGAACACTAGTTGACTCATAAGCTTGATAGGACCTGTCAAAGTTTGGACAGAGGGGTTCCCAAATGTGAAAAACTACAACAAAGATTATTCAGTAGTACCAACTTAAGTAGAGAGCATATGTACTCATTTCTGATTTCAGCAAATAGATCTCAGCTAGGTCTATAATCAATTTGAGACAGACACTACATACCACCTGTTATTTCTCCTAAGTAGATTGAGATAGATAACTCTCTATGAAATTCTATGTCATTGAAGTAGGACAGATTGAGGTAAATGGCAGACTATTTTATTCCTGACTTTCAATATAGGATGGATCAAGGATAGGAGGGCATAGATTTAAACACACAGACAGTAGCTCTTACCTGTCTTGCTCTATCAGGTACATGGAGGTAAACATCACACTAATTCATTCTTATCCTTATGAGTAAGAGAGAACAAGGTTAAAATAACATGGATATCAATACTGAAACTAATTCCAAGTCTCCCCAGTAGACTGGACTGAGGTTAAAGCACACTATTTCTATCTTAACCTCCTGCTTAGGATAGATCAAATCATAGTGACATTGCTTCTGAGAGACAGTGACTAGTTTCTTCCAAGCCTCCTCCATTGGACATTCCAAAATGGAGAGCACAGTTCTTCACTCCTAGCCTCCTCTGAGGACAAAGATCCTCAGAGACAGTTATAGCACACCTCAACCCCTCCTATATTGGACAGACTGAATTGTAGAACAAAATACTCTGTTCTTATCTAATTCAGTTGGATAGACATGGTAAGCACAAATTAGATTCTAAGAGACAAATATTAGCTTCTTCCAAGCATCCCACATATAACAGACTGAAGTAGAGGCACACTCACTCATTTCTGTCCTCCCAGTAAGATAGATTAAAGTTAAGGCAACATGGATCCTGATAAATAGATACTAACTCCCTCTAAGCCTCTTTTGTAGGGCAGACTGTATTGGAGAGTACTATTGGACAGACATTGTTTGAAATTTACATTTATATTATTGGAAATACAAACTTGGTCCCTCGAGCTCTTTGACATATCTGTAGGACTGATCAAGCTTGGTTTAGAGCAGCTGAAATTTTGGGAGACAGACACAAGCCAGTCTATACTGTAAGACCAGCTGAGATAGAGAGCATACTGTGTCACTCCCTGTTATTCTGTGCTCCATGATAGGACAGATGAAGATTAAGATAAAATAGACTCTGAGACACAGACACTAGATCCCTCCAGGTCCCCTTAGGACTCCAGACTAATATGAAAACATGCTAGTTACCTTGTATATTTACCATAGGAGAAATTCTGTTGGAGAGCAAATTAGTTCATTCCTATCCTCTTCTTAGGGTAGATCATGTGAGGACAACACAGACTCTGAGATAAAAACTAGTTCCCTTCAACACACTTCAGAGGGACACAATGAGGTGGTGTGCATACTACTTCATTCCTATCACCAGGAAGGCTGGTCTAGGATTGGATAAAAAGGACATCAAAGGATAGACATAGCTTCCATAGATTCTCCGTTGTAAGATAGTTTGCATTTGAGATAAAGCTAGTTCATTCCTACCCTCCTCTAGAGGACCAATCAAGGTTTGGAAGACATGGATACAGAGAGAGAAAGAAAGAGATACAAACACACACGTACACACAGACACACACACACACACACAGAGAGAGAAAGAGAGAGAGAGAGAGAGAGAGAGAGAGAGAGAGAGAGAGAGAGAGAGACAGACAGACAGACAGACAGAGACAAAGAGACATAGAGAGACAGACAGACAGAGGGACAGAGAGAGACAGATGGACAGAGGGACAGGGAGACAAAGAGAGATAGAAGAACAACTTTCTCTAAGCCTCTTTAGGGATGAAAGATGTACAAAGAATATTAATTCATTCCTCACCTCCACCTTAAAAAAGATCACATTTCCGATGACATGCATACTCAGGGAAAGACTCTAGTGTACACCAAATATCCTTCACAGGGCATACAGAATGAGAAAGCATACTACTCACTCCAAAGCTTCTTGTAGGATAGATTAATGCTAGCAAGATGTACAGCCTGAAGGATAGATACTAGTCCCTTCTAAGTCTCTCCCTTAGAATGTTCTAAGTTTCAAAGAATACTAGTTAGCTACTGTTATCAAAAAACAAAGATTATCACAATTAACACCCTGAGAAACAGATGTTAGTGTCTACCCTGTCTTCTCTGCAGAAATGACTACAGTAAACCTCACACATACTAGGTCACTCATCTGCCACAAATAATATTAATCATCTGAGATGCTCATGAATTCTGACAGACACACACTTCCCAAATCTCCTTTATAGGAAGAAATGATCTGTAGAACTTATAAATTCACTCCTCAACTTATCTGTAGGAAATATCCAAGTTAAGAAACCATGAATTCTAGAAGAAAAACAGTGACTCCCTTCAAACTTCTATTGTAGGACAGACTGACGTGCAACATACACTGGTTCACTTCTATCTGCTGTAGTCCAGATAAATGTCCAGATGACATGTTTTCTGAAAGATAACATTAGCTATATCCAGTCGTGCTCTCTGTGATCTACTGAAGTATGGAGCATGCTAAAAATACATATGCAGGGTGGATCAATATTTAGAAAACCTAATTTCTGAGGGACATAGGCTAGCTTCCCACAACCATCAGCAATACTAAACCCGTAAGTGGAGAATACAATTGTTGCCTCCTACCCTCCTCATTAGGACAGCTTAAATACTAGGAAAATGTTGAAGTCAGTAAGTGAAAAAAAAAAGGAGAATGTGAGAGAAAAACACTAGTTTCCTCCAAGCATCCTGTATAGGCTATACTGAGGTGGTGAACACTCTAGTTCATGCCTAACTGCTCCTGTAGGAAAGGTCAAGTTAGGATGATATGGATCCTAACTTGACCATAGACAGACACTAGCTTTCTCTGCTCATCCTTTGAAGGACAGGATGAATTTAACAGAACAGTATTTCACTCCTATAGCCCTTCATAGTATAGATTAAGATACAACAATATGGATTCTGAGAGAGGATAATATTTCCGAACAGACCCCCTGAGTAAGTCAGATGGAGGTAGATCTTCACTAAACATGCTTATTCTATTTATTAGGAAAGATAAAGGGTAGCAAGAAATGGATCATCAGAGATGTTAACTCCTTTCATGCCTCCATAGGACAAACTGAGTTAGAGAACACACAAATTAATTCCTGGCCTCCTCCACAGGAAAGATAAAATTAGTCATCATGGATTCTGAGAGGTAGACATTGGCTCACTCAAAGCCTCCTTCATATTATATTGTGACATATACTCTCTACTTCACTCCTATCCTCTTCAAATCACTGTTAGAGCATCAAGTTTCTGAGTCACAGATACTAGCTTCTTACAAACCCCTTATGTAGGACAAAATGATATTGAATGAACACTATTTCACTCGTAAACTTATCCACAGGACTCCCTAAAGTTGTGACAAACTCAAGTCAGAGACAGAGATAAGCTACCACTCTCCTAGACACCTTAGAAAGTAAAAGAGAACAAATTTTAGAAGAACTCAGTATGTGATCATATTAAGTCATTTCCTTGGTTAATCTCTTTTGACTTGAACTGAAAGATTCAAACACAAGAGAAAACAATTAAAAATAATACAAGTGAACCATCTTGGATGATATAATCAAAAGCAGAGTGAAGACATACCATGGCTAGATAGAGTTTACTAGTGACCTCAAACTACTGTTCTGCCACTGAGAATAAAGAACAGCAACTTTGGGGGAAGTTTGTAGAGTTAATATGGAAGTATCCCACATGGGGGTATATGAATTGATGCAAACTGTTAAGATATAACAAGAAATCTTTGTTAGGCCTAAGGATGTTGCCTGTTGCGGGCAGTTAGGAGAGGTAGTGGTTTGCCTGATAAACAGAAACCAGCCTTAGTAGATTCACTACGAATGCTAAATATTGGATTCTGTTCACCCAGTAACAATCTTTCTGTTTACCTGGCCAGAGTTCTTCTATTTAAGATATTTTCAAGAATATAGCAATTATTATGGGCCGTTTTGGACAAAGCAAACGACTGTTCTTGCCCAATTAATAAAAGGGGAGAGAGAGAGAGAGAGAGAGAGAGAGAGAGAGAGAGAGAGAGAGAGAGAGAGAGAGGAGACTCATTAGGACTAGGTCTTTTTTAGGGTCCTGTTACAGTTGGTTGATGTTATATGGTTACATTAACCACGATGGAGGCCAAGACACAAGGCACATGCCAAATTGATGTCATAATAAAAGATGATGACAAAGCAGATGGTTATATTTTGCTCAGAGTGAGCCCATCTCCCTGACAATGTGAGCCAACATCCTATCAGGCATAGATCCTCACATATTACCTATTAAATATAGACATTTATAGCCCCTTTGTTTAAAGCAGAGACTTTTGTTAGTTATACTGGATAAAGGAAAAAGCATTTTCTATGGCCATAGTTGCTGAGTTGATACGGCCCCAATTAGCAAAATAAGTAAAGGAAAGAAATCATTGTTTCAGCTCAGGGGAGCACAGTAGCTGTAATCAGTTTCAGGATACTCAGCTTCTACGGAGAGGGAGAGAAGACAACTATCATACAAATCTATTTTACAATAGTTGGCCTCTCTCACCTTGAACATTGAAAAAGAGTGAGGATGGGGTATACATTAATTTATCCAAGAGTCTGTCTGTATACCCAGAACTATTTTCCAGATTTACCTAAGAATGCCCATCCTTTCGACACTGGATCAGATCTCACCATGAACAGCGTGAGGTCACATTACTATAGAGCCAGTCCTTAGGTTAATAATATAGTTTGATGTAGTGTTCACAGTTCGCTGGCTACTGAACAGTTAAACTGGCTTCCTAGGATAAAAAGACAGAGATTTGAGGAGACCCTCTTTGTTATAGAGAAGAAAATAAAATTAACTACCTGTGCTAGGATTGAGGAAGGGTGTAGACAACTTATCTGTCAAATTTCCTGTCCCCTTAGTATTTGGCTTCACTTTGTGATCTGATGAGTTTGGTGTTCCTCAAGAGAAATCTCAGATAAGAAACAAAAATGACACAGAACATGACTCAGGCTAGGGGTCTTGATTGGGTTCAGTTTCCCTGCCAGTTAAAGAATTAAAAGATAAGAAATGTTTCAAGCACAACATTTAGCAGTGGAGACATCTTAAAAGTAACAAACAGAAACAATAGTTTAAGAAAAAGTGTTTCCTAGGAAGAAGGACCATATTCATTCAGGAAGTACACAGAGAAAATGACCCTCTGCAATGAGCAGGGGAGACTCAGAAAGCTGGAAACCCCGTCACATCTCAAGGGATGGCCTTTGAAAGCCTATAGGAGTTTTCCTCCACTAATTTATGGTTGATCAGTTCTAAGACAGTTAGGATGATTGACTGAGTAGCATGTGTTATAGTCATATCCTGATATAGTCTTGATCTTATGGAGTCAGCCTATCAGTAGGAGGCTTGATGGCAATAAACAGAGACGGTCATTTTGAGCTCTTAAGCGTTTATTTCAAGTCCGAAGAGTAAAGGACAAGCCAATTTGTGAGTTTGCCACATTTATTATCTTGTCTTTTCTGCATATCTGTTTACCTACAGGGATTCTGTCTAATACCTTGAATCTTAGACAAAACTCAGAGGCCAACTTAACTGTTGTTTAGAGCTTGAGGATAGGGACTGCTCTTAACTGCTGCTACCTGACAAAGAGTAGATGATAGGAAGATAAATATAAATGTTTCTCAGAGGGAGCAGTGAACGAAGAGGACTTGGTAAGGCTTAAATGATGGAAATGATACAGGTTATGAGGCAGATAGGTGGTAGCAGTATGGATCTTAGCAGTTTTGAGTTTGTCATATGAGGGCAGTCATATCTATAACACAAAACCTGAGAATGTTAGTAGTACTATAATTCCTACTGAATGTGGGTTAGAAATGTATTTAAGGTAGTTTTGCCTTTTTGAGTCAGAAGAAAGCACCCAAGATAATGATCCAAGGAATAATTCATAGGTTTATTCATAGGACTCAACTAGAGGGATGATTCCTATGCCACCATCATCTACTTATAGTAAAATGTACACTACATCCACACAGTGAAACAAAATATTAGACTACAATGAGACCCACCTTAATTACCAAGATATGACCACTCTGTCTGACTACAAGGAAGTCTGTCTAATTCCTACTGTCAGTTAAACCACAGATGTCACCTTAACTGCTGTTAAGTGCTTGGGGGCACACACTGTTTTTAATGGCCAAAACGTAATGAAGGGTGGATGAGAGGAGTGTCAACAGTCAAGGTCCCTAGTGGAGTGTTGATCTAAGGGGCCATGATAAATTTGAAATGATGGAAATAATACAGAATAGGAGACAACCTTGCAACCACTTTCTGACCTAGCCATGGCCTCTCCCCTTATCTCTCTGCCTACCAAAGAGTCTATCTGACTCCTAGTCTCTCAGTTTGGTACTTTACCCACCCTAACTCCACTCCTACTTCTCACATTTCAACTCTGTGTTCCCCTCACAACTTTGTATCTTCCCCTATTTTTTTTCTGTAAAGAAAAAAAAGTACTTTCTATGGCCAGATTGGGAAAATATCAACTAAACATCTGGAGTTAATCTCTGTGCTCCTGAATTGATATTAAGGTTTTAAAAGAGAGCCAAAAATGTTGTGAGTTGCAGTCCTGTTCAAAATGTGGTCCTACCTACCAATGGCTGTGCTTTATTAATCCTGTAAGAAGTCTTGACAATTTGTTAGGTTTCACTAGCAACAACTGTAGACATGTCCTGTCTAGCCTTGAAATTATGGAGTCAGTTCATAAGCAGGAGGTTTGCTGGCAGGAAACAACGACAGTTGTTCTAAGCCCTTAGGCTTTTATCTCAAGTCAGGATGGTAAAAGAGAAGCCTTTTTGTGAGTTTGTCACATTTATTACCTTATCTTTATTTCTCTTCCTATCTGTCTACCTACTGGGAATATCTCTAATACCTAGTCTCTCAGACCATACTTGAAGGTCACGTTTACTGCAGTTATGATCTTGAGAATACTGAATACCCCATTTCTTTTTTTTTTTTTTTTGAATTTTTAAATATGCGTTTCTTTTTTATTTTTTTTTAATTTAATTTTATTTTATTTTTTTAATTTACATTCCAAATCACTTCCCCTTTCCCGTTTCCTCCCTCCCCGAAAGTCCCATAAGCCCCCTTCCCTCCCTCTTTTCTCCGTTCAACCCCCTCTCATTACTCTGTCCTGGCGTTCCCCTACATCCAGTCTTTCCAGGACCAGGGGTCTCTCCTTCCATCTTTTTAGAAATCTATTGATTCAGAAGATGTGGTATATTTACACAATGGAATACTACTCTGCAATTAAAAACAATGAATTCACGAAATTCCTAGGCAAATGGTCAGAACTTGAAAATATCATCCTTAGTGAGGTAACCCAATCACAAAAGATCACACATGGTATGAAGTCACTGATAAGGGGATATTGACCCAGAATCTCAGAATACCCCATTTCTACTCCAACTTCTCACATACCTCCTCTATCTCAGCCTCACAACTTCATATCTTTCCCTAATTTTTCAGTTGTTTTTGAACTACTGGACTCAGCCTGTGCTTCAAACCAGGTTTAGACATAAATTCCCAGCATGTAAACTGAAAGCATCAATGTAACAATAGTAAGAAGAAAGTATTTATTTCATATTGCCACCGTGGGAAGAGGGGAGAAGAGGTACTAGACCTCTCCAGTTAAACTTTGGGTTCCTGAACTGATATTAAGGTTTAAAAAGTGAGCCAAAGATATAGGCCTGTTAATAGGAGTTCAGTTGAAACTGTACCAACCCAACAAGGACTGGGCTTTAGTCATCTTGTATGGTGTCTTGAAAAATTGTTAGGATTATATGAAGTCTGCTCCAGGGAAAAAGGAACCCCTATGCTTGGGTCATGTTTTATTTATTTTTTTCTTTTCTCAGCATGAGATTCCTAGTGAGTTTCTCATTTTGTGGAGCCTATTCTTTCAATAGTCGAATTGTCAAAATGAGACAGGAGGATCTTTTTACAGAATTTTCAATTCATCTAGTCCTGTTACACATTTAGCACTCCCACAAGTGCATGGAAATTTTATCATCTACTGGAACATAATCTATGAGGTGCTACATACTTATAGAAAATAGACTCTGTACTCCAAATACCATTAAGTGTCAATAGGTCTTTGCAACAGATTGGAATTTCTGTTCTATCCTCAATACAGACTAAACTATTCAGTAGTTGATATTGTTAGGGTATGTTACCTGAAAGGGCACCTTCTCTGAGTTCATGGGTATAGTGATTTGTCAAATAGTGATCACACTGATTTGTACCAATCCTTCTGGATCTCTGGCAGTTACAATTTTTCTACCCCATCTTTTAGGGAAAGTGGGTGTTTGTGGAATTGAAAAGCTTATACATGGTAAAAACAGTCAACTCTTTGAAATGGATGTTCCAAGAGTTATAGAAAAATCATCCACAGAATACATTAAGGATTAGTACCTAGAGTATAAATGTTATCCTTCTAAACAGAGTGTAGTTTGGGTAGTTGTGATTGCTCTTTCTGGCAATCATAGTATCTTGCTCTTGGTAGTTAACTAGAAAGCCTATCAAAGGTGAACCATTATTTGTCCCTTCATGAGAGGTTAGCATATGTATTATTGTGAGATTTTATTAGATCTTAAAATAATGTGGACCCCCATTTTTAGTAGAATTTTGCTTAATACAGTTGAGAAGACCTGTAAATATCACTGAAAAACTAATTACTGTCAGTACTAGATACTGAGGTGGAGAATATAATATTTCCCTCCTAAACTCCTCATTAGGACAGCTTAAATGCTGGAAAATGGGGAGAAATGGGAAAGTGATAAAATTGAAATGTGAGAGAAAAACACTAATTCCCTCAAGGCATCCTCCATAGGCTACACGGAGTTGAAGAATACTCTATTCACTCTTTATTTTTTAATTTTATTTTATTTTCTAAGTTTTTTTAATTTACATTCAAAATCATTTCCTCCCTCCCGGAAAGTCCCATAAGCCCCCTTCCCTCCCTCTTTTCCCCATTCAACACCCTCTCGCTTCTCTGTCTTGGCATTCCCCTACATCCAGTCTTTCCAGGACCAGAGGTCTCTCCTTCCATCTTCTTGGAAATCTATTGATATGCGAATTGTGTCTAGGGTATTCCAAGATTTTAGGTTAATAACCACTTATCAATGACTGCATACCATGTGTGTTCTTTTGTGATTGGGTTACCTCACTAAGGATGATATTTTCAAGTTCTGACCATTTGCCTAGGAATTTCATGAATTCATTGTTTTTAATTGCAGAGTAGTATTCCATTGTGTAAATATACCACATCTTCTGAATCCATTCCTCCGTTGAGGGACATCTGGGTTCTTTCCAGCTTCTGGCTATTATAAATAAGGCTGCTATGAACATAGTGGAGCATGTGTCCTTATTGCATGCAGGGGAAGAATTTAACTACTGTTCTGTGAACCTTATTCTATCCAACAAAGGTTCATTGAAGAAAGCGATTATATTCCTGAGGATCCATATCACCCCATATCACCCCAATGTGATCTTTTCCTACAGGAGCTGTTAAGAGTGAATAGAGTTTTTTTTAAAAGAGCAGATACTTTTGATAGAGTTGATAAAGGTAAAAGCATTTGATATTGCCTAGTGGGTAGGGCCCCAATTATCAATATAAATAAGCAGAGGAAGAAATTCTTAGTCTTAGCTCAGAGGAGCAGAGTAGGTATAATCATTTTCAAGATTGTCAAATAGCTTCTAAGGAGAGGGCAAGAAGTAAACTATTATTTAATTCTATTTCAAAACAGTAATTGGCTTCTCTCACATTGAACATTGAGGAAATATCAGGATAAGGTGTACACGAATTTATCCAACTGTATGTCTCCACAGAGAAAGCAATTTTACACATCTCTTTATGAATGCCCCTCTTTTGGGCACCTGGATCAGATTTCACTGTGGTAAGAGTGAGGTCACTTTACTATGAATCTAGGCTTTAGGTTGATAGTGTAGTTTGAGGTTGTGTTTACTGGTCTCTGATTAGTGAACAGTTAAGCTGGCTTACAAGGGTAAAAAGACAGAGATTGGTCTGAGGAGACTCTCTTTTTTAGAGAGAATGAGATAAAATTAACTCCATGTGCCAGGATGGAGGAAGTGTGTAGGCAACTTATCTGTCAAATTTCCTGTCCTCTTAGGGTTTTGTCTGATTTTGTGATCTGATGAGTTATGTGATCCCCAAGAGAAATTTCAAATGAGAACCAAAATGATACCAACCATGACTCAGGCTAGGGGTCTTGATTGGGTTCATTTTCTCTGCCTGTTAAAGAATTATTAGATAAGAAATGTTTCAAGCACAATATGTAGCAGCAAAAGCATCTCAAAAGGAGACAACAAAAAGAAGAGTTTAAGAAGTAATTCCTTGGAATGAGGACCACACTCATGTAGAAATACACAGAGAAAATTACCCTCTGCAAAGAACAGGGGAGACTCAGAAGCTGTAATCCCAGTCTCATCTTTTTATTTTATTAGGTATTTTCTTTATTTACATTTCAAATGCTCTCCCCTTCCTCATTTCCCCTCTGTAATCCCCCTATCCCATCCACCCTCCCATCCCAGTCATATCTTAAGGGCTGGCATTTGAAAGCCTCTAAGAGTTTTCCTAACCTAATGTTGGGTTAGTCAAATTTGAGCAAGATAGAAGGGTTGATGGGTTAGCATCTGTGGTAGACTTGTCCTATACTTGAACTTATGAAGTCAGTCCATCAGCAGGAGGCTTGCTGGCTGGAAACAAAGGCAATAATTCTGAGCTCTTAGTCCTTTATCTCAAGTCAGGACTGAGAAAGATGACATTTTGTGAGTTTGGCACATTAATTACCTTGTCTTGCTTCTCTACCTATATGTATACCTCAGTGAGACTCTATCATGCCTATTCTCTCACACCAAACTTGCAGATCATTTACTGATGTTACAAGCTTGACAATATTGACTGCTATTATCTGCTTCCACCTGACCAACAGTAGATGATGTTTGACATTTGGAAGACTCTAGGAGTTCAACATTCAGGGTCCCTAATGTAGTGTTGATCTAAGGTACCTTTATAAATCTTAACTAATGCCAAGGATACAGATTAGTGAGTCTGTGTCTGAATCATAGCTTCATATTTTTCCCTAATTTTTCACTTTATTTTCAACTACTGGACTCAGCCTGTTCCCCAAACAAGGTTTAGTCATAAACTGCCAATATGTAAACTAAAAGCATCAATTTACAGTAGATAGAAAAAAAGTATTTATTTCAGAAAGCCACATTGGCAAGAGGGAAGAAGAGTTACTGGACCTCCATTTAAGGTTTCAGTCCCTGAACTGATAATAAGGTTTTTTTGTTTTTTTTTTTTATTTTATTTTTTTAATTTACATTCCAAATCACTTCCCCTTTCCCGTTTCCTCCCTCTCCGAAAGTCCCATAAGCCCCCTTCCCTCCCTCTTTTCTCCATTCAACCCCCTCTCGTTACTCTGTCCTGGCGTTCCCCTACATCCAGTCTTTCCAGGACCAGGGGTATCTCCTTCCATCTTTTTAGAAATCTATTGATATGCGGATTGTGTCTAGGGTATTCCGAGATTCTGGGTCAATATCCCCTTATCAGTGACTGCATACCATGTGTGTTCTTTTGTGATTGGGTTACCTCACTAAGGATGATATTTTCAAGATCTGACCATTTGCCTAGGAATTTCGTGAATTCATTGTTTTTAATTGCAGAGTAGTACTCCATTGTGTAGATATACCACATCTTCTGAATCCATTCCTCCGTTGAGGGACATCTGGGTTCTTTCCAGATTCTGGCTATTATAAATAAGGCTGCTATGAACATAGTGGAGCATGTGTCCTTATTGCATGCAGGTAAAGTCTCTGGGTATATGCCCAGGAGTGGTATAGCCGGATCCTCCGGAGTGTCATGCCCAGTTTTCTGAGGAACCGCCAGACTGCTTTCCAGAGTGGTTGTACCAGCTTGCAATTCCACCAGCAGTGGAGGAGTGTTCCTCTTTCTCCACATCCTCGCCAACAACTGTTGTCTCCTGTGTTTTTGATCTTAGCCATCCTGACTGGTGTGAGATGGAATCTCAGGGTTGTTTTGATTTGCATTTCCCTAATGACTAAGGATGATGAACATCTCTTTAGGTGCTTCTCAGCCATTAGATATTCTTCAGGTGAGAACTCTTTGTGTAGCTCTGTACCCCATTTTTTAATAGGGTTACTTGCCTCTCTGGAGTTTAACTTCTTGAGTTCTTTGTATATATTGGATATTAGCCCTCTGTCGGATGTAAGGTTGGTAAAGATCATTTCCCAGTTAGTTGGTTGCCGCTTTGTCTTTTTGACAGTGTCTTTTGCCTTGCAAAAACTTTGTAATTTAATGAGGTCCCATTTGTCTATTCTTGATCTTAGAGTATAAGCTATTGGAGTTCTGTTCAGGAAATTCTCCCCTGTGCCCATATGTTCAAGGTTCTTCCCTAGTTTCCCTTCTATTAGTTTCAGTGTGTCTGGTTTTATGTGGAGATCTTTGATCCACTTAGAATTGAGCTTAGTGCAAGGAGATAAGGATGGGTCAATTTGCATTCTTCTGCATGTTGACCTCCAGCTGAGCCAGCACCATTTGCTGAAAAGGCTATCTTTTTTCCACTGTATGGTTTTAGCTCCTTTGTCAAAGATCAAGTGACCATAGGAGTGTGGATTCATTTCTGGGTCTTCAATTCTTTGATAATAAGGTTTAAAAAGAAAACCGGGAATACAGACATGTAAATAGGAGTCCTGTTCAAAATGTGGTCCAACCTTCCAGTGACGGTGGTTTATTTACCCTGCAAGTTGTCTTGACAAATTGTTATGACTGTATGGAATCTTGGAAAGAATTTCTCCTCTGCATGTTCCATTTTTTCTCTTAGCCTGAGATTCCTAGGGAAATTCTCATTTCTTGGAGCCCATTCTTTCAAGAGTTGGATTGTCAAAATGAGGCAGGGAGATCTTTTTACACCATTTTCATTTGATCAAGTCCTGTTAAACATTTAGTGCTACCACATGTACATGAGAATTGTATCATCTAATGGAAGACAAGCAACCTCTGAGGTGCTGCATACTTATAGAAAATAGACTCTGTCCTCTAACCACCATCAATGATCAGTAGGTCCTGGCTACAAACTGAAACTTTTGACCCACCCCCAATATATACTGAACAATCCACTGGTTGATATTATACATGGCCTATCCCTGAAAAGGCAGATTCTCTGAGTTCATGCATGCAGTGATCTTGTCAAATACTGATTACACTGAGTTTCTCCAGTCCTCCTTGACCTCTGACAGTTACAGATTTCCAAACCCATCTTTTAGAGTGGGGTGGGAGTTGATAGAATGTAAAACTTTCTATATGGTAAAAAGAAATAGTCAATCTGCTGAAATGGAAGTCCATAGAGTGATAGAAAAATCTTCCCCAGAAGCTTTTTAAGTAAGAATTATATCTAGAGTATAAAAGAGATCCTTCTAAACAGAGTATAGTTTGGGTAACTGTGAATTCTCTACCTGGCAATCATAATAGCTAGCCCTTCGTAGTTAACCATAATGTCTACCAAAGCTGAACCATCATTTGTCCTTCTATGAGAGGTTAGCATGTGTATTATTTTGAGATTTTATTAGAGCTGAAATTAATATGGGCCTCCATTTTTAACATATTTTTGCTTAATAAAGTTGAGAGGACCTGTAGATATCACTGAAAAACTGAGTATCCTCAGTACTAGAGACTGAGGTGCAACACACAATATTTCTCTCCTGACCTCCTCATTAGGGCAGCTTAAATATGGGGGAAAATGGGAAAGTGTAAAATTGAGAACATGAGACAAAAATACTAGCTCCATCCAAGCATCCTCAATAGGCTACACTGAGGTGGAGCGCACTCTAGTACACTCTTAACATCTGTACAAAAGGTCAAGATGGGATGAAATGTACCCTCAGGTAGACACTAGCTTTCTCCAATCCTCCTATGTTTGACAATGAGATTGACAGAACAATAGTTCACTCCTCTACTCTTTGATAGTACAAATCAATTTAGAAAAACATATATTCTCAGAAACAGACAGTGGTTCCACAAAAGTCTCCTAAGAAGACAGATGGAGAGTTTCAATAGAGCATCTCTATATTCCTCATTAGGACAGATTAAATTTAGAATGACATGGATTAAGGAGATGCCAACTCCTTTAATGCCTCCATAGGATAGACTGTGTTAGAGAACACACTCTGTCACTCCTGACATCTTCCTTAGAACAGATCATGTTAGGTCAACATGGAGTCTATGTAGAAGACATTGGCTCACTAAAAGTCTCTTCCAGAGTAAACCTTGTCATGAACTCTCTCCTTCATTCCTATTATCTTCAACTCAGTGTCAGAGCATCAGGTTTTGAAAGACAGATATTAGATCCCTCTGAGCTTCTGAAGGACAGACTGAGATTGAATGCACACTAGTTCCCTGATAATGTGAGCCTCTGAAGAATAGGTCTCTGTGGGATTCATATTAAATAGAGACATTTAGAGGATTTTTTTAAACAGCAGAGACATTTGATAGTTAAAAGTAATAAAGGTAGAGGAATTTTGTATGGCCTTAGTAGGTAAGTGGGTAGGGCCCCAATTAGCAAAATAAATAAAGGAAGAAATTCTCAGTCTTAGAGTGGAGCAGAGTAACTATATACAGTTTTGGGATTTTGTCAAATAGTTCCTAGGGAGAGGACAAGTAGAAAACTATCATTTAATCCTAATTCAACATAGTAGTTGGCCTCTCTCACATTGAACGTTGATGAAATGTCAGGATAAGGTATACAGGAACTTATCCTACAGTCTGTTTGTCTCCACACGGAAAGTAAATTTAAAAATTTCATTAAGAATGAACCCATGGTGCTGGTGGCATATGTGGCAGAGGATGGCCTTATTGGACATCTGTGAGAGGAGAGGCCCTTGGGCCCGAAGTTGTTCAATGCCCCAGTGTAGGGGAATGCCAGAGTGGGAAGACAGGAGGGGGTGGGTGGGTGGGGGAGCACCCTCATAGAGGTAAGGGGAGGGGAGATAGGATAGAGGGCTTCCAAAGGGGAGACCTGAAAAGGGGAAAACATTTGAAATGTAAATAAAGAAAATATCCAAAAAAATGTCCCTCCTTTAGTTGCATGGTTCAGATATTTCAACATGAACAGATTTAACTTATTTTACTATGGAGTCAATACCATAGGCTATTAGTATAGTTTTCAGTTATGTTCAGTGGTCTATGGTTACTGAACAGTAAACTGACTTTCTAAGAAAATATAAAGCCAGAGGTAGTTCTGAGGAGTCCCTCTATGTTAGTGAGAAAAGAATAAAATTATCTCCCTGTGATAGGATGGAGGAAGAGTTAGGCAACTTAACTGTCAAATTTCCTTTCCTCTTAGAGTATGGCCAGATTTTGTGATCTGATGAGCTTGGTGAGCCCCAAGAGAAATCACAGATGGGAACCAAAATGACCCAGAACATGACTCAGGCTAGGGGACTTGATTGGGTTCATTTTTTCTGTCAGTTAAAGAATTATAAGAAAAGAAGTTTTCAAGCACAACATACAGCAGCAGAGACATTTGAAAAGTAGCAGACAGAGTAGCTTAAGAAAAGGTATTTCATCAGGATGACGATCACATTCATGCAGGAAATACACAAAGAAAATGATTCTCTGCAAAGCACAGGGGAGACTTAGAAAGTTGGAAATCTAGTCCATCTCAAGGGCTGGCATTTGAAAGCCTCTAGTGGATGTCCTAACCTAAGCTGGGGTTGGTCAGTTATAAGACAGGAGGGTTGATTGACTATCATATTTGTAGACACATCCTGCTCTAGCCTTGAACTTAGGAAGTCAGTCCATCAGCAGGAGGCTTGCTGGCAGGACACAAAAAGAGGTGTTTTAAGCTCTTAGTCTTTTGTCGAAAGTCAGGAGGGTGATGGAGAAGCAATTTTGACAGTTTGCCACTTTATTACCTTGTCTTGACTTCTCTTCCTATCTGTCTACCTACAAGGAGTTTCTCTAATACCTAATCTTACAGAGAAAACTCAGAGGTCACTTTTACTGCTGTTATGGGCTTGAAAATACTGGTTGCTTTTAACTGCTATCTTCTGACCAAGGGTAGATGAAGGGAGGATCAAAGGTCAGGGTCCCTAGAGGAATGTTCATTTATGGGGCCTTGATAAATTTTAACTGATAGCAAGGATCCAGATTAGGAGACAACAGTGAGACCACCTTTCTGACCTAAACAGGGCCTCTCTCCCTGTCTGCCTTCCCACCAGGGAGTCTGTATGACTCCTAGTCTCTCAGTTTGGGACGTTTCTTACCTTATCTCTACTCCAACTTCTCACATATCTCCTCTGTATCCCTCTCACTACTTCATATCTTTCCCGAATTTTTCAGTTGATTTTGGACAGCTGAACTCAACCTGTGCTCCAAACCATGTTTAGACATAACTTGCAACATGTAAACTGAAAGCATAAAGTTAACAGTAGAAAGAAAAAAGTATTTATTTCATATGGCCACATTGGGAATAAGGAAGAAGAGGTACTGGGCCTGCCCAGTTAACCTTTAGGTTCCTAAGGTGATGTTAAGGTTTAAAAAGTAAAGCCAAGGATATACACCTGTAAATAGGAGTCCGGTTCAAAATGTAGTCCAAATCTTCAAGACTGAGCTCTGTTCATCCTGTAAGTTGTCTTGACAAATTGTTAGGATTTTATGAAGTCTTATTTAGGAAAGCAGATTCCCCTTGGCTTGAGCCATGGTTTTTTTCTCTTGTTATGAGATTTCCAGGAATATTCTCATTTTTTGGAGCCCATTCTTTTAAGAGTTGGATTGTCAAAATGAGAAAGGAGGATCTTTTAACATCATTTTCATTTCATCCAGGCATGTTAAAAATTTAGTGCTCTCACATGTGCATGGAAATTGTATCTTCTAATGGAACACAAGCAACCTATGAGGTACTTAAAGAAAATGGACTCTATCCTCCAAACAGCATCAACTATCGATAGGTCTTGGCTACAAACTGGAACTTTTGGTCCATCCCCAATACACAATGCATTATTCAATGTTTTATATTGTACATATACTGTCTCAGGAAAAGCAGCTTCTCTGAGTTCATGGTGCAGTAATCTTGTCAAATCCTGATCACACTGATTTGCTCCAGTCCTCCTTGACCTCTGGCAGTTGCAAGTTTTCCAACCCCTCTTTTATGGCGAGTGGAAGTTCTTGGAACTGGAAAACTTCACTGTGGTAATAGTACATAGTTAATCCTTTAAAATAGAAGTCCACATAGTGATAGAAAATCTTCATGAGAAATATATTAAGTAAAGACTAGTGTCTAGAGTTTAAATGAAATCCTTTTAAACAGAGGATAGTTTTAGTAGCTGTGATTGTTCTTCCTGGCAATCATAATAGCTTGCCCTTGGTAGTTAACTAGAAAGTCTTCCAAAGCTGAATCATTATTTGCCCTTTCATGAAAGGCGATCATGTATATTACTGTGAGATTTTACTAGAGCTGAAAATATTGTAAGGACCCGATTTTTAAACAGATTTTTGCTTAGTAAAATCAACAGGACCTACAGACATCACTGAAAAACTATGTATTCTCAGTACTAGAAAATGAGGTGGAGCACACAAAGGATTCCTACTAACTTTCTCATTAGGACTGTTTAAATATTGGATTGGGGGGGGATGGGGAACTGGTCAAATGGAGAAAATGAGAGAAAAATACTATTTCCTTCTAAGCATACTTTCATAGTTTACACTGAAGTAGAGAACACTCTAGTTCACTCATGTCCTCTCTTGTAAGAAAGAGAAAGTTAGTATACTATGAATCCTTAAGGCAGACAATAGCTTTCTCCAAGCCTTTCTCCATTGTAGGACAGAATAAGCTGGGCAGCACAGTAGCTTACTCCTGTACTACTCTATAGAACAGATTAAGGTAGGAAAACATGCATTCTCAGAGACAGATAATATTTCTACATATCCCTCTAAGTAAGACAGGTGTAGATAGAGTTTCTCTAGATCATTCCTATCTAAAACATTAGGAGAGATCATGGTTAGACCAACATGAATTTTGAGAGATGTTAACTTGTTTCATGTCTCCATAGGACAGACTGAGTTAGAGAGCACATTAGTTGATGCCTGACATCCTCCATAGTACAGATAATGTTAGGTCCACATGCATTCTAAGAGGTAGACATTGCCTCATTTAACTACGCCTTTATAGTACACTCTGACTTGAACACTCTCCTTCACTCCTATCATCTTCAAGTCACTGTTAGAGCATCAGGTTTCTAAAAAACTGACACTAGCTCCCTCAAGCTTCTTAGTTAGGACAGAATGACGTTGAATGCACACAAGTTCCCTCCTAAACCTATCCACAGGATTCATTAAAGTTGTGACATCCTCAGATTAGAGATAAGCTACCTCTTACCAAGACATTTTAGAACATAAAGGAAAACAAGTTTTAGAAGAACTCAGTATGTGATCGTCTTAAATAATTTCTTTTGTTAATCTCTTTTGACTATAACTGAAAAATTCAAACACAAGACATAACAATAAGAAAAAAAATAAACCATCTTGGATGATGCAAGCCAAGGTACAGTGAAAATGCTCCATGTATAGATTGAAAAGATTATTGTTGACCTTAAACTACTGGTCTGTCTCTGAGAATAGAAAACAGTAATTGTGGGGGAAGTATGTAGGGTTTATATGGTAGTTGCTTGTACTAGGCTCTATGAATTGATTCAGGTTATTAAAATTTATCAACAATTTCAGGCCTCGGCCCAAGGTAGTTGACTGTTGGGAGCAGTTAATGGAGGTAGTGCTTTCCCCATCAAACAGAAACCAGCCTAAGTACATCCTCTAGGAATGCTGAAGATAGGATTCCCTTTGACCAATGCAAGCTTTTGGTTTACCTTGCAAGATCCTTCTATTTAGGATATTCTCAAGAACACAACAATTTTTGGGGCATAGTTTGGACTAACCAATACCTTGTGTTGCTTAATGAATCAGAGGACAGAGGAGAGAGACAGAAAGATAAAGAAACAGAGAAAGAGGCAGAGAGGCAGAGAGAGAGAGTGATAACAAGAGCTAGGACTCATTTGTTCTTTGGGTACTGTTACAATTGGTTGATATTATGTGGTTTACATTAACCAAATGGAGGCCAAGTCATAAGACTACTTTCATTTTGGTAAAGTCATAATTTAAGATGGCGACAAAGCAAATGGTTACATTTTGTTAACAGTGAAATCCCTGATAATGTGAGTCCATCACCTATAAGGCATTGGTCTGTATGGAATTCATACAACTTACCTATTAAATTCAGACTTTTAGAGGCTT
Source organism: Tokudaia tokunoshimensis (assembly GCA_036184795.1). Taxonomy (NCBI): domain Eukaryota; kingdom Metazoa; phylum Chordata; class Mammalia; order Rodentia; family Muridae; genus Tokudaia; species Tokudaia tokunoshimensis. The sequence goes on from BTHU01000023.1 coordinate 42,786,857, forward strand.
TAATTGAAAGCAGAAAATTTTGTTAGTTAGAATGGATTAAAATAAACTCGTTTTGTATGGTCTTAGTGGGTATATGAGCAGGGCCCCAATTAAAAAAATAGAGGAAAGAATTCATAGTATTGAATAAGAGGAGCAGAGTAGCTATAATCTGCTTCAGGATTGTCAAATAGCTTCTAGTATGAGGGAGAGAAGAAAACTATCATTCAATTCTATTTCAAAACAGTAGTTGGAATCCTTTTCATTGAACATTGAGGAAGCTTAGGGATAAGGTATATAGAAACTTATCCAACAGTCTGTCTGCCTCCATATAGAGAGGAATTTTACAAATTTCTCTAAGAATGCCCTTCCTTTAGATACACAGATCAATTTCAAACTGAACAGAGTGAATTTGCTTTACTATAAATCTAGGCCTTAGGTTGTTAGTATAGTTTGAAGTGTTATTACCTGGTCTCTGAATGCTGAACAGTTAAACTGTTCTCCTGGAGTACAAAGACAGAGGTAATTCTAAGGAGGCCCTCTTAGTTAGTGAGAAGGAAATAAAATTAACTCTCTGGGCCAGGATGGAGTAAGAGTGCCTACTGCTAACCTTTCAAATTTCCTGTCCATTTAGGGTTTACTCTGATTCTGTGATCTGATAATTTAGGTGATCCCCAAGAGAAATATCAGATGTGAATGAAAATGACAAGGAACATGACCCAGACTAGGGGAATTTATTGGATTCATTTTCTCAGCCAGTTAAATATAATCAGAAAAGGAGTATTCAAGCACAAAATACAGAAACAGAGACATCTCAAAATAGCAAACAAAAGCAGAAGTTTAACAAAAAGGTATTTCCTAGTAATGAGGACTGTAGTCTTACAGGAAGTACACAGATAATGACCCTCTGCAAAGCACAGGTGAGACTCAAAAAGCTGGAGACCCAGTCACATCTCAAGGGCTGGCATTTGAAAGTATCTAGGATTTTTCCTCTCCTAATTTAATACTGGTCATTTTTTAAACAGGTATGAGAGTTCACTGAATTTCTTCAGTTGTAGACATGTTCTGTTCTAGCCTTGAACTTATGGAGTCAGTCCATCAGCAGGAGGCTTGCTGGCAGGACATAAACACGGTTGTTTCTAGCTCTTAGTCTTTTATTTCATGTCAAGATGGTAAAGAAGAAGCCATTTTGTTATTCTGCCACATTTATTTCTTGTCTTTGCTCCTGAAATTATCTTTCTACCAACAGGGTGTCTCCCTAATACCTAATCTATAAGACCAAACTTAGAGGTCACTTTTACTGCTGTTATAGACTTGAGAATACTGGCTGCTCTTAACTGCTATCACCTGACTAAGGGTAGATGAGGGAGTGTCAACTGTCAGGGTTCCTAGAATAATGTTGATCTATGGGGCCTTGATAAATCTTAACTGATGCTGATATAGATTAGGAGACAACAATGGAACCACATTTCTGATCTAGCAATAGCCTCTTTCCTTACCTAAATGCCTATCAGGGAATCTGTATAACTCCTGGTCTCTCAGTTTGGGACTTTTCCTACCCCATCTCCACTCCAACTTTTCACATATACCCCTCAGAACTTCATATCTCTCCCTCTATTTCAATTGTTTTTAAATTAGTAGACTCAGCCTGTGCACCAAACAATGATTGGACATATACTGACAACATGTAAATTGAATACATCAAATTAATAGTAGAAAGAAAAAAGTATTTATTTCATATGGCTACATTGGATTGAAGGAACAAGAGCTACTGGTTCATTAAGCTTTGATTCATGAATTGATATTACTGTTTAAAAAGAGAACCAAGGATATATACATGTAAATAAGAGTCCTGTTTAAACTGTGGTCCAAGCTTCCAAGGTATGCACTTTATTCATCCTGTAAGTTGTCTTGACAAATTTTTAGGATTGAATGAAATGTCTTTCAGAGGAACAGGCTCCCCCCCTGCTTGGACCATGTTTTGGTTTTATTTTTTTTGTTTGTTTGTTTTGTTTTGTTTTTCTCTCTCAGCATTAGATTCCTAGGGAAATTCTAATTTGTTAGAGCCCATTTTTTCAATAGTTGGATTGTCAAAATGAGACAGGAAGATCTTTTTAGAGCATTTTCATTTCATCCAGGCCTGCTATGCATTTAGTGTTCCCACATGTGCATGGAAATTGTATCTTCTTCTGGAAGAAAAGCAACCTGAGAGGTGCTACATACTTACAGAAAAGAGATGTTATCATCCAACCACCATCAACTGTCAGTAGGTCTTGGCTACAGAGTGGAACTTTTGATCAACCCCTAAGACACACTCACTGCTTTATTTAATTTTGATATTGTACAGGAACTGTCCCTCTAAAGGCAGCTTCTCTGAGTTCATTTGTGTAGTGATCTCATTGAATCCTTACAATGATTTGCTCAAGTCCTTCTTTACCTCTGGCAGTTACAAATTTTCTAAACCACCTTTTAGGGTGAGTGAGAGTTCTTGGAACTGAAAAGTTTCTACGTTGTAAGAAGGAATAGTCAACTCTTTGAAATGGATGTCCACAGAGAGATAGAAAAATCATCCCCAGAAGGACATAAATTAAGAATTACTATCTAGAATATAAATGAGATCTTTGTAAACAGAGTATAGTTAGGGTAGCTGTGAGTGGTCTTTCTGACAATCAGAGTAGCTTGCATTTGGGAGTTAACTAGAAAGCCTATAAAAAGTGAACAATTATTTGTACCTTCGTGAGAGGTGATCATGTATATTAGTATGAGATTTTATTACAACTTAAAATAATGTCACCTCCCATTTCTTCACAGATTTTTGCTTAGTAAAGTCAAGAGGACTGGCAGACATCTATGACAAACTAAGTATCTCCAGTACTAGAGACTGAGGTGGAGAACTACTAACCTCCTCATTAGGACATGGGGAAATGGGAAATATATAAAATGGAAAACATGAGAGAAAAATACCACTTTCTTCTAACACTCTAGTTCACTCATGTCCTCTCTTGTAAGAAAGGGAAAGTTAGGGTGCTGCGAATCCTCAAGGCAGACGTTTGCTTTTTCCAAGCCTCCATTGTAGGCCAGAGTATGTTTGACAGCACAGTATCTCACTACCCTACTCCTCCATAGTATAGATTACAGTAGGAACATATGCATTCTCACCAATAGATAATATTTCCACATATCCTGCTATGTAGGACAGAAGGTTAGAATGACATGGATCAAGGAGATGTTAACTGCTTTCATGCTTCCATAATACAGACAGAGTTAGAGAACATACTAGTCCACTCCTGCCCTCCTCCATAGGACAGATCATGTTAAGTCAACATGTATTATGAGAGGTAGACATTGACTCACTAAATGTCTCTTCCATAGCACACTGTGACATGAACTCTCTCCTTCACTCCTATCCTCTTAAACTCAGTGTTAGAGCATCAGATTTCTGAGAGACAGACACTACCTCCCTCAAGCTTCTTAATTAGGACATAATGAAATTTAATGCACACTAGTTCTTTCATAAACCTATCCACAGGATTCATTAAAGTTGGAAAACTCTCAAATTTGAGAAAGATATAGTACCTATCACCAAGATATTTTAGAACATAAGAGGAACAAATATTAGAAAGACTCACTATGTGGACATATTCAGCCATTTCTGCTGTTAATCTCTTGAATGGAACTGAAAGATTTAAACACAAGACAGAAAATAATGAAAACAAAGTAGCCATCTTTTATGATACAATTCAAGATAGAGTTAAGACTCTCTATGCATAAATAGAAAAGGTTATTGGTGGTCTCAAACTACTGGTCTTCTTCTTATTATAAAAACAGTAAATGTTGGCCAAGATGTTATTTTTATAATGTAGTTGTCTACATAGGTTTCTATGAATTGATGAAGGCTATTAAGATATATTAAAACTCTAGTCCTCTGCTTAAGGCAGTTGACAGTTGTGGGCAGTTAATGGAGTTAGTGGTTTGCCTGATAAAGAATAATCAGCCTTACTACATCCCCTAGGAATGCTAAATATAAAATTTCCTTTGCCCACTAACACACTTTCATTGAATATTGCCAGAATCATTATAATTATAATATGCTCCAGAACATACCAATTTTGGGTGCATACTTTAGACCTAATAAATGTCTAGTGTGAACTAATTAATCAGAGGAGAGATAGAGGGATTGGGAGAGTATGGTATCCAGGGGGAGAACTCATTAATAGTAGGAAGTTCTTTGTATTCATTTACAGTTGTTTAGTGTTATACAGTTACATTAACCAAGATAGTGGACAAGTCACAAGACTGCTTCCATTTGATATAGTCATAATGCAAGATGGTGACAAAGCAGATGGTTACACTTTGCTGACAGTGAACCCAACTCCCTGATAATATGAGCCCATGCCTATAAGGCATAGGTTTCTGTGAAATTCAAACATTTTAATCTCTTGAATTCAGACAATTAGAGGCTTTAATTTAAAGCAGAAAATTTCATTTGTTAGAATGGATTAATGTGAACATATTTATTATGCTCTTAGTGGGTAAGTAGCTAGGGCCCCAATTAGCAAAATAAATAAAGAGAAGAAGGAAATCATAGTCTTGGCTCAGCAGAGCAGAGTTTCTATCATCACTTTCAGGATTGTCAAATAGCTTCTAGGATGAGGGAGAGAAGATAACTATCATTCAATTCTATTTGAAAACAGTAGTTGGCCTCTCAACATTGAACACTGAGGAAGTATCAGGATAATATATACAGCAACTTATTCCATAGTTTTCCCTGCTCTGAACAGAGAGCAGTTATACAAATTTCCATAAAAATGCCCTTCCTTTAGGTACCTGGATCAGTTTCACCAAGAATAGTGGGAGGTCACATTACTAATGAGTCTAGGCCTTAGGTTATTAGTATAGTTTGATGTTGTGTTCACTGGTTTCTGTTAACTGAGTAGTTAAATTGTATTTCTAGGGTACAAAGACTGAACTGGGCCTAAGAAAAACTACTTTTTTAGAGAGAAAGACATAAAATTAGCCTCATGTGCCAGGATAGAGGAAGGGTATAAGCTACTTACCTGTCAAATTTCCTATCTTCTTTAGGTTTTTACTGATTTTGTGATCTGATGAGTTTGGTGACCCCAAGAGAAAATCGAGATAAAAACCAAAATTAGCCAGAACATGACTCAGGCTAGGAGTCTTGATTGGGTTCATTTTTTCTGTCAATTAAAGAATTATAAGATTAGAAGTCTTCATTCACAACATGTAGCAGTACAGACATCCCAAATTAGCAATCAAAACAGTACTTTAATACAATGTATCTCCTGGTAATGAGGACCACAAACTTGCAGGAAGTCCACAGAGAAAATAACTTTCCACAAATTTCAGAGGAGACTCAAAAAGCTGGAAACCCAGTCACATCTCAAGGGCTATCATATGAAAGCCGGTAGGAGTTTTTTTAATTTTTCCTCTTATTTAATATTGGTCAGTTTTTAGACAGTTAGGATGTCTGATTTAATTGCATATATTTTATACATATCCTACTCTTGCCTTGAACTTATGAAGTCAGTCTATCAGCAGGAGGCATACTGGCAGGAAATAATGATAGCTGTTTTGAGCTCTTGGTGTTTTATTTGATGTAAGAAGGGTAAAGGAAGAGCAATTTTGTGAGTTTTCCATGTGTATTCCATTGTCTTGGCTTTGTTACTTATCTGTCTTCCACTAATGAGTCTCTGTAATAACTAGGCTCCCAGACCAAACTTAGCAGTCACTTTTAAGGCTGTTACAGGCTTGAGAATACTGACTGCTCTTAACTGTTATCACCTGACCATTGGTAGATGAGGGGAGGGTCAAAGGTCAAGGTCCCTAGAGGAGTGTTCATCTATGTGGCCTTGATAAATCTTAACTGATAGCAAGGAAACAGAATAGGAGACAACAATGGAATCACCATTCTGACCTAGCCATTGCTTCTCTCCCTATCTGCACACCTACCAGGGAGTCTCTCTGACTCCTAGTCTCTCAGTTTGGTACTTGAGGTACTCTATCTCCTCTGTTTTCCACTTACAATTTCATATCTTTCCCTATTTTCTCTCAGTTGTTTTTAAATTAATGTACTCAGTCCGTTGCCTAAACCAGGTTTAGACATAAAATGCCAACATGTAAACTGAAAGAATTTAAGTAACTATACAAAGAAAAAGTTAATGTTTCTATGCCCACATTGGGATGAGGGAAGTACAGGAACTGAATCTCTCAAGGTAACCTTTGGTATCCTGAACTAATATTAAAGTTTAAAAAGAGAGCCTAGGATACAGAGATGTTAGTAGGATTCCTGTTCAAAATTCGGTCCAAGCCTCAGAGGTCTGTGTCTTATTCACCCTGTGAGGTATTGTGACAAGCTGTTAGGATTGTATGATATCTTGTTCAAGAAAACAGGTTCCCCTATGCATGGGACATTTTTCCCTCAGCATGAGATTCCTAGGGAAATTCTCATTTCTTCGAAACCACTCTTTCAGTAGTTGGATTGTCAAAATGAGACAGGAGTATTGTTTTTAGAGCATGTTCCTTTTATCTAATCCTGTTTCACCTTTACTGCTGCCACATGTCCTTGGAAATTTTATCATTTACTGGACTATAAATAACCTATGAGAGACGAGATATTTATAGAAAATAGACTCTATCCACTAACCACCATCAACTGTCAATATGTTTTGTTTACAGACTGGAACTTTTGATCCACCCCCAATACACTCTAAACTATTTAATGGTTGATATTTTATGGGTACTGTCCCTGAATAGGCAAATTTTCTGAGTTCATGGGTGAAGTGATCTTGTTAAATCCTAATCACAGGGATCAGCTCCAGTCCTCCTTGACTTCTGGTAGTTAAAACATTACTACTCTCCATTCATCCTTCATGGACTAGACTGAGGTGGAAAGCACTCTAGTTTACATCTAATCACTCTGGTAAAAAATGTTAATTTAGGAAGATATGAATCATCAGGGAGACATGAGCTTTCTCAAATCTTCCTTTGTAAGACAGAATGAGTTTGACAGGAATGTAATAAAACTCCTTCATAGTATAGATTAACATCTGTATATTCCTCATTAGGAGAGATCAAGGTTCAAATGACATAGATTAAGATATTAACTCCTTTTATGCCTTCATAGGATAGACTGAGTTAGATAGCACATTATTTTATTCCTGGCATTCTCCATAGTAAAGATCATGTTATGTCAACATGGATTCTGAGAGGTAGACTTTAGTTCACTCAAAGCCTCTTTCATAGCACACTGTAACATGAACACTCTCCTTCACTCCGATCCTCTTCAAATCATTGTTAGAGAATCTGTTTCCTGAAAGACATGCACTAACTTTCTCAAGCTTCTTACTTTAGATAGGTGAGATTGAAGGCAAACTGATTCCCCCTAACCTTATCCATAGGATTTATTAAAGTTAAGACAATCTCAAATCTGAGAGACATATGCTATTTCTTTTTTTTTTTTTTTGGTTTTTCAAGACAGGTTTTCTCCGTGTAGCCCTGGCTGCCTGGAACTCACTCTGTAGACCAGGCTGGCCTCGAACTCAGAAATCCACCTGCCTCTGCCTCCCAAGTGCTGGGATTAAAGGTGTGCACCACCACCGCCTGGCAAATATGCTATTTTTCACCTAGATATTTTAAAAAGTAAAAGGGAACAAATATCAGAAGAACTCAGTATGTGATCATATTGTCAATTCTTTTGTTAATCACTTTTGACTATTAATGAAAGATTCAAGCAGAAGACAGAGCAATATGAAAAAACAAAAAAAAATCCATCTTGGATAATATAATCAAAGGTAGATAAAGACACTCCATGGGTAGACAGAAAAGTTTATTAGTGACCTCACACTACTGCTCTGTCTCTGAGAATAGAAAACTGTAACTGTGGGGAAAAATATATAGATCTTATACTGTAGTTCCCCTATGTGGTTCTATGAGTTGATTCAGGCTGTTAAGATTTATCAACAACTCTATGCCTCTGCCCAATGCAGTTGACTGTAGGGGATAGTTAATAGAGATAGTGGTTTGCCTGAGAAACAGAAATCAGCCTTATTGGATCCTCTAGGAATACTGAATACAGGATATCCTTGGCCCAATAACAAGCTTTCTGATTATGTTAGCCAGAGTCCTTATATTTAGGATATTCTCAATTAAAAAAGCAATTTTGGGGCCCCCTTGCGATCATAAGAATATCTGGTGTTGCCTAGTTGATCAGAGAGGAGAAAGAGAGAGAGAGAGATGGGAGAGAGACAGACAGACAGAGAGAGAGAGAGAGAGAGAGAGAGAGAGAGAGAGAGAGAGAGAGAGAAACCAGAAGGAAGACTCATTAGGACTATGAATTTCCTTGCGTAATGTTACAGTTGTTTGAAGTTATGTGATTATATTACCCAAGATGGAGGCCAAGGCATAAGAATGCTTCCATCTTGATATGGTCATAATCCAAGATGGTAACAAAGCAGATGATTACATTTTGCTCACAATGAACCCATCTCCCTGATAATGTGAGACCATCATCTATCAGGCACAGGTCTCTGTGGGATCTTAGCTATTAAATAGAGATGTTTAGAAATTTTTTAAGTGATAGAGTTTTGGTAGTTTGTATGGATATAGGTAAAAGCATTTTTGTATGGCCTTAGTGGCTAAGTGTATTGGGCCCCAAATTAGCAAAATAAATAAACAAAAGTAATTCATTGTCTTTTCTCAGAAGTTCAGAGTAGCTAAATTCAGTTTCAGGATTGTCAAATAGCTTCTAGAGAGAGGGTGAGAAGAAAACTATCATTCATTCTATTTAAAACAGTACTTGGCCTCTTTCACATTGAACATTGAGGAAGTGTCAGGATAAGGCATACAAAAAAATTATCCAATAGTCTGTTTGTCTCTACACAGAGAACAATTTTTGCTAAGAATGCCCCTCCTTTAAGCATCTGGATCAGATTTCACCATGATCAGACTGAGGACACTTTACTATGGAGTCTATTCTTTAAGCTATTAGTAAAGTTTGAAGTTTCGTCACTGGTCTATGTTTGCTGAACAGTTAAACTGACTTCCTAGAGTGCAAAAAGGAGACTGTCTTTGTTAATGAAAAGAACATAAAATTAACCTTCTGTGCTATGATGGAGGAAGAGTGTAGGCAGCTTACCAGTCAAGTTTCCTGTCCCCTTAAGGTTTTGCATGATTTGTGATCTGATGAGTTTGGTGATCTCCAAGAGATATTCTAGATGAGAACCACTATGACCCAGAATATGACTCAGCCTTGGGTTCTTGACTGGGTTCATTTTCTGTCAGTTAAAGAATTATAAGGCAAGAACTTTTCACGCACAATATGCAGCAGCAGAGACATCTCAAAAGTAGCAAACAGTAGTTTAAGAAAGGTATTTCCTGGGGATGAGATCCACACTCTTACAGGAAGCACACAGAAAAAAATGACCCTCTGCAAAGCTCAGGGGAAACTCAGGAAGCTGGAAACCCAGTCACATCTCAAGGGCTGGCATTTGACAGCCTCTGGGAGTTTTCCTCCCCTTATTTAGGGTTGGTTAGTTTTAAAACAAATGGGATGGTTATTGAGTAGTGTCTGTTCTAGATAATCCGTGTCCGGCCCTTTACTTTATGGAGTCATTTCATCAGCAGGATGTTTTCTGGCTGAAAACAATGACAGTTATTTTGATCTCTTAGTCTTTTATTTCAAGTCAGGAGGGTGATGGAGTAGTCATTTTTTGAGGTTGCCACATTTATTAACTTCTCTTGCTTTCTCTTCCTATTTGTGTATCGACAAGGGGTCTCTATAATACCTAGTCGCTCAGACCAAACTTGGGGTCACTTTTACTGCATTTATGGGTTTGAGAATACTTACTGCTATAACTGCTTCCACCTGACCAAAGGTAGATGACTGAAGGTTTAATAATCAGGGTCCCTAGACATGTGTTGATCTAAGGAGCCTTGATAAATCTTAACTGATGGCAAGGATATAGAATCAGACTCAATAATGAGATCACATCTATGCCCTAGTCATGGCCTCTCTCCCTGTCTGACTGCCTACCAGGGAGTCTGTCTAAATCCTAGTTTCTAATTTGGAACTTTTCCTATCCCATCTCCTCTCTAACTCCTCACATATCTTCTCTGTGTCCCACTCTCAATTTCCTATCTTTCCCTAATTTTTCAGTTGTTTTTGAACTATTAGTCTCAGCCTGTTGCCCAAACAGGATTAGACATAAATTTCCAACATGTAAACTGAGAGCATCAAGTTAATAGTAGAAAGAAAAACAGTATTTATTTCATATGACCACATTGTGAAAAGGGAAGAAGAGGTACTGGACTTTTCCTGTCAAACTTGGGTTTCTAAGTTGACAGTAAGTTAAAAAGAAAGCCAAGGATATAGACATATAAATAGGAGACCTGCTCAAAATGTGCTCCAATTCTCCAGGGATTGTGTTTTATTCATCCTACAAGGTGTCTTGACTTTTTGTTAGGATTTTATGAAATCTTGTCCAGTGAATCAGGTTCCCCTTTGCTTGGGTCATTATTCCTAGGGAAATTTCTATTTGTTGGAGCCCGTTCTATCAATGGTTGGATTTTCAACATGGGACAGGAAGATCTTTTTAGAGCATTTTCATTCATCCAGGCCTGTTATACATTTAGTGCTCCCACGTGTGCTTGGAAATTTTATCATCTCATGGAGAATAAAGAACCCATAATTTCCCACATCTTTATAGAAAATCGTTTCTACCCTCTAACCACCATCAACTGTCAATAGGTTTTGGCTACAGATTAGAACATTTGATACATCTCCAATATACACTGCAGAATTCACTGTTTGATATAGTATAGGCACTGTCCCTGAAAAGGCAGCCAACCACCATCAACTGTCAATATGTTTTGGCAACTGACTGGAATTTTTTATGCACCCCCAAAACACTCTGAACTATTAAACGGTTGATATTGTGTAGGTACTGTCCCTAAAAAGGCAATTCTTGGGTGTACTGATATAGTTGAATTCTGATCTCATTGATATATTTCAGTCATCCTTGACCTCTGTAAGTTACAATTTTTCTAACCCCTCTTTTAACACATGGGTGTGTTTATGGAATTGAAAAGCCTCTATATGGTAAAAAGAAATAGTCAATCCTTTGAAGTGGGAGTACACAGAGTTATAGAAAATTCTTTCCAGAAACTCATGCAGTAAGGATTAGTATTTAGAGTATAAATGAGGTCATTTTAAACAGTGTAGTTTAGGTAGCTGTGATTTCTCTTCCTGGCAATCACAATAGCTTGCCCTTTTTGGCTAAGAGGATGCCTAGCAAATGTGAACCATAATTTGTCCTTTCCTGAGAGGTGATCATGTGTATGATTGTGAGATTTTATTAGAACTAAAAATAATGTGGCCCCCATTTTTCTAAATTATTTTGCTTAATAAAATGAGTGGCCATGTAGACATCACTGAAATACTATGAGTAAATCATTCCCTCTAATACATTAAGTTAGAGAGAAATGTTTGTTTTCAGAAGTCCTATTTTTCCTATTACTCACTAAGAATCAGGGAGGTCAATTGTCTGGTATACAATATAAGATTAGAGTCCTGCTATGAAGGGGAAAATATACAGTCTTATCTTCAAAATCATACTTTATTTCCAATTCTTTCCCATTAATAATGATGATGACTGAATTGCAAGTGAACTGAAACCAAGGCCTTCCTCAGTTCAAGGATTGGTGAATCTAGCCTGTGGGTCCTTCATGTTTTAGAACTAGTAGCACTTTTGTGTCCTGTCTTGCAATACTGAGGAAAAGAAATGTCTTAAGAACACACTGTTTATACACTACTTTCTTTCCAAGACTCTGAAAACTAACATAACATTTATTTACCTATTTATTTCTACCTAGAAAGAAACCAGCAGAATTCAAGTCATAGTATAAAGCTTTGTTCTTTTTATTCAATACCTCTGCCTCTGCATTCTCTGTTATAGCTTGTTCCCTTTGTTCTTCTACAGTTTAAAGACAACAAGTGCCTGTACTTAATAGGCCAGGAGTGGAATCCCAGTTCAAATTGATAATATTTTGTAATTTACTTCTAAAATTACAAGTATAATGAGTAAATTATCTGTCTAGAAGAAGGATTCTTACTTTAAAGAAGATATCTGTTACAGAATACTTCTGTATGACCATCATAAAGCATTATAAACTGGCAGTAGGGTTTTTCTTAGACTCCAGCAGTTGTCAGTTACTGACCATACTGTCTGAGGAATTATTTGAATTTTGTCTTTATAATGTATAAGACAAAGTTAACTTTAATCACTTTATTTAGAAGCTCAGTGATTAAACGTGCCCTGGTTCTCAATGTTGTAACTGAAATACAAATTTTCAATGAAATCAAGTTTAAATTATTAAAAACCAATACTTTCACTCAGGAGCTTAGCAATTCAAAGTGACATATCCTATTTGATTCCATGATGACTTCAGTTAATTAGTACAAGTTTGTTGACTAGTGAATACTAAAGTCCACATGTTTCTTGTGAAGCAAGCATAGCATTCCCTGATATACTTCTTGACTCTTGAGTTATATTTATTGGCAGAGACCAAGGCCTATAATCTTTGTGAGGATTAAGAGTAGCATGTAACTGCCTGAGTCTAGAATTTCTTTGTCAATTTCCACAAGGAAAGTCATCACATTCTTCCTTCCTTTCTTTAGCCTTCCTTCCTCTGTCCTTCCTTCCTTTCTTCCTTCCTTCCTTTCTTCCTTCCTTCCTTCCTTCCTTCTTTTGTTTCCTTCCTTCCTTTTGTTTCCTTCCTTCCTTCCTTAAAATTTGTCTTTTGTATGCAGCAAAGATACAGTTATCTCTCAAATCTAGCAACAAATCTCTTCCTGTGAGAATATGTAAAAATTAGAACAAATCCAAAAATGAATCATTCTTTTGGATACAATGTATCAGATGTTAATACTCACAGAGGAATTTCTAAATTCCCTCCTAGACTCATTATCCAAGATATATTATCTAAGTCAAGTCCTTAATTCACAGTAGAGTTCATTAGTTCACTATGTTTTCAGTCTCACAGAGGAAACCCATTACCTTAATCACATGTCATTACAGACCCATGAAAATAGCTACTGGTCCTTTAAAATCAATCTTATTTTAGATTAACATGCAAGTGTCAAGAGAGAGTGAGAGAACTAAGGTATATATTTTCCATATTAGGAAACAAAAAGTAATCCCTTAGCAGAGTACAGAAATACAATCACTAATGGAAGTTTTAAATGAAAAATGAATGGTTTCAGTTTGTCTTCAAGGGGATTACTGAGGAGAATTGTCTTCTTGAGTAAAAGGTTTATTAGACCAGTTATTAACACCAAAGGAAGGGAGACTGACAGATATATAACAGCATGGTGGGTCTTCTCAAGAGAATTAAGGCCGATTAGGCCATTTTTAGATATCTCAGAGGAAGAAGAAGGGTGTTGCAGCATGACACTTGAAATGATATCTCTGATTCTCCAGCAGGCCACAGGGGAAGATAATTCTGAGGAAGTAAATTGGGGCTCTGAAGATGTGGGAGATTTAGGGAGGAGCACTTCTAGTTGAGATTTGCCCATTAAATAGGTAAACGGGGGAATACATGGCCCCTAGTCACCCTCATCCTTTGATGTTCCTGATATTTTTGGAGTCTAGCAATTTCACTTGGGAAAATCAGAGTACATGTACACAGTGAGTCTGTAAGGTATTTACAGATGCACAGGCATGTGTCTTAGGAGGCATGCCAATAGCTGTGAGGCTAGTGAGAGGATATAATGCTCGCACAGGAACTGGGGCCTGAGTAGCAGTTAGGTCTGGATTCTAAAAGAAAGGAACAGTAATTTATATAAACTGAACCCAAGGGAGAGGAGTCCATGTTTTACCATTATGAAAACGGAGGAAATCCAATCATAACTAGATTAAAATATCTAACATTTTTATTACAGTCTCCTCTCTATCTATATTTCTGATTCTCATGATCTCATCTGAAAGAATTCAGAGGTGGTATGCAATGTGAAAGAGATAAAATGCATAGACGATATTGCAGAGTAAAACTGTACATTCCTAAGGGATAAGTAATGTTGCATATTCCTAAAGGAAAAGCATGAGAATTGGAAAAAAAAGACATTTGAAGGATTTGAAAGGAAACACTCTAGAGGATGAGTATAGACATTGGCCAGAAAAACTATTGTGAAGTCGTGAATGTTTTGGATAGGTTTTATAGTATTTCTAAAATCTCTGCAAGGGAATGCATTCTTGGGGGTGGGTTCACATTTCTGTTCTATGGTGAGAAGAGAAGGCCCATTTAAGTTGATTCTTAATGGTTTCCTTACAAAATGTTGCTTGCTTGATTTCTTTTAAATTCCCTGGAAGATTAAAATGTTGTGTCTACCCTGGCCCAGAATTAGATTCAGAGTGCATTCTTTTGACCTGTAATAATATTCCTTATCTTCATTTCCTGGTTTTGATAGCTGATTAACTTTATTATCTGATTAAATGATGAGGAAGGAAAGGTCAAGCTTTGTGGGAAAATACAGTAGAGAAAAGAATTAGTAACTCTAAGGATATTTGAAATAGAGACATCTCTCCTCGAGGCTCAAGGACTATTGCTGAGAACATATTAAAAGATTTTAAGCACCAAAGACTGGGGAAGACAAAAGTGAAATAACATCTTCCAGACATGACTTTGATAGTGTTTTCATAAATTCTCACTAGGTATGGTGGCATGCATAAAGCCTGCATAATATTAATTCAGTATGCACTGGGAAAGGGGCTCAGGAGTTTCCACCTCTAACTGACAAACTAATGACAATTGGTGGTTTCTAGGGAAGTATGGTCGTTAGAATGAGAGAGGAAACCATACACTCCTATATGTGAATGCTTAGTCACTTGCACTTAATACAACTATTTGGGAAAGATTAAATGGGTGTGGCCTTGTTGGATGAGGTATGTCACTGAGTGTGGGTTTTTGGGCCACACCAGGCCCAGTCTTTCTCTGCCTCCTGCCTGTGGATCTGTATTTAAGTTCTTATATACTGGGCTGGTACCATATGTCCACCTGCATCCTGCCATGGTGATCATGGATTAAGAATCTAAATGTAATCAAGCTCCCAAGTAAATCCTTTCTTTTATAACAGTTGCATTAGATATGGTGTCTCTTCACAGCAATAGAATATTAACTAATATAGGGAATAAGTGTTGCTTACTTCAAGAGTATTGCCTCAAGAAAGTCAACCATGCTCAAGTGAATTTCACACACATGATTGGACTGGGTAGTTATTTCAGGAAAATGACAAGTGCATAGAGAGATTGGGGTTAGATCTGGGAGGAGTTAGAAGGAGGAATGGGGAGTGATTATGGTCAAAATATGCTATATCCACACATGGTATTCTCAAAGAATTAAGAAACATTAAATATATATCACTAGCAACCAAACTTTAAAAAAAAAACACAAAATGATAAATTTAAATCATTTTATTTAAATTTGCTCTCTCTGTGTTTGTGTGTAATTTACAGTCCACCATGTCTATGGATATCTTATAATTTATAGAAAGCAGTGAGACAAAGTTTAAAATACATGGGTGAGACAGTTTGGCTCTTTCACGAATAACTTGGTCCTTTGTTGACCCTATTCTCAGCTGTGGTATCAGTTCTGGCCAAGGGGAAAATGATAACTTAATGATCTCAGATTTTGAAAATGAAAAGAATGGTGTTCTGTAGCATGAAGAAGTATAGCTCATTAGGCAAGAGTCCTATGTTTATAAGCTCAATCTTTTTCTTTGGAATTGAACTTTAGCTCCGCATGCCTGTCATCGTATGTTTTTACCATATGAAAAAGAAAGCACTAGTTTTGTGGTATAACTAAAGTGGAGGAATATAACTGAACTTCTTTAGAACATCTCCCTTACCCCAGCTTTAGAATAGGATCAAATGTATACTAATATTTATTATATATTTTACTTTCCTACAAGCTGGAGATATGTGTATAAATTATTTACTATATATCCCACATTACTTGCTTTTTATTACATCTCTGCTTAGTTTTATTAATTGTATTAATATCTTTAATTATTTTTTCATTTATATGATATAAAAGCACCTCTTTAAAAATAAAGTTTGGAAAGGAATTAATGACAACTTAATATTATGAATGAGAAAATCACTGCATTTATCATTACTTTCTTCCCCCTTCTCATATTGTTACTACATTAGTCTTATGACAAAAACATTCTCAATGAATTTCTTCTGAAAAGGTAGGTATTTTGGGCTGTGTGTGTTGGTTTATTTTATGCCATTTGGGAAAAGGGAACTTCAATTGAGAAAATATTTTTATCAAATTGTCCTATTGGCAAACTTATGTGGCATTTTCTTGATTGATTCTTGATTTCTTGATTATGTGGAGGGGTCAATCTCACTGTATGTGGTACTATCACTGGCCTATTTGTCTAGACAACAATAATAAAATAGGCTGGGCATGTGACAAGGAGCAAGCCATTTAACATCCCTCCCTCATGGTCTCTGCATCAAGCTCCTGCCTCTAGGTTTCTGCCCTGTCTTACACTGACTTCCTTTCATTGATAGACCATGGCATGGAAATATAAGCAAAATGAACCCTTTCCTCTCCAAGTTATACTTGGTCATGGTATTTTGTCACAGCAATAGAAACTGCAACAAAGACATTGTAAATTAACAAACTGTTATGCTTGTTATTCAAGTATGGATTAGTTTAGAACAAAATGATAGATTATATTTTCAGACAATATTTGCTGACAAAATTGAATGTGTTAGAAAACTTTGTGTCACACCCTGTACCCTGGTAAGCTGAGTTCAGTTATCTATGCTCAAAAAGGTCATTAAAACATTGAAATTAATAGTAAAAACCAGAAGAGACTTAGTCACTGTGGCCACATTGGAAAGAAGGATAAAGGGATACATCAACTCTCTGAAGTCTCTAGTGTATACATCATAAGGCTTGATATGAGACCAAAATTTAAATAGAGGTCCAGGGATATTCACATCTAGCATTTGTGGTCACTATGTGACTTCTATTCACCATCAACTGATTTATCACTGTCTGATAGTCTTATCTGGCAAGGTTGTTTGACAGTTGTTAAAATTATCCCTTTGTCTAGAGTCTTTTCCTTCACTCAGCATGAAATTTCTGTGAAAATTATCATTCTTTTAAAGTCTGTTGTTTCACTAGTATGATAGATAGACACAAGTGTCTCTTTAGTATACCCTCATTTTTGTTAGGCCTGTTATAGAAGGAACCCACTCTGAAGGTCCTGCTCAACACCAATTTCTTATGAAAGATAATCAAGTTTATGTTTGTTATTTCTAATTATCATTACTTTCTCTGAGATGTTACTGGTATATTTTAATATGCCAATGCTTTGTTTATCCTGAAGGACTTTCCTTAGTTATGGGTTAGGGTTTAAAAGCACCATTAGGAGACATAGGTCTAACAGGTATTCTTTCCTCTGTGATGTAATAGTCCTGTCACTTACACAACATTGTGTGTGTTATGACCGCATATAGGTTGAAGTAATCCACAACCATAAGTTTTTCCCTGATCTAGTGAAATATACAGGTGTAAGTACCCAGTCTTTTTTATCCTTATCTATGAGATAAGGCAAAAAGGAAATTTGCCCTCAGTGCTTGAACATAGGTCTGCCAAAACAATTGATGTGTCTAATAATTTCTAGTCTGGGCCTCAACTGTGATAGACCCAAAGCCCCTTCTTTGTCATATGTCTACCCATATTTTCTTCTTTCTCATATACCCAACCAAATTCTTTGACTGGCCTTAATCCCTACAGCACCCAAAAGACCTGCCCTGCCATGTTCCAACCCAAAGTCCTTGCTAGGTCATATATACACCTATGTCTCTTTTCTGCCCCCCAACAATTGGATATCAAATTTTCACTATCCAAAGTTCCTCCCTTTTCAACTGCCCACCCAAGTTGCTTATCTGGCCCCAAAATATTGTGAAACCCAAATCACTTCCTTGCCATGTATCCACCCAAACTCCCTCCCTTGTCATGTACCAACCCAAAATCTGTCCTTTGTAATGTATCCACACAAACTCCCTTCCTTGTCTCTGCTTCCTACCTTGTCTCTACCCACCCGAACTCCCTCCCTTGTCTCTATCCCCCTCCCTTGTCTCTATCTCCCCGCCTTGTCTCTATCTCCCTCCCTTGTCTCTATACCCCCTCGCCTCTATCCCCCTCCCTTGTCTCCCTCCCTTGTCCCTATCTTCCCTCCCTTGTCTCTGTCTCCCTCCCTAGTCTCTGTCTCCCACCCTTGTGCCTATCTTCCCTCCCTTGTCTCTGTCTCCCTACCTTGTCTCTATCTCCCTCCCTTGTCCCTATCTTCCCTCCCTTGTCTCTGTCTCCCTCCCTTGTCTCTGTCTCCCACCCTTGTGCCTATCTTCCCTCCCTTGTCTCTGTCTCCCTACCTTGTCTCTATCTCCCTCCCTTGTCTCTATGTCACTCCCTTGTCTCTATCACCCTCCCTTATCTCTGTCAACCTACCTTGTCTCGATCTCCCTCCCTTGTCCCTATCTCCCGCCCTTGTCCCAATCTCCCTCACTTGTCTCTATCTCCCTCCCTTGTCTCTGTCTCCCTCCCTTGTCCCTATCTCCCTCCCTTGTCTCTGTCTCCCTCCCTTGTCTCTGTCTCCCACCCTTGTGCCTATCTTCCCTCCCTTGTCTCTGTCTCCCTACCTTGTCTCTATCTCCCTCCCTTGTCTCTATGTCACTCCCTTGTCTCTATCACCCTCCCTTATCTCTGTCAACCTACCTTGTCTCGATCTCCCTCCCTTGTCCCTATCTCCCGCCCTTGTCCCAATCTCCCTCACTTGTCTCTATCTCCCTCCCTTGTCTCTGTCTCCCTCCCTTGTCCCTATCTCCCGCCCTTGTCCCAATCTCCCTCACTTGTCTCTATCTCCCTCCCTTGTCTCTGTCTCCCTCCCTTGACTCTGTCTCCCTCCCTTGTCTCTATCTCCCACCCTTGTCCCTATCTCCCCCCCCCTTGTCTCTATCACCCTCCCTTGTCCCTATCTCCCTCCCTTGTCCATATCTCTGTCCCTTGTCTCTATCTCCCTTGCTTGTCTCCTTTTCCCTCACTTATCTCTATCCCCCTCCCTTGTCTCTATCTCCCTCCCTTATCTCTGTCTCGCTCCCTTGTCTCAATCTCCCTCCCTTGTCCCTATCTCCCTCTCTCGTCTCTATCCTCACTTGTCTCTGTCTCCCTCCCTTGTCTCTGTCTCCCTCCCTTGTCTCTGTCTCCCTCGCTTGTCTCTTTCTCTCTCCCTTTTCTCTTTACCCCTCCCTTGTCTCTATCTCACTCCCTTGTCTCTGTCTCCTTCCCTTGTCTCTGTCTCCCTCCATTGTCCCTATCTCCCTCCCTTGTCTCTATCCTCCCTTGTCTCTGTCTCCGTCCCTTGTCTCTGTCTCCCTCCCTTGTCTCTGTCTCTCTCCATTTTCTCTATCACCCTCCCTTGTCACTGTCTCCCTCCCTTGTCTCTATCTCCCTCCCTTGTCTCTATTTCCCTCCCTTTTCTCTATCTCCCAACCTTATCTCTGTCCCCCTCCCCTGTCTCTATCTCCCTCCCTTGTTCCTATCTCCCTCACTTGTCCCTATCTCCCTCCCTTTTCCCTATCTCCCTCTCTTGTCTCTGTCTCCCTCCCTTGTCTCTATCTCCCTCACTTATCTCTGTCCCCCTCCCCTGTCTCTATCTCCCTCCCTTGTCTCTATCTCTGTCCCTTGTCTCTATCTCCCTAGCTTGTCTCTATCTCCCTCCCTTGTCTCTATCTCCCTCCCTTGTCACTACTTCCCTCCCTTGCCTCTATCTCACTCCCTTGTCTCTATCTCCTTCCCTTATCTCTGTCAACCTACCGTGTCTCTATCTCCCTCCCTTGTCCCTATCTCCCTCCCTTGTCCCAATCCCCCTCACTTGTCTCTATCTCCCTCCCTTGTCTCTGTCTCCCTCCCTTGTCCCTATCTCCCTCCCTTGTCTCTATCTCCCTCCCTTGTCTCTATCTCCCTCCCTTGTCTCTATCTCCCTCACTTGTCTCTATCTTCCTCCCTTATCTCTGTCTCCCTCCCTTGTCTCTATCTCCCTCCCTTGTCTCTATCTCCCTCCCTTGTCCCTATCTCCCTCCCTTGTCTCTATCTCCCTCCCTTGTCTCTGTCTCCCTCCCTTGTCTACCTCCCTCCCTTGTCTCTACCTCCCTCCCTTGTCTCTACCTCCCTCCCTTGTCTCTACTTCCCTCTCTTATCTCTCTCCCTCCCTTGTCTCTGTCTCGCTCCCTTGTTTCTGTCTCCCTCCCTTGTCTCTGTCTCCCTCCCTTGTCTCTGTCTCTCTCCCTTTTCTCTATACCCCTCCCTTTTCTCTATCTCCCTCACTTGTCTCTATCTCCCTCCCTTATCTCTGTCTCCCTCCCTTGTCTCTGTCTCCCTCCCTGTTCTCTCTCTCCCTCCCTTGTCTCTGTCTCCCTCACTTATCTCTATCCCCCCCTTGTCCCTATCTCCCTCCCTTGTCTCTATCTCCCTCCCTTGTCTCTATCTCCCTCCCTTATCTCTGTCCCCCTCCCTTGTCTCTGTCTCCCTCCCTTGTCTCTGTCTCCTTCCCTTGCCTCTATCCCCATCCCTTATCTCTATCCCCCTCTTGTCCCTATCTCCCTCCCTTGTCTCTATCCCTCTCCCTTGTCTCTATCCCTCTCCCTTGTCTCTATCTCCCTCCCTTGTCTCTGTCTCCCTCACTTGTCTCTATCTCCCTCCCTTGTCTCTGTCTCCCCCCCTTGTCTCTATCTACCTCCCTTGTCTCTATCTCCCTTGTTTGTCTCTATCTCCCTCCTTTGGCTCTATCTCCCTCCCTTGTCTCTACTTCCCTCCCTTGCCTCTATCTCACTCCCTTGTCTCTATCTCCCTCCCTTATCTCTGTCAACCTACCTTGTCCTATCTCCCTCCCTTGTCCCTATCTCCCTCCCTTGTCCCAATCCCCCTCACTTGTCTCTATCTCCCTCCCTTGTCTCTGTCTCCCTCCCTTGTCCCTATCTCCCTCCCTTGTCTCTATCTCCCTCCCTTGTCTCTATCTCCCTCCCTTGTCTCTATCTTCCTCCCTTATCTCTGACTCCCTCCCTTGTCTCTGTCTCTCTCCCTTTTCTCTGTCCCCCTCCCTTGTCTGTATCTCCCTCCCTTGTTCCTATCTCTCTCCCTTGTTTCTATCACCCTCCCTCCCTATTCTCTGTCTCCCTCACTTGTCTCTATCTCCCTCCCTTGTCACTATCTCCCTCCCTTGTCTCTGTCTCCCTCCCTTGTTCCTATATGCCTCACTTGTCTCTGTCTCCCTTCGTTTTCCTATCACCCTCCCTTGTCCCTATCTCCCTCACTTGTCTCTGTCTCCCTTCGTTTTCCTATCACCCTCCCTTGTCCCTATCTCCCTCCCTTGTCTCTATCTCTGTCCCTTGTCTCTATCTCTCTCGCTTGTCACTTTTTCCCTCCCTTATCTCTATCCCCCTCCCTTGTCTCTATCTCCCTCCCTTATCTCTGTCTCCCTCCCTTGTCTCTATCTCCCTCCCTTGTCTCTGTCTCCCTCGCTTGTCTCTGTCTCTCTCCTTTTTCTCTTTACCCCTCCCTTGTCTCTATCTCCCACCCTTGTCCCTATCTCCCCCCCTTGTCTCTATCACCCACCCTTGTCCTTATCTCCCTCCCTTGTCCATATCTCTGTCCCTTGTCTCTATCTCCCTCGCTTGTCTCTTTTTCCCTCCCTTATCTCTATCCCCCTCCCTTGTCTCTATCTCCCTCCCTTATCTCTGTCTCGCTCCCTTGTCTCAATCTCCCTCCCTTGTCCCTATCTCCCTCTCTCGTCTCTATCCTCACTTGTCTCTGTCTCCCTCCCTTGTCTCTGTCTCCCTCCCTTGTCTCTGTCTCCCTCGCTTGTCTCTTTCTCTCTCCCTTTTCTCTTTACCCCTCCCTTGTCTCTATCTCACTCCCTTGTCTCTGTCTTCTTCCCTTGTCTCTGTCTCCCTCCATTGTCCCTATCTCCCTCCCTTGTCTCTATCCTCCCTTGTCTCTGTCTCTGTCCCTTGTCTCTGTCTCCCTCCGTTGTCTCTGTCTCTCTCCATTTTCTCTATCACCCTCCCTTGTCTCTATCTCCCTCCCTTGTCTCTATCTCCCACCCTTATCTCTGCCCCCCTCCCCTGTCTCTATCTCCCTCCCTTGTTCCTATATCCCTCACTTGTACCTATCTCCCTCCCTTTCCCCTATCTCCCTCCCTTGTCTCTGTCTCCCTCCCTTGTCTCTATCTCCCTCACTTATCTCTGTCCCCCTCCCTTGTCTCTATCTCCCTCCCTTGTCTCTATCTCCGTCGCTTGTCTCTATCTCCCTCCCTTTTCTCTATCTCCCTCGCTTGTCTCTATCTCCCTCCCTTGTCTCTATCTCCCTCCCTTGTCACTACTTCCCTCCCTTGCCTCTATCTCACTCCCTTGTCTCTATCTCCTTCCCTTATCTCTGTCAACCTACCTTGTCTCTATCTCCCTCCCTTGTCCCTATCTCCCTCCCTTGTCCCAATCCCCCTCACTTGTCTCTATCTCCCTCCCTTGTCTCTGTCTCCCTCCCTTGTCTCTATCTCCCTCCTTGTCTCTGCGCCCCTCCCTTGTCCCTATCTCCCTCCCTTGTCTCTATCTCCCTCCCTTGTCTCTATCTCCCTCCCTTGTCTCGATCTCCCTCACTTGTCTCTATCTTCCTCCCTTATCTCTGTCTCCCTCCTTTATCTCTTTCTCCCTCCCTTGTCTCTGTCTCCTTCCCTTGCCTCTATCCCCCTCCCTTATCTCTATCCCCCCTTGTCCCTATCTCCCTCCCTTGTCTCTATCCCTCTCCCTTGTCTCTATCCCTCTCCCTTGTCTCTATCTCCCTCCCTTGTCTCTGTCTCCCTCTCTTGTCTCTATCTCCCTCCCTTGTCTCTGTCTCCCTCCCTTGTCTCTATCTCCCTCCCTTGTCTCTATCTCCCACCCTTGTCCATATCTCCCCCACTTGTCTCTATCTCCCTCACTTTTCTCTATCTCCCTTCCTTGGCCCTATCACTCTCCCTTGTCTCTATCTCCCTCCCTTGTCTCTGTCTCCCTCCCTTGTCTCTACCTCCCTCCCTTGTCTCTACCTCCATCCCTTGTCTCTACTTCCCTCTCTTATCTCTCTCCCTCCCTTTTCTCTGTCTCCCTCCCTTGTCTCTTACTACCTCCCTTGTCTCTGTCCCCCTCCCTTGTCTCTGTCTCCCTCCCTTGTCTCTGTCTC
Source organism: Tokudaia tokunoshimensis (assembly GCA_036184795.1). Lineage (NCBI taxonomy): Eukaryota > Metazoa > Chordata > Mammalia > Rodentia > Muridae > Tokudaia > Tokudaia tokunoshimensis. The sequence continues at coordinate 42,810,137 of BTHU01000023.1, forward strand.
CCTCCCTTGTCTCTGTCTCCCTCACTTGTTTCTGTCTCTCTCCCTTGTCTCTGTCTCCCTCCCTTGTCTCTTACTACCTCCCTTGTCTCTGTCTCCCTCCATTGTCTCTGTCTCCCTCCCTTGTCTCTTTCTACTTCCCTTGTCTCTGTCCCCCTCCCTTGTCTCTATCTCCCTCCCTTGTCTCTGTCTCTCTCCCTTTTCTCTGTCCCCCTCCCTTGTCTGTATCTCCCTCCCTTGTTCCTATCTCTCTCCCTTGTTTCTATCACCCTCCCTCCCTATTCTCTGTCTCCCTCCCTTGTCTCTATCTCCCTCCCTTGTCACTATCTCCCTCCCTTGTCTCTATCTCCCTCCCTTGTTCCTATCTCCCTCACTTGTCTCTGTCTCCCTTCCTTTTTCCTATCACCCTCCCTTGTCCCTATCTCCCTCCCTTGTCTCTATCTCAGTCCCTTGTCTCTATCTCTCTCGCTTGTGACTTTTTCCCTCCCTTATCTCTATCCCCCTCCCTTGTCTCTATCTCCCTCCCTTATCTCTGTCTCCCTCCCTTGTCTCTATCTCCCTCCCTTGTCTCTGTCTCCCTCGCTTGTCTCTGTCTCTCTCCCTTTTCTCTTTACCCCTCCCTTGTCTCTATCTCCCTCCCTTGTCTCTGTCTCCTTCCCTTGTCTCTGTCTCCCTCCATTGTCTCTATCTCCCTCCCTTGTCTCTATCCTCCCTTGTCTCTGTCTCCCTCCCTTGTCTCTGTCTCTCTCCATTTTCTCTATCACCCTCCCTTGTCTCTATCAGCCTCTCTTGTCTCTATCTCCCTCCCTTGTCTCTATCTCCCTCCCTTGTCTCTGTCTCCCTCCCTTGTCTCTATCTCCCTCCATTGTCTCTGTCTCCCTCCCTTGTCCCTATCTCCCTCCCTTGTCTCTATCTCCCTCCCTTGTCTCTATCTCCCTCCCTTGTCTCGATCTCCCTCACTTGTCTCTATCTTCCTCGCTTATCTCTCTCCCCCTCCCTTATCTCTTTCTCCCTCCCTTGTCTCTATCTCCCTCCCTTGTCTCTATCTCCCTCCCTTGTCTCTATCTCCCTCCCTTGTCTCTATCTCCCTCCCTTTTCTCTGTCTCCCTCCCTTGTCTACCTCCCTCCCTTGTCTCTACCTCCCTCCCTTGTCTCTACCTCCCTCCCTTGTCTCTACTTCCCTCTCTTATCTCTCTCCCTCCCTTTTCTCTGTCTCCCTCCCTTGTCTCTGTCTCCCTCCATTGTCTCTTACTACCTCCCTTGTCTCTGTCCCCCTCCCTTGTCTCTGTCTCCCTCCCTTGTCTCTGTCTCCCTCACTTGTTTCTGTCTCTCTCCCTTGTCTCTGTCTCCCTCCCTTGTCTCTTACTACCTCCCTTGTCTCTGTCTCCCTCCCTTGTCTCTGTCTCCCTCCCTTGTCTCTTACTACTTCCCTTGTCTCTGTCCCCCTCCCTTGTCTTTGTCTCCCTCCCTTGTCTCTATCTCCCTCCATTGTCTCTGTCTCCCTCCCTTGTCCCTATCTCCCTCCCTTGTCTCTATCTCCCTCCCTTGTCTCTATCTCCCTCCCTTGTCTCGATCTCCCTCACTTGTCTCTATCTTCCTCGCTTATCTCTCTCCCCCTCCCTTATCTCTTTCTCCCTCCCTTGTCTCTATCTCCCTCCCTTGTCTCTATCTCCCTCCCTTGTCCCTATCTCCCTCCCTTGTCTCTATCTCCCTCCCTTGTCTCTGTCTCCCTCCCTTGTCTACCTCCCTCCCTTGTCTCTACCTCCCTCCCTTGTCTCTACCTCCCTCCCTTGTCTCTACTTCCCTCTCTTATCTCTCTCCCTCCCTTTTCTCTGTCTCCCTCCCTTGTCTCTGTCTCCCTCCCTTGTCTCTTACTACCTCCCTTGTCTCTGTCCCCCTCCCTTGTCTCTGTCTCCCTCCCTTGTCTCTGTCTCCCTCACTTGTTTCTGTCTCTCTCCCTTGTCTCTGTCTCCCTCCCTTGTCTCTTACTACCTCCCTTGTCTCTGTCTCCCTCCCTTGTCTCTTACTACTTCCCTTGTCTCTGTCCCCCTCCCTTGTCTTTGTCTCCCTCCCTTGTCTCTGTCTCTCTCCCTTTTCTCTGTCCCCCTCCCTTGTCTGTATCTCCCTCCCTTGTACTATCTCTCTCCCTTGTTTCTATCACCCTCCCTCCCTATTCTCTGTCTCCCTCCCTATTCTCTGTCTCCCTCCCTTGTCACTATCTCCCTCCCTTGTCACTATCTCCCTCCCTTGTCTCTGTCTCCCTCCCTTGTTCCTATCTCCCTCACTTGTCTCTGTCTCCCTTCCTTTTTCCTATCACCCTCCCTTGTCCCTATCTCCCTCCCTTGTCTCTATCTCCGTCCCTTGTCTCTATCTCTCTCGCTTGTGTCTTTTTCCCTCCCTTATCTCTATCCCCCTCCCTTGTCTCTATCTCCCTCCCTTATCTCTGTCTCCCTCCCTTGTCTCTATCTCCCTCCCTTGTCTCTGTCTCCCTCGCTTGTCTCTGTCTCTCTCCCTTTTCTCTTTACCCCTCCCTTGTCTCTATCTCCCTCCCTTGTCTCTGTCTCCTTCCCTTGTCTCTGTCTCCCTCCATTGTCTCTATCACCCTCCCTTGTCTCTATCTCCCTCCCTTGTCTCTATCTCCCTCCCTTGTCTCTATCTCCCTCCCTTTTCTCTATCTCCCTCCCTTATCTCTGTCCCCCTCCCCTGTCTCTATCACCCTCACTTGTTCTTATCTCCCTCACTTGTCCCTATCTCCCTCCCTTGTCCCTATCTCCCTCCCTTGTCTCTGTCTCCCTCCCTTGTCTCTATCTCCCTCCCTTATCTCTTTCCCCCTCCCCTGTCCCTATCTCCCTCCCCTGTCTCTCTCTCCGTCCCCTGTCTCTATCTCCCTCCCTTGTCTCTATCTCCCTCGCTTGTCTCTATCTCCCTCCCTTGTCTCTATCTCCCTCCCTTGTCTCTACTTCCCTCCCTTGCCTCTATCTCACTCCCTTGTCTCTATCTCCCTCCCTTATCTCTGTCAACCTACCTTGTCTCTATCTCCCTCCCTTGTCCCTATCTCCCTCTCTTGTCCCAATCCCCCTCACTTGTCTCTATGTCCCTCCCTTGTCTCTGTCTCCCTCCCTTGTCCCTATCTCCCTCCCTTGTCTCTATCTCCCTCCCTTGTCTCTATCTCCCTCCCTTGTCTCTATCTCCCTCCCTTGTCTCTATCTTCCTCCCTTATCTCTGTCTCCCTCCCTTATCTCTGTCTCCCTCCCTTGTCTCTGTCTCCTTCCCTTGCTTCTATCCCCCTTCCTTATCTCTATCCCCCCCTTGTCCCTATCTCCCTCCCTTGTCTCTATCCCTCTCCCTTGTCTCTATCTCCCTCCATTGTCCCTATCTCCCTCCCTTGTCCCTATCTCCCTCCCTTGTCTCTATCTTCCCTTGTCTCTGTCTCCCTCCCTTGTCTCTGTCTCCTTCCCTTGTCTCTGTCTCCCTCCCTTGTCTCTGTCTCTCTCCCTTTTCTCTATACCCCTCCCTTGTCTCTATCTCCCTCCCTTGTCTCTATCTCCCTCACTTGTCTCTATCTCCCTCCCTTATCTCTGTCTCCCTCCCTTGTCTCTGTCTCCCTCCCTTTACTCTCTCCCTCCCTTGTCTCTGTCTCCCTCCCTTATCTCTATCCCCCCTTGTCCCTATCTCTCTCCCTTGTCTCTATCTCCCTCCCTTGTCCCTATCTCCCTCCCTTATCTCTGTCCCCCTCCCTTGTCTCTGTCTCCTTCCCTTGTCTCTGTCTCCTTCCCTTGCCTCTATCCCCCTCCCTTTTCTCTATCCCCCCTTGTCCCTATCTCCCTCCCTTGTCTCTATCCCTCTCCCTTGTCTCTATCCCTCTCCCTTGTCTCTATCTCCCTCCCTTGTCTCTGTCTCCCTCACTTGTCACTATCTCCTTCCCTTGTCCCTATCTCCCTCCCTTGTCCCTATCTCCCTCCCTTGTCTCTATCTCCCCTCCCCTTTCTAGTTACTCCTTTAGTGCCTCAAAAGAAACATATATTTTCAATTTATAATCACTTTATTTTAACATCAATATAATTTTATTTTTTGAAGGTGGTAGGGTTCTGGGATCTTCTCAAGCATTGAGATAGCCATGTATTGGCTATCTGCCTCGACCGGAGTGGTGGGGGTAGTAGCGACTGCTACCCCATCCATGGTCGGTTCTTCCTTGACAGGCTTCACAGCTGGCTCCTCTGTCACCGCTGGCTCCTCTGCCACAGCTCCCTCCTCCTCTACAGCCGGAGCAGCTACTGCTGGTGCTGTTATCTCGGCTGGCACCGCTGCCGCTGCCTCCGACTCCACTATCGGTGCTGCTGGCTCCACTGGCACAATTGGTGCTGCTGCAGCTGAGGCCGCGGCTTCTGCTGCTGGCTCTGCAGACACTGCCGCCACTGTTGCGGCTGCTGTGGCTGTTTCCTCCAGCACTGGTGGTTCCTGGGCCAGCGGTGATTCTTTGATCTTCTTACTTGCAGGGGGAGCAACTTCTCCTGCATCCTTCTTTGCCTTTTTGGTGCGTTTCCCACGCTTGTTGGTTTTGGCCTGTAATGATAAGACACAAGAGAGTTAGTTAACATAGAATGAGGTCAGGATAAGCAAATAAAGGGGACTTTTTCAAAAAGGTAAAGGTAGATAAGGGGATTTAGGCCAGGCCAGGGAAAGCTAGTCACTTTAGGCCAGAGTAAATCAAAGGAGAGAGCTCTGGTAGGGTGGGTCATCTTACCTTGCCATACAGGATGCTAAGTGGGTACATTTTGTAGGCCGCCTTTGTCTTAATCAGCATGACAGGCTTCACCGTCTCTTGAGAATCAGCGGATGAAGTCGGAATATCCATTTCCGACAAGGTATCCGTCGATTTCTCGGTAACTTTAGCCACCAAGCGCTTTAAGCTGCTGCCACCTCGAGAGGTTGGAGCAACTGCCAGAGCTGAGAAGGTCGCACTCCTAAAGCCTCATTCGTCACTGGGTTCTCAGCCAATAGTAGGCGAGCATGTGCTCAGGCGTCATAAAACATGGCTATGATGCGCTAGAATGCCTAGCGAAGCAGCATACAGTAGAATGTACCACTTCTGATACTCATGGGGAGGGAGAGTTGGATACTAAGATGGCAAAGAAAGTCTAGTTTTAGAAGGAGGCTTTGCCTTCGACAACCCCAACCCAACTTTTCCGTGCCATCCGTCTTCATATATCCACTTTAGTTATGATAGAACACACAGTAAAGCATTTGCTTCTCCAAGTTCTTCCCTGTTTCTCCCTGCTCAATGGTTTAGTCCACTATGTCTCCCTTAATCTTTGACTAGTAACTTGAAAGTCTTCCCTAAAATCATTCCCAAGTAACATTGGTATATTTGAATATCAGTAGCTATGCCAATCATCTACCAACCTGTGTGATAGCAAACATCTAGTTTCCAACCAGAAAGCTTCTCCCATCTACACATAGGACATTTTGTTCTGCCTACCCCACCTTCTTACACAGACTTCCCATGTCCTCTTCCAGGGTCAAGCTTGGTGATTGTACCCCAGTACCCTATACTTCTTTTTCTACATCCCACCATACCTAGCTTATGTACCTTATGCCTTGCTGCCTGTATCTTGTAGCATCCCCTAGGATTCTTTGGGGTCCAAATATGTCCCCCCACCTAGTCCCACCATTAAGTCATATAGCCATTTTCGAGGGTCCCACCAGGATTGTTCCTATCCACATCTACTCACAAGACCCTTTCCAACATCTACACCACACTTCATACACAGACTTCCTGCCTCCTCCTGCATGGTCTAGCCTGTTGAGTATGTACGGGTGTGCTGGCACCAGCCCAGTCCATACTCAGTTTCCTCATGTCTTCTTCCCATGTCTAGCCTGTTCTATATTTCCCACACTACCAGATACTTTTTTTAAATACAATATAACAGATTTAACCTAGGTACCACAAACAATTCCCAATCCTAGCCTTGACAATACCTTGGCTTGTAACAGTGAGTTTGGGTTGCAATATGATCCCCAATTCAGTTTCAGCCTAGTCTGAATACCTCTCTGTGGGATATAGCCAACATCTGCTCTCATACCAGGTATTAATTACCCCAGGTATGCATGTACATCAACCCACATTATAACCATTACTTTTCAGTAGCCCTCTGCTAGAGGTGGAAGCTTTTTTGCCACACTCCCATCTATTCTGAAATATTGATAGACTCTGTCTTTTGAAGATCTTCTGCAGGCAACTATTGCTACAATGAGAGTTCATGAGTGTACTAGTTTTATTATGTCAAGAAAATATAAAATGATTGGTTTTTTGATAGGGATGCATTAGCAGAAGTTCAATGAAGAATAATACTATGTTAAGAAATCAGGAGTTAACCTGTAAATAGCTCCTATTCCAATATTTAAAAATATTTAAAAAGTATTTTAATTATTTAAAAATATTTATTAAAATTATATTTAATATTTATTATAAATTAAATATTATTTAATTTTATAAATATTTAAAAATGTGACATAACTATGAATAATAAGTTATAATGATTTCCTCTCTATTTATTTTATGGAATTTTCTTTTCCAACATTATTCTGGTATAATTTAGAATATCTCTACATCATTTAACATGTGAAATGTCAATGTTCTAAGTTAAAAATGTGGTTCATTTAAATTAAAATATTTTTGAGGGACAATGCTAATTATTGTCCTATTGCTGTGAGAAGACACTTTGACCAAGATAAATTATAAGAAAAATCCTTTATTTAGAGGTTTGTCCACAGTTTCAAATGGTTCATTCATGATATTCTTAAGGGTGAAATTGGGAGTTGTGGAGTGATAGAAGTCAGACAGTCATGCTGCTGAAATAGTAGCTAAGAACTCATATCTCATCTGTAAGTTTCAAGCAAGAGATAGAAAAAGACCTAGCCTGGCATGTGATTTTGAAGCCTCAAAAGCCACTCCCACTCACACAGTTCCTCCAAAATCTACTCTACATCTATTCCAACAATATAATCTTCCTAATCCTCTCCAAACCGTTTCACTTACTCAGGAATAAGCGCTCAAAGATATGAGTTTGTAGGAGTCTTTCTCATCACCAGAGGTAGTAAGAATCACAGTTGATTCTTATGGATTTGAGGCATTAAAAGTATCTCAATTCAGAGTTGGAATGATTTTATAGTACATTGTGGATTAATTTATATTTCTTGTGTATGTGTTTGTTTCAGGCCAGACCTGTTTGATTGGAATAGTGTGGTTTCTCAGCAGTCAGCTACCCAAAGACTGGAACATGCCTTCGACATTGCAAAATGTCAGTTAGGCATAGAAAAACTTCTTGATCCTGAAGGTTGGTAGATTTCTAGACTGACTTAATTTTTACTATAGTTTATCTTTATTTCTTATTTGTTGTCCTATACAGATTTCACATTTCCATATAGTAAACAAAAAATTAAAAACAGTTATGCAGAATGAGGCCTTATCTCAACAGTAACAAAATATAGAAAGCCATGTAACAATATTTTTCTTGTGTTCTGATAATATGAAAAATGTCTATCCTAGACTATAAGTTGATCTATAAATGTCATTCTCAATATACAAAATTTTAAATCTGAAGTGTGAAACTTTGTGAGGGCAAAAAAGGAAAAAAAAATTTGACATGGAATGTACCTCATGGATGGAGTATAACATATTAGAAAGCACTGATTAGAAATAATTGAGGGGGTTATTATTTATATATATATTTGTACTGCTTTTTTATGATTTGTTGCACTGGGGAGTTCCTCATTTTGAAGGTTATTCCCTTTTGGCTTCATGAACTGGTAGAGACTAGTGAAGGTTTTATCTTTTTGTTTCATTACCCTTAACTAAGTTTTATCTTTTTTACTGAAGGTTTTATCTTTTTGTTTCATTACCCTTAACTAAGTTTTATCTTTTTTACCAAAGCTACAAATCCATATCTGGAGACCAGATTTGGCCAATGAGACATATTCACAGTGTGCCAAGTTTGTAAAATTAGTTTGTTATCCATTTGCTGACACATTACTATACTAGTAGAAATTTGAGTACAAACTTTGTGAGGTCTGAAATATAAAGGGAAACTATTGTGCAGAAGGTGAAGACTGGGCTGGAGAGATGGCTCAGAGGTTAAGAGCACTGATTGCTCTTCTGAAGGTCCTGAGTTCAAATCCCAGCAACCACATGGTGGCTCACAACCATCCATAATGAGATCTGATGCCCTCTTCTGGTGTGTCTGAATATAGCTACAGTGTACTCACATATAGTAAATAAATAAATCTTTAAGAAAAAAAAAGAAGGTGAAGACTAGTAAAAAATGGTAGTTAAATGATCATAATATTTTGTCTTTTTAAAATTTATTTGCTTATTCAGTTTACAACCAAACATCAACCCTGATTTTCCTTTCAGTACCCTGTTACAAAAATCATTACCCATTTCACATTCCCCCTCTCTTTTTGAGAAGATACCTCTGAGTGTCACCACACATGAGCAAAACCCATTTTAGAAGTAAAGAAGAACAATTTTAGAAGAACTTAGTATGCTTTCATATTAGATGGTCTCTCCTGTTAATCTAGATTCAAACAAAAGATACAACAGTAAGAAAATGCAAAATAAAGCATCTTGGATGATATAATCCAAGGAAGAGTAAAGATGTTCCATATGCAGATAGAATAGTTTATTGATGATCTCAATCTACTGATCTGCCACTGAGAATAGAAAAGATTTACTGTTGGTGAAGTATATAGATTTTATATTGTAGTTGCCCCCATGCGGTTCTACTAGTTTATGTAAGATATTAAGATTTATCAACACTTGCATGCCTCTGCTGAAAGCAGTTGACAGTTGAAGGCAGTTAATGAAGGTAGTGGTTAGTCAAATAAACTGAAATCAGCCTTAGTTCATCCCCTGGGAATGAAGAATATGGGATTACCTTTGAACAATAACAAGTTTTCTGTTTACGTTACCAGAGTCCTTCTATTTAAGATATTCTCACCACACAACAATTTATGTGGTTCGCTTTGGAGCAAACAAATGTCTGGTATTGCCCAATTAACCAGAAGTTGGGGGGGGGAGGAGAAAGGAGGGGGAGAGAGAGAGAGAGAGAGGAAAGGGAGTGAAAAATAACTAAAGTGAGGACGCATTAGGACTAGGTAATTCTTTGGGTACTGTTACAGCTGGCTGAGTTTATGTGGTTACAATAAATGGTTGATGTTATGTGGTTTTCTAATTAGCAAAATAAACAGAGGAAGGAGTGTATAGCCTTAGCTCAGAGGAGCAATGTAGCCATATTCAGTGTCAGGATAAGGCATACAAGAACTTATCCAAAACTCTGTTTTCCTACAGAAAGCAATTTTACAAATTTCCCTAAGAATGCCCCCCACTTTGCATTCCTGGATGAGTTTCACCAAGACGAGTGTGAGGTCAGGTTTCAATGGAGTCTAGAACTTAGTTATGAGTACAATCTGAAGTTATATTGACAGGTCTCTAGATACTGATCAGTTAAACTGGGTTCTTAGGGTACAAAGACAGAGGTAGGTCCAAGACCAACCTTTGTGATAGAGAGATGTTAATAAAATTAACACCCTGTGCCAGGATGAAGGAAGGGTTTAGGCAACTCATCTGTTAAATTTCTGGTCCCATTATGGTGTTGCCTGATTTTTGATCTGAAGAGATGGGTGATCCCCAGAGAAATCTCCAATGAGCAACAAAGTAATGTATAACTTAGAATAGTTGTCTTGATTCAGTACATGTTCTCTGACAATTAAAGAATTAAAAGGCAAGAACATATCCAGAACAATGTGCAGCATCAGAGACATCTCAAAAGTAGCAATCACAAACAGTAGTTTAGGAAAAGCTGTTCCTTGGGGATGAGGACCACACTCATGCAGGAGGTACACAGAGAACGTCTCCCTCTGCAAGGCATAGTGCAGTCTCATAAAGCTGGAAATCTAGTCATGTCCCAAGGGCTGGCATATGACTACTCCAGGAGTTTTCCTTACCTAATTTAACCTTGGTCAGTTTTTACACAGTTAGCATGGCTGACTGAGCATATGTTGTACACATGTTCTGCTCTAGCCATGAACATATGGTGTCATTTCATCAGCTGGAGGCTTGCTGGCAGAATACAAAGACAGTTGTTTTGAGCTCTTAATCTTTTATTTCAAGTAAGGCGGGTGAAGTAAAATCCATTTTGTGAGTTTGTCACTTTATTCTTACCTTGTATTGGCTTCTTTACCTATCTGTTTACATACAGGGAGTCTCCCTAATACCTAGTCTTACAGACTAAACTTGGAAGTCACATTGATGGCTGTTATGGGCTGAAAATACCAACTGCTCTTACCTGCTTCCACCTGACAAAGGGCAGAGGGATAACCTGAGGTTCAACAGACAGTTTCAATAAGGGAGTGTTGATCTAGGGAGCCTTGATAAAGAGACAAGGATCCAGAATAGGAGACAACAATGAAAACAACTTTCTGATCTAGGATTGGACTCTCTTAATATCAGTGTGTGTAGCAGGGATTATGCCGACTTCTATACTCTCAGTTTCAGACTGTACCTTACCCATCTCCACTCTAATTTCTCACACACCTCCACTGTCTTCCACTCAATAATTTCCTATCTTTTGATACTTTTTTCAGTTGCCTTTGAACTATTAGACACAGTTTGTGCCTCCAAACAAGTTTACACATTATTTGACAACACATAAAATAAAACTATAAAATTATCAGTAGAAAAAATATTTATTTCATATAGTCACATTGGGAAGTATAAAGAACACCAACTGAACCTACAGCATTCAATTTTGCGTTTCTGAACTGATATTAACATTTAAAAAGAGAGTCTAGTATACAGATATAAATAGGAGTATTGTTCATCATGTGGTCCAAGCCTCCAAACTGTGCTTTATTTATCCTGTAAGGTATCTAAACAATTTGTTAAGATTGTATGACATCTCATTCATACACAATGGGGCCCCTCTTCTTGTGTCATTTATCTTCTCTAAGCATGAGATTCCTAGGAAATTTTTGTTTCTGGGATCCTGTTCTTTCAATACATGGATTGGCAAAATGAGGCAGGAGTACCTTCTCAGAGCATTTCCTTCATCCAGGCTTGTAACACATTTAAAGCTCCCACATATCCATAGAAGCTATATCTTCCACTGGATCATAAACTATCTATGAGATACTATATGCTTATTTTATATGCCATTTTCTAATGGAATATATCCTATAACTACAATCAACTGTCAATAAGTCTTGACTACAGACTGGAACTTTTGATCTAACCAACCATTGTAAGTGTATAGTCCTTGAAGAGGCAGATTCTCTGAGTTCATGGGTTTAGAGATCTCACATCTTCATCATACCAATTTGCTCCAGTCCTCTTTTTATTCTGGCAGTTACAATTTTTCCAACCCTTTTTAGGAAAAGTGGGTGTTCATGGAAATGGAAATGTTGTAAATGCTAAAAAAGAAATAGTAAACACTTTGAAATAGAGGTACAAAGAGCATAGAAAAATCTTCCCCAGAAGCTTATTAAGTCAGGATTAGTATCTACAGTATATACGAGATCCGTCTAAACAGAGACAGGATAGTTTGGGTAGCTGGGATTGCTCTTCCTAGCAATCACAAAAGCTTGACTTGAGTAACTAACAGAAAGTATATCAAAGCTGAACCATTGTTTGTTCCTTCATGAGAGATGTTACTTTGTATTATTGTGAGATTTTGTTTGATCTCAAAATAATGTGGTTCTCCACGTTTTAAGAAATGGTGGCATTATAAAGATGAGAAGACCTGCAGTTATAACTGAAAAACTCTCTTCTCAGTACTAGAGACAGAGATGGTAAACAGGAGAGTTTCCTACTAACCTCTGCATTAGGACAGCTTAAATACTAGAAAAATCAAGGAAATGGGAAAGTGGTAAAATGTTGAATATGAGAGATAAATAGTAGTACCCTCCAAGCATCCTACATAGGCTATACTAAGGTAGAAATCACTCTAGTTCACTCTTAACCTCTCCTGTAGAAAAGATTATGTTATCATGAAATGCATCCTAAGGTAGACATGAGCTTTCTTCAGTCTTAATTTGTAGCAAGGAATGAGTTTGACAATACAGTAGCTTACTTCTTTACTCCTTCATAATACAGATTAATGTAGAAAATCATGCATTCTCAGAGATAGATAATATTTCTACATAAGCCTCCTTAGTAAGATACATGGAGTTGAAGTTTCACTAGATCTTTCCTATCCTCCACATTAGCACAGGTCAAGATTAGAACAACACAAAGTAGAGTGATGTTAACTATTTTCATGCCTCCATAGGACGGACAAAGAGCACACAAATTCACTCCTGACATCCTCCATAAGACAGATCATGTTAAGTTAACATGGATTCAGAGAGAAAGACTTTGGATCACTCAAAGTCACTTCCATAGCACACTGTGAAATGAACTCTCTCCTTCATACCTATACTCTTCAAATCACTGTTAGAGAATCTGATTTCTGAAAGACAGACACTAGCTCACTCAAGACTCTTAATTAGGACGGAATGAGATTTAATGCACACAAGATCTCCAATAACATTACCCACAGAGCTTATTAAAATTGTGAAAATATCAAAACTTAGAGAGATATGCTACCTCTCACTTAGATTTTTAAAACATAAGGGGAACATATATTAGAAGAACTCAGTACGTGGACATATCAAGTCATTTATTTTGTTAATCTCTTTTGACTAGAACTGAAACTTTCAAACACAAGTCAGAACAGTACAAATGAACAAAATAACCATCTTGAATGATATAATCCAAGATATAGTGAGGACCCTTTATTGATAAATAGCTAAGGTTATTGGTGGCCTCAAACTACTGATCTTTTTCTGATTATAGAAAACAGTAGATGTTGACCAAGTATGTTGATTTCTTATTTAGTTGCCTCTTTGTGGTTATATGAATTGTTGAAGGCTGTTAAGGGTTTTTCAAAAAGTCCATGCCTCTTCTTAAGGCAATTGACAGTTTTAGGCAGTTAATGGAGTTAATGGTTTACCTGAAAAAGAATAATTAGCCTGAGTACATCCCCAAGGAATGCTGAATATAGGATTCCCTTTGTCCAATAACCAGATTTCAGTTAATATTGCCAGAAATTTTCTACTTATGACATTCTTAAGAACACACCAATTTTAGGTCATAATTTGGACCCAATAAATGTCTGCTGTTGCATAATTAATCAGAAGATAGAAGAGAGGGAGTAGCAGAGAATGATAAGCTGAGGAAGGACTCATTAATACTAGGAAGTTCTTTGGGAACAGTTACAGTTCTTTGGTGTTATGTGGTCACATTAAACAATGTGGAGAAAAGTCACAAGGCTTTTTCCATCTTGATGAGGTCATAATTTAAAATGGTGAAGAAGAAGGTGGTTAAGTTTTCTGACAGTGAACCCTAATCCTTGATAATATGAGTCCATTGATCATAAGGCATAGGTCTCTGTGAAATTCATACATTTTATCTATTAAAGTCAGACAATTAGAGGTTTTAATTGAAAGCAGAAAATTTTGTGTATTAGAATGGATTTAGGTGAACATGTTTAGTATGATCTTAATGGGTAAGTGTCTAGGACTCAAATTAGCAAAATAAATAAACCAAAGAAGGAAATTATAGTCTTGGCTCCTCAGAGGAGAGTTGCTATCATCGGTTTCAGGATTGTCAAATAGCTTGTAGGGTGAGGGAGAGAAGAAAACTATCATTTAATTCTTTTTCAAAACAGTAGTTGGCCTCTCTCACGTTGAACATTGAGGAAGTTTCAGGATGACATATATAGGAACTTATTTGACAATCTGTCTACATAAGGAGAAAAATTTTATAAATTTAATTAAAAATGCCCATCCTTTAGGCACCTGGATCAGTTTCACCAAGAACAGTGGGGCGACATAATTAGTACAATTTGAATTTGTGTTTACTGGTCTCTGGTTATCGAACAGTTGAACTTTCTTCCTAGGGTACAAAGACTGAAATGGGCCTGAGGAGGCCCCCCTTTTTAGAGTGAAGGACATAAAATTGACCCTATGTGCCAGGATGAAGGAAGGGAATAGGTATAGGCAACTTACCTGTCAAATTTCCTGTCCCCTTAAGGTTTTCCTGAATTTGTGATTTGATGAGTTTGGTGATCGGCAAGAGAAATCCTGGACAAGAATCCAAATGAGCCAGAATATGACTCAGGCTAGGGGTCTTGATTGGGTTCATTTTCTCTGTCAATTAAAGAATTATAAGATTAGAAGTCTTCATTCACAACAAGCAGCAACACAGACATCTCAAATTAGCAATCAAAACAGTACTTTAAAACAAGGTATCTCCTGGTAATGCGGACCACACACTTACAGGAAGTCCACAGGGAAAATAACCTTCTGCAAAGCTCAGAGGAGACTCAGAAAGCTGGAAACCCAGTCCCATCTCAAGGGCTGTCATTTGAAAGCTTGTAGGAGTTTTTTCCCCTTATTTAATATTGGTCAGTTTTTAGACAGAATGATTTTTTTTTTATTTTATTTTTTTAATTTACATTCCAAATCACTTCCCCTTTCCCGTTTCCTCCCTCCCCGAAAGTCCCATAAGCCCCCTTCCCTCCCTCTTTTCCCCATTCAACCCCCTCTCATTACTCTGTCCTGGCGTTCCCCTACATCCCGTCTTTCCAGGACCAGGAGTCTCTCCTTCCATCTTTTTAGAAATCTATTGATATGCGGATTGTGTCTAGGGTATTCTGAGATTCTGGGTCAATATCCCCTTATCAGTGACTGCATACCATGTGTGATCTTTTGTGATTGGGTTACCTCACTAAGGATGATATTTTCAAGTTCTGACCATTTGCCTAGGAATTTCGTGAATTCATTGTTTTTAATTGCAGAGTAGTATTCCATTGTGTAAATATACCACATCTTCTGAATCCATTCCTCCGTTGAGGGACATCTGGGTTCTTTCCAGCTTCTGGCTATTATAAATAAGGCTGCTATGAATATAGTGGAGCATGTGTCCTTATTGCATGCAGGTAAAGTCTCTGGGTATATGCCCAGGAGTGGTATAGCCGGATCCTCCGGGCGTGTCATGCCCAGTTTTCTGAGGAACCGCCAGACTGCTTTCCAGAGTGGTTGTACCAGCTTGCAATTCCACCAGCAGTGGAGGAGTGTTCCTCTTTCTCCACATCCTCGCCAAGAGTTGCATATATTTTATACATAACCTGCTCTAGCCTTGAACTTATGAAGTGAGTCCATCAGCAGGAAGCTTACTGTCAGGAAATAATGACAGTTGTTTTGAGTTCTTAGTCTTTTATTTGATGTCAGGAGGGTAAAGGAGGAGCAATTTTGTGAGTTTTCCATGTGTATTCCATTGTCTTGGCTTTGCTACTTATCTGTCTTCCAATAATGAGTCTCTGTAATACCTAGGCCCTCAGACCAAACTTAGCAGTCACTTTTAAGGCTGTTACAGGCTTGAGAATACTGACTGCTCTTAACTGTTATCACCTGACCATGGGTAGATGAGGGGAGGGTCAAAGGTCAGGGTCCCTAGAGGAATGTTCATCTATGGGGCCTTGATAAATCTTAACTGATAGCAAGGAAACAGAATAGGAGACAACAATGAGATCACCTTTCTGACCTAGCCATTGCTTCTCTCCCTATCTGCACACCTACCAGAGAGTCTCTCTGACTCCTAGTCTCTCAGTTTAGTACTTGGGGTACCCCATCTCCACTCCTACTTCTCACAAATCTCTTCTATTTTCCACTCACAATTTCATATCTTTCCCTATTTCTTCAGTTGTTTTTGAGTTTTTGTACTCAGCCTGTTTCCCAGACCAGGTTGAGATATAAAATGCCAACATGTAAACTGAAAGCATCAAATTAACTATAAAAAGAAAAAGTTAATATTTCTATGCTCACATTGGGATGAGGGAAGTACAGGAACTGAATCTCTCAAGGTTACCTTTGGTATCCTGAACTGATATTAAAGTTAAAAAAGAGAGCCTAAGGTACAGAGATGTTAGTAGGATTCCTGTTCAAAATGTGGTCCAAGGCTTGCAAGTCTGCTTTATTCACCCTGAAAAATCTCGTTACAAATTGTTAGGGTTGTATGATATCTTGTTCAAGAAAACAAGTTTCCCTCTGCATAGGTCATTTATTTTTTATCTCAGGATATGATTCCTAGGGAAATTCTCATTTCTTGAAGCCCACTCTTTTAATAGTTGGATTATCAACATAAGACAGGAGTATCTTTTCAGAGCATGTTCATTTCATCCCATCCTGTTACACCTTTACTGCTGCCACATGTCCTTGGAAATTTTATCATCTACTGGAGCATAAACCACCTATGAGGGACTGCATGCTTATAAGAAACCAACCACCCTCAACTCTCTATAGGTCTTGCTTAAAGACAGGAAATTTTATTCACCCCCAATATACTCTAAATTATTCAATGGTTGATATTCTACAGGTACTGTCCCTGAATAGGCAAATTTTCTGAGTTCCTGGGTGAAGTGATTTTGTTAAATCCTAAGCACAGGGATCATCTCCAGTCCTCCTTGACTTCTGGCAGTTAAATCATTACAGCCTTCCATTCATCATTCACAGACTATACTAAGGTAGAGAGCACTCTAGTTCATACATATAAACTCTCCTGTAGGATATGTCAAGTTAGGTTGATATGATACATCCATCGGGGAGATACAAGCTTTCTCTAATCCTCCGTTTTAGGAGAGAATGAGTGCAACAAGGGCAGTAGTTCACTCTTCTACTGCTTCATCATATAAATTAAGGTAGGAAAACTTGCATTCTTAGATACAGATAATATTTTACATAATCTTCCTAATTAAGACAGATGGAGGTGGAGTTTCAATAGATCTTTCCTATACTCCTCATTAAGACAGATGAAGGTTAGAATGACGTGGATTAAGGAGATGTTAACTCCTTTCATGCCTCCGTAGGATAGACTGAGTTAGGCAGCACACTATTTTACTCCTGACATCCTCCTTAGGAGGGATCACATTAGGCCAACATGGACTTTCAGAGTTAGACATTGTCTAACTCAAAGCCTTTTCAGTAGCACACTCTAATTTAACTCTCTTTCACTTGTATCCTCTTCAAATCACTGTTAGAGAATCTGGTTTCTGAAAGACAGACACTATGTCCCTCAAGCCTCTTACTTAGGATGAGATTGAAGGCAAACTCATTCCATCCTGCCCTTATCCACAGAACACATTAAACTTTGGAAATCTCAAATCTGAGAGATAAGCTAACCTTCACCTAGATATTTTACAAATTAAGGGAGAAAAATATTTAGAAGAAAACAGTTGTGATCCTATTAAGTCATTTTAATCTCTTTTGACTATAACAGAAATATTCAAACACAAGACAGAACAAGCAAAACAAAATAAACCATCTTAGATGATACAACACAAGGCAGAGTGAATAAACTCCATGGGTAGAAAAGATTTTTGGCGGCCTCAAACTATTGGTCTGCCTTTTAGAATAGAAAACAGTAACTGTTGGGAAAGTATTTATAGTTTAAAACAGAATTTCCTGCATGTGGTTCTATGAATTGAAGCTGGATTTTCACATAAATGTATAAATCCATGCCTATTCAAAAGGCAGGTGACTGTTGATGGCAATTAAAGGAGGTAGTGGTTTGCCTGATAAACAGAAATCAGTCTTAGTACATCCCTTATGAATGCTCAAAATAGGAATCCCTTTGCCCAATAACAAAATTTCCCTTTACTTTAGCCAGAGTATTTCTATTTAGGACAAACTTAAAGATCTGCCATTATTGGGGGTGACATTGGACAAAATGAATGTCAGGTGTTACCAAATAAATCAGGGGTGACAGAGGGGGAGGACAAGAAAGATAATGAGATGAAAAATTCATTAGCAGTAGGTAGCTCTTTGGGTACAGTTACAGTTGGTTGGTGTTATATGGTTATATTAAACAAGATGGAGGCAAGTCACAAGACTGCTTCCATCTTGATGAGGGCATAATCCAAGATAGTGACAAAGCAGATGGTTTTATTTTTCTGACAGTGAATCCAGATCCCTGATAATGTGAGCCCAAGTCCTATCAGGGATAAGTCTCTGTGGGTTTCATAAATCATACCTATTAAATACCAACATTTAGAGGCTTTAAGTGAAAGCAGGAAATTTTGTAACTTAGAAAGGATAAAGGTAATAGCATTTTGTCTCATCTTAGTGGGTATGTGGGTAGGGCCCTAATTGGCAAAATAAATAAACAGAGGAAGGAATTCATAGTCTTACCTTAGAGTAGCAGTGTAGCTATATTCAGTTTCAGGATTCTGTCAAGTAGCTTCTAGGATGAGGGAGAGAAGAAAACTCATTCAATTCTCTTTCAAAACATTTTTTGGCCTCTCTAATATTGAACATCAAGGAAGCATCAAGATAAGTCATAAATGAACCCCTTCAACATTCTATCTGTCTCCACACAGAGAGCAATTTTATAAATTTTGCAACTTTGCCCTACTAATAGGCACCTAAATCAATTTTACCATGAACCTTGTGATGTCACTTTACTGTGGAGACTTAGGTTATTAGTATAGATTGAAGTTGTCTTTACTGATATCTGGTTCCTGAATAGTAAAACTGGCTTCTAAGAGTAAAAAAGACAACAGTAGGTCAAAGGAGACCCTGTTTGTTAGAGAGATGATAAAAAAATTAAACCCCTGTTCCAGGATGGAGGAAAGATGTAGGCAAATCATCTGTTAAATTTCTGGTTCCATTTTGGTTTGGCCTGATTTTTTATCTTAAGAGGTAGGTGATCCCCAGAAAAATCCCCAATGTGAAGCATAGTAACAAATAATATGATTTAGACTAGTTGTCTTGATTCAGCTCATTTTCTCTGGCAATAAAATACTTAAAAGACAAGATGTTATCAAGAACAATGTGCAGCGTCAGAGACATCTCAAAAGTAGCAAACACAAGCAGTAGTTTAAGAAAGACTGTTCCTTGGGGATGAGGACCACACTCACGCAGGAGGCACACAGAGAATATGTCCCTCTGCAAGGCATAGTGCAGTCTCAGAAACTTGGAAACCCACTCATGTCCCAAGGGCTGGCATTTGACAAACTCTAGGAGTTTTTGTCACCTAATTTATAGCCTTGATCAGTTTTTAGACAGTTAGGATGGTTATCTGGGCATATGTTGTATACATGTCCTACTCTAGCCTTAATCTTATGGAATCAGTCTATCAGCTGCAGGCTTGCTGGCAGAAAACAAAGACAGTTGTTTTGAGCTCTTAGTCTTTTATCTCAAGTAAGAAGGGTGAAGTAGAAGCCTATTTGTGAGTTTGTCACTTTATTCTTACCTTGTCTTGACTCCTTTACCTATCTGTCTACATACAGGGAATCTCCCTAATACCCAGTCTCTCAGATTATACTTGGAAATCATGTTTATGGCTGTTATTGATTTAGAATACTGACTGATCTTAAATGCTTCCACCTGATAAATGGTAGATAGATCATTTGAGGTTCAACAGACAGCTTCAATGGAGGAGTGTTCATCTAAGGGGCCTTGATAAATCTTAACAGATGACAATGGTCCAGTATAGATGTCAAAAATAACAATACTTTTCTGACCTAGGCATGGACACTACCCTATCTTTCTGACTACCAGGGACTCTCAAACTCCTCTCAGTTTCATACTTTACCTACCCCATCTCTGCTTTTATCTTCTCACATATTTCCTCTGTGTCCTCCTTACAACTTCATATCTTTTGCTATTTTATTTGTTTTTGAACTTTTAGATTCAGCTTGTGCCACAACTAGGTTTAGACATAGATTGACAACCTATAATTTGAAACCATCAAATTATCAGTTGAAAGAAAAAAAGTATTTACTTCATTTGGCCACACTGGGAAGTAGGAAGAATACCAGCTGAACCTTCAGAGCTCAACTTTGTGTTATGGAACTGATATTACTGTTTATAAAGAGAGTCTAGGATAAAGACATGTAGATAGGATTACTGTTCAAAATGTAGTCCAGTCCTCCAAATCTGTACTTTATTCATCCTATAAGGTATTTTAACAAATTGTTAAGATTGTGTCATATCTCATTCATGGACAAAGGAACCCCTCTTCTTGGGTCATTTTTCTACTTTCAACATGAGATTCTTATGGAAATTTACATTTCTGAGAGCCTATTCTTTTAAGAGTTGTATCAAAATAAGGCAGGAGTATCTTTTTAGAACATTTTCCTTTTATCCAGGTTTTTAACATATTTAATGTTCCCACATATCCATAGAAACTGTATCTTCTACTGGAGTTTAAAGTACTTATGAGGTGCTATATGCTTATAGAAAATTGTATATGTCCTACAACTACTATCAACTGTCAATAGGCATTGGCTACAGACTGGAACTTTTGATCTAACCTCAATACACACTCAACCATTGTACATGTACAATCCTTGAAGAGGCAGATTCTCTGAGTTCATGGGTATGGCGAGCTCATATCTTCATCACACTGATATGCTCCAGTCCTCTTTGCATTCTGGCATTTAAAATTTTTCTAACCCCCTGTTAGGGAAAGTGGATACTCATGGAACTGAAAATCTTGTATATTGTAAAAAGAAACAGTAAACACTTTGAAAGAGTATAGAAAAATCTTCCCCAGAAGCTTATTAAGTCAGGATTAGTATCTACAATATATATGAGATCCCTCTAAATAGAGTGTAGTTTAGGTAGCTGAGATTGCTCTTCCTAGCAATCACAATAGCTTGACCTTAATAACTAACAAGAAAACATATCAAAGCTGAACCATTGATTGTCCCTTCATAAGAGATTATCATTTGTATTATTGTGAGATTTTATTAGAGCTTAAAATAATATGGTTCCCCAGTTTTTAAAGAAATGGTGGCATAATACATTTGGGAGAACCTGCAGACATCACTGAAAATCTAAGTATCCTCAGTACTAAAGAGAGAGATGAAGAACACAAGAGTTTCATCCCAACCTCTACATTATGACAGCTTATATAATAGGAAAATTGGGGAAATGTGAATGTGGTAAAATGTAGAAAGTGAAAGAAAAACATTGTTCTCTGCAAGTATCTTTCATAGGCTATACCTAGGTAAAGAGTATTCTCATCCACTCTCAACCTCTCCTGTAGGAAAGATCAAGTTAGCATGAAATGGATCCTCAGTTAAACATGAACTTTCTTCAGTCCTCCTTTGTAGCAAAGAATGAGTTTGACAGAACATCAGTTCACTCCTAGACTCCCTCATAGTACAGATTAAGGTAGAAAAGCATGTGTTCTCAGTGACATATTATTACCCCATAAGCCTCATAAGTAAGACAGAGGGACTTAGAGTTTTACTAGATCATCCCCATCTTCCTCATTAGGACAGGTCAAGGTTAGAACAACATGGAAGAGAGTATTGTCAACTAATTCCATACTTCCATAAGATAGACTAAGTTAGAGAGCACACTAGTTCTTTCTGACATCCTTCTTAGTACAGATCATGTTTGGGCAACAAGGATTCTCAGAGGAAGACATTGGCTCACTCAAAGCCTCTTCCATAGCACACTCTACACTAAATGTTCTCTTTCACTTGTGTGCTCTTCAAATACCTGTTAAAGAATCATGTTTCTTAAAGACAGACACTAGCTTCCTCAAGCCACTTTCTTAGGACAGAATGAGATTGAAGGCAAACTGAAGGCATCCTAACCTTATCCACAAAATGCATTAAACCTCTCATCTAGATATTTTAGAAAGTAAGGGAGAAAAAAATTTAGAAGAATACAGTTGTGATCATATTAAGTCATTTTTAATCTCTTTTGACTATAACAGAAATATTCAAGCACAAGACAGAAGAATGAGAAAAGCAAAATAAACTGTCTTGGATGATACAATACAATGTAGAGTGAAGACACTCCATGGGTAGATAGAAAAGAGTTTTGGTGACATCAAACTACTGGAGAATAGAAAACTAACTGTTGGGAAAATATGTATAATTTAAATTGTACTTGCCTGCATGCAGTTCTATGAATTGATGCAGGCTTTTCAGATTATTGCACAACTCCATGCCTATGCCCAAGGCAGGTGACTGTTGGTGGCAGTTAAAGGAGATAGTGGTTTGACTGATAAACAGAAATCAGCCTTAGTATATCCCTTATGAATGCTCAATATTGGAATCCCTTTGCCCCGTAACAAGATTTCTGTTTACCTTAGTCAGAGTCTTTTCTATTCCAGGCATATTTAAGGACATGCCATTGTTTGGGATGACATTGGACAAAATGAATGTCAGGTGTTACCAAATAAATCAGAGGTGACAGAGGAGGAGGACAAGAAAGATAATGAGATGAAAAATTCATTAGCAGTAGGCAGTTCTTTGGGTACAGTTACAGTTGGTTGGTGTTTTGTGGTTATATTAAGCAAGGTGGAGGTAAGTCATAAGACTGCTTCCATCATGGTGAGGTCATAATCCAAGATGGTGACAAAGAAGATGGTTATATTTTTCTGACAGTTAATCCAGCTCCCTGATAATGTGAGCCCATCACCTGTCAGGCACAGGTTTCTATGGAATTCATATATCTTACCTCATAAATATATACATTTAGAGGTATTTTTAAGAACAGAGGCTTTGATACTTATAATGGGTATAGGTATAACATTTTGTATGGCCTTAGTGGGTATATGGATAGGGCTACACTTAACAAACTGAATAGATGAAGGAATTCATAGTCTTGAACCAGAGGAGCCAAGTAGCCATAATCAGTTTCAGTATTTTCAAATAGCATCTAGGGTGAGGGCAAGAAGAAAACTATCATTCAATTCTATTTAAAAACAATAGTGGGTCTCTCTCACACTGACCATTGAGGAAATGTAAGCATAAGGTATACAGGAACTTATTCCACAGTCTCTTAGTTTTCACACAAAGATTAATTTTACAAATTTCCCTAAATATGGCCCTCCTTTAGGCACCTGGATCAGATTTGATCATGAGTAGTGTAAGGTCACTTTACAATGGAGTATATGCCTTAGGTTATTAGTATTGTTTGATGTTGTGTTCACTGGTCTCTGGTTACTGAGCAGTTAAACTGGCTTTCTAGGTTATAAGACAGAGGTGTGTCTGAAGAGACTGCCTTTGTTATAGAGAAGGAAGTATAATTAACTCCTGCCTGTGCCAGGATGGAGGAAGGATATAGGTAACTTACCCGATAAATTTCCTGTTGCTTTTAGTTGTAGCCTAATTAAGTGATCTGATGAGTTTGGTGATTCCCCAAGAGAAATCCCAGATGAGAACCAAAATTACACAGAGCATGACTCAGGCTAGGAGGTTTGGTTGGGATAATTTTCTCAACCAGTTAAAAATTTAAAGACAATTAAGTTTTCAAGCACAACATACGATATCAGAGACATCTCAAAATTAGCAAGCACAAACAGTAGTTTAAGAAAATCTGTTTCCTAGGGGTGAGGAGCACACTCATGCAGGAAGTACACAGAGAAAATGACCCTTTGCATTTATGATTGAGGGCCACACTCATGCAGAAAGTACAGAGAAAAAAATGACCCTCTGTAAAGCACAGGGAATATTCCTAAAACAGGAAACTCAGTCATATCTTAAGGGCTGTCATCTTAATGATTCTAGGAGTCTAATATCTAATTTAGCATTGGACAGTATTTTAGCCATTTAGGATTGTTGACTATCTTGTGTAGTAGATATGCCCTGCTCTAACCTTTAACTTATGATGTCAGACCATCAGCAGGAAGCTTACTGGCAGGAAACAAAGACAGTTGTGTTGAGCTCTTACTCTTTTATTTCAAGTCAAGAGAGTGAAGGAGAAGCTATTTTGTGAGTCTGCCATATTTATTATCTTGTGTTGGCTTCTCTACTTGTCTATCTACGAAAAGTCTTCCTAATAACTAGTTTTTCAGATCAAACTTAGGGGTCACGTTTACTGTTGTCATGAGCTTGAGAATACTGTTTGCTCTTAACTGCCTCCACCTGACAAAGGGTTCATGATTTGAGATTCAAGAGACAGGGTCACTATAGTAGTGTTGATCTAAGGGGCCTTGATAAATCTTAATTGATGTTAATCGTACAGAATAGGAGACAACAAGGAGACCACCTTTCTGACCTAGCCATTTCCTCTCTTTCTATCTGTCTGGCCACCAGGGAGTCTGTGTAACTCTTAATCTCTCAGTTTGGTAGACTCCTAGTCTACCCTATCTCTTCCCTTACTCTTCACATATCTCCTTTGTGCCCCCCTCACAACTTTCTATCTTTGCCTATTTTTTCAGTTGTTTTTGAACTATTGGACTCAGCTTGTGTCCCAAACCAAGGTCAGACATAAATTGCCAACAGGTAAACTGAAAGCATCAAATTAACAGTAGAAAGAAAAAAATGTTTATTTCATATGGTCATACTGATAAGAGGGAAAAAGAGCAACTGAATTTCCTAGTTAGTCTTTGAGTTCCTGAACTGATATTAATGCTTAAAAAAGAAACAAGAATTTAGATACATAAATAGGAGTCCTGTTAAAAATGTGTCCACCTCTCAAAGGACTATGCTTTATTCATCCTGAAAGGTGTCTTGACAAATTGTTAGGATTATATAAAATCTCATTCTGGTAGATAGGTTCCTATCTGTTTGGTGTATTTTTCTTCTCTCACCATGAGAATCCTAGGGAATTTTCCTTTTCTTGGAGCCCATTCCTTTAATAGTTAGATTGTCTAAATGAGACAAGAAAATCTTTTTAGAGCAATTTTATTTCATACAGTCTGTTACATATATAGTGCTCCCACATGTACATGCAATTTGTATCATCTACTGGAGCATAAACTACCTATAAGATGCTACACACTTTTATAAAATCTATTCTACCCAACAGCTACCATCATCTGTCAATAGGTCTTGACTACAGACTGGAACATTTGATCCACTCCCAAAACACACTGGACTATGAAATACTTGATACTATATAGGTACTGTCCCTGTAAAGGCAGCCTGATCACGCTGTTATGCTCCAGTCCTCCTTCACCTCTGGCAGTTATAATTTTTTCAACCCCTCCTTTAGAGCAAGTGGGTGTTCATAGAACTGAAAGGCTTCTATATGGTGAAAAGAAATAGTCCATCTCTTGAAATGAAAGTCCAAAGTATGATAGAAAAATCTTCCCCAGAAATACATTAAGTAAGCTTTAGTATCTAGAGTATGAATACAATCCATCTAAACAAGTTTAGTTGACGTAGCTGTGAATGTTCTACCTGAAAATCACAGTAAATGTAATTAATAAGAAAGTCTATCAAAGTTCAAAATAATATGGACTTCAATTTTAACAGATTTTTATTAATAAAGTTGAGAGGATTTTCAGATATCACTGCAAAACTAAGTATCCTCAATACTAGAGACTGAGATGGAGAACACAATAGTTCCCTCCTAACCCCCTCATTAGGACTACTTTACTGGGAAAATGTTGAAATAAGAAACTGGTAAAATGGAGACAGTGACAGAAAGATGCTAATTCCCTCCAGTCATCATATATAGGCTTCACTGAGGTGCAGAGCTCTCTAATTCACTCCTATCTTCTGTAGGCAAGGTCAAATTAGGATGATATGAATTTTCAGGTAGACACAAGTTTTCTTCATGCCTCCTTCACTCAAAGCCTCTTCCATACTACACTCCTATTCCCTTATGGTCACTTTTAGAGCATCAGGTTTCTGAAAGACACACACTAGCTCCCTTAAACCTCTTACTTAGGACACAATGAGATTGAAAACACACTAACTTTCCCCTAACCTTTTCACAGGACTCATTAAAGTGGTAACAACCTCAAATATATGGGACTTAAGCAAGCTCTCATATAGACATTTTAGAAAATAATAGAGAACAAATTTTATAAAACACAGTATATGATCATAGTAAGTCATTTCTTTTAATAATCTTTTTTGAATATAACTGAAAGATTTAAACACAGACATAAAAATAAGTGAAAACAAAATAAACCATCTTAAATGATATAATTCAATATAGAGTGAAGACGTTTCATGTGTACGTAGAAAAGTTTATTGCTGGCCTCAAACTACTGGTCTGCCTCTGAAAATAGGAAACAATATAGGTTTGGAAAGTTTGTAGATTTTGTATTGTAGTTGCCCCCATCATGTTTTATGAATTGATGTAGGCTGTTAAGATTTATCAACAACTCCATTACTCTGCTCAAGGTAGGTGACTGTTGGTGGGAGTTAATGGAGGTAGAGGTTTGCCTGATAAACAGAAATAAGCCTTGGTACATCCTTTAGAAATGCTGGATTTAGGAATCCCTTTGCCCAATAACAAGCTTTCTGTTTACCTTATCCCGAGTACTTCTATTTAAGACATTCTCAAGTTCACACCAATTTTGGGGGACCCACTTTGGACCAAAGGAATTCTTGCCTAATTAATCAGTTCTTGCCTAATTAATCAGAGGGGAGATAAGGGGGAAGGGAGAGAAATAACCAGAGAAAGAATTCATTAAGACCAGTAACTTCTTGGTAGATGTTATGTGGTTTCATTAAACAACATGGAAGCCAAGTCATAAGACTGATTCCGTCTGCATGAGGCAATAATCCAAGGTGCTAACAAAGCATTTTGTTACATTACATTTGTTACATTAAGTTACATTTTTGCTGACAATGAACCCAACTCCCTAACAATATGAGATCATCACTTATCAGACACAGGTCTCTGTGGGATTCATCCATCTTAACTATTAAATACAGACATTTAGAGGTATTTTTTAAGACCTGAGACTTTTGAAGTATTGATAAAGGTAAAAGCTTTTTGTGCGGCCTTAGTGGGTAAGGGATAGGGCCCCACTTAGCAAAATAAACAGAGGAAGAATTTCATAGTCTCATCTCAGAGGAACAGAGTAGCTGTAATAAGTTGCAAGATTGTCAAATAGCTTCTAGCATAAGGGAGAGAAAAATCTTATTCAGTTCTATTTCAAAAAAGTAGTTGGCCTCTCTCACATCGAACATTGAGGAAGTGTCAGGATAAGATATCCAGGAACTTATTCCACAGTCTGTATGTCTCCACACAGAGAACAATTTTACAAATTTCCCTAAATATGGCCCTCCTTTAGGCACCTCGATCAGATTTGATCATGAGTAGTGTAAGGTTACTTTACAATGGAGTATATGCCTTAGGTTATTAGTATTGTTTGATGTTGTGTTCACTGGTCTCTGGTTACTGAGCAGTTATACTGGATTTCTAGGGTATTAGACAGAGATGTGTCTGAAGAGACCCTCTTTATTATAGAGAAGAATATAAAATTAACTCCTGCCTGTTCCAGGATGAAGGAAGGATATAGGTAACTTACCTGACAAATTTCCTGTTGCCTTTAGGTGTAGCCTGATTAAGTGATCTGATGAGTTTGGTGATCCCCAAGAGAAATTCCAGATGAGAACCAAAATTACACAGAACATGACTCAGGGTAGGGGACTTGATTGGGCTCATTTTCTCTGTCAGTTAAAGAATTATACGATAAGTCTTCAATCAGAGCATGTAGCATCAGAGACATCTCAAAAGTAGCAAACACAAACAGTAGTTTAAGAAAATTTATTTTCTAGGCATGAGGATCACACTCATCCAGGAAGTACACAAAGAAAATGACCTTATGTAAAGCACATGGAAGACATAGATAGCTGGAAACCCAGTCACATCACAAGGACTGGTATTTGACAGACTCTAGGAGGTTTCCTATCTAATTTAGCATTGGAAAGTATTTAGACAGTTATGATGGTTGAGTGAGTAGCATTTGTTGGACACATGTCCTCTTTTAGCCTTAAACTTATAGAGTCAGTCCATCAGCAGGAGACTTATTGGCAGAAAACACAGGCAGTTATTTTGGGCACTTACTCTTTTATTTCAAGTCACAAGGTTGAAGGCGAATACATTTCATTACTTCACCACAATTATTATATTGTCATGGCTTCTCTAGTTACTTTCTATCTAAAGGTAGTCTCCCTAATACCCAGTCTCTCAGACCAAATGTGGAGGTCACATTTACTACAGTTTTTGGCTTAAGAGTGCTAACTATACTTAACTGCTTTCACCTGACTAAGGGTAGATGACTGGAGGTGAAAAAGTCAAGGTCACTAGTGGAGTGCTGATCTAAGGGGTCTGATAAATCTCAATTGAAGACAAAAATACAGAATTGTAGACAACAATGAGACCACCTTTCTGACCTGGGCATGGCCTCTCTCCCAATCTTTCTGCCTACCAGGGAGTCTGTCTAACAAAGGGCATTTGACCTGAGGTTCAAAGGTCAGAGTCACTTGAGTAGTGTTGATCTATGGGGCCTTGATAAATCTTAACTAATGGCAAAGATACAGAAGAGGAAACAACAATGAGACCACCTTTTTAACCTAGGCATGGACTCTCTCCCTATCTGTCTACCTACCAGGGAGTCTATCTAACTCCTAGTCTCTTAGTTTAGGACTTTACCTACCCTGACTTCACTCCTTCTCACTCATCTCCTCTGTATTCCCCACAACATCATATCTTTCCCTATATTTTTCTGTAGTTTTTGAACCATTAGACTCAGACTGTGCCCCAAACCAGGATTAGACATGAATTGGCAACATAAACTGAAAGTAACAAATTATTAGTATAAAGAAAAAAGCACTTATTTCATACAGCTACATTTTGAAGAGGGATGAATAACAGCTGAACCACCCAAGTTAAACTATGGATTCCTGAATTGATATCAAGTTTTAAAAAGAGAGGCAAGAGTATTTACATGTAAGAAGGAGTCCTGTTCAAAATGTCGTCCAACCCTTCAATGACTGTCCTTTATTCATCCTGTATATTGTCTTGACAAATTGTTAGGGTTGTACAAAATCTTGTTCAAGGAAACAGGTTCCCCTCCGTTTGAGCCATTTTTCTTCTCTCAGCAAGAGATTCCTAGGGAAATTTTTGTTTCTAGGGAGAATAGTTGGATTGTCAAGATGAGATAGGATTATCATTTTAGAGTATTTTCATTTCATCCAGTCTTTTACACATTTAGTGCTCCCTCATGTAGATACAAATTGTATCATCCATTGGAGATAAAGAACCTACTTTGTGCCACATCCTTATAGAAAATTGACTCCACCCTCTACCCATAATCAACTGTCAATTGGTCTTGGCTATAGGCTAGAATTTTTGATCTAATTCAAATACACATTGAACTAGTCAGTGGTTGATATTGTATAGGTAATGTCCCTGAAAATGCAGTTTCTTTGAGTTTATTGGTACCGTGATCTTGTCAAATCCTGGTCATGCATTTTTGTCCCAGTCCTCCTTGATCTCTAGCATGAACTCTAGCCTTCACTTCTATTCTCTCAAAATCACTGTTAAAACATCAGTTGTCTGAGAGACACTAGCTACCTTAATCCTCTTAGGACAGGATGAGATTTAAGGATTACTAGCTCCCTCCTAACCTTATCCATAAGAATCATTAAAGTTGGGACAACCTCAAATCTAAGAGAGATAAGCTAGGTATCACATAGACATTTTAGAAATTAAAGGAGAACTAATTTTTGATGAACTCAGTATGTTATCTTAGGTCATTTCTTTTGTTAATCTCTTTTGACTGTAACTGAAAGGTTCAAACAGAAGACAAAAACCTAAGGGGGAAAAAAAACAAAATAAAGCATCGTGGATGATATAATTCAAGGTAGAATAAAGACACTTCCCTGGTTGATAGAACAGTTTATTGGTGGCCTCAAACTGCTGATCTGCCTCTGAGAGTAGAAAACAGCAAGTGTTCAGGATGTATATCGAGTATTATATACTAGTTGGCCACATGACCTTCTATGAATTAATAGAGGCTGTTCAGACTTATTAACAACTCCATGCTTCTGCCCAAGGCAGTTAGCTGTTGAGGGCAGTTAATGGAAGTAGTAGTTTCCCTGATAAACAGAAACCAGTTTAGGAGATCTGCTAAGAATGCTGAAAATAGGATTCCTTTCACCCAATAACATTCATGCTGTTTGCCTGGCCAGAGTCCTTCTATTTTAGTGCATTGTGGAGAACATTCAAGGTTGATCTCTGTGAGGTAAGTATGGAGGGGAAAGAGAAATCCAGGATCCAAAAGGCTAGGAGACCAACAGTCAACAGGGATCAAAAGGTCAAAGGTCAAAAAGGGTTGCATAATCAAAATGGCTGTGTCTTACAGGAATCAGTCAAGCTCCTGGGATGGAGAAGTTTAAAGTAAGAGGAGGGGTGTGTCAGTCAGTAGGATCCTGAAACTAGTAAGAATTTATGGATGCTGAGAATAACTGATGGCTAGTATCTGCTTTGATATGTTAATAGGTGCCTCAGTTACCCATTTGTCCTGGGTTTGAGACATAATATATAACAGGATAGCATATACATTCTAATTTCAAAATGAAGGTATGAGAAATTAGTGAAGATTGGACCAAAGCAAGACAAAATTGGAGCAGGTAAGACACAAAATTTAGATTTAGAGTCTTAGTTTTAATGGTTTATATAGTTTCACCCCTCTAGCTTTACTACCTGAAACCTATGTTTCTTTCTTGGGATGGCTCCAATGCCTGCATGCACTTCTTATTTTCAAAAATCTCAAAGCTCTGACATCTTCAATATCATGGCGTCTCAACTAGAACCTCGGCTTCATCATCACAGGTTCATGAAATAGCCTCTCACAGTTTCTTCTCAGCGACTTCAGCTCTGTTACATATTGCCTAGCCTCAGCAGCTCATTGAAGTGTGGAGGAAGAATTTTCATTCTATTCATATTTGCATATTTTATGCCTTCAAAGGCAAAATGTGAAGACAATCCTGCCAAACTCTGGTGGCAGCTTGGAATGGCCCTTAGTCTCCTTGAATCACAGTAGGGACAGTTTATGTATGCTGTTGTTGCTTTTTAAGAGGTTGAAACATAATACAGATCTTCTCCTTGTACAAGTTGAAAGCTTTGCCAGCATCATATTACCTATTGTTCCCATACAAAATAAGAGCTTTTTCTTTAATAGTGCTAACTGTTGCCCCCATTTTAGTACATGCCTTGTAGAGAAGAAACATATTGTTCAGCATTTTCCAGGAAATTATAACAATTATTTTTGAAAAAAAATAAGTTGAAAGCTTTTGCTTGATTTGTTATTCACAAAAGACAAAATATCATATTTTAGAACTGCATACTTAAAATGTTCTTTTCAGTGAATCTAATTAAACTAAATTAATACAGTTATCTCATACCCTGTGTAATAAGTAATTCTAAAAAAATTATTTATGAGATTAATGAAGCAAATATTGATATTTTAGGTTATACATGACCATACCACATAGAATTGTTTTCATATCATATCTATCATGTCTCTTGAATTAATGAAGCATTTTATGTTTACAGATACACACACACACACACACACACACACACACACACAAGCACACACTCAGACACACACACACACTATTGGAGGCTTGAAGCTAATATCTGCCAAATAATGATTTAAAGTTAGAACATATGCCTTTTAATGGGTTTTTTTGTAAGTTAAAACGTTATTGAAACATTGGAGTTTTTCACAAATTGCCTATATAGATTTTGGTATACTTTATTTGGCCTTAACTGGTGTTTTGAGACCTGAAGTTTGTTTTTCAGTGGAATTGCCTTTTAAGATAAGTATCAGTATGCATTTGCATAAGCAATTTCATGAGCTGTTTCTAGTGTGTTTAAATGTTAACATATGCAAAATAAGTATGTCTAGCACAGCATTATTTAATAATTTATGCATTTTGCTCACAGATGTAAAAGGTTTGTACCCTTTAAAATATATCCTGTTGTGAACCTGACAATTTACTTCCTATCATAATTTCTCTGTGATATTTACATAGCAATCTTCACTGGGTGTTACATACATTCTTTCTTTTTCTAATTTTCAAAGAAATTGTTCTGTTTGCCAAACCAGAAACAACCAACTGTACTAAGAGAATGCCTTGTCAGCATTTCCTTGTGACTAACAAAGTAAAGATGTTCTTTTTAAAGGAATAAAAATATACCCCAGGGATAAAATACACTTTTTTTAGATAACTTTTGTACATTGCTATAAAAAGATATTTCTATTTAAGCTGTGCTGTGTGATACAGACATGCTCCTCCTTATTTACCAGGGTAACTCTCACATACAAAACAACAAAATGACATTACAGTTAAATTTGGATGTCAATAAGAACAAACACAGAAGGTTTTGGGGATAATTTTCCTATCTTCAAAATGACATTTATAAACCAATTAGAGTTTACTTTTAATCAACTTCCTTTTTACTTCAGGAAGATGATAACACAGATTCTATTTTCAGCTTGTTAATTCCTCTATCACTCTGACTTGTTTTAAAAAGTTTTCATTTCCAAGAATTAACTCTATAATATGGTTTTACTACCAAAGTTAATGGTTTGAATGCTTACCCTTGTATGACATCAATTTGTTTCATTAAAAAGTATTCAAAGAAAAAATATAGCATTTGATGTCAAAAAAGAAGTATTTTGATCCTTTCATAGTGACTGGTTAACAATTATTTGAGCAAGAACCCATTTTATTTTGCTCTTTTCTTTCTACTTTCCATAACATTTTTATAATGTCATAACATTTAAAATGTAAATACAGAAAATATCTAATAAAAAAAGTAATTAACACAAGGTAAAATTCAAGGAAATATAATATAAACAAAAATATTTCTAGTTAAAACAACCAGAGTCTTATAAATACGAAGTCTGTTAATATTGTAAAATAATTTGTGTATAGGCCATAGTGATATTCTTTCCTTGAATAATATGGAAAAATGGAATTTGTTACTGTAAAAATGTTAAAACTTTTATAGTCAAACTCTGTGTTAGAAATATTTCTAATTTTCCATGTATTCAAAATATTATGTAGGATGCATATAAAAATATAGTAATGACCTTAAGGATGACAACTTTAAAACACTAAGCTTTTCTTTCTTTTTTCCATAATTGATTTAAATGATTAG
The DNA here is from genome assembly GCA_036184795.1 of Tokudaia tokunoshimensis. Classification (NCBI taxonomy): domain Eukaryota; kingdom Metazoa; phylum Chordata; class Mammalia; order Rodentia; family Muridae; genus Tokudaia; species Tokudaia tokunoshimensis. Next base: position 42,843,122 of record BTHU01000023.1, read on the forward strand.
CCTTGCCTGACATTATTTAGTGATACTGTAAATTGTAATTGTGTAAATCTAAATTTCAAGTTTTTTGTAGGAATAATTAAGTAACTTCCCTACTCGTTCATCTGGCAATGACTTTTCCCAGGATAACTTAAGCAAAATTATTAAAATTCAGAGACTGAATGGATGGGGGAAGCGAAGAGGAGGGAGGGGCTGGAAGGAGAAGAAGTAGAAGACACTATATTTGGGATATAAAATTAATTTCCAAAGGATTAAAGAAATATCACTGTTAAATTAGCTGATATTTTTCCAAAAATATCATTAAAAACAGACTATATCATTTAATAGTGCTAAATATACTAATAAAAGTTATTTTTAATGATAATCTTAGTATAACAAAATTGAAATGAACAAATTGAGATATATCAAATTTTCATGAGTAAAGGGGAGGGTTACTTTAGCAGATTTATTGTCCACATCTCATTTGCTTTACAATAAATTTAACACAATACTTTAGAAAATGATGTCAGATGATTCCATGCAAACACATTTAAATATACACATCTTTTGCATTACTTACAGCAGAGATGAGTGTGGATGAATAATGAGACATTAGAAAAACTGATAGGTAATATAGAAATCGAGAGAAATGTGATTAATAATCTTAGCCTGCACATATATGGAACAAGTGAACCAAATAGAAAACCTTGACTATTTATAACTTTTATCATGAAAGTTAATATTTTCACAATTTTATTTTTCATGGCCAAACATATTATGTAGTTATCCTTGACTATTCACTGCTCTATTAGTGCAACTGAATTAAAGAAGAATATATAAGTCTACCTAGTGACATCCTCAGATCCTTCTATACCTCCATGAAAATAAATGAACAAATTTTTAAACAAATGTGAGATGTGACCTCCTATATGAAATAATATGTAAGAAAATTAAATGAAACTCTGCATGCATGAAAATATATAAACTCTTCAAGTATGAAAATAAGGTAAGAAGTAAATATATAACATAGCCATATGAACATCTCCTGTTGCCTGTTAAAAATTCTTGTCAAATAGAAATGAAAATAAATAGATATGTTAACTAATATTTCACAGAAGCCAATCAAGCAGGCTGAAATTGAAGGAGAGAGAGGGAGAGAGAGAAAGAGAGAGAGAAGAATCTTGATTTGATATCCTTCTTTCTACAGTATTTTATGCTCAGATGCCAAAAAATAATATTTTCAGGGCATTTTGAACCAAACGATGCTAAAATAATACTATTTGTGTTATCCTTATCTATTTCAGTTGTTTAACTAACTAAAATTATTGGTTCTAACTATTTTATGTTCACTCATCTAGATATCAAAGAAACCTACAAAGAAAGTACCATATAGTATTTGTATGTAGATGTGCATATCTGGAATTTAGGTTTTATACCAAAATTATATATTTTCTTTAAACCTATTATAATCTTCTTATGTTATATAATAATTTGACTTTATGGAATACAATCAACTCTTAGTTTTTACATTTTCTTAGAGATTATTTGTAAAAATAAAATAGATCTTACATAATCAATAAATTTTCCTATAAGATTTGAAGCATTTAAATGATGAACAATCTAACCAAATGATTTAAGTTTAAGATTTACAATGGAGATAAGGTTCTAATACCAAAATTGCCAGAGACATTTGAGTAATACATGACTTAAATAAATAGGTATCTCTTATCAGGTAATATATCATTATTATATTATAGATTGATATAATTAAAACAAACATTAATTTAAATAAAAATATGGTAGCTACACCTTAATTTAATATTAAGAAATGCAGCCAGGTATTCCTAGAGCTGATTTGTGGACTAATACAAGAGATTTTTTTGTTATGGTATGTCAAACAAATTATTTGTTCAAAAGGAGATAGTGAAATCATTAAAGAAAATATAGGAGATATAAGAAAGAGTCTTGGCTTTTTGTTCTATAAATCCATAGTTTATATCTGCATATTTATTTTTGTTGAGACAGTCTTTCTCTGTGTAGCACTTGCTGTCCTGGAACTCACTCTGTAAATCATGCTGGCATCGAACTCAGGAATCTGCCTACTTCTTTTTTGTTTTGTTTTTTTTTTTTTTATCAATATGTATATTTTAAGTCAAGGATAATGTTTTAAAGCAAAGCATATGTTATTGGCAGTTGAAATGTCTTATTTCATTATTGGAAAAATGGGATTACCTGTTTCAACAAATAATTATAAGAGATATCACAAAACTTGAAAATGAATATCTGATCACTTCCAAAACATAGTATTTAAAAAATAAATATCATATTGACATGTGTGGTTTTCAATTAAATTTGGTCTTAAATTAAGGAACAGTGTTTTTCTTTGAAATACTCCTCTACTTTAGCTTATCTCCTGACTGTATAACTCATATTTCCCTTTTTACCTGCCTGTCTATCCTCTCTCCGATTTCTTCACTTCATACCTTTCTCCCTTCTTGCTTCCACCTCTACATCACTTCTCTTGTGTTTCTTATTTACAGAAATTTTTTATAACAGAATTGTACTTTCATTCCAACTCTCATTCTACTAAGTATTATCCAAGTAAGAAGAGCTGTGTGTAAAGCAGTACTTGACTTTTCTCTCCTACTATTTTTTCTCATCGTAATTTTAATATTATAGTGCTTTGTTACGGGGGTTAGATACTTCTTTCTCAATTAGTATAGATAGCTTTCACTCAAATGACTGGTAAAGACTTATTTGCATAGAGGAACTTCACTCAATACCTAATGGGATAATAATAGTGAAATAAAACATTTCAAAATAGCAATAATTTTCAGGTGATGAGGTTGTGATTACATTAGTTCATGTTAAGCAATCAAATGACACAGTTAACTTCATGACCTATCATATTAATATCATACACAGATTGGCTCCAATAACAGCCCATTTGCTTCAGATGCTTATTGCTAAGCAGTCTGTTTACTAACTGAAGACATGATTTCTAGTGACAGCTTACAAGACGTAATGGACTAAAAAATAACTAATATTTCATCTCATATTTAAAGCTACTCATTCAGGCCTATATATGAATGAACTTCTGTAGCTTTCATTGTAGATCTGCACGTGTGCATATGCCCACCACAACATTGAGAATTACATTCATAAATGTTACATTTAACCCAATTACATCAAGCTTGAAAATAACTCTTTAATCTATTTAAGTCAACATTTACAAGAGAAATTCAATTCAATGTCTTAACCTTTTGAGATATGTAGAAAAGCTGCTTTTCTAAAAAAGTAACATATATTGCCAATAAAATATGTAAGGGAGGACATTTACTTATAAAACCTACAAAACTGATTAATTGGAACAATTGTTTATATAAGCTATCTGCTCTTTTATCCTGTTTTATTTTCATTTATTCACTTTACATCAAGACCATCCAAGAACTCTACAGAGATTTAATTTGCATGTTAAACTCAAGGATGAGTTTGGGGAATTTATTTTTCTTTTTGTTTTCTTTCTATTTTTATTTATGAAAGGAAGAAGGAAGGAAAGACTTTTTTGACTCACAGTTCTAGAAATTTTAGTCCATGCCAGATGTCTTTGTTTTATGGACTTGTGATGAGGTAGAATATCATGTAAGAAAGGCTTGACATAGCAAGCTTCTCTCACAGTGGCCTAAAGCCTGAGGAGATCATAGGTGTGCCTCTCCTGTTTGTTATTCTATTTCATTCCAGCTTCCAGCTTACCAAATTATGCTATCCACATTCAGGATAAATCTTCCTTTCTTGGTTATCTTCTATGAAAATTTTCTCATAGGCATACTACAAGGAATGATTTCTCAATCTCCAATGCCCTTTTTAATCTAGTCAGTTTGAAAATCAAGAGTAACCATTATCAGCCCACCCTTTCATAACTCAGCACTTAAACACATCTCATTACATCATAACATTTCACCTCAGGCCCCAAAAATGTTAACATTCATTGCATGGTATGAAATGCACTCAGTTCCTTTGAATGAGTTCCCAAAGTTTTAAGAATTCCAATATTTCTCAAAAGTCCATGATTAACCAGGCATGATAACACAATCTCTATGAATTACATGGTAAGTTTCAGATAAGCCTGAGAAATTAAGAGAACCTATGCCAGGTAAGAAGTAAAAAAAAAAAATATAGTGTAAGTTTAAATGTAGAAAAGGCTTCTCTGGCAGTCAAGGGCAAACACCCTGGTACATCATGTCACTAAAGAACTAGGCACATTCTCTCCCACTAAGGCCAGACAAAACACCCAAGTTAGGAGAACAGGATCCATAGGAAGGCAACAGAGTAAGGGTCAACAATTCCAGTTGTTGGGGAACCCACAGGAAGACCAAGTTGCATATCTGCTACATAGGTGCAATTATCCTAAGTCTAGTCTATGTATACTCTTCGGTTGGTATTTTAGACTTTGGGTCCCCCAAGGGTAAAAGTTAATAGACACTGTTGGTCTTCTTGTGGAGTCCCTACTCCTTCTGATCCCCCAATACTTCCCCCAACTCTTCTAACTCAGCTCTGTCTAATGTTTGGCTGTGGATCTCTGTATCTGTTTTGGTCATCCGCTGGGGGAAAGCTCTCAGTGGATAATTATGTTAGGCTACTGTCTAGAAGCATAACAGAGGATAATTAATAGGGTCAACGATTGGTGTTTGCCCATGGGTTAGGTCTCAAGTTGGACAAATCATTAGTTGGCTATTGCCTTAGTCTCTGCTCCATCTTTGTCCGATTACTTCTTGTAGGCAGGACATATTTGGGGTCAAAGGTTTTGTGTGTAGGTTGTTGGTTTTTTTCCCTCCTCTGGGGGTCATGCCTGACTATAAGAAGTGGCCACTTCAGGTTCCATATCACCCAGTGCTAAGAGTCTCAGCTAGAGTAACCCTCACAGACTCCCAGGAGTCTGCCTGATCCCAGGTCTCTGGCATGTCCTACAGATATTTCTCAACCCTGATTGCTACTAATTTCCTTTCATTCTCCCAGCCCTCTTTTCCTAGCCTTCCATACACCTGTTCCCTATCCCTGTTCCCTTCCATATCCTTTCTTCCAACCATTTCCCTCCCTCCATCCCCCTACAATGACTATTTTATTTCCCCTTCTGAGTTAGATTCAAGAATCCTCCTTTGGGCATTCCTTGCTATTTAGCTTCTGTGGATTATCCTGTACTTTATGGCTAATAATCACTTATAAATGAGCACATATGATGCATGTCTTTGCGGGCTAGGTTACCTCATTTAGGATAATATTTTCTAGTTCTATCCATTTGCCTGCTATTTTCATGATGTCCTTGTTTTTAATAACAGAGTAGTATTCCATTATGAAAATGAACCATATTTTCTTTATCTACTCTTCTGATGAGAAGCATCTATGTTATTTCCAGTTCCTGGTTATTATAAATAAAGCTGCTATGAACATAGTGGAGCAGGTGTGCTTGTGGTATGATAGAACATCTTTTGGGTATATGCCTGGAAGTGGTATAGGTGAGTCTTGAGGTAGAATTATGTTCACTTTCTGAAAAACCAACAAAATGATTTTCAGAGTGGATGTAATACTTTATACTTCCTAGCAAAGGAGGAGTATTCCCATTGCTCCACATCTGTGCCAATATGTGCAGTCACTTGAGTATTTGATCTTAGCCATTCTGAGGGGTGTAAGGCTGAATCATAGTCATTTTGATTTGCATTTCTATGGTGATTAAGGATGTTGAATATTCCTTTAAGTGTTTCTCAACCATTATGATTCTCTGATGAGAATTCTCTGTTTAGCTCTGTAACCCAACTTTTAAGTGAGTTATTTGTTTTGTTGGTGTCTACCTTCTTGAGTTCTATATATATATTTTGGATATTTGCCCTCTGTTTGATGTAGGATTGGTGAAGACCATTTCCTATTCTGTATGCTGCCATTTTTTTTGACAATATCCTTTGCCTTATGGACAATTTTCAATTTCATGAAGTCCCATTTATTAATTGTTGATCTTAGTGCCAGGGCTATTGGATTTCTGTTTAGAAAGTTGTTTTCTGTACCAATGTATTCAAGACTATTCCCCACCTTCTCTTCCTTTAGATTCAATGTATCCAGTTTTATGTTGAGGTCTTTGATCCACTTGGATTTGAGTTTTATGCAGGGTGATAAATAGATATCAATTTGCATTCTTCTACATGCAGACATCCAGTCAGACCAGCACCATTTGTTGAAGATGCTTTCTTTTTCCATTGTATGGCTTTGGCTTCTTTGTCAAAAATCATGTGTCCCTAGGTGTGTAGGTTTGTTTCTGGGTCTTCAGTTTAGTACTGATTCATCAGTCTGTTTGTTTCTATACTAATACCATGCAGTTTTTATTACTATTGCTCTGTAGTACAGCTTGAAATCAGAGATAGTGATAACTCTAGAAGCTCTTTTATTATACCAAGTAGTTTTAGCTATCCTGGGATTTTCATTTTTCCACATGAAGTTAAGAATTTCTCTTTCAAGTCTGTAAGAAGTACGTTAGAATTTTGATTGGAATTTCATTGAACTTGTAGATTGCTTTTGGTAAAATGGCCATTAAATCTCATTGTAAAATGAAAAATAAAACATATTCTATAAGATATAGCACTTCTCTCTTTTCCTCCATATGATAGATATTTATATGAGGGTGGAAACTGTTGGTTTTCTTATAGAAGCATCTGAAATTTATCTTTTGCCAAAAACTGTCAGTGATAATTGGAAACTTAAAGGTTTGGCCAAAAGAAAGGGATCATTCATTCCAAAATTTAAAACGTCTCTATTTCTTTTGGCAAGGTGTTTTATTGAAGTCCTGAATTTTGAGATTCTCTTTTTTAGCTATATTTAATTTTTTCTCATCTGAAGGGAGATTTTATATTCCTCAAAAAAGTGAAGATGTTGTAAAGCAATGATGTTATAAAATAAAAAGAATCTTAAAGATTTCTAATCATTTGAGAGAATGCTTCCTGTCAGTCCACACTTATGTTATTTATATATTAATCAAATAATAACCAAAACCATGATAGTTTGCAACAAATTGGATGTTATTCTGAGGAGATTAAGCATATTTTATCACTAATTGCCTAGCTTGGAAAGATTTTCTTTCACTAAGTTTGCAAATTGAAGGGTGTGGAACTTTCTTTCTAGTCTGTGGCCCCAAATGTAAGCTTCTGACCTGAATAAATTTGTAATGCTGAAACATAAAGTGACCTAGAAATCTAGATAGTCTTTTTAGCACTCATTTTTTCACTGAGAAAGTCTAATTACTCAGATAAGTATGGCACTTGTTGCTTGCTTTTAATGATTTGAAAAGAGACAGAAATTTATGGTGCTAGATATTCTTCATGCTCTATAAAACTGGCTAGATCTTTTCACAACCCATTTGACTTCATTCCCTTTATCAGCACATGAAATACAATATAATGGTTCTTAAAATTTCATATTATCTTTCCTTTCATTTTTGGCCATAAAACATCAAATTTCATGCACAAGCATAATTTTGGTTGGATGAATCCATTTACTTTGTTTACATAGCTAAACATTTGTGCAGATTGAATATTTCCTGGCTTTCATGAAGAAGAATTTTATCAACAATTCTTCATAGTACTTGAAATCATTTATTCTTCATCAATAGGCACACTACCTTAAAGAGTTACTCTGAAAGAATAAATCTAGATTAACTTAAAATATGTTCTGAGATATGTTTCAGTGTAACTTGCTTGGAATTAAAAGCTTCAAAGGAGAAGCTATATCTTCTGAATTGTTCTGTTTCTTTTAGTCATGTGACTTATATAAAGAGGGGCTCAGCTAAGTTAGTTGAGACAGGGTTTCTCTGTGTAGCCCTGGCTGTCCTGGAACTCACTCTGTAGACCAAGCTGGCCCTGAACTCAAAAATCTGCCTGGCTCTGCCTCTCAAATGCTGGGATTAATGGTGGGCACCATGCCATATTCATCTTAAACAGCTGTTTCTATTTTCCTAGACATTTTATATGTCTTTCTGTATATAAAAATTTATTTCCTGTCATTAAAGATGGCCCACATACCAGAACTTTATACAGTGAAAATATAACTGAAGGCCAGAGAGAAATTAAGTGTATAGTTAAAGTATAAAAAGAAATATAAGTCAATAGAGTTCCTAAAAATGTACCCAATTTAGATTCTTAAAAATATATGGAAATTACCCTGATTTGTTCATTATATAAGCACACATATATTGAAATATCATACTGTAACCCATAAATATGTATAGTTACTGTGTGACAATAGCAAATGAATATTTAAAAAATAATACACTTCTGGAAAAGATTTAAATATTCTGAACATGTAGCATATAAACTGGCAACCAGCATTTCTAAGTTTGTAGAAACAAAATAAAAGTAGAAATAAATAGGCTGAGGGGTGAGTTAGTGGAAAAAGCACTTGATGAAGCATGAGGACCTGAGTTTGTAAAGTTGGGCATGGTACCATGAATCTGTGTTCTCTGGGTTCTTTTGGTGAAGTGAGAGGCTGAAATAAGGGAATCCACTAAAATTGGCTGGCCAGGAGTTCTAGTATGCATAAGCAGCCACAGAAAAACAAACACTTTTAAAACATAGTGGGAAGTATGTTTCATATTTAAAGTTGTCCTCTGATCTCCACACATGTGATATGGCATGTTTGCACTCAAGTATACTCATAGGTATGTGTGCAACACACACACACGCACAAACACACACACAGATACACACTATTAACTGAGAGAGAGGATTGAGTGAGAGAGGAGAGGATGGTAGAGATGAATGAAGAAAGGAAGGAAGAAGAAAATCTTGTGTTGAGGACAAACACTAAGCTTTCTCTTGGCCCTATGAGTATATATCTTAGATATAACCACAGAAGTGTATATCACAGAGAGTTAAATTTTGCTAATCATTGCACTAAGAGAGACATCATAAAACTTCCAGAGCCTTGTAAACAAAATGCCACACTAAGGAAGGACAATGAAAGGGATTTTTGTGTGGCTAGTTAGATAATTATATATTAATATTTATTTAGACAGGGAATGATCATTACTGATCAAATATGAATTTCTCCGAGAGTATTGTTGCTTTCTTAAAATGTTTGTGGTTGAACTAGTGGTAAACTGATCTCAATCAAGCTACATTGCACTTAGTCTAGCTCCCGTCAGTGAGGTAAAGGAGCAAGACCACTTCACAAGCATTACTCCAACATGATATGGAGGGCTCCACTGCATACCCTTTCTTTTTTCATAGTAAATACCTCCTCACATGTAAAGTCATGCATTTTTCATGTGTTGATTCTATCAGTTATGAAGTACAACTTTTGTTTGTACCTGAAGCATATTGTAACAACACTTATCATTTTCAGCATGACTAGTTTCTCTCTCTGCTTTTTCATTTGTACAACATGGTTGTTTGTAGATGAGTTTGAAATACTTTTAGTAAGGTATATAGTAAAAGCTTACTATTGTTACTGTTATTGTGACTCTGTTATTTGTGTCCTCTCTGTTTTACTCTTTCTTCTCTCTTGCTCTTTAACTCGCATTGAATATTTTCTTCCTCTCAAGTTCACATCTTACTTTGATGTTTTACTGTAGGCTTTGATTTCTAAGAGGCATTAAGATTTTATGCAAGAATCTGGTGTCGTTTACTGGAGCATGGACTGCTTACCAGTGGTAATACAACTGATAACTTCTACCAATTCCTAACTGGAAGGAAGTCTACACCTTTAGGAAGGACCATGTCAGTGATGTTTTCTTTTTTGATGAGCAAACAAGGACTTTTTATTTGAGTACGTTCCTTAAATTATTGTGTGTCTACTTCTAAATTAGTTATCCACTGGGGGTGGGGGGAGACTTGTCCAAATCTCAGGGAATACTGTTACTTTCATCCATCCAACCAATGATTAACTACCTTACAAGGGTCATGTACTTGAAAAGATATCAAGAAGACAAAATTAGTATCATTAATTTTCTGGTAGTTTGAAGACAAACTGTGTGATTTCATATAATGAATGGGGTCAGTTTTGAGGTGTATTGGTGTGTTTAATAGGATATAAAACTCAGAGAATTTGTTTTAGCAATTTTGTCATTATCTAGAATCTTCTGGAATCTGTGTAGACTGGTGAATTGTGTTACTTTTTCAGATGTGCAGTAATTGAACATGATTTGATTTACATAATCTGTTTTGATCTCTGAGACTGCACAATCACAAAATGGATTTCCCTCATCTTCAATAAAAGCATAGCTTTATAGGTACAAAATTATGAAAGAAAGTTTACTCATATGTCAAAAGATTTATCACTGGTCTCTGAATGATGGTTCATTGTAGATAAAGCTAATTTATTCACATTAGAAAACTTGGTAATAGTAATAGATACTTCCTGAGCTAATGGCATGACTCCACTTATAGCATAACTGAAGGATCACTGACAGAGAAGTCCTGCCTCAGGGCCTTTAAACTTGCTGATCTTCTAGTAAGAAAGTAATTTTGTTTTTATCTTTAGAGAAACATCAAAGGACTCAACTGCTCATTTAATGAAGTTTTTGTTATTGTCATTGTTGTTGTTTTAAGATATCATTTAAATTGAAATGCCTGCCTTACAAGGCCACTCAAAAACAGGACACTGCCAACATGCTTTGCATAATCTCTGCCCTGTTGTACTTTTCATCAAATAAGGTACTGCAACGTGATCTCACTTAATATATTGTTTTTTTTATGTTTTCACTTGTTTCCCAAATTTTTAAGGCAATATTTTTTGTGTATTTTATAAACAGCACTCTTCTATCACCAATAGTAGAAGGAAAGCAAATATTTAATAGGCAATAAGTAAGTAAAGGGGAAATGATTTTGAATGTAAATAAAAAAAACTTAGAAAATAAAAATTAAAAAAAAATTAGGGTCATCATACTTATCCCAAGTATATGCCTTGTATTATTGAGATGCATTTGACTTACTGTCCATTCATTGGGTACAAATATTTGCATCTGACTCTTTCAGCTACTCCTTGGGTCTTCTGGAGGGCAGTCATGCTATGTCCCTTATTGTGGGTGCTCCATAACCTGAATAATAGTGTCTGGCCTCAGGACTTCCCCTTGAACTAGACCCCACTTTGGACCTGTTGCTGGACCTTCTTTTCCTCAGGATCCTCTCAATTTCCATCCTTGTAATTCTTTCATACATGGACAATTATGGGTCAGAGTTGTGACTATAGGATGCTCCCCCTCTCCCTCACTTGAAGCCCTGTCTTCCTGCTGGAGGTAGGCTCTATAAGTTCCCTCCCCCTACTGTAGGCATTTCATCTAAGGTTCCTCCCTTTGAGTCCAGAGAGTCGATCACCTCCCAGATCTCTGGTGCATTCTGGAGTGTTCCCCCAACCTCCTACCTCCCAAGGTTGCCTGTTTCCATTCTTCTGCTGGCCCTCAAATCTTCAGTCCTTTTCTCTTACCCAATACCAGATCAGGTTCCCCTCTCCCCTCACATTCATTTTCATTCCCAGGTCCCTCCCTCTCCAGTTGTGATTGCTTTCTTTTCCCTCCCAAGTGGAACTTAGGTGTCTTCATTTGGGCACTTCAGCTTGTTGAACTTTTTGAGTTCTGTGGACTGGATCTTGGGTATTCTATACTATTTTTAGCTAATATTCACTTATTAGTGAGTGCATTCCATACATGTCCTTTTAAGTCTGAGTTACCTCACTTAGGATGATATTTTCTAGTTCCATCCATTTGCCTGCAAAACATAGGATGTCCTTGTTCTTGATATCTGAGTAGTATTCCATTGTGTAAATGAACCACATTTTCTGTATCCATTCTTCTGTTCTGGGTCATCTGGGTTGTTGCCAGCTTCTGTCTCTCACAAATAAGGATGCAATGAACATAGTGGAACACGGGCCCCTGTGACATGGTGGGGCATCTTTTGAGTATTTTCCTAAGAGTTGTATAGCTGGGACTTCAGGTAGATCTATTTCCAATTTGCTGAGGAACTTCCAGATTGATTTCTAGACTTTTTGTACCAGTTTGCAATCCCACCAACAACGGAGAAGTGTTCCTCTTTCTCCACATCCTCTCTAACATGTGTTGTCACCTGAGGTTTTGATCTTTGCCATTCTGACTGGCGTAAGGTGGAATCTCAGGTTCGTTTTGATGTGCATATTTTTGATCACTAAGGACTTTGAATATTTCTTTAGGTGCTTCTCAGACATTCATGATTTCTCAGTTATGAAATCTCAGTTTAGTTATATACCCCATTTTCGTTTTGGTGATTAGCTTCTTGAGTTCTTTATATATTTTGGATATTAGCCATATATCAGATGTGGGGCTTGTGAAGATTTTTTTCCCAATCTATAGGTTGCCCATTTGTCTTAATGACTATGTCCTTTGCCTTACAGAAGCTTTCCAGTTTCATGAGGTCCCATTTAACAATTATTGATCTTAGAGCATGATCCATTGGAATTCTCTTTAGGAATTTCCCCCCTGGGTCAATGAATACATGCCTCTTTCTTACACTTTTTCTTCTATTAGATTCAGTGTATCTGGTTTTATGTTGAGGTCCTTGATACACTTGGAACTGAGCTTTGTGAAAGGTGACAAATATGGGTCTATTTTTATTTTTCTACATATAGATAGCCAGTTAGACCATTTATTGAAGATTCTTTCTTTTTTCCATTGTATATTTTTGGCTTCTTTGTCAAAGAAGATTTATTTGAGTTAATTTTACATCTGACTATTTTGCTGAAGTTGTTTATCAGATGGAGAAGTTCTCTGGTAGAATTTTTGGGGTATTAGGATGGTAACTCCTGCTTATTTCCTGGGACCATTTTCTTGGAAGACTTTTTTCCATCTTTTTTCTCTGAAATAGTGTCTGTCTTTGTTTTTGAGGTGTGTTTCTTGTATGTAGAAAAATGCTGTATCTTGTTTATGAATTCAGTCTGTTAGCTATGCCTTTTTACAGGTAAGTTGAGTCCATTAATATTGAGAAATATTAAAGAAATAGCTGTTGGTTCCTGATATGCTTGTTTGTGTAGGTGGCTTTATGTGCTTGTGGTTCTCTCTTTTTGGCTTTGTTGTGAGAAGCTTAATATCTTGTCCTTTTTTGCTGCAAGTACCTTCCTTGTGTTGGGATTTATCTTCTAGGATCCTCTGTAGGGCTGGATTCATATATAGATACTGTTTGAATTTAGTTTTGTCCTGGAATATTTTGGTTTCTCCATCTATGTTGATTGAGAGTTTTGTTGGCTATAGTAGCCTGGGCTGGCATTTGTGATCTCTTAGAGTCTGCATGAGATCTGCCCAGGATCTTCTGGCTTTCATAGTCTCTGTTGAGAAGTCTGGTGTAATTCTGATAGGTCTCCCTTTGTATGTTACTTGGCCCTTTTCCTTGCAACTTTTAATTTTCTTTATTCTGTGTGTTTAGTGTTTAGATTATTATGTGACATGAGGAGAGGATTTTCTTTTCTGATCCCATTTATTTGGTGTCCTATAGGCTTCTTGTACATTTATGGCCATATCTTTAGATTGGGGAAGTATCTATGATTTTGTTGAAGAAATTTTCAGGTCCTTTGACCTGGGAATCTTCGTTCTCCTTTATTCCGATTACTCCTAGATTTGGTCTTTTCATAGTGTCCTAAATTTTCTGGATGCTTTGGGTTAGGAGTGTTTTATGTTTTGAATTTTCTCTGATAGTTGTATCAATCTCTTCTACACCTGAGATTCTCTCTTCTATCTCTTGTATTCTGTTGGTGATACTTAATCTGTAATTCCTGACCTCTTTCCTATATTTTCTATTTCCACTTTTGCCTCCATTTTTTGTTTCTACTTGCACTTCAATGTTTTAGATTCAATTCCTTTACCTGCTTAGCTGTGGTTTTCAGTATTTGTTTCAGTGAGTTATTTCTATCCTCCTTAAAGTACTCTATTACCTTCATGAGTTAGGATTTTAGGACAGATTCCTGATTTTCAGGTATGTTGGTATATTTATGGCTTGCTGTGGTGGAAGAACTGGGTTCTAATGATGTCCATGTATATTGACTTCTGTTGCTTATGGTCTCATACTTGCCTTTCGCCATCTGAATAATACCTGATGTTTGTTGGTCTGGGTGACTGTCTGGAGTCTGCCTCTTTTTCCCTCGGTTGCTTCATGTCTCCAGGTAGGCCTGAGGCCCTGGCTGTAGCAGACTACCTGTGTGGGCCTTCCAACTGGGGCCTCTTCACAGGGGCAGAGAAGCTGCTGATCTGTTGCCCTGGCTGGAATAGGTCTTCTGGGAGGCCTTCAGACTATTGGGTCTTCAGTGAAGCAGTCAGGCTGTTGTCCAACTACTCTGAGTGCAGTGGCTACTCAGCTGCTCTGAGTGCAATGGGTCCTCTTGGAGGGATTAGGATATGGTGTCTTCAGTGGAGTCGACTAGCTTGGAGTCTGCCCCAGAAGACCAGGCAGAAAGGGCAAAAGGGAGGGAAAGGGAGTGGTATTCAGGAGGGCAGGGGTTTTGTTGGGTGATGGGTCTTGAGTCTACTGGGCTCCCAGCAGCTCTGGGACTCCAGAGTAGTGGTGGTGGGGTGTTCTTATCATCTGCTCTGAGTGCAGCAGTTTCTCTAGGGTGGATCAGGATATGTCATCTTCACTGGAGCAGACTAGCTAGGAGTCTTCCCTGGCAGAAAGGACCTGGCAGAAAGGAAGAACATGTTTCTGTATTAACTAATATTCATTGCAACAAGAAGCTTCTCTGACCCATGTTGAAAGCAGCACAACTCTATGGATATGAATATAAATATTTAGAAGTCAGTTTAAAACATGACTATTTAGAAAAATAAGTAATATATGTTTTCCTCTGTATATTGAATTAAAATGAACTGCCTCAAATATATTATGACAATAGATTTTAAAAATGCTTACCTTGAACATAAAGTATGGAAAGGAACTCCAATTTCACAATTAAGTAAATTTCCTTCTAATACATTAAATATTATTGTATTTTCTTTTTCTAAATATTTTTCCATAATATATATGCTTATTTTTATGAGTGTTATATTTATATTATTCTTTCCTCTCTTACCTACCTCTAGTTCTTGCCATGTCTCTCTCAATCTATTTCAAGTTTCAGGGCTTCTATATTTATTTTTAAATACAGTTTTTTATGTATATATGTATATATATACATATATACACATATATATGTATATGTACATACATATAATATATATTTACATACATATATAGTTTTTAAATAGAACCCATTGAAATCATTAAATATAGCACCTTTTGTGTTTATGGCTGATCTATTGCAAATAGCTAACCTATTAGGGGAATTGTTCCTGTTGAAGATTTATTATTCCACTCCCAACAACTAATTGTTTCTTTTCCCCAAGGTGAAACCACAAGAGAACGCTCCCATTCACACTTGCATTTCAACTTGTACTGCCATTTTTTAATGTTAAAATTATTTTTTAATTTTCTTTTTTATGGGATATTTTATTTATATATACATTTCAAATGTTATCCCTTTTCCTGATTTCCACCACAGAAACCACCTAACCCATTCCCCCTCCTCCTGACTCTAAGAGGGTGTGCCCCCACTTATCGATCCACTCCCACCTCCCTGCCCTCACATTCCCCTACTTTGGGGCATCAAGCCTTCTCAAGACCAAGGGTCTCTCCTCCCATTGATGCCAGACAAGGCCACCCTCTGCTACATATGCAGCTAGAGCCATGGGTCCCTCCATGTGTACTCTTTGGTTGGTGGTTTAGTCCCTAGGAGTTCTTGGGTGTCTGTTTGGTTGATGTTGTTCTTCTTATGGAGTTGCTCACCCCTTTAGTTCCTTCATTCCTTTCCCTAACTCCTCCATTGGGGTCCCCGTGCTCAGTCTAATGGTTGGCTGTGAGCATCTGCCTCTGTATTTGTCAGGCTCTGGCAGATCCTCTCAGAAGACAGCTATATCAGGGTCCTGTCAGTAAGCACTTCTTGGCATCTGCAATTGTGTCTAGGTTTGGTGACTGTATATGGAATGGATCTCCAGGTAGGGGAGTCTCTGGATGGCCTTTCCTTCAGTCTCTGCTCCATACTTTGTATTTGCTCCCTTGAGTATGTTGTTTCAGTGAGTTATTTCTATCCTCCTTAAAGTACTCTATTACCTTCATGAGTTAGGCCCCAGTTGGAAGACCCACACAGGTAGTCTGCTACAACCAGGGCCTCAGGCCTACCTGGAGACATGAAGCAACCAAGGGAAAAAGAGGCAGACTCCAGACAGTCACCCAGACCAACAACATGGAGGACCAGAGGACCCACAAGTTGGCCTTCCATCTTCATGAGCTTCATGTATTACCATTTTTAAGAACTTGTCTGGGCAAGCATTTTTTTTAGATTTTCTGGGTGCCCCTTTCCTATCATATAAATAAGACATCTCCTCCCAGCAGACATCTCATCTTAGTCCTTTGGCTCTTAACCGACTTTTCTACCCTAGTTTTACCATATTCCTTGATCCAACAGTGTAAGGGTTTTGTTGTGTATGCAATCATTGAACCTGTGCACCACAAAATAATATCTGCATTTTGACCAGTGGTAGCTTTCTGTAATGATCCCTGAATTCTGAAAGAACAATAAGCGTCTTTGATGAGGCATGAGAGTTATACTTTTTTGTAGGTAAAAATATAATAATTAAGACTGAAGTTAGAAATTATATTAAGGAAGTTCTGTAATAGGTTCTCTTATATGGTCCATGCCTCAGAATCTAATGATACTGGTCTATTACAATTTTCAAATTAATTTATTTTTATGTTAAATCTTGATAAACATAGTTGTTATTCTAAATAAAAAGTTCCATATTTTCTTCTTGGTGATCTAAAAAACCTGCTGGCTAAACTTCTGTTTGCCTCTTAGTTTTCCAATCTTAATGTCTCAAGCTATTGTCAACATGTACTATTTTTAGGATTTTAAAATGACAAATACTAACATGTTGTCATTCTGTTTATAAAATTCCATACCCATGCCAAGGAAAAACTAGCTTTCTATGTTGGGTTTTAATTAATTTCTACATTGTGTTTTATAGCTGTTATTAAACAAGCCTTGAGATATACCAGCCTTAGGGACATAAATTCTTAATCTCAGAAGATTCCTTGGTATTTTGCATCATAAAAGTATGTTATACTAATACATTCTGCATAATTTGAACTAAGAATTTATTAGTAGAGGCTATGTTGCACAATCTTTTTTTTAAACAAATTCTTAGAATTATTGTATGTGTTAAGATAGATAAACTTTCTATGAAACTGATTTATATTTCAAATATATAGTCATACTCATAATAAACTTTTTGATTTATTTTTCAGTTTTGAGAAAATGACAAAGTTTTGTCAATTTGATATCAAAACTATAATGTATTGATGAAATGTAAATTGCATTGCCTCAGAATTTCAGGGATATTGAATAACTGTTCATTTATTTTTATCTTCCATAAAGCACATGTGTTATTATGGATATACTGATGTTACATAATTCTATCATTTTTATTGAAATAACAAGAGATAAAAAGAAGTATAGTATCTTATTACCCACACAGTGCTACTACAGTAATAAGTAACCATATATAGATGAATTGTTTGTGGCATTAACCTAAATGTAATCCAGGTATAAATCTAATATAAATAATTCTTATTTGATGACTTTCAGGGGATACTCCAGGAAAATGTCTTGTTACATTTGGGTTGTAACGTTGCTGAGGTGATGTTAACGTTTTTTGTATGTGGCTAGTGAAGAGGGGAAGATAACTTAGAAAAATCTATGATACTTTGTGTGAACATGTAGTTGTGTGTGTTTGTATGTATGTTTGTAGATTAAATATTGTTATTGGTTATCTTCTTCTATTGCTTCTTACCATATTTCTTAAGACATGTGGTCATAATGAGAACAGAATTCCAAATATGCATCAAGAGCAGTAAACTTCATAGAGTACACTATAGTAGAAATGTGATTAATATCAAATATTTGCTGTTTGAAAAATTATTACAGCAATCAGGCTGGTTCTTATCACAACACATGCAC
Source organism: Tokudaia tokunoshimensis (assembly GCA_036184795.1). Taxonomy (NCBI): domain Eukaryota; kingdom Metazoa; phylum Chordata; class Mammalia; order Rodentia; family Muridae; genus Tokudaia; species Tokudaia tokunoshimensis. Next base: position 42,861,140 of record BTHU01000023.1, read on the forward strand.
AGGGAATTAAATACCAAAGAAAATGCAACTAACTTAGGTAAACCAAAAATGAGCAAAGATTCCTTTAAAAATATATAGTAGTATAAAGCTATTTTGGCTTTCATTGTTATAATATTGACACAACTCTAAAATCATATATAGAAATTAATAGATTTATTCCCAAAATGTTAATGTAATATCTAAGATAGTATCTTTCAGTCTTGTTGTATTGAACTTCATAGTATCTACCATCATAAACAAATTTTAAGATATTCATTTTTTGAATAAAAAAATAACAATTTCAGTGCTTAGGAAGAAAGACATGTAAAGAAAGGGAGTTTAAAATGAGTGAGATGTGGATAAGGAAGTGGCATAATTGGAGACTATGACCAAAGTACAACACACATGCAAACATACACACACACACACACACACACACACACACACACACACACACATACACACACACACTTATGTGTGTATATAAGTGGGAAACTGAGAATAATGAAAAAGAGACTATCTCCTGCTATTCACTGACTATTCTGTAGTTTAAGTTTAATGTCACTAATATATAAATTTTATTTTAATATGATAGTTTATATATTTTTCCTGTTGTAAGTAATGAAAATATTTTTTATATAATGCCATTGAAAGTATCAAGTTATATTGTTTCTCTAACCAGGCATGATTTCCTTCTGTTGAGCAGCCATATGTCCCACTAAAATGCTCTTCATTACTTCCAACATATGAGTGTCTCTATTGTACCTTTAAGTGTATATTGCCATGATGGAAAATATTGTGGCTTATAGGCATCACAGATGAGTAGGACAATGGTTACTTCCCTACCTTGTGAGCTCATGTAGCACTACCTATTAAAAATTGTCCTCAGGGAGGAGACTTTTAAGTCAGACCCAACTCTAATCCTGTGTCTGAAGTACATGGTATCCCCAGCAACAGGAATTTACTTTCAGTTTCTGGGAAGCAACCAAGACCAGCAGCAATAGCCAATTTGTTTTAGAAATATCTTGACCAAAAAAACGAATTCGGTTTCTATCAGAAAGTCTGTAGATTTCATGGGGGAAATTCAGGGGATTATCTTCTCAAGTGCCACAACATTGTTGGCAAAATCATACAATTTCATGTAGTATAAACATGTACTTCCATATATTATTTTGAGTAAATAGAAAATATCATGATTTCCTGTGGATTTTTCAAACATCCATAGTCATATTTATTATTCCTCCCCTTTACCTTCTATAATATCCTTGTTCTCTCCTCCCCATTTAAAGCCCCATTTTCCCCCTCATATCAACTATATCCTAGTAGATCATAATGCCTCTAAGATGTACGAAAAAACGGTCTATTCAATATTTTTCAATCATGTGTGAACATTACAAATGAGAGTCCAGATCTGAAAGTGGTATATATATTTAATTTTATTTATAATTTATAATTTAGGTGTTATTTAAATTAAAATAACTCCTAAAATATATTTTGAGTAAATTTTGTCATGTGACCCTTTACAACCTTAAGATTCATTCCATGAATGATTAAAATAGTAAATTCAATAGAATTAAAGAAAATATAACAGATAGCAGAGGATACATGGTCCAATTGTTCTTCAGTTGAATATGTGACTATTATATTAATCTCTCTTTTCTAAATTGTACTCTGGAGTTTCCTTAACATGACTACATTTTTGGAAGAGAAATCCAAGTAATACCTATGTTAATGAGTCAGAAACCCCTCAGAAATGCCTTGAAGCTTCCATTATTAATTCACCATGTGAATATTTTATTTTAATGTTTGTAGTGTTGCTTTTGGTTGGAAGCCAGGTGGTTTAATCTCATTACTGTGCTTATAATGTGGAGTAGTTTTTGGTTAATGGTATGTATTAATGTAACAGTAGACAACTCAAATTGAGTCAGAGAAATAGCTCTTGGCTAATATTGGAAGCCTTAAGAGACTTCAAACTTTTATGTTCCTTCTTAGCTAGTATTCCCAATTATCTTGAGGATAATCACCATTTAATGCAAAATTTATATGCTTGTTATAAGGCATGATCTAGTAAGTAGAAAATCCTAGATTACCCATGCTTACATCTATGCATACACATATATCAGGTTAAAAGTGATGAATGGGTTTAACAAATCTTCAGATTTTAAAACCAACATTAAAAATGATCAGGTTTCTATTCAATAATAGTTGTTTTTTTGTTGTTGTTTTTTAAATAATACTACTCTCAAAAGGTGGCACAGGCCTGTAGTCAAGCACTTTGGGAGATGGTGAGAGGAGGATCAATCAATTCAAGGCCATGTTGTACTATGCTCTAAATTCAAGGTTAGCTGAATCTAAACAAGATACAATTTCAAAATAGCAGGAGCTGAACTTGAGGCTCAGTATAAAAGCAATTGTTTTGAATATCTAAAACTCTGGGTTCAATCTCCAGTTTCCCCGAAGTGATTGGAAATAAAACAAAACAAAACAAACAAACAAACAAACAAAAATGATTCCAGCCTGCCCCTGTGGCCAGAGGGCTGCAAGAAGGATGGTCATGCATGTGGAGCTGGCAGGGCAGCTGTCACAGAGGGCAAGGAGGAGTGCATTGGCCTGGAGCTTGTGCAGATCCTCCTCCTAGACATACTGCACAATCACAAGATCACCCTGACTCTGGGCAACAAGAAATCCTAGATGAGACTCAGGAATGATCGAGTATTTATGGTGCTTTCAAAAATCTTGAACCAGATCAATGACTCATTGCAATGAGTATATATAAAGCTGTTTGTGCAAGCTAATATACTGTCTGGCACACAGCAATTTGCAATGTTACATTAAATGAATGTCTGATAGAGAAATTAGAACGATGGCTGAACATAGCGAGAGAGAAGTGAAAGTAGAGAAGTGAAGGCAGCCCAGCTGCTGAGAACAGGCATCCAGGAGGCTTGGGCCACCAACAGGCCTGCCTGACCTCATTCCACCCACTTGGCTAGTGCTGCCACTCAACCCTAAGGCCTGGCCTGCAGAATGGTTCCAACTCTGCTTCTGCTCCTTCTATTATCCTTTTCATTGTAAGAAGGACTTGGGTGGGACCAGAGAACTGCCCAGGGGCGGAAAACATTAGCTTTGTCTCCTGGAGCAAGAGCATGGTGGTGTACTGCAGCCTGGAACTTGTGCAAGTACTGCCACCAAACATACTGCTCAACCACAAAATCACCTTGACTCTGAGCAACAGCACAGTATCCAAGATAAAGGAAAGTTTTTGTTCTTGTTGTTGTTGTTGTTGTTTTCTGGATTTTTGCTGTCTAGAATGACCTTGGTAGTCCATGCTGCCTCTGGAGACCACAGTAATACCTGTGGTTCATTCTGCCACTGGGATGTTAATGTTCATGGTCCATGCTGCTGCTGGCTGCTGTGGCTAAGGACACTTCTTTTGAAGTGTTATTGATGACTGTACATACTTAACTAAGAATAAAAGACACTGAAGGCTCCTGTGACAAATCCCACCCCAGCCCCCTAAAAAAGCAGTCAAGACAAGAAGCTATTAGAGAGAGTTCTTAAACACTATGGTAAGGATGCTGAAGTATATCTCTTCACAGTTGATTGCTTCTGGTAGGGTATAGGGGAGGACTCTGTTTTCTTCAAGGGAATGGATATTGGGAGTCCAGTGAGTGTATGGGCAAAACAAATTGGACTTAGCATACTTAATTTTAATTTAATTTTATAAATTTTTAGGGGCACAAGGGTAAGATAGTGGACATGGGAGGAATGGGAAGCAAGTATGATTAGGGTGCATTATATGAAATTCACAAATAAACATTTAATAAATAAATTATTAAAAAGTATTAAGCTATGAAGAATAGCATATTCATCTAAAAATTCACTTAAATGACATTAAGGAAACAAAATATTTATGAATTAATTGCACCAGAAAAACAGTAGAGCTTTCCACTAAAATATATAATTTGGATATATACTAAATCATTCTTTCTGTAAAAAAAAAAATGGAGGGGAATCCTATGTTCATACATATGAAAACAGTAGTTTTTTTCCAAACTTACAGGAGTGTTCAATGCATTCTCTACAATAAGCACAATGTTGTATTATGCAGTCATAGGAAAATTAACCAAAAAATTCTGTGTAATTTCATGGGGCTCTGTGAAACCTAAAAAAATCATGATTACAAATAATGTGATACTTACTTATTCATCAGAAGATCATCAAAGCTCAAGAATAAACTACAGCATATACGATAAAATAATTTTGATAACTTTATTCAATAAAGATAAAACAGTCTTTTCAAAAGATGATACATAGAAAATGCTATTTGTACCACTAATAAAAGTTGTTTCTTTGGCACATAAATAGTATTTAACAGAAGTACATCACTTTATTTATTTTTTTTAAGATTTATTTATTTTTTTAAATTTTATTTATTTTCTAAGTTTTTTTTTATTTACATTCAAAATCCTTCCCCCTTTCCCGTTTCCTCCCTCCCCGAAAGTCCCATAAGCCCCCTTCCCTCCCTCTTTTCCCCATTCAACACCCTCTCCCTTCTCTGTCCTGGCATTCCCCTACATCAAGTCTTTCCAGGACCAGGGGTCTCTCCTTACATCTTCTTGGAAATCTATTGATATGCGAATTCTGTCTAGGGTATTCCAAGCTTCTGGGTTAATATTCCCTTATCAGTGACTGCATATCATGTGTGTTCTTTTGTAATTGGGTTACCTCACTAGGGATGATATTTTCAAGTTCTGACCATTTGCCTAGGAATTTCGTGAATTCATTGTTTTTAATTGCAGAGTAGTATTCCATTGTGTAAATATACCACATCTTCTGAATCCATTCCTCTGTTGAGAGACATCTGGGTTCTTTCCAGCTTCTGGCTATTATAAATAAGGCTGCTATGAACATAGTGGAGCATGTGTCCATATTGCATGCAGGGGAAGTCACTGGGTATATGCCCAGGAGTGGTATAGCTGGATCCTCCGGGAGTGTCATGCCCAGTTTTCTGAGGAACTGCCAGACTGCTTTCCAGAGTGGCTGTACCAGCTTGCAATTCCACCAGCAGTGGAGGAGTGTTCCTCTTTCTCCACATTCTCAGCAACAACTGCTGTCTCCTGTGTTTTTGATCTTAGCCATTCAGACTGGTGTGATATGGAATCTCAGGGTTGTTTTGATTTGCATTTCCCTAATGACTAAGGATGATGAACATCTCTTTAGGTGCTTCTCAGCCATTAGATATTCTTCAGGTGAGAACTCTTTGTTTAGCTCTGTAGCCCATTTTTTAATAGGGTTACTTGCCTCTCTGGAGTTTAACTTCTTGAGTTCTTTGTATATCTTGGATATTAGCCCTCTGTCGGATGTAGGGTTGGTAAAGATCATTTCCCAGTTAGTTGGTTGCCACTTTGTCTTTTTGACAGTGTCTTTTGCCTTGCAAAAACTTTGTAATTAAATGAGGTCCCATTTGTAAATTCTTTTTTTTTATTTTCTAAGTTTTTTTTTTATTTACATTCCAAATCATTTCCCCTTTCCCGTTTCCTCCCTCCCCGAATGTCCCATAAGCCCCCTTCCCTCCCTCTTTTCTCCATTCAACCACCTCTCGTTTCTCTGTCCTGGCATTCCCCTACATCCAGTCTTTCCAGGACCAGGGGTCTCACCTTCCATCTTCTTAGAAATCTATTGATATGCGGATTGTGTCTAGGGTATTCCGAGATTCTGGGTTAATATCCCCTTATCAGTGACTGCATACCATGTGTGTTCTTTTGTGATTGGGTTACCTCACTAAGGATGATATTTTTAAGTTCTGACCATTTGCCAAGGAATTTTGTGAATTCATTGTTTTTAATTGCAGAGTAGTATTCCATTGTGTAGATATACCATATCTTCTGAATTCATTCCTCCGTTGAGGGACATCTGGGTTCTTTCCAGCTTCTGGCTATTATAAATAAAGCTGCTATGAACATAGTGGAGCATGTGTCTTTACTGCATGCAGGTAAAGCCTCTAGGTATATGCCCAGGAGTGGTATAGCCGGATCCTCTGGGAGTGTCATGCCCAGTTTTCTGAGGAACTGCCAGACTGCTTTCCAGAGTGGTTGTACCAGCTTGCATTTCCACCAGCAGTGGAGGAGTGTTCCTCTTTCTACACATCCTCGGCAACAACTGCTGTCTCCTGTGTTTTTAATCTTAGCCATCCTGACTGGTGTGAGATGGAATCTCAGGGTTGTTTTGATTTGCATTTCCCTAATGACTAAGGATGATGAACATCTCTTTAGGTGCTTCTCAGCCATTAGATATTCTTCAGGTGAGAACTCTTTGTTTAGCTCTCTACACCATTTTTTAATAGGGTTACTTGCCTCTGTGGAGTTTAACTTCTTGAGTTCTTTGTATATCTTGGATATTAGCCCTCTGTCGGATGTAGGGTTAGTAAAGATCATTTCCCAGTTAGTTGGTTGCCGCTTTGTCTTTTTGACAGTGTCTTTTGCCTTGCAAAAACGTTGTAATTTAATGAGGTCCCATTTGTCTATTCTTGATCTTAGAGCATAAGCTATTGGAGTTCTGTTCAGGAAATTCTCCCCTGTGCCCATATGTTCAAGGTTCTTCCCTTGTTTCCTTTCTATTAGTATCAGTGTGTCTGGTTTTATGTGGAGGTCCTTGATCCACTTGGAATTGCGCTTAGTACAAGGAGATAAGAATGGGTCAATTTGCATTCTTCTGCATGTTGACCTCCAGTTGAATCAGCACCATTTGTTGAAAAGGCTATTTTTTTTTCCACTGGATTGTTTTAGCTCCTTTGTCAAAGATAAAGTGATCATAGGAGTGTGGACTCATTTCTGGGTCTTCAATTCTGTTCCATAGATCTACATGCCTGTCACTGTACCAATTCCATACGGTTTTAAACACTATTGCTCTGTAGTACAGCTTGAGGTCCGGGATACTGATTCCCCCAGAGGTTCTTTTACTCTTGAGAATAGTTTTAGCTATTCTGGGTTTTCTGTTATTCCAGATGAATTTTTGAATTGCTCTTTCTAGCTCTATGAAGAATTGAGTTGGGATTTTGATGGGGATTGCATTGAATCTGTATATTACTTTTGGTAAGATGCTCATTTTTACTATATTAATCCTGCCAATCCATGAGCATGGCAGATTTTTCCATCTTCTGAGGTTTTCTTAAATTTCTTTCTTCCGAGACTTGAAGTTCTTCTCATACAGATCTTTCATTTGTTTGGTTAGAGTCACGCCAAGATACTTTATATGGTTTGTGGCTATCGTGAAGGGTATCATTTCTCTTACTTCTTTCTCAGCCTGCTTATCCTTTGAGTATAGGAAGGCTACTGACTTGCTTGAGTTGATTTTACATCTGGCCACTTTGCTGAAGTCATTTATCAGCTGTAGGAGTTCTCTGGTGGAGTTCTTTGGGTCGCTTAAGTATACTATCATATCGTCTGCAAATAGTGATAGTTTGACTTCTTCCTTTCCAATTTGTATCCCTTTGACCTCCTTTTGTTGTCTAATTGCTCTAGCTTGAACTTCAAGTACTATATTGAAAAGATATGGAGAGAGAGGGCAGCCTTGTCTAGTCCCTGATTTTAGTGGGATTGATTCAAGTTTCTCTCCATTTAGATTGATGCTGGCTATGGTTTGCTGTAAATTGCTTTTACTATGTTGAGATATGGGCCTTGAAATACTGATGTTTCCAAGACATTTATCATGAAAGGATGCTGAGTTTTGTCAAATGCTTTCTCAGCATCTAATGAGATGACCATGGGTTTTTTTTCTTTGAGATTGTTTATATAGTGGATTACATTGATGGATTTCCTTATATTGAACCATCCCTGCATCCCTGGGATGAAGCCTACTTGATCTTAGTGAATGATCGTTTTGATGTGTTCTTGGATTCGGGTGGCAAGAATTTTATTGAGTATTTTTGCATCGATATTCATAAGAGAGATTGGCCTGAGATTCTGTTTCTTTGTCGGATCTTTGTGTGCTTTTGGTATTAGCGTAATTGTGGCTTCATAGAACGAGCTGGGCATTGTTCCTTCTGTTTCTATTTTGTGGAACAGTTTGAAGAGTATTGGTGTTTGGTCTTCTTTGAAGGTCTGATAGAATTCTGCACTAAAACCATCTGGACCTGTGCTTTTTTTGGTTGGAAGACTTCCAATGACGACTTCTATTTCTTCAGGGGTTATAGAAGGGTTTAGATCGTCTATTTGATCCTGATTTAATTTTGGTATTTGGTATCTGTCAAGGAAATTTTTCATTTCCTCAAGATTTTCTAGTTGTGTTGAATACAGGTTTTTGTATTAGGATCTCATGATTTTTTGAACTTCCTCAGTTTCTGTTGTTATCTCTCCCTTTTCTTTTCTGATTTTATTAATTTGGATACTGTCTCTGTGCCCTCTGCTTAGTCTGGCTAAGGGCTTATCTATCTTGTTGATTTTCTCAAAGAACCAACTCCTCATTTTGTTGATTGTTTGTATGGTTTTATTTGTTTCTACTTGATTGATTTCAGCCCTGAGTTTGATGATTTCCTGCCTTCCACTCCTCTTTGGTGTATTTGCTTCTTTTTGTTCCAGGGCTTTCAGGTATGCCATTAAGCTGTTAGTGTAAGCTCTTTCCTATTTCTTTTTGGAGGCACTCAGGGCCATGAATTTTCCTCTTAGCACTTCTTTCATTGTGTCCCATAAATTAGGGTATGTTGTGCCTTCATTTTCATTAAATTTCAAAAAGCCTTTGATTTCTTTCTTTATTTCCACCTAGACCAAGTTATCATTGAGTAGAGCATTGTTCAGCCTCCATGTGTATGTTAGTTTTCTGTTGTTTTTGTTCCATTGAAGACCACCCTTATTCCATAGTGATCTGATAGAAGGCATGGGATTAGTTCTATCTTCTTATATCTGTCGAGTTCTGATTTGTGACCAATTATATGGTCGATTTTGGAGAAGGTACCATGAGGTGCTGAGAAGAAGGTGTATTCTTTAGTTCTAGGATGAAATGTTATATATATATATATATATATATATATATATATATATATATATATATATATATATCTGTTAGTTCCATTTGGTCCAAGGATTCAATTAGATTCACTGTGTCCCTGTTTAGTTTCTGCTTTCCTGAACGATCCATTTCAGAGAGTGGGGTGTTGAAGTCACCCACTATTATTGTGTGAGGTGCGATGTGTGCTTTGAGCTTTAGTAAAGTTTCTTTTACAAATGAGGGTGCCCTTGCGTTTGGAGCATAGATATTCAGAATTGAGAGTTCTTCTTAGTGCATTTTTCCCTTGATCAGTATGTAGTGTCCTTCTGTGTCTTTTTTGATGACTTTAGGTTGAAAATCAATTTTATCTGATATTAGGATGGTTACTCCGGCTCGTTTCTTGGGGCCATTTGCTTGTAAAATTGTTTTCCAGCCTTTTACTCTGAGGTAGTGTTTGTCTTTGACACTGAGGTGTGTTTCCTGCATGCAGCAAAATGCTGGGTCCTGTTTACATATCCAGTCTGTTACTCCATGTCTTTTTATTGGGGAATTGAGACCACTGATATTAAGAGAGATTAAGGCATAGTGATTATTGCCATCTGCCATTCTTGATGCTATCTTTATGTTTGAGTGGTTATCTACTTTTGGGTTTGAAGCAAGAAGGTTACTATCTCATTTTTTCCAGGGTGTTGTTTCTCTCCCTGTATTGGCGGTTTCCACCTATTATCCTTTGCAGGACTGGATTTGTGGAAAGATATTGTGAAAATTAGGTTTTATCATGGAATATCTTGGTCTCTCCATCTATGGTGATTGAGAGTTTTGCTGGGTATAGTAGTCTAGGCTGGCATTTGTGCTCTCTTAGTGTCTGCATGAGATCTGCCCAGGATATTCTGGCTTTCATAATCTCTGGTGAGAAGTCTGATGTGATTCGGATAGGTCTTCCTTTGTATGTTACTTGGCCCTTTTCTCTTACTGCTTTTAATATTCTTTCTTTGTTTAGTACATTTGATGTTTTGATTATTATGTGACGGGAGGTATTTCTGTTCTGTTCCAGTCTGTTTGGAGTTCTGTAAGCTTCTTGTAAGTTCATCGGCATCTCTCACTTTAGGTTAGGGATGTTTTCCTCCATAATTTTGTTGAAGATGTTTACTGGCCCTTTAAGTTGCAAATCTTCACTCTCATCTATACCTATAATCCTTAGGTTTGGTCTTCTCATTGTGTCCTGGATTTCCTGGATGTTTTGGGTTACATGTTTTTTGCATTTTGCGTTTTCTTTGACTGTTGAGTCCATGCTTTCTACGGTATCTTCAGCACCTGAGATTCTTTCTTCCATCTCTTGTATTCTATTGTTGATGTTTGCATCTATGACTCCTGATTTCTTCCCAAGGTTTTCTATCTCCAAAGTTGTCTCCCTTTGTGATTTCTTAGTTGTTTCTACTTCCTTTTTTAGATCCTGGATGGATTTGCTGAGATTCTTCACTTGTTTGTTTGTGTTTTCCTGTATTTCTTTAAGGTATTTTTGCATTTCCTCTTTCAGGATTTCTGCCTGTTGACCCAAGTTCTTCTGTATTTCTCTAAGCGATTTTTGTGTTTCATCCTCATGGGCTTCCATCTGTTGATCCATTGTCTCCTGCATTTCTTTAAGCAGTTCTCGTGTTTCTTTTGTAAGGGCATCTATCCGTTGATTCATTTCTTTTAGCAATTTTTGTATTGCCTCCCTATGGGCATCCATCTGTTGACCCATATTCTTCTGCATCCCTTTAAACTTATTAGATTATACCACCTAACATAGGTGTCAAAAGTCCTAGTACTCTTTGACTCTTAAATTTCTTGATTATAAACATAAAATTTAAATAAAATTAAATCTAAACTTAAAATTTTTGTACATCAAATAATGAAAGTGATAAAGAAGCTTACAGAATTGTGAAAAATGCTTGCAAATCAGTTTCTTGATAAGAGAGTTATGCCTGGAAATTAATTTTATAATTCAGCCACACCATTGCCTTCACCATCAAGAGCAACAATAAAAATAACTGAAATCCAAATCAGCAAAGATTTTAAGCAGAAATTTCTATAATGGAAATAAGATATACAAGTATTCAACAAGAACACGAAGCTTTGCTCAACAGCATTAATTATATTTAAGAAAATGCAAATCAATGTGGAGTAAGAAAGCATTTTTTGCAATCATTGGACTTGTTTCTCTTAAGAAACAAAAGGAAAGAAATAAATAAAAAGAAAGAAAGAAAGAAAGAAGAAAGAAAGAAAGAAAGAAAGAAGAAAGAAAGAAAGAAAGAAAGAAAGAAAGAAGTTTGCAAAAGTAGAGGATTGCAACACTTTTGCATTTCTCATAGGATGTAATATGGTACTAAAGCAATGGAGAACAAGATGGTAGATCTGAACATAATAGACACAAAATTGTAATACTATCCCACAAGTTTATTTATGAGCATACTTATAAAACATTGGAAAGGGTGATCCACAAATGACATTCATTCAAATACTATAGCAAAAAAAAAAAAAAAAAAAAAACCAAAATAACAAAAAAAACCCATGCCACCCCAAATGTCTATCTAAGATGTAGGAATAAACAAAATATGGGGTGTGCACATACAGAATATCATCAGCTTTAAAAGGAAAACAATTCTGAAACATCTCATAATATATATGAATCTTAAATCCATTGTGTTTTGGAAAATAAAGCAAACATAATAGGACAGCTCTCTTTTATGAGAAAGAAATTTGAATGGTGGTTTCAAGGGGCTAGGGTACTACAGTATGCTTGCTTGTTATTTAATGAGTATACCATTTAAATTTGTGAAGATTTGTATAGATTAATGGTGGCAGTGGTTGTACAATAACTTAAGAGTACTTTTTTTAAAATTCTTTGTTGGGTACATCTAATAATTTTTTATTGGATATTTTCTTTATTCACACTTCAGATGTTATTCCCTTTCCCAGTTTCTCCCTCCCCTCTGAAAACCCCTTATCCCTTATCCCATTCCCTTCCCCCTGCTTCTAAGAGGGTGTTCCCCCCTCCCCCTGCTTCTAGGAGGATGTTCCCCCACCCACCCACTCCTGCCTGTGGGGCATCTAGCTTTCACAGGACCAAGGGCCTCTTCTCACAAGGCTATCCTCTGCTACATATGCGGCTGGAGCTATGGGTCACTATATGTTTACTCTTTGCTTGGTTGGCTGCAATCATTCCCTTCTGTATTTGTCAGGCTCTGGCAGAGCCTCTCAGGAGAGAGCTGTATCAAGTTCCTGTCAGCATGCACTTCTCAGCATCCACAATAGTATCTGGATTTGGTGACTGTATATGCGATGGATCCTCAGGAGGAACAGTCTCTTGATGGCCTTTCCTTCAGTCTCTGCTCCACACTTTGTCTCCATATTTGTTCCCATGAGTATTTTATTCTCCCTTCTAAGGACTGAAGCACCCACACTTTGGTCTTCCTTCTTCTTGAGCTTCATGTGGTCTGTGAATTGTATCTTGGGTATTCTCAACTTTTGGGCTACTATCCACTTATCAGTGAGTGCATACCATGTGTTTTCTTTTGTGACTGGGTTACCTCACTCAGAATGATATTTTCTAGGTCCATTTGTCTAAGAATTTCATGAATTCATTGATTTTACTAGCTGATGGTATGTTCATAACAACCTTATAATAAGCAGAAGCTGGAAAAAAAACCCAGATGTCCTTCAAGAGAGGAATGGATACAGGAAATGTGGTACATTTACACAATGGAGAACTTCTGAGTACTTATTGGAAAGTGGATCAAAATACCCATGACTCACAGACAAACCATAGCATGAGCATAGGTTCCACAGTGGAGGAGCTAGAGAAAGGACCCAAGGAGCTGAAGAGGTTTGCAGCCCTGCAGGAGGCATAATAATATGTACCAACCAGTACCCCCAGAGCTCCCAGGGGCTAAACCACCAACCAAAGAGTACACATGGAGGAATCCATGGCTCCAGCTACATAAGTAGCAGAAGATGACCACTTTAGACATCAATAAGAGAGGCCACTGGTGCTTATGAAGGCTTGATTTCCCAGAATAGGGGAATGCAAATCAGGAAATTGGGGGGCAGAGAGGGTGAGTAGGGGGGAGGGGGATGGGATAGGAGTTGTTCTGAGGGGTAAGACAGAAAGGGAATATCATTTGAAATGTAAACAAAGCAAATATCTAATAATTAAAAAAATAAAGCCATGAAATTGTATACTTATAAGTGACTAAAATGGCAAGTTTTATGTTACATATATTTTGCTCCAATAATTATCCTGTAAGGAAAGTTTTATGATTTTTTTCCATGTATTAGTGATGGATTTAGAAGGCTTTTTTTCTTTTTTTAATTAATTAATTTTTTTACACTCCATAATTTATCCCCCCCATCCACCCTCTGACTGTTCCACATACTGTACCTCCTCCCCACCCCCTGTCTCCATGTAGATGTCCCCACCCCCCATCATGCCTGACCTCTAAACTCCCTGGGGCCTCCGACACTCACAAAAAGGGACCTAACATGACCTCCCTCCAGAAGACCCAACAAGCAGCTGAAAGGGTCAGATGCAGATATTTGCACCCAACCATTGAACAGAGAAGCAGTTGACCCCTGCTGTTGAATTAGGGAAGGCTGATAGAAGCTTAGGAGAAGGGCGACCCTGGAGGAGGACCAACAGTCTCAATTAATCTGGAACAATGAGATTTAGAAGTTTTATATTATGAATTAAAATTAATGAGGTACTTTCACTTGACAATTTAACATTTGAATGCATATTTTTCCAAGATATATTCAAATATACTTTTGATGTTTTCAGCAACTTGATTGAAAAAGAAACATTTTCTTTCACACTAGAGAGAATTATATAATCTTTTCAAAATAGTATAAATATATTGAAGACATATTTTATTTATTATTTTTATTAGGAAAGGTGATAACATTCTAATTTCATTAATTGTGTATAGGCAGTACTTAGATTTGTTTAGATTCTTTAAAATTTTTATTTTTGTATTTCTGCATCAGAAACTATCAGAAAAATATCTAATATTTTACCTTATTTTATTAAAACCAATAAAAAATATGTATTAAGATTTAGAAATGAAATGAAGTCTTTGGTTCTTTGTAACTTTATTCTTATAAGGAATTTGAAGAGACAAGATTTTTGAAAGACTTCCCAGATATATGATATTTATTGCATTACTTACTTTTATACTGTTTATTAGAGTTTGTGGTACAAATTGATCTTGAGTGTTATCAAAGTAGTCATTTGAAATACAGATTTGACTATTAGTATGCTGGTAATTAATTACTGTGCTTTCCACTAGGGTCACTATTGTAATTTGCAAAGTTGTCATTTTTTAGACTGTTTATCACCTTTCTCCCTCAGTGCTGTTTAGAGCATGCTCAGTTATTGCTGCACTGACAAGTATTATCCCAGTTGTAATTTATCATAGACTGACAAGTGCCTCATATCCTCACATGTGTATCCACTGAAGCAGACAAACACAATTTTCATCTCCTTAAGTAACCCACCATTTATTGTGATATATTACTTTTGTCTACAAGGTAATAGACAAATTATATTTAACCATGTTTCAAATGAAACCATAATGGTAAATATTGTTTTTCCTTTAAATCAACCTAATAATCTAGTATATCTTATACTCAATGTATTAAGATATTTAATTATTTTATCATTAAAATAAATATTTTAATACATAATTTACCTCATTAATAGTAAACAATTAATTTTAAATAAAACATTTTTAGAATGAAAATTAATTAGCAATACCGTTACATAAATGGTCTTTTTAATACAAGGGAAATAATATCAGAAGAACAATTTTAAGTCAAGACAGCTACATTTAATTTTAATGGAAATATAAAAGTTGTTGGTTGTGTATACCAAGGTAGCACTCCTGACATATAAATGACCCTATTACTGCTAGAGAAATAAGGTCAAGAGAGACATTTTTTCTGAAGTCAATTATGATATATTTTAATTGAAATATGAAAACTGCTTTTATTCAAAGGAAGTACTACAGACATTCTATGTTGTTCTGTGTTCTTGTAATATTGCAGTAAGTGCTTAACCAGTGTCTCAGCTTTCCACATCATACAAAGAAAGCTTCCAACACATTAATTCATGTCTTGCCCACTTGCCACATCCTGTAGACAAGTGTATGTAGGAATAGGCTTGAAAACTATAAAGGAAGATAGCAAGTTACCATCTGGACCTATTTTATGGAAGGTTATGGTATCAGATTTTAAGGTACAGTCCAGGTTGACCTTCCTGCTTCTTCCCCTTCAGCATTTTTGACTGGTATATACCACCTCAATTTACTAAAGTTTTAACTACCTTTCCAATAAAGATCTATCACCCAAGGATTAAGTGTTCAAACACATGAAACTGTTTTATGCTCAACTACATTTTACATCCAAAAAAAGTTGTCAGTGTTCAGATTGCTGAACCCCCATTTTCTTGACATTGTGTGAAGATATATTTGTCATTGAATGACATTGACCTTTACAGTAAATTTTACGATTGATTAGCTGTGTTTCTTTAAGATATCTTCAATGAGATGAGTTGAATTTAAGGTAGGAAATGTAATTTAGCAAACTCTAAGAAATAGAAGAAAACATTGAAAAAGTCACAGGAAGAAAAGGAATGTGTAAATTCTTTTATATAAACTAATGACATAATACAGTTCGAAAAATGAACTCAAAGAATATTTGCTGCAATCAACTGGATGACAGCCATTATGCCTGGACAGCATGGCATTTGCTCTGCCATTTAGTAAAAGGTAGAAATAAAGGATGAGGAAAGGTAAAAATGCAGCAAAAAAGTGCGATTAAGGAAAAAAACTGTTCAAGAGTAAGGCATAGCCAAAGCACCCAGTTTGCTGCAGTTTAAAATAAAACATATTAACTGTTTATTTACATAAAAAAGTAGCTTACTAAGAACTGAGGATTGGGACATATAAATAACATGTTATATCATTTCTGAAATGGTAAACTGCCTAATAATGTTCTCAAAATGACTACTTTACCCTCTAGCAATACACGGAGCTCCAAATGTCCAACCCTTACAAGTAATCTTGAACACATTTCTCTATCCCTTCCTTCTACAGCTATAGTCACTCCATAATTATCATTTAGTTTGATATAATACATCATATAGTATATATATGTATATATACATATATATACATATATGTATATGCTGATATTACTCTTTTTAGTGCAAAAATAATTTCCTCATTTTCGGTGGAGAGTATTAAAGGAACAAGGAACAAGATCTTGGTGTATAGTAATTTTTTCTATACTTATTAATTGATCATTGGACTTAAGCTCTCACCTTTCTGGCTATGCATGTTGATACTTACATAGTAATGGACTAATTACAGTTTCATACTTCCGTGAGATTGGCAAACACACAGTGGAGTTAAAATGACTCAAATATACAACAAAATGTTTTCTAGGGATTACTCAAGTGTCACATAGGCAATCCTGAGGCTTTCCCCCTAAAACCCTAGAATAAGGCTTAAGCATAAGATCCAGTAAGTAGCATGAATTTCATCAAGCTCAAGATTATTTCTCCTATAGTTGTAGGTCTCTGAAACTCAAAATTTCAAACTTTGCATATCTGAATTAGTAATCAGCATACTTAGAGATATTCAAAAATGACTATGGGTAAGTACGAGTAACAAAAGAGGGCAACCTGTAAATATGTATACACAATGTTCACCATACTTCTCATCAATGAAGGAATGAAAGAATTAAGGAAATACAGAAACATATGTGACTTAGAAATAGGCATGAAGAAGAAGACAGTATTTAAGACTTTTCTAAGGCCTTTCTTGGTTTGACATTTTCTCTAAAAGATTAAGTTTTCACTGCCTGATGACTTGTTTATTATTATGCCAGGGGAACCAAGAGAATAATTAGAAACGATCCTCACTTTTAAGCATGTTCCTATATAATATGGAATTCAGGCATAACTAAAGTGGAGCAATATGTCATGAAATAATCTCTATACATAGTAATAAATTTTATTTTACAGTATAGGCACACTGTCAAAATTTGTGAGGGAAATCATCTGCAGAGGCTTCAAAGAAAAATAGAACACTTCCAGAGGAAGGAATTCAGCTAAAACTTAAAGATGCATTAAAACAGATGAGAAAAATTTTGTGTGAAGAAGCTTCTTGGCTGTGGGAAAGGAAAGGATTTAGAATGAGAAAAGGGAGATTAACAGGGGAAAATATACAGGCTAAATTAATTAGGGCAGTTGACTGATTTTTCTTTTTGTATCTTTTTTCTTATGAATTCCTATTTGACTTGCTTTTTGGGGGGTCTTTCTGGTTTCTTCGTGAACTTTTGACTAATATCAAGTGTAGATTTAGTGTTATAGAACAGGGGAAAGGAGAAAGAAGGGTCCAGACCACATGGCTTCTAAACATTGCAGTTGTGTTACATCTGAAAACAATAAAAACCACCCTTTATCCCATATTGTGTTTCAGGCAGTATATTAAGTTTGAATGTTTATTTTTCTCTCCTGATCCTCAGAATATTTGTATGAGGGCAAGAAACAAAAGAGAAAATGGGGACTTTATCTACTTCCGAATTCTGGCAACTCTTGTCTTTCTGACAACTGGTACATAAGGAGCTTGTTATATATAATTACAAGAGGTTAAGGAGGCAGATCATTAAATAATAATAGTAGGCCAAAGGTTATCAAGTGATGCAATAATTTTCAAGTGGATGGGATGAATTGTAACTGTTATATTCACTTGGATAAATGTGCAAGTGCTGAACTTTCAAAGGTCAAAGATAACAAGCTTGTAGTTAGGCACAAAAATATGACATGTCATGACACACAAAATAGACACAGAAAATAGACACAGAACATTAAAAAGTGATTGGATTTTCTTTAGTTAATGCAACTGAATGACAGGTAAGAAGACCTTTAATACGTGCAATTGCAATTGTATACTGGTATGTAAATTAAGCATTCCAATTATAGTAAAATGAAAAAAATCATTAGTGTGCTTCAGTGGAGCAGTAAAAGTATCAGAAATGAAACCCAAAGCTTGTTTCTGAATGGGACCAACTCGTTTGAACTTAACATGTCTTTTAATCAGCAACTATTTTCTTCCATAATTCTACTTAGACTAGAGCAGGTTTAATTAAGCACATGTCACTACTTAGAAAATACAATACTAAGAATAAAAGCCATATAATTCAATCAAATCCATAGGTATTTTATAACTATTTAAGTTTAATTTATGTTTCTTATTTAACAAATGGTGGAATACTATTTACTATGGTTTTGTAATTAAGAAGTAATTAGCAATGCATAAATATCACTGCCTTATAAAACACATTTTATCAAAGAGCCTGTGATGGTATCTTCAGTTACTACTAGTTTGAGTGAATACTACTTCCCCACAAGTAGCTTTCTATTAGACTTTAGAAGACATTTCAAAGTATCATATCCATGATGATTTAGAATGTTACAAGATATAAGTTAGGTTATTTTTACTTTAGAAGTGATATGTGATAATTTTCATATTTTCTCTTTCCAAATAAGGTTTTACTCATATTGTAAAATTTTGATGGGATTTGGAGGTCAATTCCAGGATCTTGCCAGTTTTGCACAAGTATTTTACCATGGAACTCCAAGCTCCCACATCTCTTATGATACATTTGTAAATGTTATTTTTCAATTACTATTTTAATATAATCTTAGAGGAAGTTATTACCAAATAAAGCCCCTAGTTTACTAGAAAAAAATTCCCTTCAATAGAGCCCTTCTTGTAAAGGGTTTTCTGTACCCCTAATTCTAACATTGGCCTTATTAATTTTACTGTGACTTAAAACTCTTCTTGTCAGACCCAAGTAGAATTAATTTGGACAAAAATTACAGATTTCCATCAGGAAAAAAATCTGAAATGTTTAGTTCTTTCTTACTTATACTGCAGAATAGAAATAATAATTCGGATATTTCTATGAAAATAATGAACCAATTTTTTTCATGTCAAGAGCAATAGAGCATTGTACTCCCAAAAATAACTACATTGTATTTATAATGTATAATACTGAGAACTCATGGTAGGTAGTCCAGAATATTGTCTTGATTTTATCAATGATCAGTTTGGAAGATCACATATGCTCAACCTTTAGATTTTCCAACTTAAAATTTTTATTTTTCCATGCACATGCACTGTTCTTATTACTATACAAATAGGTTCATTTTAAATGTGAAAATATTGCTAATTTTTATCAGTAATTTCTGCAAGAAATGTAACAAAAAGCTCTACTCTAAAACATCAGAGGTTCTCTAATTTCAAATTAATGTCAGTTATTATTAGACGTTGATAAAAGCTACTCTCATTGGGTTTTATTGCTGTGAAGCGACACCAAGACCAAGGCAACTCTTACAAAGTAAAATATTTAATTGGGGTTGGTTACAATTCAGAGGTTTAGTCTTTTATCATAATGAGGGGAAGCATGGCATCATATAGGAAGACATGGTACTGGAGAGGAGCTAAAACTTACATATCCTCAGGCAACAGGAAGAGACAGTCACATTAGGCATGGCTTGAACATTATAGACCTGAAAACTTGTATCAAGTAACACTTTTTACAAAAGGCCACACCTACTCCAAAAAGGCCACACCTCTGAATCATGGAAAAGCTGTCCTTGAGCAAGTCAAATATGTTATGCCTCATTCTTTGTATTAGTTACTTTCTAAAATCACTGTGACTAAATACCTGACAAGAAGCATTATAAGAAAGAAAGGATATGTTTTGGGTTACAAGGGGAAACTATGCTCTATAATAGCAGGGAAGGGAGAGAGAGAGAGAGAGAGAGAGGAATCCTGATACTCAACTAGCTTTCTCCTTCTTCCCTTTGTATTTCTAAAAGCATTTCAATTTAGGATCAGGTAGATCTTAAGCAATAGAAATCTTTTACAAACTGTGTGTAGTAGTGTTCAGTGAGAAAAGTCTAGGTTGTCCATCTAGGAATGTGGTTAAAGTTACTTGCCAAGAATAGATGAGGCTGCTGGCATGAGTTAGGGCTACTTACCTGTAGTTTGTATAAAAGAGAAGGGTATAGGAAGACTGGTGTAGGACATGGGACCATGGCCAATTGCAGGGCTGTGTGGGGTGACTGTTTTGGAACTTGTGCCTTCCACTCTAGAGGAATGGTCCTCTAATAATGAGGATGAGTATGGTTGGTGTCACAAGTATGGTGCTTGCCTAGAGAAAAAATAAAGTGTGTGCAGCCAGGATGAGTGGATTTGGTCAGACAGGTAGGCATGTGTTCCTACTTGCTTGTTTATTCATTTGGAGGCAGGGCTTCTTTATGCAATCCTAGCAGTCCCGAAACTCACAGAGATTTCATTGTATTTCCAAATACTGATGTTAAAGGTGTGGGGCACCATATCATGAAACCTTTGTTTTAAATCTTATGCAAATGTCTCACCTAAAAAAATGAATGAAATGTGTATACATATGTCTTAGTATGGATAAACTGTAATTTATTGGCTCAAATAATAGTTGTAACTTCAAAGGTGAAATTATTTTGAGATTTGTAAGGCTACACACAATTTGAAGTAATACTCTAAGTTTTATCATTATGATCCACCACAAATATTCACAAATATTATGAGTTCTTTTGATTTTAATCCTCTGTTATTTGATTGTTATTAACATAAAATTATTTTCACTGTCTTGTCTACATTATTTATCACAGCCTTGATGAGATTAGACTCAAAAGCTTTAGTTGAGCCATGAATTTCCTATATTGTTGTTCTATAGTTGTTAACTTGAAATATTTCTCCATATCATTTCTTTTCATTCTCTTCCTTTTTTCTTAAGTAGATTCTAATAAGAAGTATAGTGGTAATGATCCAAAAGCCGGAGGGAAACAGGTTAATTACAGACAGTTTATAACCTTTGAGCAATTGAATGTTGACCATATAAATTCTAGATAATATCATTGTTGTTCCCAGGATGCCATTAAAATGTCATAAAGAAAAGAAATAGAGATATTTACTTTCTAGGTAAGTAGTTGAATAGGGATTTTATCATTACATACCATTTAACTATGAACATAGAATTTGATTTAGTAAATTATTCATTACTTGTCTTGAATTTCTGCCAAATGGTTTCTCAAATGATAATTACAGAAGTTTCTGTGACAAGGTATTGGACATTTGTTTTCTCTTTTCCCATCTGCTGAGTCACAATTCTCAAATAAGTAGATAGTATAGTGTTTTCTTCACTCTTTAGAGTTTGTATTTAAGTTTTTGAGAGGAGAGATCATACCCGTATTGCAAAAAGTACTGTATTTGTTACTTCCTTTCATTGGTTATTTTTATAGGGGTAGAATATTTGCCTCATATACATGCATAAGCTGTTAAAATCCAGCCCCAGAAAAAACAAAAACAAACAAACAAAACACCCTCAAACCGAATTGTGAGATGGTAAGTGGCCTTGCTGTATAAGCCTGAGAAACCTGCATTTGAATAAGGGCATGGTCTAAGATCTGAAATTGGAAGCTCTTGCCCAAGATTCTCAACCTTTAGTATGCACTGGAATCATGATGGGGGCAGGGGACTTAATAGCACACAGTCTTAAAACTTACCTTCAAAATTACTAGTCAAATAAGTCTAGATTATGACTTTAATACTTAATTTTTTAGTGGATTCATTGGTGATGTTGGTCCTACACTCTGATAAATATAGGATCTCTGTGCGTAGATTTTTTTTAAAAAAATTAAACAGTATGACTATATTTTAGATACATATTTAGGTGCTCAAGGGTCCTGTGAAGATCCTTTATAATCATTGAATGGAAGCTACCTTGTTAACAGATATAATACTGTTAAGTAAAATAACCTAAACTTGTTTGGGGATGTGATTATTTGGAGCTATTTTCAACTCATTCTAAACATGTAAACAGGTATTACTAATACTTCACCAGGGCCAAACAGTGTGATTAGTCATGTGAAGACTTCAAACTTAACAAGGAATACTCAATTTTATAGCATTCTGAAATACAATTTGCAGGTTTGGTGAAGATAATGTTAATGTAAAGTATGTTTTAAATAATATTTTGAATGATTATAAGTTTGTATTTTGTTCTGTCTACTGGTTGTATCTCTAATTTGTATTACTTTGGTGCCCAGTAATTATGCAACTATTGAGATTCATAATGATATTTTCACACACACACACACACACACACACATATATATATATATATATATATATATATATATATATATATATATATATATATATAATAATCATGGTCTCCTCGGCCCCTCTATTTTCATTTTTTTGAAACTATCTAAGTTCATTCTTGGAAGTAAGCCAAATACTTTATTAAAGAAATTGCAGAACTATGTAATTTATTAGCTTGAATAGAAAGCATCCTTGAAAGTCTTAGATAATATTACTCTCTCAAAACAATTAAACAAATAAAACAATCCATCCATGAAACACACACACACACACACACACACACACACACAAAACTCACAACAAAAACACAACAGTGGAAATTAAGATAAACAAGAAAAGACCAACAAAAATGCAGAAACAAAGCAATATGAGAAAATTATCTGCAAAAATACTGTTGAAATTTTTGTTTAACACCTAATCATGGGTATGGGCCTTGACCTGATGTGGGGTTAATGTATCCAGTAAGACTACATTGACAAAAATTCTAATTTTTCCTTTACCAATAGGTTTAACTTTCAGACAACCTCTTGGTTAGCATGGGGCTATACCAAATTCTCCATTTAAGTACTGGACCCAATCTCCCATGAACCTGTAAAAATCTGTCTTAGAAATAAGAATTATGATAAGAAAAAACAAAAGTAGGGAAGGAAACTAATAAAGTGTACAGTTTAAGAATCATTATGATGGGCAACGGGGGTACAATATCTGAGGATAATATTAGGAATTGGGTTAGGACATATAACTCAAGCTAGTCTTGAAAAGACAAGGAGGAGGGCTATTCATATACTGACTTGGGGCAGTCATTATTTGTAAGATCGTACTGGGGAGTACGCATTCATTTTCTTGGATTTTACATTTGTCATGGATTCAGGAAGAAGACACTTCAGTGAGCAAAAGAAAGAAAGGAGCTGTTATGGAAACTGTTGAGTCAGAATGTACTGAATGCCCAAGGATAGGGAACAAATGAGCTACTAGCGGTACTTAACTTCCTAACAGGATATGAATGCTTATCTGATCATTTACCAGTGATGTGATCTTGAGCAATTTGTTTATCTTCTTGTGGTCTTGATTTATTCATTTGCAAAACATGGATAAAGTTACTATCCATATTTTAGGATTGTAATATGAGTTAAATGAAATATCGACTACATCAATTTTACAAATTAGAAAATGAAACCTCAAAAGAGATTATTTAATTGCCCAGGGCTCCACAGGTGAATTGTGGCCAATCCATTCCTTAAAGCTATAATATCTTTTGAGCAGGGGTTTTCAAGGCAGCTAGAGGGAAGGTATTGACAAAGGAAAATTGTATACATGCACAAAATTTTTCAAAAAAATAAAACATTCTCTTAAATGGAACTGAGTCCATTTATGATTTCAGGAGTATCCAAGCTTTAGCCTATAAAAAAGACATTTGTGATGGGATACAAGACAGGTAAAGTCCTTATGCTTCTGTGGATTCATGGTAATCAATGAATGATTATTTGCAGTAATAAGAGAGAGTATATACATACACAACTTTAATTTAGGACTTCTAAGTTTTCATGAGATTGTAAACATGAGAATTGAGTCTAATTTCATGTTTAGTTTTATGTTTTTATGTATTTGTACATTTTCAAATAAGCAAGTAAGTCTGTAATCAAAATAGAGCAATTAAAAAATAAAAATTCATCTTAAATTCCTATCCTGATCAATAAACATTTTGATATATCTCATTGATGTTGATCAAATGATATATGTCTTAGGGTTTTACTGCTGTGAACAGACACCATGACCAAGACAACTCATAAGGACACCACTTAATTGGGGTTAGCTTACACATTCAGAGGTTCAGTCCATTATCATCAAGGTGGGAGGATAACAGCATCCAGGCAGGCATGGTGCAGGAGGAAGCTGAGAGTTCTACATCTTCATCTGAAGGCTGCTAGCAGAAGACTGGCTTCTAGGCTGCTATGGTGAGGATCTTAAGCCCAAGCCCTCAGTGACACCCCTACTGAAACAAGGCCACACATCCTAATATCACAATATGTACCCTTTGCATATCTTTGTTTGTCTCTTATTTATTTAAAAGGACATATACATATATATTCGTATCATGTTCATAGTATCTCTTCACAGCTATAGAACACTAAAATTATAACTATATATTATATATAAGATTATGTATAACATACTCATATAAATTATTTTATATGTGTATACATAATTTACATATAAATATTATGTATGTAGTTATATATAATCTTGATGGATGTTCTATTTCTGTGAAAAGATACTGTGACCCTGCCGTTTCCTAGAGCCAAAAATGTGACTCAGTCAGGTAAAAACTATTGAGCCAGAGGTTAAAGGGCCCACAGGGCACAGGCTATGCTGTACATGTTTTCAGTTTGCTATGAATCTAAAGAAATATTACATAGTCCATAGTACTAGAATAGATTAAGATTTGTCAGATCCCTTGATGAAATGACTTTGCTTGACAGAAGAGGTAATAACAAGCATATTTAATTGTGAAAAATGAACCAGAGTTCACTGCCTTCTGAATTTCTTAGTGTGAAGAGTACCTTTTAGTTCTTCATGTTACAATCCTTCATTCAAGTGGATGTATTGCTTTTTATCAGAAGGTGAAAGAACAGGGCATCTGCTGAGATGACCAATGTATTATAGAAATATTAGAGTTTAGAATAAACATTGCCTTTCAATATGGGAAGATTTTATAGTGATACATAGGATGAAAATCTACTATAAACCAGGTTTTAAAATTATACATAATGAAATATATATAATATTTATAAATATGATATACCCTTGGAGTTGAAGGACTTCATTAATGATTAATTTCATATCAAAAGAACAAGTATATTGAAACATTAACTTTCACTGTGTTGTGAAATAGTGAAACACTAGCTTATATGGTGTATTACAATTTCCTGAGGAGATGGGGACAAATGTCTATTTACTTACTCATATTATTCACCATTGGCAGAACAAAAAAGAAAGTTAGCCAAGTTTAGTTTGGTGAACAAGTAATGTTATTTTGTTACAGGAATATGAATGAGAGGTTACTATAAAAGTATTGATGATCTGAAAATGTCTACCACCCTGAAAATTCTTCAAATCTAGCATGAGTGGCAATCTCTGGAAAAGTATAAAGATGGAATTTCCCCTTAAATTTATCTTCTGTATTCTTTAGAATATCCTAAAAACATGTGTAACAGGAGAAGAATTATACACCTCTCTGAAATTTAGGGTTATTTTGTTACTTCTAGACTCAGATAGGTATCTGAAGACATTTCCCTACTCCAGTCATGAGGGCATGTTAATAGGCCTAATAGAGCATGGGTCTCATATAGGCAATCTCAACTCTCAACCACTCTGATGAAGATGATAATAAACACATAAGCCTGAAAGACAAGGATCCATAACACATATGTTGTCCTTTAACTCTTTTGTTCATACTTGTAACATATAATTGTATGTAGTGTAAATATTAGAAAGGTGATAGGCATTCAATACACGTTTGTATAAGAAATGGGTAAATATAAATATTTCTCTGTAGTATCTTACTGTAAAAAGAGTATCAAAATATTTTGGCACATATAGTCAAGTACAGTCATTCTTCGGTTCATTAACTGCACATAAAGGAAGATTAAAAACGTGATGGAGAACCTAGCCTGTGTGGAATCAGATTAGACCATCTCTCAGTTTTCATCAGAAAAGCTCCACTTTTTTTGGTGGACAGCAGAAACATAGAAACTCAGAACTCATCAAAGTAAAAAATAAGTGTTTGTTGAGTATTCAGTACCAAATGAGACATTTGTATCACAACCTCTATCCCTAAAGCTTTGGAAACATTAGGGAAAAGTGGTATGTGAGAATTATAAGTGTCATAGGATAAGCAGGACTGCTAGAAATAAAGAAATGATAGGAACATTGCACTCACAAATTCACAACATCTTTGGTTGCATGCTCAAGAACTGCTGAAGATCAGACGAGTCAAAACTTCAATGTGAATGGTTGAGGGACTTAAATGGCCACATCTAGCTGAGTTGCTGTTGGCAGTTTATGGCTGCCAGCAAGAGGAAGCATCTCCTCTTGCCAGAAATGTGTGCAGTAGTAGGCTGACCATTCTGTAGGCAATGTGTTCAAACCCAAATCATGGTAACACTGATTTTGGAATGAGTAGGTTATAAATAAATTTTTAAAAAATGCAAGTGGGAGGGCAGTATAGAGAAGGATATCCAGGAGAAGTTTGAAAGGGTAGTAGATCCAATCAAACTACTTGTATGGAATTTTCAAAAAATAAATGATAACAAATGAACACAATCAGAAGGACAGTGGTGTTGTCTTTGTTGTATAGGCGTTTTTAACCTTGGTTTCTGGTACTCTCTCTAGTACTGAGGAAGGTGTAATGGCTGTGTGCTGTCTGGTAGATAGTTCATGTGGAATCCTGATATGTGTGGCCACTGGGTGCTCTAGGAAAATGTGTTCCTAGGTATTGGGAGGTGACACCGATTAGCTGCATTAGCTGTAAAGGTTATGGGGAAGGACTAGGAATGGAGGCCAAAGGCATACACAGGAGGGACAAAACCAGAGTGTTCCATCAGGACCTGCTTAGTCCCCTGTGAATGACAACACAGAGTAAAGACAGACCACAGAGTATGTAGTTTGCCACAGAGATGGAGATGAGGCTTGGGAATTGGATATAAATGAAAGGAAGAAGAGGAACAATGTGAAGCTTACTTAACTGTATTGCTGACCTGATTGATTGTCAGGCTTAGCTGCTGTGTTCCCAGGGAAAGCCTGCTAGATTTGAGGGCTAGGATAACAGGATGGCTTTGGAAGAAGTTTAGAGGAGAAGGTCTGTGTGATTCTCTTCAGATGGAGGCAGATAGGAGTAGAAGGCCACAGCAAGAGTTCTGCTATAGAGGTGGGAGTGAGCGTAGGGGATTGGATTTGGAGAAGATAGAATCATGAAGATCCATAGTTGTACTGCCTCCTTCCCAGGATTCAGTGAAATGCCTGCCGTTTTTGGACGCTGAGATAAAGTGATGACTGTGGGAAGAAATTATGGAGCAGGACATCTGTGTGTTTTCCTGGAGATCTGTATATGGAGGCTCAAGCAGGCATTCTGCTAGTGATCTGTG
The DNA here is from genome assembly GCA_036184795.1 of Tokudaia tokunoshimensis. Classification (NCBI taxonomy): domain Eukaryota; kingdom Metazoa; phylum Chordata; class Mammalia; order Rodentia; family Muridae; genus Tokudaia; species Tokudaia tokunoshimensis. Next base: position 42,888,501 of record BTHU01000023.1, read on the forward strand.
GATAAGACTTGGGGAATGGATTTGGAGGATATGAGGGAGTGGTAAATTTCTTTCTTTTTTTTTTTTTGTTTTCTAAGTTTTTTTTTTATTTACATTCCAAATCATTTCCCCTTTCCCGTTTCCTCCCTCCCCGAAAGTCCCATATGCCCCCTTCCCTCCCTCTTTTTTTTTCATAATTAAAACCATATTAAAATTTATTAAATTTTAAAATTTTAGTTATTTTCCTTAATCATTTAGCTTTTATTTTCCATGTTAGCCTTTCATAGTTACATCTTCTAAACTCTTAATTTAGCAAAGCATTAAAACAAAATTAAATTAGAAGTAGCAGCCAATGACTACAAATGTACCAAAAGTGAATGAGACTCACACAATAAGTATGTATCTTTTCTTTTCTTTTTTTTTTTTAGTTTTTTTTTTATTTTCTAAGTTTTTTTTTAATTTACATTCCAAATCATTTCCCCTTTCCCGTTTCCTCCCTCCCCGAAAGTCCCATAAGCCCCCTTCCCTCCCTCTTTTCTCCATTCAACCCCCTCTCATTTCTCTGTCCTGGCATTCCCCTACATCCAGTCTTTCCAGGACCAGGGGTCTCTCCTTCCATCTTCTTAGAAATCTATAGATATGCAAATTCTGTCTAGGGTATTCCAAGATTCTGGGTTAATATCCCCTTATCAGTGACTGCATACCATGTGTGTTCTTTTGTGATTGGGTTACCTCACTAAGGATGATATTTTCAAGTTCTGACCATTTGCCTAGGAATTTCGTGAATTCATTGTTTTTAATTGCAGAGTAGTATTCCATTGTGTAGATATACCACATCTTCTGAATCCATTCCTCCGTTGAGGGACATCTGGGTTCTTTCCAGCTTCTGGCTATTAGGAATAAGGCTGCTATGAACATAGTGGAGCATGTGTCCTTATTGCATGCAGGTAAAGCCTCTGGGTATATGCCCAGGAGTGGTATAGCCAGATCCTCCGGGAGTGTCATGCCCAGTTTTCTGAGGAACCGCCAGACTGCTTTCCAGAGTGGTTGTACCAGCTTGCAATTCCACCAGCAGTGGAGGAGTGTTCCTCTTTCTCCACATCCTCGCCAACAACTGCTGTCTCCTGTGTTTTTGATCTTAGCCATTCTGACTGGTGTGAGATGGAATCTCAGGGCTGTTTTGATTTGCATTTCCCTAATGACTAAGGATGATGAACATCTCTTTAGGTGCTTCTCAGCCATTAGATATTCTTCAGGTGAGAACTCTTTGTTTAGCTCTGTACCCCATTTTTAATAGGGTTACTTGCCTCTCTGGAGTTTAACTTCTTGAGTTCTTTGTATATATTGGATATTAGCCCTCTGTCGGATGTAGAGTTGGTAAAGATCATTTCCCAGTTAGTTGGTTGCCGCTTTGTCTTTTTGACAGTGTCTTTTGCCTTGCAAAAACGTTGTAATTTAATGAGGTCCCATTTGTCTATTCTTGATCTTAGAGCATAAGCTATTAGTGTTCTGTTCAGGAAATTCTCCCCGGTGCCCATATGTTCAAGGTTCTTCCCTAGTATCCTTTCTATTAGTTTCAGTGTGCCTGGTTTTATGTGGAGGTCCTTGATCCACTTGAAATTGAGCTTAGTGCAAGGAGATAAGAATGGGTCGATTTGCATTCTTCTGCATGTTGACCTCCAGTTGAGCCAGCACCATTTGTTGAAAAGGCTATCTTTTTCCACTGGATGGTTTTAGCTCCTTTGTCAAAGATCAAGTGACCATAGGAGTGTGGATTCATTTCTGGGTCTTCAATTCTGTTCCATTGATCTACATGCCTGTCACTGTACCAATACCATGCCGTTTTTAACACTATTGTTCTAGTTAGGGTACCTTCATTGTTAGCTGGGACTGGCCCACTCTTTCCCAAGGAATACCTGTTTATTTTGGTGGGGCTGGGATGAAGTAGTGAATGGGGGAGGGAAGTTTGGAATGGAAGGTATGTGTGAGCCATTGTAGATGGAGGGGAGCCAGAGAAGATGGTTTGCTGCAGAGTTGGAAATGAGACTGAGGGGGGGGGGGTGTTAATTTGGAAGGAAGGAGAGTGTGAGTGTAACTTTAGAGTTAGCCTGACTAGATGGAGTGGCCTTCATTTTGCTTTTGAAAGGGCAAACTGTGTTGTAAATTGGTCAATATTCATTTGCAGACATTTTCCTGAGGAAAACTTGGTTCCCAAACTGCAGCAGGTTAATACACATATTATTCATTGACATGAACCAATCACATCAGTGCAGCAAGAAGACTGATATGAAATTAATTAAGGTGATTATCGAGGTGTAAACAGGCTTTAGGAAATGAATTTACTAAGTGGTCTTGTTAATTGCTAGAACATTAATCAGAATTTAGAATTGAAAGTATTTCTGCTCTGCTGTGTTACTTATAATAAGCTCAGTCATTTTTGGAAGCCATTTTTATTCCTTCAGAATTATTTTCCACCATCCAACACTTGTTTTGTCAGTAGTGCCTTTTTATGAGATAAACAGATGTGATAATATATGTAAAATATGAGACAGTATATCATCTAAGCCAGTATATGCATTTATGCACAATTAATACCTTCTTATGCAGTTAACAGGTCTTTACCTTTTCCCAATTGAATGCTTTTACAATCTTTAAATATTCTAGAAGCAGATTCTATCTTATGTGGCTTATTTTAATTACTACATATGATAAAATTACCTAACAGCTCTTTATTTCATTAAAGTGTCTTTATTTTTGTAACTTCACATATTAATGTAGCATTCACATGGAAGAACCACAACTGGGCAGCCAACCTCAGAGCTAAGCAAGTAAGGGCTGGTAGCATGAATCCAACACCCAGGCTTTCTCTGTAGCATGCTTTTAAAACTACATGTAACAAAGTTTCATATCCTGACTAATTAGAAATTCCACAGTTAGATAGGTTTTGTTAGTATTATTCACCGTATGTAAATGTGTGGCCACAATTTTTTTAACTATAATGAATATATAAAATTATATGACAAAATACATGACTGTTTTTGCAAAATACTTATTTATTATAAATACTGCATGCCTTTTTTTCTGAAGAAACATTTAAAAAATGTCTGTCTACTTATCCCAGACAGGTGACTGATTAAAGAAGCAATTCTTCCAAAGTTCAGTTTAGTGAACATTTGAGGTTATTGGGCTTACATACAGAAGTATGAGTGATACAAAGGCAACTCTTGCTCGCTTGCTCTCATACACAACAACAACAACAAAACAGCAAAACAACAACAAAAACAACAACAAAGAAACAAAACAAAAACTACCTAAACATAGGCGGCAAGCTCATGAATGCAGTAACAGTGGACATTACAAAGATGGCTTAGCAGCAAAAAGAGCTTCTTCCAGAGGACATAAGTTTGGTTCCCAACCATCCAAGTCAGGCAGTTTACAACTGCTCTTAACTCAAGCTCTAGAGGATACAATATCTTATCTTGACATCTATGGAACCTGCATACCCCTGACGCATACCCATATGAGCATATACATATCTAAATAAATAAAACTTTAAAAACATCTTGAAAGAAAGAGAGAAAGGGAAAAAGGGAGGAAGGAAGGATGGAAGGAAGGAAGGAAAGAAAGAAAGAAAGAAAGAAAGAAAGAAAGAAAGAAAGAAAGAAAGAAAGAAAGAAAGAAAGAAAGAAAGAAAGTTTGAGGGATGGAGGGGTAGAAGGAAGGCAGGCAGGCAGGCAAATAGGCAAGCAGACAAGCAGACAATAGGGTATTAAAAAGTTTGGAGTTTTTCTTTACCCAGCAGTCCAGAATGCTTACATACCCTTGGGTAGAGAAGAGCTTGTTAATCTTCTAAATTTTAAAGTTTCTGAAATTTTTGAGTTATTTACATCTTGAGTCTTAATCAGCCTTTCTGCAGGATTAAAAAGAAATCAATTTGGTGGATGTTGTTAAACACATTTCAGGGGAAAACTTTACCACTGAACCTACTAGCAAATGTTAGAATCACATCTTAACAAACCATATATAACCACACATATTTAATTACACATTATCTATATATTATAGAGGCAAAATAATCATAGTTGAAATATGTCACTATAATTAGAGGTAGAAATTACAAACAGAAAATAGGTACATAAATAAATATATACGTAGATAATAGATAATTAGGCCTATGACACCTACTTTATGGGACTCACTCTAACAACTTTATGAAACATGGCCTTCACTATGAATGGAACAAATCTTCCTGTTTACTGTTTCATAAATAGATAATAAAGTATTTTTAATTCACCAAAGCACTTAGATTCTATTTCACCTTGATCCACAGTATTATGAACATAGAGCCATAGTAACTGTTTCTTAAGCACCATTTCTGAATAAGGCATTGTACTTGAGCTTTTATTTATAGACTACAGTGTTAAAGTTCATTTGATACTTATTAGAACATTCTGATTATTATTTTTTAACTTTTAATTACTTTAAGGCATTAATGTTATATTGATGACCAATGTGAGATAGAAGTGTATTTTCATCTTAATAACATTTTGAATCTCTATGCTTTTATTATTATGAAAAGAGATTATTGATTATTTTTATAAGCCATAAGAATATGCTAACATTTTTAACTCATCATATACATATGAAAGGTCTGACACTGTGATCCATAGTTATTTACTAATGTTTAAATAAACCTTTTTGAGTTTTTAGAATTATTAAGACTTGCATAAAGAAAACATTTTAAATATCTTGGCATATGTGCTACATTTTTCTGCTGTACGATGGTATCACTGTTTGTTCAGTTTATTGGATATTATATATTGTACATTTTAAAATTTATCTTCTCAGAGTAAAACTTAATTTAACTCATTTTCTTGCTAACTGAATTTTAAATGAGTGATGTTAACATTTCCTCTGGGTAAAAGCTTAGACAAGATATGTATGGTTAATGACCATGTTTTTTTGTGAAATAATCATATAAAAACACACGTTAGAGAATACTCCTCTGGACTTGCATATTTCTTCATAAATCAACTTTATGAAGAGGATGAGACCTGAATAGAAATTTAATCAAAGCATTCTAGCTACAACGGCTTAGTCAATTAACTTCAATTCACCCACTGTGTTATTCTCATTTAATTTATTTAAAAAGACAATGTCTAAAAAAATATAAAAAGACAATGTCTAATTCAATTAAAAGTTTTTATCATTAATTTAAAAGCACAGTTCATAAATATATACACCTTTTATAATTTTCATTTTTCAAAGGAATTTATATGAACAATAGTATTTCATAGTATTTAAATTGCACCTTTCATCTGACTTATTAAGTGAAGAGCTAAATATTCTTATTTCAAATATAGTGATAAAACAGGTGAAATAAAAACAAGAATTCAAATGGGAAAGGAAAAAGTTTATTTAGACTTTTTTACATGATAAGATCCTCTACTTGAAAGATCCTAAAGACTCAATCTTAAGTCTCTTGGCTCTGATAAACACTTTTGACAAAGTAGCAGGATGCAAAATCAACATACAGAACTCTAGAACTTTGTAATGCATTAAAACCAATTTCCTGAAATAAAAGGTAACAGAAAACTATTCACAATCACTCAGAAAATTTCTAGACATACACTTCCACAAATATACTGAATATATGTATAATGAACAGTGTAAAACAGAAAAGAAGATAGAAGAATATGCTAAAAGGTACAAAAATACATGAAGCAGTAGAATTAACTTTGTTACAATGGGAATATCAACAAAAAGGAACCACAGATTTGGTTCAGTTCCCTTCAAACTACCAGTGACATTCTTCACAGACATGGAAAAAAGTCTCTTAAAGGTCACTTAGAAATACAAAAGGCAAGGGATGACCAAAGGAATTCTGAACCAAAAAGATAAATGCATGCAATATCACAGTATCTGACATCAAATGATGCTACAAAGTCATTGTAACAAAACCTGAATGGTAATTGCACATAGACAGAACAGAGACATGGAGGAGTTGAATAAGCTTACAGAACTCTATTAAGAATTTCTGGGGGCTAGAGAGATGGCTCAGCGGTTAAGAGCACTGACTGCTCTTCTAAAGGTCCTGAGTTCAAATCCCAGCAACCACATGGTGGCTCACAACCATCTGTAATGAAATCTGACGCCCTCTTCTGGTGTGTCTGAAGACAGCTACAGTGTACTTAGATATAACAATAAAAATAAATCTTTAAAAAAAAAAAAGAATTTCTACCTACAAAGTCATTACCTATGAGTATATTTTCAAATGTCCCCATGTTTTCCTCTAATAGTCACAAAAAATTTATATCATAATATTTGTTATGCATTGTTATTTCAGGTTTTCCTTGTAGATTTTCAATTTTATCAGAAAATGTTTATAATTCCACTTTCAATCAACTTAGGAATATTTTTATGCCTACCATTTTATCTGTATAATTTTTCCATGAAATAGTCAATCTTAATGTGTTTTTCTACATATTTCTCCAATTTTATCAGAGATATTTTCCATGTATATTTACACAATGGGATACTACTCAGCAATTAAAAACAATGAATTCATGAAATTCTTAAGCAAATGGGGAACAGAGGAGGGAAGAGGACTTATGGGCATTTTTGGGAGGATGGGAACCGGGAAAGGGGAATGTAAATAAAGAATATAGAAAATAAAAATAATAATGACAAAAAAAGTAAGGGGTAAAATCCAGTCTTTTCAGGACCAGTTGTTAAAGAGAATGTCTTTTCTTCCAAGATATTTTCAGCATTTTTGTCAAGATGCAGCATTCCATAAAAAAGACTATTCATAGTAAAAGAAAGACAACCCTACCAAAGAAGCACTGTGAATAGTTCAACCAGTAGAAAATTCAGTAAATGAGTAATAAGACTGAAAAGGCTTTAAACTAAACTAACTGCAGGTGATCCATATATTTATGAAAATAATTCTGCATATCCTTAGATATCAGGGAAAATATACATCAAAACTGTATAGAGTTCTCATCCTTGTAAGAATGGTTCTCGTAGAAAAACAAATAACACAATCTCACAAAAAAAACTATTTTGTCCCGTGAATATACAATTAGAAATATTCTTTTCAAAATATAAGATTTTAGCTATACATATACATATAGTATACATATACACATATACATGTACAAATCCATACATATGTGTACATGTGTGTTTCCATTTGTCACAAAAAGATGATTTTGAAAGACACTATGCTAAATAAGGTAGACAAAGAATAAAAATGTTTCATGAATTTTTCTGTGAAATACAAAAAAGGAAGGTGTTAAAGGAGGATAAAAAGATGCTGAGTAGGAAAGAGCAGAAAAAAAGAGAGTAGAATAATTGTTATTCGACCAAGAATAGGAATTGGGAACAGAATACCAGGCTGGAAGGATGAAGTGGATTCCAGAATGGGTGGAGTCTGCAGGATCCTAGTCTAGCTGGCAGAGTGCCTGCTGCTGCTGCTGCTGCTGCTGCTGGTGGTGGTGGTAGTGAGGGGGGCAAAACTTTCTCTGAGGATTTTAATGATGCAGCTCTTTTAGATGATCTTAGACTGTGTGCATGCCTTTATTCAGAGTGGACAAGGGCTACATATAAACCTTGGAAAGTAGGAAGGAATTTTCTGGGCAAATGAAAGCCGGAGTTCAAAACTATGTGAAAGTCTCATTTGTATGGAGAGCCATTCCAGGAATCCCAGATATTTGCTAGGTGGATTCTTATTAGGAAAGAGGAAGTTGATCTTTTAGGTTTGTCAAGGACTGTGTAACATCACTCAAGTAGAAGATTGGGGTTCAGGCTCTCCAGATCAAGCAGAGAAGAGGAAGTCCTGCTAAGCAAATGAAGTTCAACATTTTGTGTCAGGCTTAGAGGAGCTATCTGGACATGGTATTTTTGCAACATTAGTAGTAAAGTCTAGCATCTCTGCCTGTTTCATTTTTTATTGAATGGGTGCCATAAAAAGTCCTCAGCCTCTATGTTGGGAACTGTTTTGTATTGAATCAGAACCCAACTGGCAGTGATTTTTGTAGTGCTACTTATCTGCCCTTTTAAAATTGTAAGAGGCAGGGTAAACATCAAAATAAAATACAGCTTAAAATGGAGGGCTAATGGGTGGTGGGAGCCAGGAAGACAAAGGTTCGTTGCATCAATTTAATTGCTTAATGGATTGAAATCTTGAGAGTAAGTCTGTACAGAGCTTTGACAGTATTATCATTTGTCTCAAACATCTGATTCATTTGGTCATCAAACACCTGGCCTGCAGCCTCAGATTCTCATAGAAATAATCCTGCTGAGTGGTTATAGCAAGGATGTAGAACCCTAACAGGGGAGTGGCAGGGGGGATGTCTGTGCTTAGTAGGAAGGTATGACAATGATTATTGAGTTATTTATTTAGACAGAAAAAGGTAATGGAATGCTTTTGCCTTTATTTTCTTATTTTAATATTTTCCACATAAGTGAACATCATGGGAATCTTTTCAACACATTTAAATATTTAAATATATTTCAACATTTAAATACATAAACTAGATTCATACTGTATAGCATGGCACATTAAAATTAGTATCTGTCAAATGAATATTAAGCATAATACCATCAGAGACTTTCTTGTATGCTATCAACAGACTTATCACCAGAGGACATATGGTATAGTGACTGTCAAACTTAAGAGTAGATTACAATTATCAAAAATAATGATAAAAAATTAGGAAAGTTACAAAAATATTTTAAATGGAATCTCAAGTCCTTGAGAATAAGCTATTTAAATCTATATATGTACATATGAGTTTATGTTTATATGTATACATGCTACGATTAAAATATAGTATATAATAAAATATATTTGGCTAGAAAAGCACAGCATTTGAAAAAAAGACATATGCTAATGAGCTCCTGAAGAATTTAGAAATGTGACTACATAGGAACTAACTTGATGCTGTCTTACTGATAAAATTATTTAGTTAAGTAAATGAAAATATGCAGGACCAGTCATACTACATACTGGAAAAGGTGTGAAGGTACAGTTAAATAATACATAATATACTCAAAGTATAATATGTATCTCTAAAACTTCAAAAGACTAATTTATGGCAAAATAAAATGTGTTTTTTCCATTACTTTTCTTTGCAATTCATCAGTGCATTTTTTATAATTAGTTTATACTTTGTAACACTCAATTTTCTATTTTTTTTTCTTGTTTCAATTGGTAGAAAGTGTCAGAGTTGAAAGTTAGTATAATTACATAATGAAATATATTCTCTTTACCTCAAGTTTGGCCTGCTTTATTCTTCATCATATAATACTCCCTTGTGCTGAGAAAAAAGTAATGACTAAAAATTGAAAGAGTTTCAAGGCCTGGAGTAAATTGGACTGTGGTATTTATAAACCTCTAGAACAGTAGTTCTCAACTTGTGGATCAGCACCCTTAGAAAAAATATATATATTAGTAGAATATATGTATTCACTGGTCATAGGAACTTAAGACATTGCTCAGTTGCAAAATTACAGTTATGAAGGAGCAATGAAAATAAAATTATAGTTGGAAGTTCCTAAAACCATCAGAAATATGTGATATCTTGTGGCTAAGACCCACGGGTTGAGAAAAAGTGCTCTAGAAGCTTATACGACTCCAATAACATCTTTTAAAATATTTCCAAAAAATCGTATAATATGTGAGTTCAATGACTGATAAATTGCAAAGAGAAACAATGAAAGCAGAAATGGATTCATAGGTATTGCTATGTTATTCATAACAGATAAAGCATGGTGGATCCTTTAAAAAGAAGTTCAGGAAGTCCTATATAGCCTTCTGTTTTCACTGTTGTTTAGAGAACCTATGACATACTATAGGCCAGAAAATTTAGAGAAAAAATAATGGTATATATTGGTACATGATAAATTTAAAGAACAGTGTTTGAAAGTGACATCATTTTCTTCTTATTTAAATTATCTTGTAGCAGTTTTCCCACAAATGAAATGATCTGTATTATATAGGGAAGCTCCTTAAGACCCAAGGGATAGAGGATGGGATAGGGGTTTCCTGGAAGGGGGAGACCAGGAAAGGGTCATTATTTACATTTGAAATGTAAATAAAGAAAACATCCAATAAAAAAAGACTCAAAATGTTCTAAAGAGAGGCCAATTAAGACTCAAAATGTAAACAACATGTTAGATTCAGGAAGATCCTGAACTTAACCAGATACTCTATGATACTGCTTCTTGCTCACTTCCATATAAGCATAGTACCTTCTATAATCCATATGTTTTATTTTCCCCATTAATACTTGTTAACTTAAAGATGGATACATTTAGAAATGATTATTGAAAAAGTTTAACTTATAATTAAATGCATGTGTGTACAAACATGCTGGTAAGCTATATATTTCTTAAACATGTTTTATCAAAAATTTTATAAACTATATTTACATTAATAATTCATTTTTAACAATGACCTTTATATATGAGACTAATGGCAACATGAAACTATAAAAAACTTAAGTTCTTCATTGTACCTCATAGAGCTAATGACTAATGTAGCATAAATTTATAATACCTGAATATATTATGTGAAGGTATGTGAAGAAGTATCTGTGTCGGTAGGGTGAATGCAGCTTGATGCCATTACAGAGACAAGTAGATAAACAAATGAAGATATAGGTAGATTAATAGATGGATAGATAGATATGGGGAGTGCATAGCATTTGATAACTAACTGCTAAGCTTGGGAAGTGGGCTCATTGTACTGCTGAAATGTGAAATACTTATTATCTTATTTGTATAGAATTTTAGCTTTTTATGACAATGAGTGTGTTGCTACTATAATAAATATGTTTATGAAAGGGAAATTAAATCTAAATGTTGGGACAAATGGAGAGTTTCAAGATGAACTTTTAGTGACCCAATGTGACTTTCATTTTACTAAGTTCTCTAGGGATCCAGGAATGCAGTCACGGTGGCACGCTTTTTAGAACTATGCCTTATCATTTCTAATATTTCCACTCTCTCTACTTGAATCTAAGAGTGCTTGAGCACATTTTTCTGTTTATATCAGTTAATATGATTTTTCAAAATGTTTGATGCAAACCACTCTACTGTTTTGAAATGTATATAAGTCAACATTTGGAGAAAATGAATAAAATAACAACTGAACTTGAGTATAGTCCATCTAAGTTTAAAATGTACTTAGTTGTCACTCATAGTCATCTTGGTTAACCTACTAATATGCTCAAATTTAGAAATTAATATGTCTTTGCTTCTCACAACATTATGTTGAAGTTAATTAAACACAAGGTATTCTTCAAATCAAGATTCATTTGTGTGTGTGTGTGTGTGTGTGTGTGTGTGTGTGTGATTATGAGCAATCATTTAAGAAAAAGCTTTAGGATGAAGTAAGAAGCACTGGCTCTCCCTGATTAGCCTTGTCTAAGGTCACCAAATGAGAAAACTGGAGTAGAAATGCAGGAGTCTATTATTTTCCACTTTAATCAGACGATTGCTGACAGGCAGCATGACCTTGGACGGTATTCTTAACTCACAAGAGAGTACTGAAGATTAAATGGGAGAAAGGCTATAAAAATTCCTTGTCTGTAACTGATGCTCAATAGAAATTGATTAAATATTAAACAATCTCCTTCACATAATTGTGTGGGGAGATAAAGTCTGCTTGTTCATGTGCTGTCTTCCACTTCACTAGTTCATAATTTTCAGTACACATCTGACTTTGTACTCATAGATGACTGTCATAGTGAACCTTCATTCCAAGCAATGATAATTAAATATATTTACTCACTAACTGTTTTAATATAAAGAGTATTCAGTCCATGCTATTCACTGGACAGTTGGAAAACAATTCAGAAAAATTCCTGCTTTGAGGTGCTAATAATAGCTATTTCCAAGTTAGTTATGGGAATATTTTCTGGTCTATGTATTGATAAGTGATATTGTTAGTGTGGAATAGGTAATATACTTGTGCAAACCTAGATATTCTTTGTTTATCTCTGAAGGTTGGTCTCTTGCCACAATTCAGAGATACATTGTGTACAGTACACAAGCCTGCTGCCAGAATAACGTAGCATACTGTTTTATAGTGAACTTTATTTTTCATCGAAGGAACAAACATAATATATAATGTAGTGTCTTATTTGATCTCCACTGCTGTGCCATAAAACACTCTGATCAAAAACAGCTTCAGGGAGGAAAAGGTTTATTTCAGTTTACACTTCTAGGTAACAGTCTATCACTATCACTGATGGGAATCTGTTTAAGACCCCAAGGCAGGAACCATGGAGGATGGATGCTTATTGGCTTGCTCATGCTCAGTCAGCATTCTTATGCAGTCTAGGACTGCAGCTTACGACACTGCTACCATGGTAGCCTGCACCGTCCCACATCAAAATCAATCACCATGGTCTCTCACAGAGATGACTATAGGCTCTTCTGCATTTGTCAACTTTTCATTTGAGGGTTTATCTGCTCAGGTAACTCTAGGTGGCATCAAATTGACAATATATTCTAAACAGAACATACAGCAAATATACAAACTGGTGGCATAGACTCACATTTATATAATAAACAGTCTATAGCTGTATGTTTCTGCTACTGCCAGTTGGTGTTTAATTGTTCATCTCAGCACCATGACAGGTGTATGTGGCATTTGTTGTCCTGGCATATTACTAATAGTTTAATGTCATTTGGAGGGAAGAAATTGTTATGGTCTGCCATATTATATCCCATTGATTATTGATCAAAACATACAATTTCAAGGTATCAGTTTATTCTTACTATGGCAGAAATAATAAATAAATGAACAAAGAAATAAAAAAATATATGCTCATGCTAAGTATCATAAAGTAAATAAGTCCATTTGAGGTAGAGAAAAGGCTTTGGTTTAGGCTTCTTGAAATAAGATGACTAACAATTGCATTTGTGAAGAATTTCCTTGTGTACTATGATTTAATAGATATCAGTTCAACAAAATTGTAAAATGAAATTATTGGTAAATATTTTAGATCAAGTTATAAATAAGAGTAATGACCTTAGCAAATACTCTCAGCAATGGGGGATATGGAGCCTGTACTGGTCATCATCTAAAATCAGGCAAGGCTTCTAGTGGTGTGACTGAGACATAGACCCAGCCACAAATCTTCCTACCTGTAATTTTTCTTTCTGGAGTAAGGTAGCATAGAACTTGTGTGAGTAGTCTAACTTGAGATCCATGCCATGTGCCTGAGCCTATGCCTGACACTCCCTGGAGAGCCAAGAGCCAGAAATTCAATATCCCAGAATCCCAGGATAGAACTAAAGTTAACAAAATGATTTCCAATGATATTCTGCAATGCTTATAGACTGTAGCCAAACATAATTGTCATTAGAGATGCTTCATCCAGCAACTGACAATAATAACAGATGCTGAGACCTTCAGCCCCACTTTAAGCACTTTATGGAATCGGAAAGAGGAGGAGGGGTTGTAGGAGCCAAAGGAGTCAAGGGTACCACAAGAACATGGCCCACTTAATGAAATAAGCAGGGGTCACAGGGGTTCACAGAGACTGACATGACAACCAGGGGGCCTATATGGGTCTGACTTATGTCCTTTGCATATGAATTATGTTCGTGTAGCTTGCTGTACTTGTACAAGTTTGAACAGTGAGAGAGTGACTGTCTCTGACTCTTTTCCCTGTTTTTGTTAGTCTTTTTCCTCCTACTGGGTTGCCTTGATATGAGGGTATATGTATAGACATATTATAATAATATAACTTGTTAGGCCATCTTTGGTTGATATCCTTGTAAGGCCTACTCTTTTCTGAAGGGAAATGAAGGAGGGGTGCATCTAGGGGAAATAGGAATTGCGGGAGACTAGAAAGGGGAGAGAGAGGATTCTGATGTTGGAAGGTAATATATGAGAGATGAACAAACAAACAAACAAATGAAAAGAAAGAGCAAAGACCAAGAGATATAACAAGAGCCTCTCTTATGACACAAAGACAATACAACGTAAATATTTCTAAGTTAGTGGACAAAGAATCAGAGAGATGTCATTACTGTACAATCAGCAAATTATATGACATTGATCATGTATCAGGTGGGTCAGTCTCTGGATGGTCTTTCCTTAAGTCTCTGCTCCACACTTTGACTCTGTATCTCCTCCCATGGGTATTTTGTTCCCCCTTCTAAGAAGGAACAAAGTATCCATACTTCCATCTTTTTTTCTTCTTGAGCTTCTATCTCCTCCCATGGGTATTTTGTTCCCCCTTCTAAGAAGGAACAAAGTATCCATACTTCCATCTTTTTTTCTTCTTGAGCTTCGTTTGGTCTGTGAATCATATCTTGGGTATTCTGAGTTTCTGGGTTAATATCCCCTTATCAGTGACTGCATACCATGTGTGTTCTTTTGTGATTGGGTTACCTCACTAAGGGTGATATTTTCAAGTTCTGACCATTTGCCTAGGAATTTCGTGAATTCATTGTTTTTAATTGCAGAGTAGTATTCTATTGTGTAAATATACCACATCTTCTGAATCCATCCTCCATTGAGGGACATCTGGGTTCTTTCCAGCTTCTGGCTATTATAAATAAGGCTGCTATGAACATACTGGAGCATGTGTCCTTATTGCATGCAGGTAAAGCCTCTGGGTATATGCCCAGGAGTGGTACAGCTGGGTCATCAGGTAGTACTATGTCCAATTTTCTGATGAACTGCCAAACTGAGACCCAAGGAGCTGAAGGAGTTTGCAGCCCCATAGGAGGAACAACAATATGAATCAACCAGTACCCCCAAGAGCTCCCAGGGACTAAACTACCAACCAAAGAGTACACATGGAGGGACCCATGGTTCCAGCTGAATATGTAGCAGAGACTGTCCTTATCAGACATCAATAAGAGGAGAGGCCCTTGGTCCTGAAAAGACTCAATGCCCTAGTATAAGGGACTGTCAGGATAGGGAAGTAGGTGTAGGTGGGTTGGTGAGCAGGGGAGGGGGAAATATGATAGGGTGTTTTCAGAGGGGAAACCAGGAAAGAGGATACAATTTGAAATGTAAATGAAGAAAATATCTAATAAAAAAGGAAAAAAATATGTATCAGGGCAATGTGGAAGATGTGGTCATTTATTTAAAAAATGTTGAGCTTTAGAAATGCTTGAAGAATGAGATTATTACATTTAAATTTGTGATTTGAAAAGTTAATGATGGTTCTTGAACACAAAATGATACAGAGACATGAAAGCAGTCAAGGTTGGGCACATTGATCCCATAAGACAAGGATTATGTCTTGGAAGAGATAGTAATAATGATCATAGAGAAAAGTAGACACATGCAAGCATTTAGACACAAAATATCTGGCTTGTTAGAACTGGATATATGAAGAACTGGATATAAATGGAAAATTATGGGTTTTAGAGAGAATGAGGAATTAAATCTTGAATTCAAGATAGCAAACTATTTAATAATCTTTCAGAACATGAGAGGCAAGAAGGGAGTCATAACAATTTAGGCAGCATGTGCTATAAACAATTTAGCACTCATTTGTCCTTATTACTGCTCACTGTTTTATATATATATATATATATATATATATATATATATATATATATATATTCTTTTTCAATAAATATTCATGTTCTTAAAACTCAGTAGAGTATTCAAAACTATATTGTTATACACTGTATGCAATTTGTATAAAATACTCCATTTTTACTTCTAATTTTTCTTTTTATTGAAAATAGACTTTGTTCATACAATATATTCTGATTGTCTTCCTACCCTCCAACTCAACTGAGATTCTGTCAACCTCTCCTTCCATCAAAATCCACAATCTTTTTTGTCTCTCATTAGAGAGCAAAAAAAATCTAAAAAATAAAATTAAGATAAAATTAAAACAAAAAATTGCAGTAGGACAACCACCCATATATGCAGACACACACACATTCATAAACAAAGGATTCCCTGTCTGACATCAATAGGAGGGGAGGCCCTTGGTCCTGTGGAAGTTTGATGCCCCAGTGTAGGGGGATGCTGTAGGGGTGGGACAGGAGAGGGTGGTTGGGTGGGGGAGCACCCTCGAAGAGGCAAATGGGAGGGAGGAGAGGGAGGTTGTGGGATGGGGGCTTGTGGAGGGTTAACCAGTAGGTGGGATATCATTTCGGATGTAAACAAACAAATGGAATGATAAATAAAAAAGAAAGAAAGCAAAAACAAAGCACAAAATGGGAGCCAGAATGTGTATACAAGATGTTTCTTTTAATTTTTTTATTCTTTATTGTGTTTATTTGCATTTCAAATATTATCCCCCTTCCTGGTTTCCTCTCCACAAACCCCCGATCCCACCTCCCTACTCCCTGCCTCCGTGAGGGTGCTCCCCCACACACCTGCCTACTCCCACCCCACAGCCCTAGTATTCCTTCACAGGACCAAGGGCTTCCCCTCCCTTTGATGCCAGACAAGGCCATCCTCTGCTCTATATGCAGCTGGTGCCTTGGGTCCCTTCATATGTATTCTTTGGTTGGTAACTCTGAGAAAGCATTATGAGACAAATAACCTCCAAATGATGCCATTGAGTTCATTTTCTTTTGGCTATCCACTGCTTGGCATGGAGGCTGCCATTAAGAGGGATTTGTGTCCCCATTAAGACTGTGGGAGAGAACTAATTTTTGAGTGGTTATCAATTAAAGATAACTTCTGGGTTAATGATGGTGGTTTATGTCCACTTCTCTTAGTACTGGGACCCTACCTGGCTTAGACACAAACAGGCTTCCTATATGTTGTTATAGTCTCTGTGAGTTCATGTGTCTGCTGGTCTGACTGTGTATAGAAAGCCTTCTTTCCTTGGTGTTCTATATTCTCTCTGGATTTAAAGTCTTTCTACCTCCTCTTCTGTAGGGTTCACCTCACCCTGAGAGGAAGAGATTTGATGGAGACATCCCACTTAGGAATGAATGTTCCAAGGTTGCTCATTCTCTGTATATTATATGGTTATGTGTCTCTGTATTTGTTCTCATGTACTTAGCACAGGAGAAAGCTTCTCTGGTGATGGCTGAGCAAGGCACCGATGTATAGGTATAACAGAAAATCCTTAGGAGTCATTTGTGGCTATGCTCCTTTAGCGGAACTGTAGTACTTTGTTTTCCCCTAGGTCCATGGTCTATCTGGTACAGTTTCTTGTCCACCTGAGCAGTGTCAGGAATGGGTTAAATCTCACAGATTTGGCCTCAAGTCTAAACATATATTGGTTGATTACTCCCACAAGTTTTATGCCAACATTTCTATATCACATAATGCAGATAGGTTATCATTGTAGATCGAATAGCTCATAACTGGTAAACCATTTTTTGATTTTTTTTGACTTTTTGACATAATTGGTTTTTTTGACTTTTATTAAAAATTATTATTGTCTTTAGTTTTGCTTGGTTTATGATTTTGATACTTACTCTCTTTGGCACTCCCATTTTTCTCTGCTCATGCTCTGCATTTGATTCTCTATTTCTATGAAGTTTAAATAATGTTTTAGTTGGGAAAATATGTATCATTCATCCATATTACTGTATTTATAATTGGGAAAGCCTAATTATATTCGTGGAAGCCTGAAAACCCCAAACCATGCTCAAATGAAATTGTGTTAATACTGTCAAAAGCAGAATATGTCCTGTGACTTAACATGTGCTTATAGCTTGCAAGTGCATTCACTCTGCTTCTTCAGCATGTTTCCACTCATGCTTTCGACAGTATGTGAATCCCAGCAGTAGTCTATTATGTTTCTGTTGATGATAATAAAACTCGGAAGTAGTTCAAGAAAGTATCTTTTACTATCCATCATATTATAATTTTGGAACTTTGTGTGTGACAGGGTTTTGTTAAGCTTTGTATACCAACTCAACTAGTGTAGCATGTGATACCTGGTGCTAGTGCTAGAACACTACCTATCGTATGTGTTATGGAGCATGTTATCAGATACTTGTTTCTAAAAGGATTAATTTTATATTTAGTTTCTGCCTTACACTAATATACATTGACATATTTGGTTTACTACTGCTCTTATACTCCTGGACATATTTCCAAATCCAAAAACATACTAGATAGAACTACAATAATCAAATAAATTTGTGTCACTTGAAATAAATATCACCATTCTGACCTTATAATTTATCAATTATTACTTCTAAAACTATGAAAATTCAAGTATATAAATACAATATTTTGTTGTAGCTAAAAATATAGAACCTGAGTGTACTACTCAAACTTACATACTTTTTCTAGAAGTAGGGAAGAAAAAAGTCTGGTTGGTCAAAACCAAAGCACAATTCCAGCCAGTGACAATTAAGGAAGCAGAGTTATATGTCAATATACTTTTTTCTCAGATGGTAACTCCAATAGTTCTTCCTAAAATAGACATGTAGAAACAATTGTAAGAGAGTGCAGATATTTTTCTGTCAATAGTCTCTGACAATGACTAATCAGCTTCTAATTGTCAGGTCAATTCAGTTTCTGTTCTTCAGTTTTAGATGGCATAAAGTGAAAAGCTGTCCTAATATTTTCAGCAGCCAAAAAATTGTAAATGTAATTTAACAGAGTACACTCTCGATCAGTAACTTATGAAAATGCTTAACTTTTTAATTTTTATTGAGTTGAAAATATACAGACAAAACATTGCATTGAGATCATTTTCTCATGGGCAGTATTTTTTCAATGGGGAACTTTTCCACTTAAAGATAGGTTATGAAACATGGAATATCCATTAGAGTGAGATTTTCCATTCAACTGATATTTATGTGATTGTTGCTGTTCAACATTTTTTTCTAAGAATATCGGAAATTAAGAGGAAAACAAATCTCATTCTGATCTCTTACCTAGACAACCAGTATTGGAAAATTACCACTGGTCACCTCTCCAGAGTGCTTCCCTTTTCTAGAAGATGTTATAATCCAATAGCTCATCAGTAAGAGGTGGAGATGCATTTGTTCTTCCTTATCTGTTCTACAATTTGATTTTGCTTAATATTGTGCAAGTCTTGGGTCAGTAAACTCAGGAGCTGTGAGTTCATCTGTGCAATCAATAGCTGTGTCAAATACAGAACACAGACTATTAACGTTCTGCCCTAAATAGGATGCCTTTGTCATCCATCTTACCAAGGCTCAGAAGATACCATAGAAGAGGAGACAGAAAGAATATATAATTGTTTTATGTGAACATTTATTTATTTATATATCTAACTTCAACTTTCATGATTTATCCTCCTACAACGTAATTAAATAAATATAATTTCTTATATTTTAATACAGTAATTTTCATAATCAATATCATTTCTACATGCTATTATTTATAAAATTAAATACCTGATATTCAGATTGTACTTGTATATTAATGATTAGCAGGATAATATTTTTAGTAGGAAAAATGACTAAATGTTTTTTATAGCACTATCTTCTATAAAGGCAGCAATGTAGCTATGAGAACAGGGATTTTCCACTGGGCAAAATGAACTCAGTTCAATTTCTGTTACCCACATAGTTTAAAGAAAGGACCAACTCTCTCAAGTTGTCCTCTGACTTTCACATATGCACTCACAACACACATGCATATACACACATATGTGTGTGTGTGTATATATATATATATATACATATATATATATATATGGATATATATGTGCATATATGTGTGTGTCTGTACACACACACACACAGAAAGAACACAGGCACACACAATTGTCGAATCTTTTAAATATATAGATTTCTTTCCTGACTTTCTGTTATTAAGTATGATGCATTTTGAGCCACTGTTTTCTATGTGTAGAAGGATCACTGCGACAATTTTTTCTTGGTTTATCATAAGCATATTGAGAAGAATAATTACATGTTTAAAAGTAGAAATGATTTACTACTCCACATCAATAAATAAAAGCCATTGTTTTGTTTTTATTAGTGTTGTTTAGGAAGCTGAGTCATTTTCATCAATGCAAATTATTTCCGCAACTATACCTCTAATGAGACACATTGTTATTAAAGGATAGAAGCAATATTAGCATCAGTTCACAAAATACTAAAATTAGATCAATTAGTCTGGTGAAAGAAATTTTTTTCAAATCGCAAAGAAATTTAAAATTAGAGCCCCTGCACATGTAAGTATTTCTCATTTTGTTGCGCATTGTTATTTAGTGACGTGTAATGGAAAATACTAAAATTGAAAACAATTGTATTCTTTAATGATTTAGTTATTGTTCTGATATTGTCTGAAAACTGTCAACTTTACCAATTCAAAATAATTCCACTGAGGCAAAGATATAGACAATTGGAAATTTCAAATGATAGGACTGTTTACTTCCTTTGGTGATTATTTTTAGCATTTATATCTATATGAATTGATATTTTTGTAATCACCAATTTCAATTTTGCTAGCATATATGTCCTTATTGTTTTACATTGAAGTTATCTGACCATATCCTTTTCCTCTTTCATCCATGCCTCTTCTCTTTTGAAATGTGAACTCATTATTTGCTTTGTTGTTGTTTGTTTGTTTGTTTTTTGTTTTTCTTATATTAACTCTTTGGAAAATTCTACAAATTTGTTCTTATGATGGTGTCTGAATGGTGGCCCCTAATTTAATTGAATATATAAATCCTCTCTTAAAAAGAAGGCTCTCCTATTATGCACTTTTACACATATGCTATCTTTGAAATTTTGGTTCCTTCCTGTGAAATGTGATAGGAATTAAAATACAGTACTTTAATTTCTTCATTTCCCTTAGAAGAAATCTGGCCTTTGATTTGGATGGTCTAGACATTTCTGTAGATTTCCCAGATGTATTTCAAGGTTATTCTTGGCAGCTGGCTAATCATACATTCCAGAATTTGACTGCCCAAGACAGGAATAGTTCTTTGGTTTCGAGTTTTTCTGAGGGCATCATTTTTATACCAAACTTTTCAAGGGTGTGGGTGAAACGAAATTTAAATATATGCAACTTTTTTGTTACATCTCATGTGATCATAGCAGATTCTTTCATTGCAATGTAAAATATAATTACCTAACTATAATATTGTATGTACTCAGTAGTATGCATATATGAGATAAGATAAAGTAGAGGATTATTTTCAATCTTACAGTATACTCACTTCATTCACAGAAATATTATTGGATGGATAGTCTTCATTTCTAAAATTGTTATAGATGCCAACATAAATTAGAAATTATATTGCTTAAGGTGCTAATGTACTGGCATAAATATATTGTGAAATATTCTTTAAAACTATATTTCTGTGTCTCTATAATATCCTACTTAACAATATATTCAGTCTTTCATTAAGCTGGGAAATTTTGCTTGTTTTATATGAACAAAAGTTAAATGGTTTTGTTTGCTAAGAACTGTTTTCAATTTTCATCAAATTTACATGAAATTTGATTTAAAATTCTGAATATTTCCCGTGTTTTTCCTAATACTATGATTAGATGAAGATGGCCTTTTACTTCACAGAAAAGGGAATAGAAGCAAAATATTTTGAAGATTTTTATACACATAAGCACATACAAACATACACATACACACATACATTGAAGAGTTGTATTTTTAAGAAATCTAGATCTAAATTCAGAATTTCTCTTTTAAATGAACTCTGCTCATATCTGACTAATTCTAAGTAATTAATTTACAAGTACAAATGAATGTCATCAGTTGAATTTCAGCAATGATTAAGCTATCCCTAGATATTAGAAACAATAGCACAGTGCTTACTTTATTACTTACTCTCATAAGAAAAAATTATATTGCTCAACCAGTCCTTGAAATCTGGGTGTTTCCAAACAAGACAGATAGCTCAATGTTGAGTGCTTGCCTATTAAAGAGATTATTTTCAAGATTTTAGAAGAAGGTACAGGTCAGTTGATATGACAATATTCACAACTTGGAGAAGCTCAAGTCAGCCTAATTCTGGTTTTAATGTATTTCCACTTTATATTTAAGGTTTATTTGGGGCAAATTTGCTCAAGTCTAGCAGAATTCGAAAAGGGAGTGATTGCCATTGCTTTTGAAACATGATAACATTCTCAGGGGCAGGAAGTTTCTTTTCATTAATTGTTATTTGCTATAGTAGGTATAGAACCATCAATACCCAGCTATCTTCCTCTGCATTCTCCTTCATTTTATCACGAATTTATTAGTCCCTTTAAAAAGTGATTTGAAAATTGTATGATGTCACTTGTGTCATTTTTTAGAGTGTTTATCAATATACCTTTCATTTCACTGCCCCCTTACTCTTTTCAGTCAGTAACACTACCTGCTTACATTGAAGTTAACTCCTTCCTCCTGTTTCTCCCAGTTTTATCTACACAAATCCATTCTACACATACTAGTCTTACTTTCCTAAAGTTATTATAGTTTTACAGGCTTGCTCAAAAGAAACCATTGCTCAGTATGTTGAATGAAGGGCAACTCTTTCATTTGCTGTAGGTTCTCCCTTCACTGTGTAGTCTCTATTGTTCTCCTGAATATTTTCAATATGTTGATATCCAGTTTGTCAGTTCTCCCAATTATGTCCTAATTTCTGGAACCTGTGCCAAGATCTTGAAGTATTACTTGTGATTCCTACTATTTGATTCCTATATTTGACACATTGATTCATTTTGAGTGGAATTGTTTATGTTTTTTTTCTGTTTTCCTTTTCATGTATGTGTTCATTGTACGTGTGCGTGTGTGTGTGTGTGCGTGTGTGTGTTGTGTGAAAGCATATTTGTATGTAGTGTGGCAATGTTCATAAATAACCATTCAGTCAGAGGTCCAAATTTCTTGTCCATAATCGCCTCTAATCACTCTTTTACATTACTCTATGTGGCCAGGTCTCTCAGTCACACTCAGAGACCAAACATGTGGTTAGTCTTGCTACCAACTTGCTCTGGAAGTCCTCTCATTGAGACTGTAATTACATATGAACTACCACAACCATCAGACATTTATGTGCTTTCTGATTCATGGGATCTAAATTTTTGTCCTCATGCTTAAACAGCAAGTGCTTAGAACAATGAGCTTTGATAATTTTTAATGCTTTCACAATTCATATTGTATATGAATTTCTTTTACCCATCTATTATCCCCTCTTATTCTATTTTTTTACCTCAAATTTTTATTCTTCCTCCAAATAACATTATACTTTGAAATGTTTTTCAAGTTTGACCTACTATATTTAATTGGGATTCTTTGTATGGACACAAGGAGGGCTTACTTGCTGTAGCCTGGGCAACTTATCAGTGGCTACCTCATTGAAATGAATGACATGATTTTTTCCCCATCATACATGAACTGTCCATAGTCCCTCAATAAGAAGTGTAACCTCATTTTTATCTCATCCACGTGAGAAAGAATGGTGACTATATCAATCTTCTGAGGGTTCTAATGGAAGCTGCAGTTACTTTATGAGTGAAATGTTTATGACATGTCTATAAAATACAACATTCCTACTCAAACTCTGGCTCCTAACTCTGTGCTCCCTGTTCTGCAATGTGCCTTGAGCTTTCCAGAGGATAATACAGATATCCTATTTAGGGACAAATGTGAGAGAAAGGCATTTAGTTTCATCCTTTCACATATTTATATCCAATATTTTTTAATCAATACTTGTTAATTAAGCATTGGAAACTTTGTACATAATTAACTGGCTATATGTGTGAGGGCTGATTTCGAAGTCTTCTATTATTTATTTCTATGTCTGGTTCCTTTATAGGACATATACTGTAGTGTTAACTAAAACTCTGAAATACCTTTAATTGCCAGGCATTAAAATGTTTCCAAGAATCAATATAAAAATTATGGAAACGACAGAGATTGTCTGCCTAGACAGTCATCTAAGATTCACATTACATTTTTAAATTAGTTCCATAGGTACAATGTTTTACAAGAGTTGAATCATATGCACATAGTATGTTGTAGCAAAATATAATCCTAAATATATATTAATACACAAAGTCCATACTGAACATAGACTGTTTAGCTTGTTAATGGTCTTTAGTTTAAAAATAGATTCAATAATCTACCCCTTTGTCCTGCTATTCCTAAATCTCAAAAGTGTTTGAGGTTGGGAAAGACAACCAAATAAGAGTAAAATAGTCTCAAGAGCAGTAAAAAGAGTCAGAGACATATGCTTCCCACCATTAGGAGTCCCACAAAAATCACCAAGCAAACTGCTAATAAATATGCAGAGAGGAAGCCTCTCTGTTGGTGATAGGACAAGATACCAATCTATGAGTATCACTGGGAATCATTTCATTGACTTTTTGTTTTGCCAGTCATGTTTGTTTCTATCCTAGGTGTCCGGACTAACCAGTCTCCAGTTCTTGGCCATTGACTCAGTGTAGGGCCTGGATTTCCTCTTGTGGCATGAGCCTCAACTTAAACCAGACACTGGATGACAACTCCCACATGTTTTGCACCAGAAGTGCCCTAGCACATTTCATAGTCAGGGTAAATTATAGGATTGTAGGTTGAGGATTTTGTGGCTGGGTTGAGGTCCAGGTTTCTATTTCCACAGTGTTCAGAGTACCTTCCCATGCTAAAGAAATGGAAGCACAAAAGTAAAGTCTCTTGTAGGCACCAGCTTGACCTCTTTACATTCAATGGGATGTGTGGATGCTGTCCTTGGCAATGAGGTCCTGCTGTCAGTTTTCAGAGGGTGAGCCTCTGTCTTAGCATTAGCCTAGAATACATGAGGATGACCCAAGTGAGGAATTGTAGTACTGGAGGATATGGAATCTGATCTGACCAACTTTTATAGCCAGGCAAGGCTTCTAGTGGTAGGACTCGGTTGTATTCTGTATTGTTCTTGGCTGAGGGGATCCCGTGGTGATTCCTAAACAACAAAGGCTGATGTTATTGTCATTTTTATTGGTAAAATACATGGCTCAATTTAAGACAGAGACATTTCATTCTGTATATAAATTTATAAGAGAAAACGTGATTAGGAGGATTAAAGCATTAAACCTTTCCTATAATTATTTAATTTTAAATGCAAAATTTTAATTAACATGCCAATATAACTTTCCTAGAAAGGAAATGTAATTAAAAATAGTTTATTATCTAATGAAAGCTACTCCCTTAGATTAGCTAGTTTAGGCAGTTTTACTTAGGAGATAAAGTATTATAGAATGAAGTTTTTATGTGAACAAGAAAAAGAAATTAACTTTAGTGCTCATCTCATTGGTTTGGCAAATTGCAAGGACATTTTAGGCCTGATTATCATGTTCTAATTAGTCTCTAGAGGACGTTCATGGACAAACAAGTGCTCATTAATCTGTCTTCTTCCTGTAACATTGATTTGTTCATTACCCTTTCAGACTTTCAAATATAGAAACCAAAAATTGATGTGAGCTGTTAATGTGCTTACAGATGTTGCTACTACTTATCCAGATAAGAAGTCCATCTTAATGTACATCACATCACTCTTTCAAGTTTTGCCTCAACAAGTGAGCATTGAAGCCATTCAGGAAGTGGAAATGTTACCCAGGCCATCATCAAAAGTAACTAGAGAAGAACATTTTCAATTACATCACCAGATGCATTATTCTCAACAGGTAAAGTGGGACCACTAATATGAGAGAGGTTTCTAAGTTTATGTTAATTGTTAGGTATCACTTTCACACACATGTATATAATGTGTATACTTTAATGTATGAAGTAGTATTTATGTGTGTATAGTATTTCATATGTATAAGAGATAGCAATTATTTCAATTTACAATACTTAGCATATTATATTTTTATTGTATAAAGTGATATAAAATTAAAGAAAATCTCATATATGCATTAAACAGGTTTGCCATCAATCATGGTGAAATACAGAAAGCCAGTAAAAGAGAAAGGGCAAGCTTTTTATTCAAAACTGCATTTTAAGTATGTGGTGTCGACTTTACGACTTAATAGTTTTGATTATTAAAGGTAACATTTTAATTAACATATTTTAAATTCTGCTTACTACCTATTAAATCGAGAATATATGTGTATAAGCGAAAACTGTTTCATCTTGTGATAAGTACAAAGAAATTCTACTAATTAGGTATTTTCCTTATTCTCAACAGTAGGTATTCTGGGTGTCTTATTTTCTTAAAGAAAATCAATGTTGAGAAAGCCTTTAGCAACATTTTGCTGAAGGAATGGAAAGTTCCTGGGCCTAATTTTTCAGTCTCCTGAGCTAGTTCTATTTTTATGCTCATGAAAGCTTCAGTCCATACCAAGTTATCGACCTGATGAATTCTGGCTTTATTTACTTTGGGTTCAGAGGAAATTGCTTTTGGGTGAGCATTTTTGCCAGATCTTAGAATCTCATGCTATAGAACTGCTGGAGTTATGTCCCTTGGAAACTGAGTGTTAAATCCTACTTTCATTATCTTCTCAGTGTTTTTCCTTTCCAGAAAGACTAAAGCTGTGAATATTTCCATTAAAATAAGTTGGATTTTACTATCATTTGTTTGCTTAATGTTAAATGTTTCATTTCAACCTTTGAATTTAATGTTCTGTATTCTATTGAGTTTGACAGAAATTCTTCCCAATTACTAACCCCATTCTTCTTCTCTCTTCTTCTCTTCTCTAACCTACTTCCAGATCACAGTCAGTCTAGCACAGGGCTATGAGCAAACTTCTTCATCTCCTAAGCCTCGATTCAAGAGCTATGCCTTCACACAGGCTGCTTATGTCTCCACCTCTGATTCCACACAGAGCCCCTATCCTTCACAGGTCTGTCAATATTTACTCTCTCTCTCTCTTCCTTACAGAGCAGGAAAATTCTTCTCAGAAGATTTAACCATTCTTTTACTTGTTTGAAGACGTCAGTGCTTTTTTCACTCTCCCAGAGATGTTTTGTTTTTCATTCTATTATTAGATTCTCTCCCATATTGTTGTTGTCATGAGGGATATCTAGGGTTAAGAAAAGTTGATTCTTCGTTAGAATGTGGATTTCCATAGTAACCTGATATTCCTAATATTATTATAGTTTCAAGAGTCTCTGTTACAAAATAGACCAATGTATATAAAGAAGCAGAATCTCATTTAAAACTTATGGGTACAACTCTAAAATCTCTGAACATATAGATAATAAGTACTAATTATACTTGTATTGTTTGGGGGGATTATTTTTAGATGCCTCATGCCTAGTTACCTTATGTGTAAATGATATATCTCCAAACTAGATAAAATCTAGATATGCTCAATATATACTCATTCCATAAAAAATATATTCTGCTGAAGAAAGTATAACCCCAATCTGCTTCATATGGTCATATATATATATATATATATAAAATTTTTGCAGTATTTGTAAGAAAAGTTTCATGCAGACAACTTAGATTTGGTGTAACCTTAAACACTTTACATTTTTTACAAGACAGAATTTTGTAGTGGAGTTTCCTACCTTTTCAACACAGGAGACCTAAACACATAAGAAAAATGACCCATATGTGAGTATGAAAATGAAGTATACTAGAATTGCTAAATTTTCCAGCCTTATCTTCAAGAAGAAAGCTTTATTTGTCTTAGATGAGCATTCTGCAACATCTTAAGGAAGTGACTTTAATCAGTCCTACACTAGGAATAGTAAATTAGCATTATAGGCCTAATCCTATTGGTATATTTAAAAGTACACATTTTGGGGAGACTCATCAACTTCTTTTCATGTTAGTGCATTTAATTATTTATCTATGTACTAACTAATTGACAGATGAGACTCAATATTCTATACCATGAAAGATTTCCCTCAAAGGAAACATCAATTTAGGGGCAGAATTACGACTTCTCAGCTGGGACAGTTTTCTTACAATGCTGAGTAAAGATGTCTAAATAAGAAAGTGTGTTTCACTATTCTTCAATTTAGGTTTTACAAATACTTGTTCTGAAAATTCAAACAAGAGTGTTTAACAGTGTCTTCCTTATCAGTAAATACAGATTTGACCTTGCCCGTTACTGAGGGCTTATATCAATGGCTTTGCCATGAAAAGTACTACTTTTACTGCCATTTTCAGTTTAAATTTATCCCCCCCTCTCTCCACACATCTAACCTCTTAACTCTGTTTTATCTCTTTCCCATGGAAATGACTAAGATTTAAGGGATATATCCAACATTCTGAAACAAAGAAGCATAAGCCAAGACAAAAACTGAAGAATTTTCTCCCTCATTATCACTTTACTAAGTTACACTTTCTAGGTTTTCTCTAATGCCTGCTCTGGCAGCACATTTTCCCCTCATTACCACTTCATTAAGGCCTTGCTTGGGTATGACTTCTTAATGAAATAATTGCAAATGATCTTATAATTTGCAAGCTCATTTTGTTCACTTTACCTTTGTCTAAATATCACTAAATACATGATATGTCATAAAATGCAGTGAATTTATGTTATGTGATACAAACTGCTTAAATAAACCTGATGTTTAGCTTTCAACAAAAGAATCATCTACCGATTTTGAAATACTCTACTACTTTTGTTGAAACTTAAGTATTAAGAGAATAGCAATGATGTGTTGTAATTATTGCTGAAGGAAGCACATTATACGTTGATACTGCACACAGATTTAAGAACATTGTTTTCACACTATCAGAGTGTTCACTGTTGTCTCTCAATGACTGAGCCTACTTGTACTTGCAGTGAACTTAGAATTCATTGGAGTAGATTGCACCAGGTTTTATGCAAGTAATTGGGGATATGTGGGAAAACCAATTTTCATTTTTGTTATAAGAGAATGCTGAGCAGGTAACTTTCATGTGCATATAAAAGATAAACATCAATTATCTTTACTGGTCTCAATATCTCAGCTAACTCAGATATATACATCTGTCTCAAACCTGAATGTTTTGCTTAACTTATTGAAGTATTGTGCTCTAGCTCCAAATATAAATGATGTTGCCTGTTCTTTGAATCACCTGTTGTAGATGAGTGATAATCATTTTATAGTTCTACTCAATTCCTATTCTTGTGCCTTTGCTCATCACATGTACTTGATTCTTAATCTTATATTCTAAAAATCTACAATAATCTTTAATCATTGGTTTTTCTCAATGGATCCTTATCCCATCTAAAATTCCTGCATGTAGACAAAGCATTTGCCTGATTTCTTTCTCGAAAAGCCTTAAGATGTTTATCTTCCTAATATATTTCCTTTTACCAACTGCCTTCTCTAGACTTCACTTTATTTTTTTCAATAAATAAATATTCTCAGTGACTAAAACAAATGTCATTTATATTGGTGGCTTCTTCTCTCAGTGAGACTTTTCATAACTTCTAAGCTCAGGAAGTCTAATCTGTTCTATATATTTTTTTAATCTGTCATTTTCTCTTTCAACCCCCTTAGCATAGAAATATGTAGAGCAGTCTCCTGCTTTTAATCTTCCTATAGATTATTTTATCATTGCAATTTAATCGTCTTCAATTTATGTATAAACTACCATAGTATCTATGTCTTTATTACGCTCAGTGTCTAGTTACAGCTGCATTCCTAGTTCATTTCAACAATTTTTATGTGCTTATAAATTTCAGCATGTCCTCATGTAAACTTTATTGCATTTCTCACAATCTTTTCTTTGTCCTTCTTGTTATTGGAATAGGGATATGACTCAGCAGTGTTTGTGGCTTACACATGAAACATACTCTTTCGTCTCTATATTGATCCTGTACTCAGTAATGAGACAAACCTAGTAAATCCTTTCTTTTTACCTCATTTCTCCATGAAATTACATCCATTCAATTTTCTTTCTGCTTCTCTGGCTAAATCTTTCTTTTTGATTTCTCTAAACATCAAGTTATTTTCTTCTACTACTACACATAACCATTATACTTCTAGCAGTATCATGAGGCAACTATTGTGTGAGAAATATTACAGGCAAAAAGTCGACTATGCCCCTATATTTTTGACCTACAAAGATCAGGTTTACATTTGTGCATTGCATATAGCTTATGATATATTCAATTAAGAAATCCTTTGATGCCTAACAATTAATTCTACTTTTCTATACCTCACAAATTCTAGGTGTAAGGCTTTGAAATGTTATTTGTACTTTATTTTGGGTTCTTATTATTATGTATGATTAAAGCTATTACAACAGAAGAAGTATTTATCTCCTTCAAATCACAATCTCAGGTTTTTCAAAGAATTTCAAATATATATTTCCTCTGACTAATGAAATATAAATGTAAATTGTTTCTATCAGAATTTATTTTTTATCAGAACCACAAGTTACAGAATATTTAGATAGGATGGATTTTATTTGCTGAAGCAGCTAATAACATACAGAGGTGAGATTCAAACCCAGTGTCATGACTTCTAAGTCAGCTGTGATGTATCTAATCCTCATATCCCTGAAACTGAAAGCAAAAAGACTTATTCTTTGCTTATCATCATTAAGTCTGTACTTTAGTCTTTTAACATAAGATACTAAAAAGTATCTAGAAAGAAAGAAATCCTCATCTTTGCTTCTTATCTTTGTATTATAAGTAATAGATGCCAACCTTAGGGTGTATGCCTGAAACTAATAGAATCATAAACATTTATGTATTTGTAAATTAAGAAGCAATTCGGCATTTCATATGGTAATAGCAAGAAGAAAGAACATAAAATATTGTAGAGGTGCATATGTATAACAGAGGAAATCTGTATTGCAAAAGTACTAATTGTAACCACTAGTAAAACTGACTCATAATATCAAAGGGGGAGAACAAAAAACATGTAAAGTGTTTTTTTCAGAACAGTTAAGCTTGAAGATAAGTATAGCAGAATTTTCTATTGAGGTTTTTAGATGTTAGATATTTATAAAAAAAAAGTATGCGGTTTTGTTGAAAGACAATTTGTAATATTAGACAGTTAAAATAATATTCATGTGTTCTTAAACCGTAAAAATATAAAAAAGTACCCATCATAAAATTTTATGTCCATGTCCTCATTCTTGGTTTCCATATTGACACAGTTCATGCTTCCAGAACTTCAGTTGTACCTTAAAACTTGTCTGTCTGTCTATCTATCTATCTATCTATCTATCTATCTATCTATCTATCTATCTATCTATCTATCTAACTATGTATCACACACACACACACACACACACACACACACACACACACATTCATGTCCAACAAATTATATGGGATTTATTCCTTCTTACAGGTCTCCTCCCTCAACTCTGAGTGCTCCTTTCCATCATTTCCACCATGTTTCCTTTCCAGGATCATAGCTCTTATTTTCAGAATATTGTCATCTGTTCTTTGCAAACCCCACAAATATATCAGTCTTTTCTTATAAAAATGTTCTTCATTAAACCTAGATTCCATGTTCACAGAATTTCTCCCTGTGTTCAGGTCCTTCATGAAACGATTCAGTTGATTTTGCATCAGAAATAACTAGTCAAATATTTATGCATTCTTTTAATGTAGATAAGTATATTTTTATTGCCCTAATCATCTTGCAACTATTTATAAATATTTACAACACAATGAACATTAATTACTATAAAAATTATTTGAACTGTACAATAAGATATGGATAATTTATATGTTAATACTATACTGTTTTATATAAGGTATTTTAACTTCTGCAATTTTGTTTCTGTGGTACATAATGGAATCAAGCCCTGTGGGTACTGAGGGATGACTGTAGCTTTTTAATTTTTGGCATTCAAACGTTTACTTCCTCTCCCTTTGCTTTTTCTTTCTATAATCCATATAGCATCTTACAGGTGCAGAGGGAATCTTTCTGTCATTATCACTCATCTCACACTAAATGGCAAGTTTTAGAATTTGAATGATACTTTGAAAAAAGTAGTCTCATCAAAGTCATATATTTCAATTCCATTTCACTCGTATTTTCTTCCACAGGGTATGGATATACTGAGTATGTGCTATGTGTGCTTATCCATGTACATATGTAATGATAAGTACTTGGTTTTTTTTCTGATTTGAAGAGACTGAGTAAAATCATACTCAAGAATCAGTAGTACCTGGGACATAGTTGAAAATTGTCTGGGCAAAGATTTGAATATATACAATTGGACAGCAGCATCTGTCCTTTTGACCTCTATGTTAAGATGACACAAAAGATTTCTTCAGTCAGTAAAAGGTTATGTTTTCATAAACATTTATATTCATTCTTAGTAATTATTTGCAAAATGAAGAAATATATAAACATTTTATTAATAGAAATTATAAGTCAAATATTCAGAAAATAAAGAAGATTAAGGCAAAGCATTTTAAAGTTACTTTTAAAAACTGAAAGGTTAGGGCTATATGACTTATAATTGTGAGGAATATTTGTAGTAAAATATATTGTGATGTGCTAAATGATATTTTTTTGGATATAAAATATCACATGACTTTTACCTTTTTTATTTTATAGCCAGTTTATGAAAAAGAGTACATTAAATTCCCATTTGGCATCCTCATGGTAATACAATAATAGAGCTTGTCTAAAAATTTCATGTTGATGAATAAGTGAAGCAAATGAAAATGTCTTCATATTATTGATAATAGCATCAATGTCATTAATGATAATGCTTTTTGACTGAGAGTAATTAACTAGATTTGGTGAACTATGTAATTGAACATTGAATTTAAAATCAGAATTTTTGGCACTGAAGATGCTATGAGGACATTTTTAAATGATTGTTGATAATTTAAACATTTATGAAGTTGAAGAACATTAAAGTATATTATGTTCTGTATTATTTAGGATGCTACTGACTTCAACCATAGATAAGGCACAAAGATAATTTATTGGATCAATGAATAATAAGTTCAATGTTTGCTCAAGGGTTTGACACAGTTTTAGTAGGGAGTAAGGAAAGGCTGCTTTGATGTTGCTCTCTAATTGCCATCATGATAAAGACTAGCTTCTCTCAGCAAATCTAACTCCTGGTTTCTTCTCCCAACAGACACAGAGATCATACATTTCACAGATAGTAAGTCAAAGATCTGGCTTTTTTCTCTTTTATTGAATTTCTAAGATCTCATTTCTTTCCTGAGCATATCACTGTAGTAATATAGACTGTTCAGGACTAAAGACTTGGTCAAAGGCTATCTAACTTAACGAAGTAAGGGTAAGATCAATCCTATCCAAATCCCATAAATATCATACCGTGGATCAATGGTAGAAACATCAAGGACAGTGTAGCTTCAGTATTTACTGTAGTTCTCGTTGAATAGCCAATTTTGTAAATCATTGTCCATAGTTTGCATTTATTTTCCAAGTAACAATTACCTCTAAAGATAGCATAAACTATTATTTAGTGGTGGTTTTCAGTTCCTAAATTGATACAGTTGTGCGGCAAAAAGACACCTTCAGTAAAACCTCAGTAGAGTGCTTTAAGATCCAATGAGTTTTACCTGCATGCAATAAGGACACATGGGACATAGGGAAGGGGGCTTATGGGACTTTTGGGGAGGGAGGAAACGGGAAAGGGGAAATGACTTGGAATGTAAATTTAAAAAAAAAATAAAATAAAATAAAATGATTAATTTCCATTATATATAAACAAGTAGAAAGAAAACTGAAAATCCTGAATTTGAAAGTAAGCTTTACTTACTTAAAAGGGAAGATTAAAGCAACAATCCTATTATTTTAAATTTTGAGAGTACTCCCACCTAATCTGTCATTTGTTATTTCATAATCTATTCTAGTAGCTGCCTTTATAATGATATCTAATATTGTATTTGGGAAAAGCCCAAACAAAGGCACATGTTATAACATTGTTCTGTCTGCTGGGTTGTTTTGGCGTCCTGCTATTTTGTCCTGGGGTTGAAAATATAATGTATTTACTTAGATTTGGGCTTTCCTTACAAACCAAGATAAGATACTGTTTGTTTGGTTTTGGTTTTTTTTTTTTTTTTTAAGCTTTTCAATGTGTCTGTGGTCTACTGTATAAATCCTCTTCTTTAATTCACATTTTAAAATGTGAAAATTTTTTTATTATTTTCTATATTATTTTATTTACATTCCAAATGATTTCCCCTTTCCCATTTCTTCCCTCCCCGAAAGTCCCATAAGCCCCCTTCCCTCCCTCTTTTCCCCATTCAACCCCCTCTTGCTTCTCTGTCCTGGTATTCCCCTACATCCAGTCTTTCCAGGACCAGGGGTCTCTCCTTCCATCTTCTTGGAAATCTATTGATATGTGAATTGTGTCTTGGGTATTCCGAGATTCTGGGTTAATATCCCCTTATCATTGACTGCATACCATGTGTGTTCTTTTGTGATTGGGTTACCTCACTAAGGATGATATTTTCAAGTTTTGACAATTTGCCTAAGAATTTCGTGAATTCAGTGTTTTTTTTCTTTTTTTTATTTTATTTTTTTTAATTTACATTCCAAATCATTTCCCCTTTCCCGTTTCCTCCCTCCCCAAAAGTCCCATAAGCCCCCTTCCCTTCCTCTTTTCTCCATTCAACCCCTTCTCGTTTCTCTGCCCTGGCGTTCCCCTACATCCACTCTGTCCAGGACCAGGGGTCTCTCTTCCATCTTCTTAGAAATCTATTGATACGGAATTGTGTCTAGGGTATTCCGAGATTCTGGGTTAATATCCCCTTATCAGTGACTGCATACCATGTGTGTTCTTTTGTGATTGGGTTACCTCACTAAGGATGATATTTTCAAGTTCTGACCATTTACCTAGGAATTTCGTGAATTCATTGTTTTTAATTGCAGAGCAGTATTCCATTGTATAGATATACCACATCTTCTGAATCCATTCCTCCGTTGAGGGACATCTGGGTTCTTTCCAGCTTCTGGCTATTATAAATAAGGCTGCTATGAACATAGTGGAGCATGTGTCCTTATTGCATGCAGGTAATGCCTCTGGGTATATGCCCAGGAGTGGTATAGCCGGATCCTCCGGGAGTGTCATGCCCAGTTTTCTGAGGAACCGCCAGACTGCTTTCCAGAGTGGTTGTACCAGTTTGCAATTCCACCTGCAGTGGAGGACTGTTCCTCTTTCTCCACATCCTCGCCAACAACTGCTGTCTCCTGTGTTTTTGAACTTAGCCATCCTAACTGGTGTGAGATGAAATCTCAGGGTTGTTTTGATTTGCATTTCCCTAATGACTAAGGATGATGAACATCTCTTTAGGTGCTTCTCAGCCATTAGATATTCTTCAGGTGAGAACTCTTTGTTTAGCTCTGTAGCCCATTTTTTAATAGGGTTACTTGCCTCTCTGGAGTTTAACTTCTTGAGTTCTTTGTATATCTTGGATATTAGCCCTCTGTCGGATATAAGGTTGGGAAAGATCATTTCCCAGTTAGTTGGTTGCCACTTTGTCTTCTTGACAGTGTCTTTTGCCTTGCAAAAACTTTGTAATTTAATGAGGTCACATTTGTCTATTCTTGATCTTAGAGCATAAGCTTCTGGAGTTCTGTTCAGGAAATTCTCCCCTGTGCCCATATGTTCAAGGTTCTTCCCTAGTTCTTCCCTAGTTTCCCTTCTATTAGTTTCATTAGTTCTCTTCATTAGTTTCAGGCCAATCTCTCTTTTGAATATCGATGCAAAAATACTCAATAAAATTCTTGCCAACCGAATCCAAGACCACATCAAAACGATCATTCACTAAGATCAAGTAGGCTTCATCCCAGGAATGCAGGGATGGTTCAATATAAGGAAGTCCATCAATATAATCCACTATATAAACAATCTCAAAGAAAAAAACCACATGGTCATCTCATTAGATGCTGAGAAAGCATTTGAAAAAATTCAGCATCCTTTCATGCTAAAGGTCTTGGAAAGATCAGGAATTCAAGGCCCATATCTAAACATAGTAAAAGCAATTTACAGCAAACCTGTAGCCAGCATCAATCTAAATGGAGAGAAACTTGAAGCAATCCCACTAAAATCAGGGACTAGACAAGGCTGCCCTCTCTCTCCATATCTTTTCAATATAGTACTTGAAGTTCTAGCTAGAGCAATTAGACAACAAAAAGAGGTCAAAGAGATGCACATTAGAAAGGAAGAAGACAAATTATCACTATTTGCAGACGATATGATAGTATACTTAAGCGACCCAAAGAACTCCACCAGAGAACTCCTACAGCTGATAAACGACTTCAGCAAAGTGACTGGATATAAAATCAACTCAAGCAAGTCAGAAGCCTTCCTATACTCAAAGGATAAGCAGGCTGAGAAAGAAGTAAGAGAAATGATACCCTTCACGATAGCCACAAACTATATAAAGTATCTTGGCGTGACTCTAACCAAACAAGTGAAAGATCTGTATGACAAGAACTTCAAGTCTCTGAAGAAAGAAATTGAAGAAGACCTCAGAAGATGGAAAAATCTGCCATGCTCATGGATTGGCAGGATTAATATAGTAAAAATGAGCATCTTACCAAAAGTAATATACAGATTCAATGCAATCCCCATCAAAATCCCAACTTAATTCTTCATAGAGTTAGAAAGAGCAATTCAAAAATTCATCTGGAATAACAGAAAACCCAGAATAGCTAAAACTATTCTCAAGAGTAAAAGAACCTCTGGGGGAATCAGTATCCCGGACCTCAAGCTGTACTACAGAACAATAGTGTTAAAAACCACATGGTATTGGTACAGTGACAGACATGTAGATCAATGGAACACAATTGAAGACCCAGAAATGAATCCACACTCCTATGGTCACTTGATCTTTGCCATAGGAACTAAAACCATCCAGTGGAAAAAAGATAGCCTTTTCAACAAATGGTGCTGGCTCAGCTGGAGGTCAACATGCAGAAGAATGCAAATTGACCCATTCTTACCTCCTTGCACTAAGCTCAATTCTAAGTGGATCAAGGATCTCCACATAAAACCAGACACACTGAATTCATTGTTTTTAATTGCAGAGTAGTATTCCATTGTGTAGATATACCACATCTTCTGAATCCATTCCTCCGTTGAGGGACATCTGGGTTCTTTCCAGCTTCTGGCTATTATAAATAAGGCTGCTATGAACATAGTGGAGCATGTTTCCTTATTGCATGCAGGTAAAGCCTCTGGGTATATGCCCAGGACTGGTATAGCCGGATCTCCGGAAGTGTCATGCCCAGATTTCTTTCTTTTTTTTTTTAAATTTTATTTTCCAAGTTTTTTTTATTTACATTCCAAATAATTTCCCTTTCCCGTTTCCTCCCTCCCCGAAAGTCCCATAAGCCCCCTTCCCTCCCTCTTTTCCCCCTTCAACCCCCTCTCCTTTCTCTGTCCTGTCTTTCCCCTACATCCCGCCAGACTGCTTTCCAGGGTGGTTGTACCAGCTTGCAATCCCACCAGAAGCAGAGGATTGTTCCTCTTTGTCAACATCCTCCCCAACAACTGCTGTCTCCTGTGTATTTGATCTTAGCCATTCTGACTTGTGTGAGGTGGAATCTCAGGGTTGTTTTGATTTGCATTTCCCTAATGACTAAGGATGATTAACATTTCTTTAGGTGCTTCTCAGCCATTAGATATTCTTCAGATGAGAACTCTTTGTTTACACTGTACCCCATTTTTTAATAGGATTATTTGGCTCTCTGGAGTTTAACTTCTTGAGTTCTTTTTATATATTGGATATTAACCCACTGTTGGATGTAGGATTGATAAAGATCTTTTCCCAGTTTGTTGGTTGCCGCTTTGTCCTTTTGACAGTGTCCTTTGCCTTACAGAAACTTTGTAATTTTATGAGGTCCAATTTGTCTATTCTTGATCTTAGAGCTTAAGCTATTGGTGTTCTGTTCAGGAAATTTTCCCCTGTGCCCATATGTACAAGGTTCTTCCCTAGTATCCTTTCTATTAATTTCAGTGTGTCTTGTTTTATGTGGAAGTCCTTGATCCACTTAGAATTGAGCTTAGTGCAAGGAGATAAAAATGGATCCATTTGCATTCTTCTGCATGTTGACCTCCAGTTGAGCCAGTACCATTTGTTGAAAAGGCTATCTTTTTTCCACTGGATGGTTTTAGCTCCTTTGTCAAAGTTCAAGTGACCATTGGAGTATGGATTCATTTCTGGGTCCTCACTTAAGTATACTATCATATTGTCTGCAAATAATAATAGTTTGATTTCTTCCTTTCCAATTTGTATCCCTTTGACATCCTTTGGTTGTCTAATTGCTCTAGCTAGAACTTCAAGTACTATATTGAAAAGATAAGGAGAGAGAGAGCAGCCTTGTCTAGTCCCTGATTTTAGTGGGATTGCTTCAATTTTCTCTCCATTTAGATTGATGTTGGCTACCGGTTTGCTGTAAATTGCTTTTACTATGTTTAGATATGGACCTCAAATTCCTGATCTTTCCAAGACCTTAAACATGAAAGGATACTGAATTTTGTCAAATGCTTTCTCACCATCTAATGAAATGACCATGTAGTTTTTTTCTTTGAGATTGTTTATGTAGTGGATTACATTGATGGACTTCCTTATATTGACCCATCCCTGCATCCCCGAGATGAAGCCTGCTTGATCGTGGAGAATGATGGTTTTTATGTGTTCTTGAATTCAGTTGGCAAGAATTTTATTGAGTATTTTTGCATCGATATTCATAAGAGAAATTGGACTGAAATCCCCTTTCTTTGTCTGATCTTCGTGTGATTTTGGTATAAGCATAACTGTGGCCTCATAGAACGAGTTTGGTAGTGTTTCTTCTGTTTCTGTTTTGTGCAACAGTTTGAAGAGTATTGGTATTAGGTCTTCTTTGAAGGTCTGATTGAATTCTGCATTAAAAACCATCTGGACCTGTGCTATTTTTGGTTGGAAGACTTCCAATGACCACTTCTATTTCTTCAGGGGTTATAGGACTGTTTAGATGGTCTATTTGATCCTGATTCAATTTTGGTATTTGGTATCTGTCTAGGAAATTGTCCATTTCTGGGGGCTGGAGCATTGGCTACTCTTCTGCAGGTCCTGAGTTCAAATCCCAGAATCCAGACGGTAGCTCACAACCATCCATAATGAGATCTGATGCCCTATTCTGGTGTCTGAAGACAGCTACAGTGTATTTACATATAATAAATAAATAAATCTTTAAAAAAATTGTCCATTTCCTCCAGATTTTTTTTTATTTACATTCAAAATCATTTCCCCTTTCCCGATTCCTCCATCCCCGAAAGTCCCGTAAGCCCCCTTCCCTCCCTCTTTTCCCCATTCAACCCCCCTCGTTTCTCTGTCCTGGCATTCCCCTACATCCAGTCTTTCCAGGACCAGGGGTCTCTCCTTCCATCTTTTTAGAAATCTATTGATATGCAAATTGTGTCTAAGGTATTCCGAGATTCTGGGTCAATATCCCCTTATCAGTGACTGCATACCATGTGTGTTCTTTTGTGATTGGGTTACCTCACTAAGGATGATATTTTCAAGTTCTGGCCATTTGCCTAGGAATTTCGTGAATTCATTGTTTTTAATTGCAGAGTAGTATTCCATTGTGTAGATATACCACATCTTCTGAATCCATTCCTCCGTTGAGGGACATCTGGGTTCTTTCCAGCTTCTGGCTATTATAAATAAGGCTGCTATGAACATAGTGGAGCATGTGTCCTTATTGCATGCAGGTAAAGTCTCTGGGTATATGCCCAGAAGTGGTATAGCCGGATCCTCCGGGAGTGTCATGCCCAGTTTTCTGAGGAACCGCCAGACTGCTTTCCAGAGTGGTTGTACCAGCTTGCAATTCCACCAGCAGTGGAGGAGTGTTCCTCTTTCTCCACATCCTCACCAACAACTGCTGTCTCCTGTGTTTTTGACCTTAGCCATCCTGACTGGTGTGAGATGGAATCTCAGGGTTGTTTTGATTTGCATTTCCCTAATGACTAAGGATGATGAACATCTCTTTAGGTGCTTCTCAGCCATTAGATATTCTTCAGGTGAGAACTCTTTGTGTAGCTCTGTACCCCATTTTTTAATAGGGTTACTTGCCTCTCTGGAGTTTAACTTCTTGAGTTCTTTGTATATATTGGATATCAGCCCTCTGTAGGATGTAATGTTGGTAAAGATCATTTCCCAGTTAGTTGGTTGCCGCTTTGTCTTTTTGACAGTGTCTTTTGCCTTGCAAAAACTTTGTAATTTAATGAGGTCCCATTTGTCTGTTCTTGATCTTAGAGCATAAGCTATTGGAGTTCTGTTCAGGAAATTCTCCTCTGTGCCCATATGTTCAAGGTTCTTCCCTAGTTTCCCTTCTATTAGTTTCAGTGTGTCTGGTTTTATGTGGAGATCTTTGATCCACTTAGAATTGAGCTTAGTGCAAGGAGATAAGGATGGGTCAATTTGCATTTTTCTGCATGTTGACCTCCAGCTGAGCCAGCACCATTTGTTGAAAAGGCTATCTTTTTTCCACTGGATGGTTTTAGCTCCTTTGTCAAAGATCAAGTGACCATAGGAGTGTGGATTCATTTCTGGGTCTTCAATTCTATTCCATTGATCTACATGCCTGTCACTGTACCAATACCATGCAGTTTTTAACACTATTGCTCTGTAGTACAGCTTGAGGTCCGGGATACTGATTCCCCCAGAGGTTCTTTTACTCTTGAGAATAGTTTTAGCTATTCTGGGTTTTCTGTTATTCCAGATGAATTTTTGAATTGCTCTTTCTAACTCTATGAAGAATTGAGTTGGGATTTTGATGGGGATTGCATTGAATCTGTGTATTACTTTTGGTAAGATGCTCATTTTTACTATATTAATCGTGCCAATCCATGAGCATGGCAGATTTTTCCATCTTCTGATGTCTTCTTCAATTTCTTTCTTCAGAGACTTGAAGTTCTTGTCATACAGATCTTCACTTGTTTGGTTAGAGTCACGCCAAGATACTTAATATGGTTTGTGGCTATCGTGAAGGGTATTATTTCTCTTACTTCTTTCTCAGCCTGCTTATCCTTTGAGTATAGGAAGGCTTCTGACTTGCTTGAGTTGATTTTATATCCGGCCACTTTGCTGAAGTCATTTATCAGCTGTAGGAGTTCTCTGGTGGAGTTCTTTGGGTCGCTTATGTATACTATCATATCGTCTGCAAATAGTGATAGTTTGACTTCTTCCTTTCCAATTTGTATCCCTTTGACCTCTTTTTGTTGTCTAATTGCTCTAGCTAGAACTTCAAGTACTATATTGAAAAGATATGGAGAGAGAGGGCAGCCTTGTCTAGTCCCTGATTTTAGTGGGATTGCTTCAAGTTTCTCTCCATTTAGATTGATGCTGGCTACCGGTTTGCTGTGAATTGCTTTTACTATGTTTAGATATGGGCCTTGAATTCCTGATCTTTCCAAGACCTTTAGCATGAAAGGATGCTGAATTTTGTCAAATGCGTTCTCAGCATCTAATGAGATGACCATGTAATTTTTTTCTTTGAGATTGTTTATGTAGTGGATTACATTGATGGATTTCCTTATATTGAACCATCCCTGCATCCCTGGGATGAAGCCTACTTGATCTTAGTGAATGATCGTTTTGATGTGTTCTTGGATTCGGTTGGCAAGAATTGTATTGGGTATTTTTGCATCGATATTCATAAGAGAGATTGGCCTGAGATTCTCTTTCTTTGTCGGATCTTTGTGTGATTTTGATATTAGTGTAATTGTGGCTTCATAGAATGAGTTGGGTAGTGTTCCTTCTGTTTCTATTTTGTAGAACAGTTTGAAGAGCATTGGTGTTAGTTCTTCTTTGAAGGTCTGATAGAATTCTGCACTAAAACCATCTGGACCTGTGCTTTTTTTGGTTGGAAGACTTCCAATGTCAACTTCTATTTCTTCAGGGGTTATAGGACGGTTTAGATGGTCTATTTGATCCTGATTTAATTTTGGTACTTGGTATCTGTCAAGGAAATTGTCCATTTCCTCAAGATTTTCTAGTTGTGTTGAATACAGGTTTTTGCAGTAGGATCTGATGATTTTTTGAATTTCCTCAGTTTCTGTTGTTATCTCTCCCTTTTCGTTTCTGATTTTATTAATTTGGATACTATCTCTGTGCTCTCTGGTTAGTCTGGCTAAGGGCTTATCTATCTTGTTGATTTTCTCATAGAACCAACTCCTCGTTTTGTTGATTCTTTGTATGGTTTTATTTGTTTCTACTTGATTGATTTCAGCCCTGAGTTTGATGATTTCCTGCCTTCTACTCCTCTTTGGTGTATTTGCTTCTTTTTGTTCCAGGGCTTTCAGGTGTGCCATTAAGCTGTTAGTGTATGCTGTCTCCAGTTTCTTTTTGGCGGCACTCAGGGCTATGAATTTTCCTCTTAGCACTGCTTTCATTGTGTCCCATAAATTAGGGTATGTTGTGCCTTCATTTTCATTAACTTTCAAAAAGTCTTTGATTTCTTTCTTTATTTCCACCTTGACCAAGTTATCATTGAGTAGAGCATTGTTCAGCCTCCATGTGTACGTGGGTTTTCTTTTGTTTTTGTTGCCATTGAAGACCACCCTTATTCCATAGTGATCTGATAGGAGGCATGGGGTTATTTCTATCTTCTTGTATCTGTTGAGGTCTGATTTGTGGCCAATTATATGGTCAATTTTGGAGAAGGTACCATGAGGAGCTGAGAAGAAGGTGTATTCTTTAGCTCTAGGATGAAATGTTCTATATATATCAGTTAGTTCCATTTGGTCCAAGGCTTCAATTAGATTCACTGTGTCCCTGTTTAGTTTCTGCTTTCCTGAACGATCCATTTCAGAGAGCGGCGTGTTGAAGTCACCCACTATTATTGTGTGCGGTGCGATGTGTGCTTTGAGTTTTAGTAAAGTGTCTTTTACGAATGAGGGTGCCCCTGCATTTGGAGCATAGATATTCAGAATTGAGAGTTCTTGATGGTGGATTTTTCCCTTGATCAGTATGTAGTGTCCTTCTGTGTCTTTTTTGATGACTTTAGGTTGAAAATCAATTTTATCTGATATTAGGATGGCTACTCCACCTTGTTTCTTGGGGCCATTTGCTTGTAAAATTGTTTTCCAGCCTTTTACTCTGAGGTAGTGTTTGTCTTTGACACTGAGGTGCGTTTCCTGCATGCAGCAAAATGCTGGGTCCTGTTTACATATCCAGTCTGCTAGTCTATGTCTTTTAATTGGGGAATTGAGACCATTGATATTAAGAGAGATTAAGGCATAGTGATTATTGCCATCTGCCATTCTTGACGCTATCTTTATGTTTGAGTGGTTATCTACTTTTGGGTTTGATTCAAGAAGGTTATTATCTCATTTTTTCCAGGGTGTTGTTTCTCTCCCTGTATTGGAGGTTTCCACCTATTATCCGTTGCAGGGCTGGATTTGTGGAAAGATATTGTGAAAATTTGGTTTTATCATGGAATATCTTGGTCTCTCCATCTATGGTGATTGAGAGTTTTGCTGGGTATAGTAGTCTAGGCTGGCATTTGTGCTGTCTTAGTGTCTGCATGAGATCTGCCCAGGATCTTCTGGCTTTCATAGTCTCTGGTGAGAAGTCTGATGTGATTCGGATAGGTCTTCCTTTGTATGTTACTTGGCCCTTTTCTCTTACTGCTTTTAGTATTCTTTCTTTGTTTAGAACATTTGGTGTTTTGATTATTATGTGACGGGAGGTATTTCTGTGTTGGTCCAGTCTGTTTGGAGTTCTGTAGGCTTCTTGTACGTTCATCGGCATCTCTCTCTTTAAGTTAGGGAAGTTTTCCTCCATAATTTTGTTGAAGATGTTTACTGGCCCTTTAAGTTGCAAATCTTCACTCTCATCTATACCTATAATCCTTAGGTTTGGTCTTCTCATTGTGTCCTGGATTTCCTGGATGTTTTGCTTTACACGTTTTTTGCATTTTGCATTTTCTTTGACTGTTGAGTCGATGCTTTCTATGGAATCTTCAGCACCTGAGATCCTTTCTTCCATCTCTTGTATTCTATTGTTGATGTTTGCATCTATGACTCCTGATTTCTTCCCAAGGTTTTCTATCTCCAAAGTTGTCTCCCTTTGTGATTTCTTAGTTGTTTCTACTTCCTTTTTTAGTTCCTGGATGGATTTGCTGAGATCCTTCACTTGTTTGCTTGTATTTTCCTGTATTTCTTTAAGGTATTTTTGCATTGCCTCTTTCAGGATTTCTTCCTGATGACCCACGTTCTCCTGCATTGCTCTGAGTGATTTTTGTGTTTCCTCCTCATGGGAATCCATCTGTTGATCCATTGTCTCCTGCATTTCTTTAAGCAGTTCTCGTGTTTCCTTTGTAAGGGCATCTAACCGTTGATTCATTTCTTTAAGCAATTTTTGTGTTGCCTCCTTATGGGCATCCATCTGTTGACCCATATTCTTCTGCATTTCTTTATGCCAATTTTGTGATTCCTTTGTGAGTGCATCTACCCGTTGATTCACCTCGTTAAGCGATTTTTGTGTTGTCTCCTTGTGCGCCTCCATCTTTTGATCCATGTTCTCCTGCATTTCTCTAAGCGATTTTTGTGTTTCCTTTGTAAGGGCTTCTAACCGTTGATTCATGGTCTCCTGTAACTCTTTAGGAGATTTATTTGTGTCCTTCTTGTGATCCTCTAATAGGATCATGAGAAGTGATTTTAAATCCAGATCTTGTCTTTCGGGTGTGGTGGGGTATCCAGGACTTGCTGCTGTTGGAGAGTTGGGTTCAGATGGTCCCACATTACTTTGATTTCTGTTATTAACATTCCTACGTTTGCCTTTTGCCATCTGGATACCTCTGGTGTTAGTTGGTCCTGTTGCCACTGGCTGTTGGTTGGACCTCCTGTGAGCCT
Organism: Tokudaia tokunoshimensis; assembly: GCA_036184795.1. Lineage (NCBI taxonomy): Eukaryota > Metazoa > Chordata > Mammalia > Rodentia > Muridae > Tokudaia > Tokudaia tokunoshimensis. The sequence continues at coordinate 42,933,098 of BTHU01000023.1, forward strand.
GCAAAGCTATTTCTGCCCCCCCCCTGGATTACCAGGATTCCCCTGGCACCGATTTCTGGGGCCTGCCTGCTCCTGAGTGACTTTGGAGCCCTAATGTGCCTTGCCCCAAGTGATCTTATATTGGGGAGGCCTTGCACATCTAAAGGCTCAGCCTAGTGGATTCCTGGAGCAGAGGTCGCCAAAGGGAGGCTGGTAGGCTCCTGCCCTGTGCAGGGGTGTGTGATCTCTCCTAGGGGGGGTAGGGGGCGTCCCTCTGCCAGGCAGAAGTCCCACAGCAGAGCTAGCAAGCTGGTTACTGCAGATCTGCCCAGCACTTGGGAGCTGCACACACACAAGCTGCCTGAGACCCAAGCGATATTAAGCCTGTCTGTCTCAGAACCTGGCTGTCCCAACTTCCCAGTCACTGGAGCAAAGATGGCGGAGTGCACTCTGCACTCTCCGTGGAGCTTCTCACCCTGCAGACGCGATGGCCTGTAGATCTGGCACCCAGACGACCACAGAGCTGACCCGTTCTAGGTCGCAGATGGAAGCCCCAACAGGCCGTGTCCCAAGTGATGTTATATTGGGGATAGAGCCTGGGTATCTGTTGCTTCAGTGCAGTCTGCGGGAACAGAGGTCGCGGAAGGAAAGCTGGTAGGCTCCCGCCCAGTGCGGGGTCCCTCTGCCAGGCAGAAGTCCCACAGCAGAGCTTGTGCGCTGGTTACTGCAGATCAGCCCTGCACTTGGGAGCCGCATACACACAAGCCGCTAGAGACCCAAGCGATATTATCGAATTCATTGTTTTTCATTGCAGAGTAGTATTCCATTGTGTAAATGTACCACATCTTCTGAATCCATTCCTCTGTTGTGGGACATCTGGGTTCTTCCTCCAGATTTTCTAGTTGTGTTGAATACATGCTTTTGTATAAGGATCTGATGATTTTTTGAATTTCCTCAGTTTCTGTTGTTATCTCTCCCTTTTCGTTTCTGATTTTGTTAATTTGGATACTGTCTCTGTGCCCTCTGGTTAGTCTGGCTAAGGGCTTATCTATCTTGTTGATTTTCTCAAAGAACCAACTCCTAGTTTTGTTGATTCTTTGTATGGTTTTGTTTGTTTCTATTTGATTGGTTTCAGCCCTGAGTTTGATGATTTCTTGCCTTCTACTCCTCTTGAGTGTATTTGCTTCTTTCTGTTCCAGGGCTTTCAGGTGTGCCATTAAGCTGCTAGTGTATGCTGTCTCCCATTTCTTTTTGGAGGCACTCAGGGCTATGAATTTTCCTCTTAGCACTGCTTTCATTGTGTCCCATAAATTCGGGTATGTTGTGCCTTCATTTTCATTAAATTTTAAAAAGTCTTTGCTTTCTTTCTTTATTTCCTCCTTGTTCAATATCACTGAGTAGAGCATTGTTCAGCTTCCATGTGTATGTGGGCTTTCTGTTGTTTTTGTTGTTATTGAAGACCACCCTTATTCCATAGTTATCTGATAGGAGGCATGGGATTAGTTCGATCTTCTTATATCTGTTGAGGTCTGTTTTGTGACCAATTATATGGTCGATTTTGGAGAAGGTACCATGAGGTGCTGAGAAGAAGGTATATTCTTTTGATTTAGGATGAAATGTTTTGTATATAACTGTTAGTTCCATTTGGTCCAAGGCTTCAATTAGTTTCACTGTGTCCCTGTTTATTTTCTGTTTTCCTGAACGATCCATTTCAGAGAGTGGGGTGTTGAAGTCACCCACTATTATTGTGTGAGATGCGATGTGTGCTTTGAGCTTTAGTAAAGTTTCTTTTATGAATGAGGGTGCCCTTGCAACTGGAGCATAGATGTTCAGAATTGAGAGTTCTTCTTGGTGGATTTTTCCTTTGACCAGTATGTAGTTTCCTTTGGTGTCTTTTTTGATGAATTTAGGTTGAAAGTCAATATTATCTGATATTAGGATGGCTACTCTGGCTCTTTTCCTGGGATGATTTCCTTGTAAGAATGTTTTCTAGCCTTTTACTCTGAGGTAGTGTTTGTCTTTTATACTGAGGTGCATTTCCTGCATGCAGCAAATGCTGGGTCCTGTTTATGTATCTAGTCTGTTAGTTTATGTCTTTTTATTGGGGAGTTGAGACCATTGATATTAAGAGAGATTAAGACATAGTGATTATTGCCACCTGCTATTCTTGATGCTATCTTTATGTTCATTAGCTCAGTATAATTTTATGATAATACACTGATTATATTAGAATAATAGGTTTTCTTATATTTCCATATAGGTATGTAATATTCTGATCATACTCACACACTTTACCACTTTTTATTTTCTACTTTGACCCGTAGGAATTTTTGTTCTCATGGCTACAACACTGATTTACTTTTTATATTGTTATTCTACTAATTTTCACATATGAGAGAAATAATAAATACTATGATTTGAGCTAATTTCACTTATCATCATGAACTTAGATGCTTTCCATTTAATATGCATGAAAAAATATATTTATCTTTATAGAAGAATAAATATATTTTGCATATAAACAGTATATTTTCTTTTCTTCTTCCTTCAGTCATGGCACCTAGGTTATTCCATAATTTGGATATTGAGAAAACTGCTGTGATAAATATGAATGGGATATTTTTGGAGTAACTTGCCTATATTGATTTTGAATAAACTCAAGAACTAAAGAGGTAGATTATATAGTGTGATTCTTCTGTTGTCTGTTGAGGAATCTCCTCCAGTTATTCTACCAGTACAGCTTATTACTGGCAGAGAATAACGGTTCTTCTATACCTGCTTTGTTTAGCCAGAATTCATTGCTATTTACATTATAACAATAGCTATATGAGTGGGATAAGATGTGACCTTCATGTAAGTATGATTATCTATATTATTTCTCCAGTCCTCTCCAAGGTAATCTTAATGCTTTACATCTTCCAAATATCATTCTCTTCTCTGCATCCAAAGTGATTATCATAAATATAAGAATAATAACTATTTTTCTAATTAACAATATCAGGTTTGGGTCCCATTTCTGGAACAGATATTGAATCTAAAAAAAATGTGTCTGCTTACTCATATAACATTTGCACAGGCATATCATGAAGGCAGGTCATTATTATAACTTCCATGGCATTTTAGCTATGTAATATTCATGATTACTTTCCACCTTTGCTAGCCTTTATAGCCACTTCTAGCACTGTGCACACTAGTCAGTAGGCATGAAGCTGTCAGTTGAGTAACAGATAGATTTCTTCATGTTTTATGCTATAATAATGTTGTGTTTTCTGAAATCTGATCTTACCATTGGCCTCCTGGTTTTTTCTGATTTCTTGTTATTATGAATAGAATGTCAATGAACTCAAATTAGCAAGTGTCTCTTTGGCAAGGCAGAGAGTCCTTTGAGTATATGCCAAAGATTGTTACAGATATATCATTTGAAACTTGGATCCATAACTCTGTTGTTTTCTGTAATGATCTTTATATTGTGAAGTTAATGATAATTTATTGACAAAAATATGACCAATATGAACTAAGAATGTATTTAGGGATTGTGCTGTTATAGGCTCTTCTCCAAAATCTTTAACTTTACTAAACCTGGGTAGTTGGCTTGGTTTTCAGAACCAGACATGATGTCTTACTTGAAGAGCAGGTATTAAATCCAAATAGAGAGAAACTGGTTACTCGCAAGATATGCATGTCACTACTGTTCTCTTAAGGTAATTGTACTATGCTGGTTGTTGTTATTGTTCATCGGTATCATGGGTAGGACTCTGGATTGCTTCTCTCCTTTGGAAATATCCACAAGGCATTTTAGTACCATAAAAGCTAGTCCTCAAGATGGAGACATTCAGGTCAATCCCAGCTCAGAGGTCTCAGAACTCTGCCTCTGAGGTACATGGTGTCTTCAGCAATGGGAGCCTACCTTCCACCTCTGAGGTGCAAAACAAGGGCAACAGCAATAGCCCTTAGTACTTTGTGTGTCTCTTGGACAACTCTGATCAGCTCTCAAAAGAAACCTTCTACCACATCAGGAGGTTTCAGCACTAAGCCTCACATGACCGTTAATTTTAACTGCATTTCCCTGTATTCCTTCCTTCCCCCGACTCTTTCTTTTCCCATTTGACTCTATGATTCCAGTCACCCCCCAATTCATGTATATCTCTCTGTTCCATTGCCTTGCCTATGAATATTTATTTGTTCCCCAATGGTCCCTTACTCTATAATTATTCTTGGTGGTTTTACAGATTGTAGCTTGGTTATCATTGACATAACAACTAATACTCAGACATAAAAACATACCACATTTGTCTTCCTGTATCTGGGTTGCAGTACTCAGAATGTCCTTTTCTAGTTCCACACATTTACTTGAGGAAATCATGATTTCATTTTTTAACATCTAAGTAATACTCTAATGTGTAAATGTGCTACATTTTCTTTATCTATACTTCTGTTGAGGAACATCTAGGTTATTTCTGATTTATGGATACTATGTAGAGCAGCAATGAACACTGTTGAGTAAGTGTTCTCTGTGGAAGCATGAAGCATCCTTTGGGTATCTGGACAAGAGTGATATAGCTGGATAATGCCAGGACATGGGTGCAGGAGTGAGTGGGTTTGTGAGCAGGGAGAGGGCATGGGATAGGGTGTTTTGAGAGGGGAAACCAGCAAAGGGGATAACATTTGAAATGTAAATAAAGAAAATATAGCTAGGCAGTGGTTGCGCATGCTTTTAAACCCAGCATTTGGGAGGCAGGGGCAGGCAGATTTCTGAGTTTGAGACCAGCTTGGTGTACAGAGTAAGTTCCAGGACAGGCAGGGCTATACAGATATACAGAGAAACCCTGCCTCAAAAAACAAAAAAACAGGAAAGAAAGAAAAAGGAAATATCTAATTAAAAAAGATATGTTTCTTGAATACAGCAGAAGGGTGGATGCTGTTTTCATATCTATTCTGTTAGTCTGTTTCCTTATATTGGGTAATTAAGACTAATAAATTTGAGGGATTTCAAAGAATAGTATTTGTCAACTCCTGTTACTTTGCTTTTGTGTGTGTGTGTGTGTCTTTTAATTTACTATTCTTGAATTATATATTGCTTGTGTTTTCTTGGGTGTGGTGAACCTCCTCAGTTTAGAATTCCTTTAAGTGCCTTTGTAGAGCTGCATTGTAGTTAGATACTTACATTGTAGTTAATGCTTACATTTGATGTTTTTCAGAGAATAGTTTATTTCTACATCTATTGTGATTGAAATTTTTGATCAACACAGTAGTCTAAGTAGTCACCTGTAGTCTCTTAAAGTCCATAGAACATCTATCCTTGCCCTTCTAGCTTTTAAAGTATCCACTGCACAGTCATCTGTTATTCTACTAGGTCTGCCTTTATATGGTGCTTTGTATTTTTCCCTTGTAGATTTTAATATTTTTTTCTGTTCTGTGCTTTTCATGTTTTAATTATTTTTTCCAAGTTAAATTTCTTGTCTCCCCTGTCTATTTAGTGTTGTGTATGCTTCTTGTACCTTTAGAGGTGTTTCCTTCTTAGTTTAGGAAAAGTTTCTCCATTGATTCTCGGAAAATATTATCTGGACCTTTGGCCTGGATTTCTTTTCCTTCCTCTATTCCTATTATATTTAGATTTCGTCTTTTCAAAATATGTCAGATTCCCTTAAGTTTTTGTGCCAGGATTTTTGTACCAGGATTTTTTATTTAGATTTAATACTTTCTTTGACCAAGGTATCTTTGTCTTCTATCATGTCATCAATACCTAAGATTCTCCATTCCTTCTATAATACTCTGTTATTGAGCCTTGCCTCTGAGTTTCAACTTCAAGTTTCTAAATTTTTTATTTCCAATTTCCCTCCTTTAAATTTCCTTTATTGATATAATTTCTATTTTCAGGTCTTCATTACCACCATTTTTGTTGTTATACATTTCTTTTAAGGATTTGTTCATTTCTTCTTTAAGGACTTCTATCATATTCATAAAGGCTATTTAAAGTCTTTGTCTTGTGCTTCAGCTGTATTACCCTCCTTAGGACCTACTCTTTTAGATCTGTAGTGGTGACATATTGACCTGGATGATGATATTGATAGTATCTTTACACTGACATCTAAGTTTCTGGGTTTGTGAAGATTGTAATTCTTGCTGGTGATATCTGGCCTTTCCTTTTTTGGTGGGTGTTTTTATCCAAGGGTTTTGTTGCCTTCTACGTTTCTTATGAAAGTATGATGGCCCTGTGTGGCCTGATAGGAAATTCTTCTGGGTTCCTGGTAGTTGTGGCCATTGGGGGTTCCACGTAAAATATGTTACTAGTTATATGGAGCAGACAATAAAGATAGGCAAGGGTTAGTAGCTTGAGGGAGTCCACAAAAGGGAGGAAATCAGTCTGTGGCACTATGATTTGCTTTCTTTGCTGGGAACAGGGGCAAACCATAAGGACAGGCCACAACAGGCAGTATTCTATAGAGCTAGGCATGAGATTGGATGTTGAATATGGAGGAGGGGAGCAAAAATGAAGATCCGAAGCTTGCTAACCCTGCTTTGTTGGCCTACATGCTTCACTGTCAAGAAAGGCTGAAAGGGTTCAGAGGGAATGCCTGTTGGTGTTAATAAGCTAGGGTATCAGAATGAGTTCGGACAAAGATTGGAGGAAAAATTTCTGTGGGTTTCACTGGAGATGGAGTCAGGGAGGAAGGCAAGGTTATAGCAAGTAATCTCATATACAGCTATTTATGAAACAGGGATTTGATTTGGAAGGTAGGAGGGAGAGGTGAAGATATGTAGTTATTTGAATCGTTGGCTTGCAATTCTGGAGTGTTCCCAGTAAATGCATGCTGATTTTGTAGACCATAATAATGAGATGAATAGGAGGAAGGAAGATTGGAGGAAAAGGTATACATGATCCTTTATATGTGTGTTCAGAAAGCTAGGGTATAATATGTGAAGGGAAGACTTCAGTAGGTATTCTGCTACACAGGTGAGGATGAGGATGGACTTGGAGGACAGAAGTGAAAGGTGAATGTCTGCAGTTACCTTGTCTTCTTTCCTAGTTTGAGTCTCTTAAGCATTTTTTTAATCTCATGAAGTTCACAGAATCAGACAACACTTTCCTTATCAAAACATGCTCCAAATGTAGTAAGAAGGAACTAGATCTTTGAAGATACTAACTTCCCATATAGACTCACAACAATAAACACTATCTGTAAGTTGGTGCCTCTCAAATTTTTATGTCAGCTCAGAACAACCTACTCAATTAAAATCTTTGGTATAGGTAGATTCATACTCAAAAACATCTCAAAACTGACCAGATTAATACCAGACTCTCCTTTAGTAGTACTTTATATTTCAGAATGTTGTAAGTATGTTTCCACATGCCTTAGAGATTAACACCACAGAGTAAAATTCAGTTTTCTCATGTTTTATACCCTATTTGTTCTCATAAAATCACCCACAACCCCTCTTAGCTAAATTATTAAATCTTATGTCTGCTTATAAAAATGTTACATGTTGCAATTTTCATGTTTGAAGATATATATATCATAATCAATAGTTATAATATACCTAATTACTACAGTTTCTTAATTCAATATAAGATATTATGTGTTTCTAAAATAATTTCCTCAAATATATTGATTTTTTTTTTTTTTTTTTTTTTGGTTTTTCGAGACAGGGTTTCTCTGTGTAGCCCTGGCTGTCCTGGAACTCACTTTGTGGACCAGGCTGGCCTCGAACTCAGAAGTCTTCCTGCCTCTGCCTCCCAAGTGCTAGGATTAAAGGCATGCGCCACCACCGCCCAGCCCTCAAATATATTGAAAACTCCAAAATTAAAACCATCAAACAAACAAACAAACAAACAAAAACCCCTATCTGGTTGTCTGCATTTTTGGTTATAACTCATTCTACTCTCTGCCAAATATAAATTAATTATGATAATATAACATCAGGAAAGATAATTTTCAGTTTATTTTCTTCACTTGTAGAAATGATAAATATACTGACAGGCAGGGAGTACCATATATTTGCAATTCAGTCTTTCTTACAAAGATGTCTCATGTGACTAAAGATAAAGGATTTTCAGTCATGTTTGATGTAAACCCCTATTAATTAAATCAATATTTTAAAAATCAAATGAGAATAAGTCAATCTTATATAATTTTTATTCATTTCATTTTGTTTAATTTTTCTAGCACTTTCAAAGGCTTCCTTATATATGCAGCTTACAAGATGCAATTTATTTCTTTGGAATTTTAGCAGCCCTTCTTTACTTGCCTTAAGTTCCTTGTTTATGTGCTAATAAGCTGTGAAAAGGCCAACTAGAAGATAAATAAGACCTTCAGATAATCCATACTCTGATAAACTGTCCCCATGTTAATTGGCAGTTGATAGTTCTTTTACGACTGAGGAAAAAATAAGCAAATTTGGCCAAGTGCATGGAAAACACAAGTTAATAAAATTATAAAAGAAGTTTACAGGGCAATTGCAATCCTTTCACACAAATGTCATTTGTACGCCTTCAGGCTTAGGCATGATTTGATTATCAGGAAAAGTTTTATAGGTCAGATTATGTTGTGTCCTAGCATTTGTAAATCACAACATTCTAAATATAGTAGTTACTATTTCTCTTCTGTCTAAATTTGATTTCCTTTTCTGGATTTGCTTTTGCACAAACCAGAACAAACATATATCTCTCTGTCATTTTATGCTTAATCTGTATGACACTGCCAATGTGTTAAGATTTTAAGTTGCTATCTATTTAATATTTGAACTCTAATTTATTCTAGTAATTTACAAATGTTGTATTAATTTACTTTCCTCCTTTATAAAATATGTAATCATCCCATTGCTTAAAATACTTTGAAGAATAGAATGAATATTTATTTTGCAGTATATTTTCAAGGATAATATTAATCAAGAAATAGAACTGATTCAAATTAAGATATATTTTAAAACTATAGTTACACCTTTTAAAAGACATGATTTAACTCCCTATGGAAGCAGAGACAGAAATCCTGTGTATTTCTAATTTTATTTTTCAAGGTAGATTACATTACTTAAAGTAGGCAAAGTAGCACATTTTAAATTTTGACATATATTTCAGGTATGTTTATTTATTAAGAAAAATTCTAGTGATATTATTGGTATTTGATTTACACTGTCATCATTTTATATACCAATTAAAAATTTTTAATAAATGAGTAAATTTAAGATCATTATGCTAAAGGAGCTCACTCATAATGTCTTTAAAAAAATCCTCATATGAACCAGCTACTATTGAGAATGCTAAAGCTCTACAATAAACCCTTTATACAATAACTTAAAAAACTATACATAGAAGGGTATGTGGATTAGAGACTATGGATGAATCAATGAATACTATTAACCATTGTGGGACTTTGATTGAGAAAATCACTACATCACCCAATTATGGCACATTATTGTATTTTGATTTGGGTGGTATTATTTCATGAACTTAGCAATCTCTGAGAAATAAATCTTCCTGTTGAGTTTGTAAAATAATGTTTATTAAACAGTTTAATTTAAAGGCTTCCTTGTGAGCGATACTGTGTCCTGCACTCATCTCTGTTTTTATTAGCTCTATGATCTTGGGCATGAATCTAACCTCTATCAAACAGGATTCTATAATGTGAAATGTAGACAGTTATTACTTCTTGTGTTATGATGTTAAATTAGATGATTTAATGACATAGATACACATCTTACCAATAATAAACATTTGAGGCATTTTATCTCTACTCTAGCTGTAAATTTTATAGATATGATGAGCATAAAATGAACATTACAGAGTGGAGTGTAGTCTATAGAGAAATAACCAAGAAAGTAGACAATTAACTCATTAATGTATTATAATATTTATTCATATTAGTAATTGAGAGAGCTTATCAATTTAAATTTTTAACAGTATATCTTTTACACAAATGAGAACAAACAAAATATTCCATTACAATTAAACGCAATATTCGTATATGTTGTCCTGTATCATTTAATTTTAAATAAAATCTCAATGTATATTTGATAAAATATGATTAAAAATACCCAAGACACAATTCACATATCAATAGATTTCCTAGAAGATGGAAGGAGAGACCCCCGGTCCTGGAAAGACTGGATGTAGGGGAACTCCAGGACAGAGAAACGAGAGGGGGTTGAATGGGGAAAAGAGGGAGGGAAGGGGGCTTATGGGACTTTCGGGGAGGGAGGAAACAGGAAAAGGGAAATGATTTGGAATATAAATAGAAAAAATACAGAAAATAAAAAAAATGATTAAAAGCAACTTAAGGAAGACTATTTTGCTTCACAGTTTCTAAGGGCTATCTATAATAATGAGAACACAGGGCTTCAGGAGCAAGAATTTAGAGTTTACATTTTAACTGCATATTGGAATCAAAAAGAGCAAACTGAAAGTAGGACAAGACTATAATCTCCTAAACTCCTTCCCTCAGTTCCATAATGTTCTCAAAAATAGTACCACCCATCAAGGACTGAGTGTTCAAATATGTGTTCAATGTATGAGTGTATGGAAGAAATTTTCTAATCAGTCCATGACAGTGAATAATTATTCGGTGTAAATGCAAATGTTTTATACTTTTAAATCTGTTATCTATTGATAGGCACTTAGGCCGACTATATCTTAGCCATCATGAAAAATCCTACAATACACATGGCAGTACCAAGATCTCTTCTGCACTTTGATTTCATGTTTTCAGATCATTTTATAAGTCTATAGTACTTTCTATTGTGAATTAGAGGTTCTCACTATGATTGGGCAGCAATAGGCCTCTCCCTTGTTTGTTGTCAGCATCCAAGTCTTGATCCATTTCACTTCCCACAATTAACAGATTTATAAATTATATTACCTTAAATTACTGAATGTTAAAGTATGTTTTGTGAAAAAAGTGGAAGCAATGTAGGGAAACTTTTTTTTTTTGTATCTTCTTTTTTTTATTTTTATTTTTTGTATCTTCAAAGAATAGTTCTAGCTTTCTCATATCAAAGAAGGTAAAAAAATGAGTTGCATTTTTTCATTTTAAAAATATCAATCATCACAAATATATTCCATTTTATAAGGTATCTTTGAGTGCTGTCTTTTAACTCTAATATTTCCAGAAGCAGTAAAATTAATCTTGTCTTTCAAGGCAAAGATTCTCTGTTAACATTGATCTAGAAAAGATGCACAATTTCTGAGCAAGCCATTCCATGGAAACAGCATTCCACATTGTATTTTCATTATGAATTACACATCAACAAGCACTGTGAAACTAAACAATTTATTTCAGTGTAAAATATATTCAGTGAATGATTTCATTTAGGTTTTATGTTTTGAATCTTAGTCTAAATATAAAGTAAGAGATGCAATTTTAGAACATGTATTTTCTGTGACAGTGTCACCATTTTATTTCCCTGTTTATGATTACATGTCCTCATTTTATACTGTATTTGTTTATATACTTAAATCTTGTAAATATCTTTTATGAATTAGGAACAACTCGTCTAGCTATTAATCTTTATGACATTTGAGTCATTTATTTGGAAATCTGAAATGAAAAACTAAAAGAAGAGGTAGAAACCTGACCAAACTTCTTATACTTTCCTTTCATCTATTATAGTAAGATTTTACACTTTCTTTTAAAGTTTCAGAGCCTTAAGATCAAAACCTTTAATTGACTATGAGACTCTTGACATACAAAGCTTAAAGCATGCTTTATATCTTAGGGGCAGATAAAAATAAGAAAATAACTTCCTACTGCCTTTAGCTGACTCCATTCATAGGTCATCTGGAATACCTTCACCAATAGGGAAGACAAGTTTTATTACTTTCCTTGAGGCACAGGACAGAATTTTGGGACTAATAACGAAATCTAGTAGACTTCATAAAGCTTGATATCATTAGTTTCTTTCTTACAAATGCCAAATTCTAACAGCCTGAAATATAAGATCTCTTTTGTTGAAGTAAATTAGGAAACAAAGAGTATAGCAATAAATCCACAAGTACAATAAATAGAAACAACATGCTTTTTATGTTCTTTGTTCAAATAAAAAAATACTATGACTTTAGCCGAATTTTATGAGGCAAAGTGTCCTTATATTAACACAAAATTAAAAATTATGATATGTTATTTCATTTAATAAAGATCTATCATTTTATTTTTAGATTTTATTATTATTATCCTCATCATTAGTGTGTGTTTGTGTTTGTGTGTATGATGTGTGTTTTTGAGTATAGGTGTATACATGCTATACTGCAGGTGTGGGAGCCTGAGGAGAAATTTCAGTGGTCAGTCTTGTCTTACAATATTTTGAGGCAGTCCCTCTCTCTTGTTCCTATTACGATTCATAAAGCAGAATATTTGGCTCACCTTTTCCAAGACATTTGTTTCTCTGCCTGCCATCTCACTTTGGAAGTGTTGATGTTAGACATGGATGTCACTTCATCTGATTTTTTATGTGGAATCTAAGGAATAAACCCAGGTTGTCACACTTGTTAACTCAGTATTTTTAGAAAGGGAGCCATCCCGCCAGCCGAGTATCTCTTATTTTCTATTATATTTCTGACAGAGACAAAACAATCAGGTAGCCTAATCTAATGGTGTTTGCCTTCTCTCTCCTTGTGAGTCATATTTTCTGAAATGTCATAGCACACCGTTATTAACAAGACAAGCAAAGAATATAGTGGTACTTAAGTGAGTTAGTAACAGGACAAGACAAAAAACTAATATACCTTATGGCCATGGAAACAATTATTGTTTGGTTTCATCAGGGGTTCTGCATTTAACAACACTTTTATAATCTAGATAAATATCTTTTTATTGGTTGTTTTATTTATTTACATTTCTAATCTTATCCCTCTTCCCAGTTTCCCCTCCGCAACCCTCCATCCCATCCCTCTTCCCCCTGCTTCTAATTGAATAAAACGTAATTGTTACCTTTCATTTCTCTATTCTGCCTTCCACTGAATGGGAAAAGATGATGTAAAATATTAATAAAAACTGGATGCATTAACTGTGATCTCCTGAAGTACTCTCTAAGCTAGTTCTAGTTTATCAATTTTCAACGCACCCAAGAATTCTAGAATTAAATAACCACTCCTAGTGTACAGTGCTTTTAAATTTCAGGGCTTGCACTCAGATTTCTATGACTTCAAAATAAAACAGCTTTGAAGTTCCCCCTGTATTGTCACTAGTTTTAAGCATTCTGATGAATTTGAAACATTATTAATTACAGGTATAGATATGGAATTAAGGAGGGAGGTGAGTCTTTAGAGAAAAGTAACATAAGTAGAGTGGGAAAGATTTGGAACACTCGGAAAGAAAGAGGTTCTAGAGAAAAGAGAAAATCAATACTGGGACGTATTTTAGCCTGTACATTTAGGTTAAATGTGGGAAGAAGTTAGGTGACCAGACGACTTCACAGAATTTCCAGTGTGTATACATGTGTGAGTATTTTTTGTATTTATATAAAATATATTTAATATATAGTTAGGTATATATTAAATATATATGTAATTATATATAACAATATATAATCATGTACAAACATAAACTAATTATTATATAACTAGTTATATATATATATATATATATATATATATATATATATATATATATATATATATACACACAAACACACACACACACACACACAGGTCTCCCAATGAATGAATTTGTTAATAAACAAATTGCAAATTAAGGAATGATAGTCAGTACATATATGAACAACCTAAGGTGGCCTCATGGCATATTTTCAGATTAAGGTTGAGGACTTAATGGTAAATGCAAAATGTTCCTTAAGTTGTTCTGCATGGAACTTTATTGGCATTTACTGAGATTGATAAAGCTAGCTAACTTTGAAAATTGACTTACCTCATTAAGAATATGAAAATCAGACAATAGTATCAGAAAATTCCTAATTTTATGGTTAAGAATTTATTCTTAAATATTATATTAATTTTTTTCAAATATATTCTTTATTGAATTTTCAACTCCCACAAACTAAGGTTATTTTTAATATTTTAGGTGGGCCATAGATTTTTCTTCCATTACTGAAACATAGTGATGGGTTAGGTCAGAACCCAGTCTCTTTTACTTTCAGAAATATTTTTCTTAAACTCTGTGTATTTAAATAAGCTTAAATCCTTGCTCATCCAGGAACCCAAAGTCTACTTTGCCTTCTGTTCTGTAATACACTAGGATGTTGCCTTTACATCTCTGATCAAGGTTCAAGGATCAAAAATCACCATGCTTGATTTGGGTATTTGAAAATGATAAAAAAGACAAAGAGGAGACCATTATTCAGTAAATTACCACACATCACAGTTAGCTACAAGCATAGAGAGGAAAAGGTGACTTATTTCCTAGAATGTCTAAAAGACTCCTAAACTTTTTATTAGTATCTGAGACACAGAGCAGAACAGACATTAGAAGAATAACAGTCTTTGCATTGTCCAGGGTTTCTATATATCGTGACTGATACTTTTGATTATAGAACATTTTCTTTAATAGAATTTCAAAACAAATTTAAAATAAAATGCACTCATTTATATACAAACATAAACATAAAATAGATTAGTTTTTTCTTATTAAACAGAAGATACTAATCATATGAAGATGTCTCAGTGAGAAAGTTTTCAGTGAGCAGTATTGTCAAACAAACACCAAAAGCAATAATTGCTTTAATAAAACAGGTAGAATTTGAGTTGTTGACATGTCACATAACTTCTAAGCTTTAATTTTTTTAATTTTTGTTCAACTCCCTTGTCTCAACATTGGAAGATATGTACCTATTCCTATGCCAGTTAGGTAATTTTACTGCTGCCATTCCATCGTCCTACTCTTTCTCATCCTGATATATTGCTATGAAAAAAAAAAAGATGTACTGCACATTAAATTGTTGGCAAGTTAATTGATACTAAGAGGTCAAGAAATAACAACAGCTGTTGTTATTGCTAGTATATATGTAGTCACTGTTATTTTTTGGTTTAATATTGTCATAATGTCAGATTATGTTTTATTTATGTTTTATTCCTAAATCCTCATTAAGACTTAGCATTGAACTATATGTAAGCACTAGTATTTTTTAAAACTAGCTATTTACTGATAGCATTAGAATAAATGCTGTGTACAATGTTCTATGATGGATTATTTTCTCAGGAATCATTTCTACAATCATTTTTATACTTCAATAAAACCCTGGTTTTAAAGTTCCACATTAAACAGAAGGAAATAGGACAAGACTATCTCCTGATACAAATCGTGTTTCCTATGACTTGTTCTTCTAATATTTACTAAAAGTAATACTTGTTTATCGATCCATAATCCTTGAGGTCTAATATAATTCTTCACAAAGGCATAAAAGATTATGCAATATACAAAATTTCATAATGTATGCATTGACTTAGATCATATAAAATAAAATAATTATGACACATGTAAATGGACTGAGAACAAACAATTTCAAAATGTAATAAGGCAACAAGGAAAATATTTTTAACCATGTTAAATATAGTATAGTATTTCATTTTGAGTTTTGAACTTGGGAATAATGCCAAAAAGGACAAGTTTTCCTAATGCTTTGTGGCTTGTTGTTTCTGTTCTCTCTGTATATATGCAGGCACTTGAATATTTGTATCAGTTTGAATAACCAAATGACAGCTTTCTAAAGTATATTTAGTTTTACACATATCTTCTAAAGTCATCTCAAAAGTATATACCTTTTAAATTTTGTCCCTAAATACAATAGTACAATTATCCATAAAGCATAAAATACTTTTAAATATTTAAACAATTTGCACAATGGTAAAATATAGTTTCATTATTGAAATAATAATTCTTTTATAAGTTTATCATTTACAGATAATTATTAGAATATAAGATTTGTAGTTTTTAAAATTTTCTTTCTTTCATTCTTTATTTATTTATTTATTTTGGTTTTTCAAGACAGGGTTTCTCTGTGTAGCCCTGGCTGTCCTGCAACTCACTTTGTAGACCAGGCTGGCCTCGAACTCAGAAATCCTCCTGCCTCTGCCTCCCAAGTGCTGGGATTAAAGACGTGCACCACCACCGCCTGGCCTTTAAAATTTTCAATCAGTTATTGGTTGACTTGAAAACTAAATGCACAAAAAGAACTGACTTAAATTAATACCTATTGTTTTCAGTTTTGTAGGGTCAGTTTTTTTCTACACTAATAATCTGACCCCTGAAATTGGATAATACAGTAGCTTCAGGACTAGGTAAAATTTTAAAGCTGTTATATTTGTAAATACACAAACTTCTTGACAATTATAACATCATTTGTTTCTTATACCATGTTAAACATCATATCAGTGCTTGTTAAACTTGACATATTTTATATTTAGTACTTAGCATTACACTCAATCAAGGTTTCTATTATGCCCTGCAATTTTAGTTAACAAAGCAAATGTGAATTCAAACTTAACAGGCTATGTTGTAGCTTCCATGTTCCTATGGACTGTATTCCTATTAGCATGTGGAAGCACAAAATGAACCCAGTTGTTCGTATTTCACCTCATGCTAAGTATACATTCAAATTCTCTTCATCTTCATTTAACTGATTAAGTTTCAAAAATGACTCTGTATAGTTTTACATTTCTTTTGTGCATCATCAATTTCAGCATAAGTAGTTGGCTTAGGAAAACTGTCTCAGCAATGAAGGTCATGGTCAGTAACCATGATAACTCTTGTTAAATGCAGACGATAGTAGTTGTTGCTGTGATACCTTCATAGGTATTGTACTTGTATCCTCTGTATAAGGGACTGACAAAAGAAGGCCATTTTTATTAGTGAAAAGTATCCAGTTTCATTCTCATAAACCTAAGTACAAGAATGGCTATTTATATAGGATCCCTCAAAGACAAAAATTTCTGTAAGGTTTAGAGCTTAAATGCAGCTCCTTGATATATTGTCCCCTTTCCTCTCAAAATAATCTCCACAGTGTCAAGTCAAAATTAAAGAAACCAGTTGCAAAAAAAGTACTCAAGAGATACTGCTTATTTTCCTGCTCTTCACTCTATTAAATATTTGTCTACAGCTCATACTTCTGGGTGAAACATGTTTCAGGAATTTTCTTCAAATTATAGAAGTACAGTAATCTACTTTTCATGCACTTGATTTAAATAATATACAGAAATTCTGTGTATTTGGGTTTTTGATGTTATTTTTTCCCTTGGTTAACTACACAAAGGTTAGCACCCAGGAGAGCATCCCTGTCATTGTATATCAATTATATAACAGCAGAATCTGCAAAGATATTCCATGTTTAGGAGACATTATTTTGTGTTGTAAATTACCTTGCCTATATTTAGGTGGGAGCAAGTCACTTTCATGCAGCACACTCCAGCCTCTGTAGCAGAATCATTTCAGACAGTATATATCCAATTCATTGCTTTGCTTTTTCTTATGTGCCACTGAACAGAATAGCGACTAAAGCTTATCAGGTCAGTTTGTGATAAACTTCTCCCAGTCACTCACTTCACAGATGACTAGATTCTCTCTTTAAAGTTATGAGTACTTTAAACCACTTTTTTTAGCTTTAGTGTCCTAGCAGATAGTCTAAGAAAACTGTTTGGCATCTTGCTTAATATCAGTCTAATTAACTTGGATAGAGCATAGGTGTCTTATAATATTCCATACTTAAATTGCTGTCTACTGGTATTAAATACATGGTATAAGCAATGTACTGTTGGGATCTTCAGATATGTCTTCGAGGATTTTTTAAGTTACTTTCATACACATTTACAAATAATTACTTGATATTTATTTTAAATATTTTAGAAATATCTCAATTTGTGGCATCTTCAAAGACATTTCAAAAGTATGCATATATGAGTCCAGTAATTTACAAATAAATACACACACACACACACACACACACACACAGACATATATATATATATATATATATATATATATATATATATATATATCCATATATATATATCTATATATATATCCATATATATATATGGGAAAATAACTCATTAATGCCATTTCACAGCATTTAACATTCAATAAAAAGATGATGCACTGCCTCACTCCTTCATGTAATAGAGACAACCTTTAAGAATGTTAATTTGGTGTATATTTCAACAGTCATTTGAGAATTTGTGTGTGTGTCATCTTGAAGTTAAAATACAGGGTTACTATTTTATGTGTTTGATTTACATGATAATATAAGTAGGTATTTCTCACATTTTAAATATTCCTTTCCATTTCTCATTTAATCTATTGAAATAGTTGCAAAACCACTAATTATATAACAGCAAATTTATTTTATTGTTCAGCATTTGGAGGCTTCCAGAGACAAGTCACTTGGCAGTTCATTGATGGAGACCCAAGTAAACCTGGATAGTTACCAAACTGCTTTAGAAGAAGTGCTCTCGTGGCTTCTTTCTGCAGAGGACACATTGCGAGCACAAGGAGAGATTTCAAATGATGTTGAAGAAGTGAAAGAACAGTTTCATGCTCATGAGGTAAAAGAAAACACTGACTTCTGAAGCTAAAGCACATGATTTAAAAGGATGAGTCTTCTTTTTGTCAGTTATTCTGGAAAAAAAGTAAAACAAGTGCAAATATGTTTGGTTATGGGTTAATTTTTGAGATGTTAACAAATTATATTTTTACAAATGATATCTGTAGTTCTGTTTTGGAGAACAAGCCTCTGAGGTATTGCTACTGGCTTTGCAATGACTTGTAGAAGAATAAAAAATACAACATTTTTCTTTGTGTCAGGAAAAACTGATCCCTCATTCAGAAGAACATTCCAGAGCACCTATGTAGCATAATGCATTACAGCTCTAAGGCCTGCCATGAGTTCATATGTGGTCACATATTGAAGGATCCTCAGTGGAAGAGATTTCCTCAGATTATACAGTTGCTCCGATTATTCCTCTCTCCTTCCCCTATTTGAGAAAGATCTTTCATATATCTTTGGAAGACCTGATACAAACTCTGTAACTCAGGTTGGCCCTGACCTAACTGGTGCCTTCATTTTGTTTTGTACTGCGATAATAAGCATGTGTTACTATTTCCTGCTGACATAACCTTTCTACGGGGCTTCCTGTGAGCTGCTTTTTAAATATTCTGCCTGAAAGTGCTCCACATAGTATATTCTACATCACAAATTGTTCTAAGATGATAATATTCTCTAATTCATGTTTAAAATGATGCATAATTCCATGATATAAAAAATAAGATATGCTTACTAAGAATATATATTTAAATCAGACAAAGGTTTAGAATTGCAAGTAATCAAATTCAAACTCCCAATGATTTCCTCAGTTGTTGACTACAATTATTTACTTCTTGTCAGGGGTTCATGATGGATTTGACATCTCATCAAGGACTTGT
This sequence comes from Tokudaia tokunoshimensis, assembly GCA_036184795.1. Classification (NCBI taxonomy): domain Eukaryota; kingdom Metazoa; phylum Chordata; class Mammalia; order Rodentia; family Muridae; genus Tokudaia; species Tokudaia tokunoshimensis. The sequence goes on from BTHU01000023.1 coordinate 42,952,435, forward strand.
TGGTAATGTTCTACAGCTAGGAAGTCGATTAGTTGGAAAAGGAAAATTGTCAGAAGATGAAGAAACTGAAGTGCAAGAACAAATGAATCTCCTAAATTCAAGATGGGAATGTCTCAGGGTAGCTAGCATGGAAAAACAAAGCAAGTAAGTTGTGTGTGTGTGTGTGTGTGTGTGTGTGTGTGTGTGTGCATATTCAACGTATTAACTTATACATACTAGGCAGGTACTTTACTATTGAGCAAAATCTTTGCATTTTTGAGACAGGATGGATCTGGATAAATTTCCAAGTCTATCCTTGGACTTGTTATGAAGCCCAATTTGATCTTGAAATTGCAGTCTTCAGCTTCAAGCTCAAAAGTAGCTAGGGTTTTTTTTTTTTTTTAATTTAATTTTATTTTATTTTTTTAATTTACATTCCAAATCACTTCCCCTTTCCCGTTTCCTCCCTCCCCGAAAGTCCCATAAGCCCCCTTCCCTCCCTCTTTTCTCCGTTCAACCCCCTCTCATTACTCTGTCCTGGCGTTCCCCTACATCCAGTCTTTCCAGGACCAGGGGTCTCTCCTTCCATCTTTTTAGAAATCTATTGATATGCTGATTGTGTCTAGGGTATTCTGAGATTCTGGGTCAATATCCCCTTATCAGTGACTTCATACCATGTGTGATCTTTTGTGATTGGGTTACCTCACTAAGGATGATATTTTCAAGTTCTGACCATTTGCCTAGGAATTTCGTGAATTCATTGTTTTTAATTGCAGAGTAGTATTCCATTGTGTAAATATACCACATCTTCTGAATCCATTCCTCCGTTGAGGGACATCTGGGTTCTTTCCAGCTTCTGGCTATTATAAATAAGGCTGCTATGAATATAGTGGAGCATGTGTCCTTATTGCATGCAGGTAAAGTCTCTGGGTATATGCCCAGGAGTGGTATAGCCGGATCCTCCGGAAGTGTCATGCCCAGTTTTCTGAGGAGCCGCCAGACTGCTTTCCAGAGTGGTTGTACCAGCCTGCAATTCCACCAGCAGTGGAGGAGTGTTCCTCTTTCTCCACATCCTCGCCAACAACTGCTGTCTCCTGTGTTTTTGATCTTAGCCATCCTGACTGGTGTGAGATGGAATCTCAGGGTTGTTTTGATTTGCATTTCCCTAATGACTAAGGATGATGAACATCTCTTTAGGTGCTTCTCAGCCATTAGATATTCTTCAGGTGAGAACTCTTTGTGGAGCTCTGTACCCCATTTTTTAATAGGGTTACTTGCCTCTCTGGAGTTTAACTTCTTGAGTTCTTTGTATATCTTGGATATTTCTGCTGTGGGACTTCTGCCTGGCAGAGGGACGCCCCCTCCCCCCCCAGGAGAGATCACACAGTAGCTAGGGTTTTAAGCGGGAAACTCTATTCACTGCTTCAAGTGAATCCTTATTTGTTTATAATTAATTACAATTTTAGAATGGCATGCTTGAAATTTTAGCCAATTACTAAATGAAAAAAAAAAAAAAAGAGCCGAGCAGTGGTGGCCCATGCCTTTAATCCCAGCACTTGGGAGGCAGAGGCATGCAGATTTCTGAGTTCGAGGGCAGCCTTGTCTACAGAGTGAGTTCCAGGACAGCCAGAGCTATACAGAGAAACCCTGTCTCAAAAAACAAAACAAAACAAAAACAAAAACAAACAAACAAAAAAAAGAGAAGAGGGAAAGAAAGGACATGAATATTCGTAGGGGTGGTGGAGGAGCAATTTTATTGTGGACAGGGGAGCTGAGTCAGAAGCAGAGACAGTTGGGGGAGTTTAGAGTAGATATGATGAAACTGAGCTGTGCCATGTAAGGAAGGGAGAAGGGAGGGGAGGGAAGAACCAGGTGCAGCAGTTAGAAGGCCCAGTGGTACAAAGAGAGCAGGTAACCAAAATGTCTGGATTCTATAGGGAAGAGCAGCTTAGCCCCATGGACTGGAGAGTGCAGGATAAGGGGAGGGGTATGACATCCAGGAAGGCACTGCAAAATCTAGCAACTGAAGGATGCCGGAGAAACCTGGTGACCAGTGTCGAATCTGAGATGTTTAAATAGGTACCCTGGCCATTTGTTAAAGGTTTGAAACCTAAGAATTAGAAAGCCAGGACAGAGGTGATGATGAGCAACATATGGGCATTCCACCTTTTTTTTTGGGGGGGGGGAGTATTTTCTATATTTACATTTCAAATGTTATCCCATTTACCAGTTCCCCTCCTCCCAGAAAACCCCTATCCCATCATCCCTTCCCCTGCTTCTATGAGGGTGTTCCTCCACCCACCCACTCCCACATCCCCACCCTCAATTCCCCTACACTGGGGCATCTATCAAGCCTTCATAGGATCAAGGACCTCTCCTCCATTGATGTCTGACAAGGCCATCCTCTGCTATATATGCAGCTGGAGCCAAGTGAACTCCTTGTTTGATGGCTCTGGGAGTCTGGTTGGTTGATATTGTTGTATTTCTATGTAGTTACTTATGTTTATTTTATGTATGCTAGTGTTTGTATGAGTTTATGTGCACAGGATATTTATTTGATGTTTGTAGAAGGCAGAAGAGGACAACAGAACCACGAAAACTTGAAGAGAACTATAGTTACATATGGTTGTGAGCTGCTATGGGGGCCCTGGGAACTGAACACTAGCTGTCCACAAGAGTAGCAGCAATTACTCTTAATCATTTAGCCATTAGGAACTTCAACTCTTCAAGGAACAACTTAAAAAAACAGACCTGTTTTAGGTTCTCTGTTATTATTTTGATATAATTTAATACTTTTAATATAGATTCTCAATTTAAGGCATGAACTTTTTCTGGAATGTTATGGAAAATTTTTATGTCAGTTGTATAACTATTTTACACTATAGCAACTGAAGTAGAGATGCTAGGTAGGGAGATAGTTATCTACAGATCTAAGCTTTTGTTCCAGCTAATATTGTATGACTTTCTATAAAAGTTAAATTGTGAATGTAGCAGTCATAAAAAATATGAAATCTCATGTGTATAAAATATTTCATTAGTAATGGATGACCAGATAGCTCTCTTCTGAAGGAGAAATAAATAGTCAAAGCATTACTTGTCTCTTTATCAATATGCCCATTGAGAAAAGTTTCTCAATTGTATGTGAAAATACTTATTCAAACACAGATTGGATATTAATCAGTTTAAGAATATGTATTGACTTGTTGAAAAAAAGAGATTTTAAGACATTTCTGAAAATGGCTTATTTCTCACAAAGGTAACAAGCAGATTTCCTCATTCTGGATGTGTTGTTTTGATTTATACTGTTAGGTGTGTGTGTATCCATGTACGACCTAGCAAGACAAGATAGATTTAATTTTAAATGAAAAGAAATGAAGTTCCAACTGTGGATTTGAATACATTAAGCTAAAGAAATTGTGAAAGTGCCTTAAGTTTACTTAACTATTATTTATGCAGATTTACAGCTTTAAAATAGGACTAAGAAACTTATTAGATATGCTGGAAGGATTGTTGTGCCAGTACTAAATTATAGTGTGGCATAAAGGAGTGAGAGAACACATTTTTTTAAGCTCACATTTTTGGAAAGAATAAGTAAGCATAAATTATAAAAGAGAATTTTCACAACTATATCTACATTCTACATCAGAATATACTAGTACGTACACACTTACAACATTTCCCTGTTATTATCATTGCAATTATTTTAACTAACCATAGAAGTGAAAATTACAGCATATTATTTAATTAGTGAGCCAGTTCCACACAAATCTCCACAAGAAAATATTTTTATTCCACGTATTTGCCATCATAAAGTAGAAGACACAGAGCTGTCACATGTTAGTCAGATGTCCACAGTCTTTAGGGTAGGGATTCTATTTGCAATTTTACCTTAGTAGTCTCAAAATAGACTCCCTAAAGAAAAATTCTAGCGCTTGCCTTTCACCATGTGGTTATCTCTGGTGTTAGTTGGTCTTGCCCCTGGCTGGAGCTTGTCACTCCTATGGGTCTGTAAGCCTGTGTCTGTACTCCTGGGAGACCAAATCTCTTCTGGCAGGGTCTGTGCACAGAAGGCTTTTGAGCTGCCTGGTTCCTTGCTGCAGATGGTGGCCGAAAGGGAAGACCCCTGTCCCAGCAGCTCTCCTGATCTTATTCCCTGTGCCATCCTAGCTGTACCCCTCCAGAGAAGGTAGAGATCTCACCTCTACACTCAGAAGTGAAATCACTGCTGGGAGATCACTCTCTCCTGGTGGGCTAAGCTACTACACCCAGCAAAACTCTCAATTACCATAGATGGAGAAAACAAGATATTCCATAATAAAACCAAATTTGCACAATATCTTTCCACAAATCCAGCCCTACAAATAGGATAATAGATGGAAAATGCCAACACGAGGAGGGAAACTACATCCTAGAAAAAGCAAGAAATTAATCTTTTTCCAACAAACCCAAAAGAAAGTAACCACACAAACATAAAAAGAACATCAAAAATAACAGGAAGCAACAATCACTATTCCTTAATATCTTATAACATCAATGAACTCAATTCCCCAACAAAAAAACATAGTCTAACAGAAATATTTTTCATGTAAATCTTCAATTTTATCAGAAAATGTTTGTGATTCCTCTTTCAATTTAGTAATGATTTTATGTCTACCATTTTAATTGTATTATTTTCCATGATAATCTTTAATTTTAACATTTTTTCTATATATTTCTTCAATTTTATCAGAAATATTTACTATGTAAATCTTCAATTTTGTCAGAAAATGTTTATAATTCCACTTTCAATCAATTTAGGAATATTTCTATGCCTATCATTTTATCAGTATAATTGTCCATGATAATCTTCAATTTTAAAATTATTCTATATTTTTCTTCAATTTTATCAGAAATATTTTCCATGTAAATCTTCAATTTTATCAGACAATGTCTATAATTTTACTTTCAATCAACTTAGGAGCAATTTTATTCCTTCCATTTTATCTGTATAATTTTCCATGAAATAGTCAGTTTTAACATGTTTTTCTATATATTTCTTGAATTTTATCGGAAATACTTTCCTTGTAGATCTTCAATTTTATCAGAAAATGTTTATAATTCCACTTTCAAAAAACTTAGGAATATTTTTGTGCCTACCATTTTATCTGGATAATTTTTCCATGAAATACTCAGTCTTAACATGTTTTTTATATATTTCTTCAATTTTATCAGAGATATTTTCCATGTAAATCTTCAATTTTGTCAGAAAATGTTTATAATTTCACTTTCAATCAACTTAGAAATATTTTATACCTACCATTTTATCTATATAATTTTCCATGATAATCTGCAATTTTAATGTATTTCCATATTTTTTTCAATTTTATCAGAAATATTTTCCATGTAAATCTTGAATTTTATCAGAAAATGTTTTTAATTCTTCTTTCAATCAATTTAGGAATATTTTTATGCTTGCCATCTTATCTGTAAAATTTTCAGAAATATTTACCTTGTAGATCTTCAATTTCATCAAAAAATGTTTATAATTCTACTTTCAATCAACTTGGGGATATTTTTATGCCTACCATTTTATCTGTATAATTTTTCCATGAAATATTCAAACTTAATGTGTTTTTCTATATATTTCTTCAATTTTATCAGAGATATTTTCCATGTATATTTATACAATGGAATACTACTCAGCAATTAAAATCAATGAATTCATGAAATTCTTAGGCAAATGGGGAACAGGGGGAGGGAAGAGGGCTTATGGGACTTTTGAGGAGGGGGGAACTGGGAAAGGGGAAATCATTTGGAATGTAAACAAAGAATATAGAAAATTAATAACAATAATAATAATAATAACAAACAAAAAAGAAAATCTCTATTTACTAGTGGCCCAATGACTCCCATACTTTTTTATTTGTGTATTCTTTCTATATTTTTCTTTTTTGCAAGTGGATAAACCATGTGATGTATGCTATCCACAATTAATTAACTAATTCATTAATTGCACTTTGAGACTGACTTGTATAAAAAAATTTAAATTTAACCTGAAAGTAAAATTCCATGCATTTTAATATACCATTTTCCTAAATGTTTATCGCCATATTACTGGATCATTTGAAAACTAAAATGACAATATTACTATCTAGCTATAATTAGTAATAACAGTAGCATCAGCAACAATAACAAAAATAACAAAAACACCCTACTGTCTCATTTTTAGGAACTATTTTGGGGCTGTTTTATGGCTGAATATTGAGGATGATTATTAAAATGGGATGTGCAGTATTTTTAGGAAGAATAGGTTTTATAGAACATTTTATGGCTTTAAAAACAAAATACTACTATGGAACCAGTTGTAGCATATAACATATTTTAGACAATTTCTTGCAATAATATTGTATTTCTTTTAGGAAACAAATATAAATACAAGAATGTTTATAAGTAACTATATCCTCCATGTCCCTTTCTGTCTTTATTTACAATTATTACCTAATATTCCTGAGGTGCTTCATTTTTCCTAATTGAAGTAAACATAATAAGGAACCTCTAATTATCAAAGGAGATAAGAAACTGTAGTTCTCATGAATCTTGTTGTAATCAAGAGTAGCCAATATTCAATAAATAAAGATCATAATGAAAATTCCCAATAAGAATATATATGATGTTACAAAAGTTATGCAAAGAAATCATTGAACAGTTAGACGATGTTTGTCTGTTTGTGATCTAAGGAAGAATTTAATACTTGATCCATTTAACTTGAGATTTAAATAAGAATGCATGAGGAATTAGAGAATGTGACTAGTGGCAACAGCTAATACAAGAGTTCTAAAATAGGGGACTAATATATATTCATATATTAGTCATATACAACTATATATAGTCATATATTAGTAAGGTATATTTATATGTCATTTATGTCATATAAATAAGAGATCATATTTATATGTGTGTATATATGTCACTTTTATATAAAGGAATCAATGACAAGGAAGGAATTACTGTATGCAGATACTCTCCTATTTTACTCATACACTTGCATTATATGTAATTGTTTACTTCCATTTTGTCTTTTTTAGGTTTTTATCTTTTTATTACATATTTGCTTTATTTACATTTCAAATGGTATCCGCTTTCCTCGTTACCCCTCTAAAAAGCTTCTATCCCATCCCCTCTCCCCGTACTTATCAACCCCCCCTCCACTTTCTTGACCTGGCATTCCCCTACACTGGGGTATTGAGCCTTCATAGGAACAATGGCCTCTCCTCTCATTGATGTCTGAAAAGGCCATTCTCTGCTATATATGTAGCTGCAGCCGTAGGTCCCTCCATGTGTACTCTTTGGTTGATGGTTTAGTTCCTGGGAACTCTGGGGGGTACTGGTTGGTATATATTATTGTTCCTCCTGTTTTCTTTAATAGTAAGTTTGTTTTTGCTTTGGACTTACTATGAGTTATCTTTCAAATTCAGATATTACCCTTATACAGTTTGTATTTAGGAGAAAGTATTTTATAAACCATCAATAATTACTGCCAGCCTTGAGAAGAAAACAATTAAAAATGGAGATAAAAACTTCCTCTCATGTCTACTTTACTTAAGTTTGAATCCACTTTATTATCTAAAGGATAAGCCTTTTCTTCAACGCTTATTTGATTTAGAGAGTTATACTTTCCTTCCATATTATTTAGTTTCCTGATTCATACAACAGTCACAAAGCATTTATACACATATCTTTAAAAGGCATTGGTTGTGATGTGGTATTTAAAAGTACTGTTTTGAAGCAAAATTACTTCAATGCATAATGAACAATCATAGTCATGAATAAGAGAACTTGCATGAGGCTTATTATTTCTTACCTGCACAATATTACTTTAATATATAATTTTTATTGATTACTACATAGTTTTCTAATTTCTTACTGATTTTTTAAATATATTGGAATGTTCTTTTATGCGGGCTGGGGAATATGATCAGAGTAAGGAAAATAATATTTAAAATTTTGTTTATTCAATTAAAACATTGAAAAATACACTTACCAAGAAATAACAGTCAATGAACACAAATACTTCTCTCCACATTCTGTTTCCTCTTTTGTTAATATTATTTGATACTTTCTTTCATGATTCCTTACCTCTCCAAATCTCAACTTCTGGGGCCATAAATTGCCTCTGTGGAAGCTGACACAGACATCTGTTAAGACACGTATGGTCATAAAGTATTTGATTATCACTAAGCAGATATTTTTCCAGGATAAACCTCTAACACTACTTTTGGGGATCCAAATGAGACAACCAAGTGCTTCTGCTTTCAAATGAAATAAGATACTGCATGCTGACATTCCTGCTAGAAATCTGATATAAAGTAAGCTAAATGTTTTTTGTTTGGTTCAGATTTTCTGACACATAATTCTCTAAGGAGGGCAGGAGGTGAGAGAAGAGGAGAAGAAAAGGATGAAGCTTCCAACTGTGGAAGCACAAGGGGACAACTGGCATGGGGACAACAGAAGATTTCTCTCCTACATGAATAAGCTAATTAATTTGATTGGGAAAAAATGCAGCCTATAGAGAGCAGAAGAGTTTTACTGACATTTCTATAAGAACTAAAAAAGATGAGCACAGCAAGATCCATCAACTTCTCAGATAATTGTGGTTTTGACATGGAGAGGGAAACTAAAGCCTTTGTGATAGTTAAGGGAAAATGAAAGTAAATCAGTAAGGAAGAAGCAATGCTATGGTTCATATAATCAGCAGGAAGATAGATGCGAATAGTGTCTGGGATTAAACAAAAGATATAACATGAAAAATCATTATGAATTACCATCAACACTTTGACTTGAGAGAAATGTCTTCACAAATACAATCTTTTTCCCCCTAAATATTGACTGTTTCAGTCATGAGTTAGATACAATATGAATTAGGGGATAGAGAAAGTGTGATTATGAACATATAAGTAGAGCATTTTATCACAAATTAACAAAGTAACTAACATATTGCTTGTTTAATGTAATCATGCAGACATTTGTAAACTTTGAACTGAATTTCCAAGCAGTACACATCATAACATGCATGATGCCAAATGCCTGGTTTTCATTTTACATCACAGTTTGATATAATATTGCTTTTATTATTTCACCCCATGATGCTGATGTGTGTACATATCTAGGTAGTCCTAGCACAAGAATCATATGAATCACCTGATAACTTGCTAAAAAGTACAGAAGTTTTGTCCTAAGTCTCATCTGTTGAATCAGAATCTGTTTATCAATATCCCAGGTCATTTCTAAACATACTCCAGAATCACTGATCTACCTTAAATAGTTTGAAAAGAATATCCATACTCCTTTGTCAATATGTGAATAAATTATACCTATTGTCTCCATTTTATAACAATTAGGGTAGAACAATATTTTAAATTCCTTCAAAATTTAAAATTTATGTTGCTAATGTTTCATTCAGGCCTCAAATGTTAATTCCTTCTTCCACATATGATTGTAGAAATATAAAGATTCTAAAAGAGCAACAATATATAATAGAGACATTATAGGAATGCTGAAAACTTATTATTAGTTAGATTATAAACACCAGTTTTTAACACAATTTATGAGAAATGATGTCAAGTACATGTGACCATGGTGTTTTTTTCTATCAATAATGAAAATAATCTATATCAATCAAGTAAAATGTGGACATCCACTATACTAATATATAGCATGTCACTCTTAGAGTTTAATTACATACAGAAAATCTGAATCTCTAGAATACACACACACACACACACACACACACACTCACACACATATATATATAAAAGCTACAGTATACCAATTTTGGAAGAATGCTTTCATCTGAAAATAAATAATGCTAATTAGCAAATTAAGTTTATTCGTGCATCCATATATCCAAATGACATTTATTATCTATTATTTTCCCAGCACTGATGTAGTTATGAACAAAACAACTTTCTCTTATGAGTATAAAGCCTTATATTGTCATAAGATATAGAAAAAAATGGAAGACAGAGTATGGAATATATTCAGAGAGTGAAACATACTTCTTATTTCAAAACAGAGGACAAGTTTCAGATATAATATTAATTATAAGTGCTAAACAAAGATGTGTAGGAACCAAGCTATGAAGATAGCTCATTCACAGGAACAAGAGAAATAAATGTCTTAAGGCAGAAGGAAGTGAGGTGGAGAAGCAAACCATGTATGTGTCCATTTGACCTGAGGTAAAATAATTGTGATCTTATTTTTAAGTAACACTGATTCAAGTTAATGAACTTAATAAATAAATTACATTAATACAAGTTAAATTTTTCCTTTTTTATTAATTATTTTCTTTATTTACATTTCAAATGTTATCTCCTTTTCTGCTTTCCCCTCAAAAAAAACCCTAACCCATCCTTGTCCCCCTGATCACCAGTCCATCCACTCCCTAACACCTGAACAGTTCTGAATATTCCCTATAATGTTGGAACATCTATCTAAAGCCTTCTTGTCCAGACCATCTGACAGACCTTAGATGAAGCAGGAATTATAAATGACTAGCTTACACTTTCTTGGCAGAGCTTAGCAGTCAACTATCTTGTTTCCATTTGTCCATTTTGGACAGCATTTTGTCTGTAGATAAAGTTAGGCCATTTCTTACACAGTGGCTAGCCTTACATAATCAAAGAAACTCCACATGGAGATATTGATGTTCATCATCTTCTTTGAAGTGGAGTAGGGTTTACTTTCAGAAGCAAAAATCTCTTGTAGTCAAAAGTTGTTTTAATAATGAAACAACCTTAAATGCCACATTCTGTGAATCTGTGACACTTTTGAGTACCATCTATCGATACATAGGATATATAAACAAGTAAAAACTGCTTGTGTTAAGCTGTCTACTGTCTGTATGACCTAGAATGTATATTTCTATGATAATCCATACGAGTATCTCTTGTGACTATGATTTGTATTGTCTGACTGCTAAGTTGCATTACTTCATTTTCCTAAAAAGTTTAATAGCAGATATTAAAAGGACTTGGATTAAACTTTGTATTTTTAAATGAGTTGCATAGGCACAAATATCTGTCTAAGAGTAACAAAATTAATCTTAAAGTGCTAGAATAAGTAGAAATCAAAGTTTTGCCACATTAAATATATAAAGAAGATAGGAAAAGAAAAGAATGTTCAGCCATATTTAGACACACAGTTCTGTTTGTGTATGTGTATGAGTTGAAGAATCAGGTGCTATCTCATAAATATGCAAATTAAAAGAAAATTTATTCATTGAGTTTACTGTATATACTAAATCATATGATTAAAAAGCAACAATAACATGATATACATTAATTTAGTTACCAGAGAGTTTCTACTTTATTTTAAAATTTTATTCATTGTTATTGTTATTATTGTTAATGTTCATTTACATATATGCATACATTAATGTGTCTGTGTGCAATCCTGCCACCTATACATGTGTAGATGGATCTGTATCTAGCAACATGGAGATAGAAGTTAGCAGACAACTTTATTGAATTGCTTTTATTTCTCTTTTTTTGTCCATGAAAATTTATTAATCTCTTAATAAATTAGTTGTGGGAGAAATTTATCACTGGGATCGTAGGGAGGAGGGGAAACTGCTTAGTTCTGTCTTTAAATTGCTACATATATTTGGGCATATTCAGAGGCAAGTTGGGGAGGAGGATAAAGAGAATTAAAACTCTTAAAATAACAGGATTTGTCCTTAAGTAATGTGATTCTTCCATGATACATGGAAGTGACAAGATGATTGCCTGCTTACTGTGAGATAATATGGCTCAGACATTCCCACCTTTCATAATATAGTGACAGACTAAGACTATATAAATTATACTAATGTTAGAACCATCCTCCAGATCTAGATTCAAGTTAGGCAAGGATGGGATATCTTTTCATCTAATATATCTTTTTAATAATTGAGTAATTAATTAACATCCAAAATGCTGCCCCCTTTCTGGTTCCCATGCACAGAGTTCTTTCCCCATCTTCCCTTCCATTAGCCGATGAGAGGATAACTCCCCTTGGCTATCCCCTGGCAGTTGTACATCAAGTCACTGCAGGATTAGGTACGTCCTCTCCCTCTGAAGCACAGCAGTGCAGCCCTCTGCTAAATTTGTACCAGGGCATTGGTCCAGCCCATGTATGCTCTTTGGTTGGTGGCTCCGTCTCTAAGGACTCTCAGAGATCCAGGTTAGTTGACATTGTTGGTCTTCTTGTAGGGCTCCTATCCCCTTCAGGGCCTTTAAACCTTCCCGCAACTCTTTGATAAGAGTCTGCGACCTCTGTGTAATGCTTGGCTATGGGTATTTGAATCCATTTCAGTCAGCTTGTGTGTAGAGCTTCTCAGTTTGCTTTTTCATTCAACTTTTCTTTTTTTTTTTGTAACTTTCCACAACTTGTTCTTTACCAAGGATAAATTGAAGATTTCTTAAAATATATAGTTTCGATGGTGAAGACTATCCACAAAAGTAGTAACAATAAGATATGTGTAAGTTCTACCCTAAACAGGAAGTTTGAAGCAAAGGGGTAACTGGAAGATGGGCGAGGAACATGAATGGATGATAGATTTATATATGTACTTGGGTGTTGTTGTTTTTTTTGTTTCTTCATTTGTTTTTTTCCACATCTTCCTTGTATGCTGTTGGAAGATATGCTCCTACAATGTTAAAGAGAAATCTGAAAAGTGAATATCTAGAAAATATCCAATGGAGAAACAGAGAACAGATACATCCAACAGAAAAAAATTGCACAGCTGCATAAATTAATGACATGCTCATGTATAATTCCAAAAAATTATATGGGAAAGAAATTGTAGAAGACCTATTAAATTATGCCTAAATAATAGTCAGTTAAGAATGGAAGTAAAAGGACATGGTGAATCTGTCAGATAGATTACTAAAACAGCAACAGTAAAACTGACCTGCCAGGCAAATGAACAAACAGCTTCAAAATATGCATCCATTGAAATGATGGATTGGGTAGAAAGAATAATTGCTATATATGCTTATTATGTTGTTAATTGATAAAATGATTTGAAACTTAAGATAAACAATTATGAACTAGTAAAAGCAGAGCCCAAATATTTGGCAAAGCAAAGGCGAATGCTATGTTCATTTATGTAAATATGGTAATATGAAATCTATGCTTTGTTTAAATTAATGTTTTAATTGTGTTTGCTTAATTAAAAGACCCAAGCATGGAGAAAATCATGCATAAAGTTGGCAAATTAAACAACCTAATAGGAGCATAATCTTTGGAAAAATAATACTAAGCATTAGAAAATAATGCTTATATTGATTTTGAAGCAATGTGATCACTTTTGAGAAACAAGAAAGGAAAGAGTTGTAGATTTCTTTTATTTTTCTATTTAAACCTTTCTTTTATTAGTTTTATTAAGAGTTCTGAAGATTGAATAGAGGTCACCATGTTTGCTGGGAAGTGCCTTTACCCACTGATCTACATTGCAAGCTCCATTGCTCTTTTATTTTAAGATGTTAGCATTTAACTGGCTATGTGAAAAGTTTTAGTAATGGTGATATTTCTAGATATGTGATAAAGTGATATACATATATACACATAGAAACCCATGTATCGATATATACATATATAATATGTACATATATACAGACATGCATATATAATACAGTTATATATACTTGCATATATATACATACATATAGAAACTTATAGAATTTCCACATATACACTTACCCATTTATAAACGTATACATATTTACATTTAACACACACATATGTATACACATGCATATATGTATGCACACATATACTCACATGGATACATGTATATAAGTGTACATACATACTTATATATACATATACCCATATACATATATGTATTATATATATATACTGAAACACATATATAAGTATGTATGCATATATGCATGCATCCATGTGTATATATATGTATATGTATATATATGCATGTATATACTTATGTGTATATGTTAAATGTATATATGTATACATTTATAAATGGGTAAGTATATATTTAGAAATTACATATATCTTTGTGTGTGTACATGTGTGTTCGTATATATGTATGTATGTATTATGTATGTATGCAGGAACAAAAGTAACAATGTCAGAAAAGGAACAATGTCTGAGGGAACAAAGTAGCTATAATAGGACCAGAAAAAATGATTTTAGATGTTTTACTCCTGTACTTTTAATATCTAATATTCCAAGAAAATGGGTAGGCCATCAGTTTTATGTGTTTTTATGAAGATGTGTGTTCATTAAAACTAAACTGCTTTAGTAGAGTAACAATAACTTTCTAAAAATTATTATTATGTTTTTAGTTTACACAAAGTTCTAATGGATCTCCAGAATCAGAAATTAAAAGAGCTAGATGACTGGTTAACAAAAACTGAAGAGAGAACAAAGAAAATGGAGGAAGAGCCCTTTGGACCTGATCTTGAAGACCTAAAATGCCAAGTACAACAACATAAGGTTTGTAGACATTATGATGTTTGCGTTCTAGAATATTAAATACTTTGTGCATGTATTTATATTGCATATAGATATGAACACATATGACAACTTATAGATAAGACAGGAAGTCTCTATTCAATAATTTAAAATAAAGTGACCTGTTTCATTTCAGTAATTATTGCTCTGATTTAATTTTGTGCTCTTCTAGTATTTGAGTGTTGCCAATATTATAATTTAAAGAGGCGTATCATTTAAGAATTAATTAAGCCCTTAAGCTTCTTCTCACATAAGTAAGATTAAGGCCCCTGTTAAAAAATAAAAAAAGGTGTCATTGTTAAAAAATAAAAAGAGTTGTTGGGCACAATTTCTGATATTTTTTAACATCTATATGAGAACCAAAAAAGAAGATTCTAAGAGCTGACACCTTGACCTTGGATTCCAAGCCTCTTAAATGCAGAGGAAAATTCTTTGTGTTGTTTTGTAAAAAAACCCTACCTCAAATAATTTTGTCATGGTAGCACAAAATAAACTAAAGCATATCTTCTTTCTCAAATACAACATAATCAGGAAGATTTATATTAGAAAATATTTACACATATTCCTAGAAGATATGAAGGCATAGTGTGTTAAATACTAAAATTCTGTTTTCCTATGAGACAACTTCTTCAGAGATTGCACAAATATATTATGAATCATCTGTAACGTTGTACTTTGTATATGTTTACCTTCAGTCCATAGTCATTTAAAACACAGCAAAATTGGTTATATGTATCTGTAAAATTATTTTTCTATAGCATCCATATTTTTACATTTTAAGAGGTTTAGTACAAATTACACATACATTTAGTCATACATTTGCTGTTATTCGAAGGTATTTGTTGATTTCCTTGGATTCTCCTTATAATAATTGAGACACTATGAGTGTGTGTGTGTGTGTGTGTGTGTGTGTGTGTGTGTGTGTGTGTATCAACACTGAATTGATCCAGGATTCTCATGTTGTTTGATTTAACCTGGACTACTCAATGCTATGACTAGTTGTGAGGTTTGTGCTTATAGTAGGAATTTTCCTCCTCTGTGAGTACAGATATGCATCCAGGAACAATTTTGATTAGTCCAGAATCAAAGCCTCACAGAAAGCAAATAGAAAACTAAAAACCTTGATAAGTTAGAGATTCTAAATCAGAAACTAATATTTTTAATCTTTGTATCCCCAATTTATTTTATTGAAAATCATATTTTGTACACTATTTTTAAAGGTCTGAGCTTGGTACTCTGGAGAGATTTTTTTTAGTGATGTTAGCCATGCCATCCAAGTATTTGATATTCTGACAATTACCTGAAGTGTTTTACACTTTTCTTTGGAAGATATAAAGTGAATGGAATGGAAGATATTTGACTAAAATTGTTACAAAATCTGAATAGATTGTTCATTACTGGAAAATATGCAATTTCCAATGAGTATGAAATTGCTTTATGGAAATAATTTGAAGCAAAAATGCAAAATGATTATATACAAGTTGATTATGCAACATGTTGTATCTAAGACATACTCCTGTGCAATACATAATAATATTAGAAAAAATAGATGCACTGGCTCTGGGTGAAGCCAACTCTTTTGAGTTTAACTGTTTGCATACATCTTGGAACAAATTTGTGCTTATAGAATTAAAGGTCTGGCAAAACACATTGAAGATAAATGACACAGTGAAATAAATTTTGCTAGTCTTTCATACTCTATGTTTTTAGGTATATGAATTTAAGTTAATAATTAATTGAAATAATCATTGATTCATTACACCTTTATTTTCCTATGAAAATTTATAAATCAAGGAAAATAAGAAATTTGCTTTTGAAAACAAAGTGCATTATTAAATTCCATCTTTCTACATTGTCACATTACCTGCTACGTATAATATTTAGAGTATTTAAATCTCAGTCACCAGCCTGAAAAAATCCTTGCACTATTTCCATTTATCCATTTGTTTGGTTGTTGTTTTATGAGTATATTTCTTTTCAATATATATGTGTATATATATACATATTCTCACATATTTATATGTATATATTCTCACATAATTCATCCTTATTATATTTCCCCTCACTCTAATCGTCCCAGTTAATCCTCAGCATGTTTTCCATTCAGATTTGCCTCCTTTCTGGTTCTTACTATAAAAAAACCTAGCATATTATCTTCCATGTTTTTTTTTTCTTTTTGCAGAACTTGTGATCAACCTCATAGAATTACATATACTAGACAGGTACTTCACCATAGAGCTACATCCCAAACTCCAAATTTTTGTTTCTTAAGGATGATTATAAACAGAAAAATTTATGGAAAGATACTAATTTTGTTAAGAAGGACTGATTAAAATTCTGATCTGATCATAAGGCACATGTTTCTTAACTGACAAGCAGGATAAAAATATTTGAAATTCTTATAAGTACACTGTAAATATTTTTTAACAGTTGATTTTTTTTATTTTCTATATTTTTTTATTTACATTCCAAATGATTTCCCCTTTCCCATTTCCTCCCTCCCCGAAAGTCCCATAAGCCCCTTCCCTTCCCCTGTTCCCCATTCAGCCCCCTCTAGCTTCTCTGTCCTGGTATTCTCCTACATCTAGTCTTTCCAGGACCAGGGGGTCTCTCCTTCCATCTTCTCGGAAATCTATTGATATGTGAATTGTATCTTGGGTATTCTGAGATTCTGGGTTAATATTCCCTTATCAGTGACTGCATACCATGTGTGTTCTTTTGTGATTGGGTTACCTCACTAAGGATGATATTTTCCAGTTCTGACCATTTGCCTAGGAATTTCGTGAATTCATTGTTTTTAATTGCAGAGTAGTATTCCATTGTGTAAATATACTACATCTTCTGAAAATATTATGTACATTTTGTGAGAGGATCTCTTGATGTCTTCTTTCTAGCAGCACTTTATACATGGCATATTTGATGCTCTATCAGCATGAAATGCCATCAAGATAAGATATTGCAGTGAACCTACCAATTAGCAATTTAAAATATACTCTTTATTATTAAATTCAGCCAAATGGTTAACTCTGGATAGTTGTGAATATTTCAGCTGGGTGTAAATTTTTTAAAAAGAACAGTATAGCAAAAACCCAACTCTTTCTATTTAGTTCCCCTAGCTGTTCACTTGAAGAGAGCTTTTAGAGGATTGCTTTGCATCTCAGGTACCTAGCACTGATTCTTTCTGAATACTGAATATATTGAAACTCTTAAAAATTGTCAGAAACTACTCTGGCTGAAAAAATCTTTGTCTTAGTGTTGGTATGTTTTAGTGATATTCTTAAGAAATTTTATCTTAAATTAGTAGAGATATATATGATTGAGGAAGAAGAGCCTTCTGTGAGTTGGCGATTCCATTATTTGGAAAGGGATTTCCATTAAAAGGAAACACTCTCACTACAGAATTTTGTCCCGTGGTACTCACACTAGCATGGAGTTTTGGTTCCTTATCTGGGTTTCCAAGTCTTTTCAGATTTACATTTTCAACAATGTCTCAATGAAAAGGCATGACAGGTCATTAAAATATGAAGTTATAAATATAATATTCACTATGTTCAGACTCCTGTGGATGTTCTGTGCTAAATGCTAATTAATACAAACCAAATAACCTATTATAAGGTCAGTCACCTATCCTTTTCTTGAAGTTAATTTCAAGCATTTTAGGTGCCAAAATTGTGAAATATCCTCATCCAATGACCTTTAAAATGATCTAGATGTTCATGTAACAGAGAAGGTTTGGTGTAATCCCACCAATGGAACTGACCTTTCATTTCATTCCACTGTATCCCAGTAGCTTTGAACAAACACTCATTAAAGCCTCAGGGTGTGGTGAAGAATACAGACACCAACTGTGTCTGAAATCCTTTTCAAGCATCTCAAAGTCTCATATGTCACATACACACAGAACAGGGAACCATTATTCAAGGCAGAATGAAGCAAACAGCATGAGAGTTGAATTTGGTGATCTGTTGGAATAAAGGAAATGAAGTTTGAAAAGGTGAAATGTGATTTGTCTATAGTGTGTGCTAAAGTTCTACATAACTAGGGCTAAAGGATTATTGTTTTATTGTGAAAGATCTTACATATGAGACCTAGGTAGTTGCAGTTGTTCTATGAGTTATAAGGAACCACCATGGTCCTGAAATTGAAGCAGAAGAAGTAGCAAGTAAGAAAAATCTTAATTGTATGGACATTATGACTACTAAAAGAAATATCACAGGAAAGTAGGAGGCAAAAGTGACATCTTAGAAATCTATTTCAGCAAGTATGTACAATATGAAATATCCTTAATGGATATAAGTAACATTTTGGAGCTCAACAGCTGAGCCTACAGGCCTAGAATTAGAGAATGAGCAGAGAGCTTTAAATAACAGATTCTGAGACTAGGCAACCAGAATACCAGAGTTGGAAATAAGAAAGTAGGCAATAAAAAAAGAGATGCAGTATTTGGGATGAGCGAGACAGATAAGCCTTGAGAATTCCTTAAAATCAAATAGTGCTTTTAGTGCTTTGCAAGCTCTCTCCCAACCTAAGGATGATTAAAATTACACACACTTACTGCTATGAAGTCCCACTTGAATTTCTATCTTTTGCCCCTGTAAGTACTTAATGAAAATTTTGATGCCTATGTAAGTAAAGATAAACAATACACTCAGAACAAAAATATCATACTATTACCAGAGAACTAAAACTCATCTGTGATTCCACAATGCCTGGCAGAGTACTTAAGATATAATAGCTTCAGAAATGTTTTATCAGAACACATGTTTTAATAATTCTCGCTCAGTCATTACATTAGCCATCCTCATCATTGCTACCTTTCTGAAAAGGGAAAAGTATTTGACAACTGAAATAGGCAATAAAAATATGTATAGCTGCAAAAGGCAACTCATAAAGATGAGCAAGGAATATTTCAATGATGTAACTTACATAGATCTATATTTTATACCTTGTCTTAAGTTTTCTTCTCTGTATTCATCACACTATGATTTCTTTATTCAAGTACCTCAATTGATATTTACTGTAAAATACTTTTTGCAAAGTAATATTATGTTAACATAAGTACATAGAATTTAAAGTAAAAGTAATAGGTGTCACTTTCCTGCACTCAATATAATAATATGTTTGTAGTATTGTTATAATTTTTTAAATCTAGTTTAAAAGACTAGTAATTATCTGTCATAATTTTAAGTAGTAGATTTCAGAGACAGATGTATTGTAGATAATGTCCTTGATGATTTTGCAATAATAATGATGCTCATGTTCTTATATATTCCAGCTTATTCTCTCCTAACATCTGAAGACATAGGTTCTTTCTAGAAAGGATTAACAAATAATTGAATCATATTTTATTGGTGTTTTCTATTATGTCAATATACTGAGAATATTTAGTAATTAAAAGGTATGAAATATTTTTAACAAAGATATCAGGAATAAGTAATTATACTCAGCATGGCTATTTCAATTACATTTAGCTTATTAATAGTAAAATTATATGTACATATTCCATAATAAAACATTCATGCCTTTATCATTTCCTAGTACCCCTAAATACTGTGATGGTTGATTTTGATGTATTATTTCATTTAACTCCAATACTAAACTTGTGCTAGAGGGATTTTGACACATAAATCTTCATTAAGGGATTACACAAAATCACATCATCAGAAACTGGTTAGACTCCAATTTTCTTTTTATGTTGCAATATTTTGCAGGCTACAATTGAATTAATGATCTCAATAGATCTCCCCACCCATGCTTCAGATGTTTCAGAGTGACAGATTCACAGACTCCTAATTTTAACATCACCTTCTTCTTTCAAACCAAGAAACTTCCCCACTTTTCTAGAGTTTCATTAAATTGTGATTCCATCTGTGACCCTACAGTTTAGATGTCATGGAGAGAGGTAAACCAGAGACGTGGCAGTGCTCTAATAGGACTGTGGATTTGAAGTAGGAAAAGACAGAGACTGAGTAGAAAGAAGTGTAAACTTAGAATGAACATTGGTGGAAAAGTATGCTGGTTGTAGCTGTTCACAGAATACTCAGAATGAAAATGTTTGAAGCAATGATAAGTTTATATCCATGTAGTATCTCTTTATATAAATTAGAGTGAAAGGGAGGAGTAAAGCAACAAGCAAGAAGAAATAGCTCATAATGATAGTTGCATAACTATTTGGAAAGGGAATAAGAAATAGATTGATTTAACTGAGATTAATGCTAGTGTTATATTTAGTATCTATAGATGCATAAATTCATTGATTATAGGGGAGAACAAATAACAAGAAAATTAAAGGCTGCCACTTAGTGATTATGAGTTTTACTTTATGACATGTCTGTTGCTCTAATAATTTTTCAGCAATAAAGTAAATCATTAGATCTGTTAAGTTAAAACTGCATTTTCCTTTAAATAATATTTCTATTAATTTATCAAAATTTCATACATTCATATGATATACTCTGATACTGTTCATCAATCACTGTCTCCTTCCAACACTATCTAGTGTCCCCATTACAACATCTGCTTTCCAACTTCACATATTTTCTCCCTATCTTTTGCACCAATACTCACTTGAGTCCAATTAATACTTTCTTTTTTATATTGAATATATTCTTCATTTGCATTTCAAATGTTATACCCCTTCCCGGTTTTCCCCCTCTCCCCAAACCACCAACCCATCCTCCCACACCCTGCCTCTAAGAATATGCTCCTCCACCTGACCCACTCTCATGACCCCAACACGATTTTCCCACACTGGGGCCTTTATTGAGCCTTCACAGGACCAAGGACCTCTCTTCCCAATGATACCTGACAAGGCATTCCTCTGCCACTCTTTTGGCTGGAATCATGTGTATCCCTTGGTTGATGGCTTAGTCCCTAAGAGCCCTGGGGCATCTGGTTGGCCAACATCGTCATTCTTCCCATGGGGCTGCAACCCCCACCTCGCTCCTCCAGTCTGCCCTCCAACTCCTCCATTGTGAGCCCCGTGCTCTGATGCTTTCTATACAACATTCCCGTGTATGTTGGGCCATTCATTGGAAGACATTCAACGTACCAGTGGCTATATGCTCAACAGAAACTGACTCTACCTCCTTCATAAATTAAAAGTAGTTTCTCCACTAAGAGTTGAACTTCAAGGGTGCCTCCCCTAGCCATGAAGAAATTTTGACTAGCTTGTTCAGTTCCTGTGTAAGTAAACAAAGTAGCTGTGAGTTACTGATTACATATATGCCATGTCAGTATTTCATAGCTCTCTTCCCCATCTGCTAGCTCTTACATTCTTTCTGCACTCCCACCTCCTGGCAAGATGTTCTCTGGGCCTTGGATGATGACTGATAGAAGGAGATGATTCATCAACAGCTGAGCACTCATAGATACTTATGCAGTACTCTCACCAGTTATGAGTCTTTGAATTACTTTTGTTAATCTTATATAAATAATGTGCAAATGTAATGGTTATTTTAGGGGCCTGGGTTATACAGAAGCAGAAAATAGCTCTTACCTATCACAAAGACCAGAATTCATATCTCAGCATTTAAGTTAAGTGACTCAAAAATGCCTAAAATTCTGGTTACAAGGGGTCCATTCCCACTTTTGGTCTCTCTGTGTATGTTCCTCACACACACACACACACACACACACACATGAATACTCATAGCAATGCGTACATGAACACACACACCAAAACACCCTACCCTCAAACTAATGTAAAAGTTCATACAAATTGTAAAAGGAAATATTTTTTTAATTTTTTAAGGTTTTAAATCAATTATATATTTTTAGACCCTAAATTTGCTGTCATTTCATGAATTTCTAGAATTACATTTATGAGATAAGGAGTGGTACATTGCATTGGATAAGGGTGAGTGGAGGAGTTAGCTAAATACTGTGTTCTTGTGGGATTATTTTATAGCTTTCTCCTGGATATGTCTAAATATTGGGGCTCAGAAATAAGTGGCTGTTAGTATTTTTACAGGTAATGCAATATGTTAGGCAAAATGCTAATCAATTATACCTTAATCTGTGATAAGAACTACTCTGGATGACCAAATATCCTTTTTCATTAATTAGAAACCTGAAGCTTAGTTTAGGGAGGGATGCAGTGATCAAACCTAGGACAGTTGTTAAATGGTGTTCTCATAAATGCATTCTCATTTTAAGTTAATTTTCTATGTACTATGTCATATTTATTGACATTCTAAATCATATACAATTATAACAATTCTGTTATAAAAATGTTTTTCTTAATAATAGAACTCACTTTCAGCTCTTGAAAATCTGTACTTGTGTAGTTTGGGAAAGTTTCTTGTTAAAGTTTTCGTTTAGAAGTCTTCTTCTAAAAGAAGATGTCTTTTAGATGCCAAGTCCCACTTAGCAGAAACAAAAATATTCCCTCTAAGTATTTAGCCTATGAAGAGAATTGAGGAACAAAATAAAACTTTTCAAGGAGAACTGCTAGAGTTTTAAGTCCAGGTTCCCTGAATCTGTGCTATGATGAAAGGAACCAGTGTACATTTCTTATACAAGCAAGATACCTACTTTGTTTTTTGCATTTCTGTATGGGCTGCTCTTTATGTCTAGGTGCAAATCCAAAATTTATCTCTGCTTATATGCTTCATTTTATTCATTATTTGGTCATTGTCTTATATCCAAACAGAATTAGTAAGGTAGCATGAGTCTAGACCAAACACTGAAGTTACTATTAGTAGTGGTTGTTCCCAAGCTGCTTGACTGGTGAGACCAAGAAAGTTTGCCCCATTGATGACATTTAAAGAAGTAGAGATAAACCAGGTTTATGTCTTAAAATTAGGATCCAGTAATAAAAGGTTAAAATTTTCTGAAGTCTTTTAATTAAAGCCTTATTTAGAAGAAAGGCAATTAGATAAGATGGATAACAAACTGTACTTTTCAAATCTAAGGGTTTTTAATGTATTTTAATGTTGCCCTTTACTCTTGTCATAATAAAAGAGGATTGCTATTTGACATTACAGAACAAATATCACTGACATTTGTATCTAATAATGGTATAGAAATTTAATTAGGAGCATGACAGATTTTTTTTAATCTAGCTAATGTGACAAAAAATCAATTTAATACGTACAATATCAACAAATGGATCATAAGATAGCCAATACCTAGACAAGTGAAGTATACATTTTTATAATGAAAACCACTTTTGACTAGACTTGAAGTCATTTTGACTTGAAGCTACAGGCTTTGAATAGTCAAAAATGTGCTAATCTGGGGTCATATTTGTATTTGGAAATATCTTGGCTCATACTTTACGCTCAATGAGTGAAATTAACAGTAAAATCTCTATTGTATAAATCTATGAGATATTTAAATCTATACCAAGTCCATATTTAGCTAAATTTCAATTAAATATTTTAACAAAAATTAATAGTTTTGAAAATACAAAACACCAAAGAGGAAGCCAGGCATTTTATTCTACTTTGTTTTTTCTTTCTTTCACTGGATATTTTCTTTACTTACATTTCAAATGATATCCCCTTTCCTAGTGTTTCCCCTCCAGAAACCCCCTATTCTATGCCCTCTTCCCTACTTCTGTGAGGCTGTTCCCCATCCACCCACCCAATCCCACCTCCTCACCCTGGCATTCCCCTACACTGGGGAATCAAGCCTTCACTGGATGACATTGATGACTGACAAGACATTTGCTACATATGCGGCTGGAGCCATGGGACCTTCAATGTGTATTCTTTGGTTGGTGACTTAGTCCCTGGTATCTCTGGGTAGGTTTGGTTGGTTGATATTGTTGTTCTTCCTATGGGGTTGCAAACCCCCATGATCAGAGCCCTCATTCACCAATACTTAGAATAATCCCCCAGTTTGTGTTGTAACATTTCGCTGCTTACAAAAAAAAATACATAGCTTTTAAAAGTACATGCCACTTTACCTGCATGCAATAAGGACACATGCTCCACTATATTTATAGCAGCCTTATTTATAATAGCCAGAAGCTGGAAAGAACCCAGATGTCCCTCAACGGAGGAATGGATTCAGAAGATGTGGTATATTTACACAATGGAATACTACTCTGCAATTAAAAACAATGAATTCACGAAATTCCTAGGCAAATGGTCAGAACTTGAAAATATCATCCTTAGTGAGGTAACCCAATCACAAAAGATCACACATGGTATGAAGTCACTGATAAGGGGATATTGACCCAGAATCTCAGAATACCCTAGACACAATCAGCATATCAATAGATTTCTAAAAAGATGGAAGGAGAGACCCCTGGTCCTGGAAAGACTGGATGTAGGGGAACGCCAGGACAGAGTAATGAGAGGGGGTTGAACAGAGAAAAGAGGGAGGGAAGGGGGCTTATGGGACTTTCGGGGAGGGAGGAAACGGGAAAGGGGAAGTGATTTGGAATGTAAATTAAAAAAACAAAATAAAATTAAATTAAAAAAAAAAAAAGTACATGCCAGACACTGGATATTTTTATAGTCTTTTTTATTGATAATATGAGAAAACATTAATACTATGATAATAACTCTTAACTCTTAATGATTTGGGGTGTCAAAAGCTCAGAATAATGTAGTTTACAACAGTTTCTCTTTTGTAACTAAGAAGTTTATTCAGAAAAATTTTCTTAACATTATCAATTTGATCCAGAGAAATTATAATATTCAAAAGTCATAGAAGATAAAAGCTATGGGATATGATATTAAATCATATGTCTAGGACAATCCTGTGCTCTATGCTCTGTCAGGCAATATGGAGAGACATTTCCATGTTTCTTCAAATTCCTCTGTTCATTCAAATCAAAGCGGGAGCATTCTTTTCATTTTAAAGTTATCACGTCACTATTAATTTCAGTAATACCTTATATTAATGTTTTTCAAAGTAATAAATATATGTCATTGATTAAAATGGCAAAAACCAAATATCTAATTTTAGAACAAATACACAATTAGAAATCATTTTAAATTAAGCAATATCAAAACTATATTTATCACATATATATTATAAAGTTTGTTTGATGGAAGTAAGCGTTTCATAAATAAAGCAATGACTTCCACATAAATCTTTACTATAGAATTAAAGCACTTTATATAATTCATGTGTAAAATGATATTCAGTCTGGCAATTCCTAGTATCCTTTACTTTTGAATATATCATTACATATGTATACACATATGTATACATACTTTCTTGTGGTGATACACAAAAATAATTTTCTGAAGTTACAGAAGCCATTTAATGATATTTTGACCACTTAATAATTGTCTTAATTATTCTAAAATTCCATGGTGGAAAAACTGAAAAATCTTCGCTTATGTAACTCAATGAAAGGGGCAGAGGGGGGATTATTTCACATCATTTTCAAGGACAACTTTGAATTGATGATTCCATTTTCAGCCTCGTGGCAGAAAATATTCTACCAGAGCAAGCTCTAGAATGTCAAAGGCATGATAGGCAGTATAGAAGCCACACACAAAATAAGTACATTCCTTCACATGAAAATGAAGCATGAAAATGTAGAGAGAATTAAAAAGGAATGATCCTACAGTAATTTCCAAGTGATGATTGAAACTTGAAAGTCCTAGGAATAAAGTGTTCATGCATTTGCAGCTGTGATTCATCCCTTCTAATAAGTTATTTAACATTTTAATAAATAAGAAATGGACTGATAGGGCCCAGGCATTATTATTTGGTTTGTACAGGCAGTAGGAATTGAGAAAGTTATTACCATGTCTCCAAACCATCTGTCAATTTTTTGCTATATAATAAAATGTTTTTAGAAGCAAACTAGTTATCTACAAGATTTAAAGACCTATTCAAGAAAACCCCACTAACAGTGTACTATATTGAGGTTTGGGGGGACTGCAGTTCCAGGTAAAGATGTTCCGGCAAATATTTGTAAGTCTTTATTTTTTAAAAAACATGCAGTAAGAAACTGATAGACATGAGTAAGCAAAAAGTAGATCTAGAGAAGAACAGTTAAGGAAATATCAAATGAGATGCTGTGAAAACAGAATAATGAATTTGACAACCTTGGCAAGAAATGCTTCCATGTGATAGTGGGCAGTGAAAGTCATGGTAACTAAGAACAGAGAATCATTCTAAAAAATATTTTCCAATGAATATGATCTTATTAAATAAAACATTCTTGCTGTTGGGTCAAGAATGATTACTTTCTTTCTATGCTAATGGGGAATTTTAGTAATGAAGAAAATACTGATAATGCCAGAGGTAGAGATAATTAAAATTAAGTCCTTAAAAAGATAGAGAGTATGTGAGAAGTACACTCTAAATGTACTCTTCACAATGTAGGACTTGCCATTGTACTTTGCAGTTCAAATGAAATAGAAAAAATAATAATTCACTGAGTAAACTAAGAGAAAATTGTTTTGAAATCAGGCTAGTTTAATGAGCAATTGTATTACCTCCTATGTGGGAGAAATAACTCACACACTTGGGGCGAGATGTTTCTAATATTTACTTTTGGATTATTTTCTTTCAGGTGCTTCAAGAAGATCTAGAACAGGAACAGGTCAGGGTCAACTCGCTCACTCACATGGTAGTAGTGGTTGATGAATCTAGCGGTGATCATGCAACAGCTGCTTTGGAAGAACAACTTAAGGTAAGATATGATTTGATTTTAATTTTGAAGCAATTGAATACATCTTTTACAACATTTAATTTCCAATATGAAAATGTATCTAGGAAATTCAGAATGTAATTGAATGCAGATAGTTTAATGTAGTGTATTTATGCATATAAATTTAAATTACCTGCCACTTGTACAGTCTTGCTTTCATTACCTTACTCTGCTTGCTTGCTTTTTTTTGTCCTTGCCTTTGAGGAAATCCACAAATTCAGATCTAATTATTTTTTTTATAGTTGATATACATGCACTAGAAAGCTGTCTAAATAATGCTATTTTTGCATGCCTCAAACCCACAATCTGTGTATGGGTGAAAATTAACTTAAAATGTATTAAATTCTGTTAAATGGTATAAAAAATGGATTATTTTTGGTGGATTCATTCCCTTAAGTTCTCATTGTTGTTCTCTTACATACATTGGATGTTTCAATCATGGAAGTTGATTAGAGTAGATATTCCACCACTCAAACCAACTCCCAACCCAATTGAAGTTATCTGTGCATTTGGAAATGCATGAAATGACTTTAGCATATGCTTGTAATTCTAGAACTTATGTCATAGAGATATAAGGATCAGGAATTGAAGGCAAGCCTTAGTTTCACAATATCTTTGAATAACATCTTGGGTTAAATGAGAAACTGTCTAAAAAACAAAACCAACAACAAACAGGGCTAGAGGGAAGACCCAGGTATTAGTGCAGTTACTGCTTTTGCATAGGACCAGGGCTTGCTTCCCAGCATCCACATGGCAACTCAGAACTATCTGTATCTAGATAAGAGGGTTTAGATATCTCTTCTTTTTTTTTCTAAGTTTTTTTTTATTTACATTCCAAATCATTTCCCGTTTCCCGTTTCCTCCCTCCCTGAAAGTCCCATAAGCCCCCTTCCCTCCCTCTTTTCCCCATTCAACCTCCTCCCGCTTCTCTGTCCTGGCATTCCCCTACATCCAGTCTTTCCAGAACCAGGGGTCTCTCCTTCGATCTTCTTGGAAATATTCTTGGAAATCTATTGATATGCGAATTGTGTCTAGGGTATTCCGAGATTCTGGGTTAATATCTCCTTATCAGTGACTTCATACCTTGTGTGTTCTTTTGTGATTGGGTTACCTCACTAAGGATGATATTTTCAAGTTCTGACCATTTGCCTAGGAATTTCGTGAGTTCATTGTTTTTAATTGCAGAGTAGTATTCCATTATGTAAATATACCGTCCTAGATAGCTCTTCTTAATTTAGTAATCTCCTTCACACACACAGAGTACACAGACATACACTCAGGTACATACATATAAACATAAAATAAAAAAAAAATAAATACTAAAACATTAGACAAAAATGATAATGTGGATATTTGAAAGTTCTGATTTATATGTACATTCACAAGTATCCACAAGTGTATATATACATGTGGAGGCCAGAGGTATAAGGTGGCTGTCTTCTTCAACCACTCTAGACATTGGATTTCGAGATATGATCTCTATCAATCTGAAACTTACCAATTTAGCCATAATATCTGGCCATCTTTACCTAGTGACCCTTTTGTCTCCATCCTCTAACCTTATATGCTGGGATAACATTTATATGTCACAGCTCCTTCCATTTTACATGGGTGCTTGGGTATCAAACCTTGGTCTTCTTCATTGAGAGGGGGCAGAGTATTCTATTGACCTAGCTATCTTCCTAGTCTGCTGCTTATAATGTTTGTTACACCCAAGAAAGTTCTGTCCCTCCTTTGTGACATACTCCACAAGTCAAGTTTGAATGGCTTTATCAGCCTAAAGTAGTTCTTAACAGTCTATGCAAATTAACCTATAACACAGTTCCTTAAAGCCTTATCTTTGTTTTGTTATTTACTGTGTGAATAATTTTTTTTCATTACAGTGAAATGACATGTCCTTAGGTTCCTGCTTTAGAATGCCAGTCCACAACAACGTTATATCATTTTATCTTATTATGTGACAAAAGAGTAAAAAAAAAAATAACAGACTGAACACTTTTATAACAACACATCTCTATGTACTACAACCTATGTTAATTAATCACATCCTGGGTAAAATTGCCGAGATCTGAAAATTCTTATCTTATAGTGAATGGTAATGTATCATGAGATACAGGCTAAATTTTATAATGTATATCTACATACTGCTGGAACACTAAACTACTAAATAGGATAGAACTCCACTCTAATGATGTGAAAATGACTAATTGCTGCGAGGAAATATTCGACTACTCAACCTTTCCCATACCTTTTCAGAAATGGTTTTAAATGGCTATGGAGCAGAATTCTTTCTACAAGGTGACTGCTTTAAAAAATACAAATTAACATTTTCTAAGACAAAGACTATTTTCCAAGACAAACACTAGAAATATATTGACTTCAGTAGAGCTAGCACAAATACCCTTGCAATATAATTATTTAGGGTGATACTTTTGAGACAGAAGCAGCTTGAGAAACAAGCCATAGAACTAATTAGTGATTAGGATGCACTCCACATAAGCAAAATGGGGGAATACTGAGACTAAGGTTTAAGATGCTCATGTAGAAAGCCATTTTTCTGAGATCAGAGTGATGAACCAGAGTTTAAAACTTAGTTATGCATATGGGAGTTTTGATCCTAGCCTCTACATAATATAACCCCAGTACCCATACTGAGGGCAACTGAGACAAGAGAATCACTAGAGTTTGCTGACTTCAAGGCTAGTGTGGGAGTTCCATTTACTGTGAGAAACTTCCTGAAGGTAGTAGGTAAAAGAGAAATCTTTACCATTCTTGGGCCTGTGTCCAAGTGTTTATGTGTACATATACTCACACAGACACATACACAAGCACACAGGCACACCTTGAGAAAAAAAAGAAAGTAATTTGCTTTTATTATTTTAATCTTAATTTCATTAGTAGAGAAATAACTACCAAAATAGATGTGCATGTGTTCTATATCTTTAATTTGCAGAAGCAAAATATTTACCTAGTTACATGTGATAAACTTTCCATTGTCTGTTGGCTACTATTTTGCACAATCCTATTTAAAGTCCTCTTCTGCCAGGTTCCTTTGCCCTGCCTTAGTAGAATGTCTGAAGTGGATGTCAGACTGATGCAGGTCAAAAGATTAATGATCTCTGGCCTTCTAACTAGGCTGGATGCTGTGTGAGTTTTGGTGTGGACTGACTGTAAAGATAGTGCAGAGGTCACCAGGCTATTAACCACCTCTGCTTCACTTTTAAAGTGCATATGACATATTCCATAAAGATTTATTCTATCAACTGATAAACAATTCTCAATATAAAGGTATAAGGAGGAAGAATCTGGGATAAGCATAATAGTCTGGGGTAACCACGTGTGTCCTGGCCCTACAGATTAGCAGAGATGACATCAGTCTACTAACCACATCCATTTTAAGCTTCCTAGGTGGAAAATAGGCTATACATCTCTTCTCTTTGAAGAGACAACCTTATATGCTTAACATTGCTGGTCACCCTAGCCCTTATCTCTGAGAATAAGGG
Organism: Tokudaia tokunoshimensis; assembly: GCA_036184795.1. Taxonomy (NCBI): domain Eukaryota; kingdom Metazoa; phylum Chordata; class Mammalia; order Rodentia; family Muridae; genus Tokudaia; species Tokudaia tokunoshimensis. The sequence goes on from BTHU01000023.1 coordinate 42,983,044, forward strand.
CATAAAATAGGGGAGAGATAACTCTATAAGATGTTAAACTCTGTAGAATTAAGCAACAAGAATTATTTGTAACAATATGAATGAAAAATCTTGATGATTCTTTCTTATTTCTATTATTTGTAAATAAGAAGCACATTGAAAGTAAGTGATCATTTAAAACATGATACCAGAAATACAGAAACATAATTGCCCATAAACAGTAATTGTCATTATGATATTTGTGTGCTTAATGGTTTGCAAGAGTGTTATACACTTTCTAGGAAATGTTAAGTCTGCTTTAAAATATGAACAAACCAAAGCATAATGAAGCTAAGTTTAAGATCAAAAAAAAAAAAAAAAAGAAGATCATGTAGCTTGAAAATCAGAGAGCTGAAGTTGGTAACCAGATGAGTGTAACACCTTCATCTGGACATACTCTTTCAATTTCATAGAATAAAATTGCTGTTTGACCTTAAGAAAATTTTCTAATTTTCACAGTTGTAAATCACCCACCAGCAAAAAGGATAAGGAAACCCATTTATCACAGCTGAACATTTTCTCAACTTAAAACGTTAAAGCACATGTAATATCTATATCTAATATATAGATAAATAATAGCTCATGCAAAATATAACACATGTGCAAAAATACCATTAAAATGTATGCATATTTTTCTCTATTAGACAAGTACTTCCTCAAAGGAAAGCCACTGCCTATATATGGCTGTTTGGGGCACTTGAGGTGGTTTGGTGTACATGAGAAACTATAGATAAAATTTATTGTTTTTCAAATTTAAATACAAACATGATACTTTGCTTAGTTGTTAAAAAAACATGTTCTCGATAGCCTGGATATCTAGCAGTATTTTTCGTTAATCTTTTATGAAGTTCTAATACATTTCAAATCATTCTCATGAAAATTGAACATACAAATAAGTTTTATACATAGAAAATATGTGTTAGATTTTAAACAATTTCATGGATATTTAACTTATGGTAATTTAATTTAATATTCATATACTGTATATACTTGGAACAAAACAGTTTTTAGCTTTTTAAAGCTCGCTTCAATCTTGGGTTTATGAATTTTTACTTGGGCCATAAATGTTTATGTTCAATTTAATAATTGAACTGAAAGAGAATAATAATAATAGTACTCACCATATAAAGTCCCAGGAGAAATATATCCAAATATATTGTGACAATAATCATTTAGTTGATACCAGTCCCATCTTAAATGCATTCTAAAGGGAACTGTGAAATTCTGTCTTTAGGAAACATCCTTCAGGCCATGAGATTATCCCCCCCCCCTTTTTTTTTGCATGATCAGAAAAGTACACATATAGCTTGAAAGATTTCATAAAAATAATATACCTGTGTTTCCATACTCAGAATGTTTCAGCAATCCTTAATTTGCAATAAAGCTTCATTAAGTTTGTAGACTTCCCACTTTCTCAAAGGTAGCATATACTTGGCCAAAAATATTTCTGGTTACTTTTGCTATATTGTGCAATTAAGATAAATATAGTTACATAGCTAATACCTCTTCAGACTTGCATATTTTTAGGCATTGTTTTAATGATATAAATTTATGTTTCATAATGGTAGTCACTAAAATTCATTGGTGAATATTATTAATTTATATAAATATTTAAATATTATTATTGACATGGTTTGATACCAATTAAAAAATTGTGAAACTATTCCAGAAATAAATTTTAAATATCATGTGAAGATATGTTTGCCTTTATATTAGGTTTATATATGGGATTGAAATTTTGGAGAGTTGGGCATGGCTCTTAAATTAATCTTACAGATATATCTGAGTTAGAGAAAGTGGATAGCCCATAGAGGTGGATTACTAATTGACAGTTATATGTTTTCTAAAGTTAGCATTCTAAGGAAAGCAAGTTCACCAAATACAGTTTAAGGAATTTTAGAGTATCACCAATTATTTTCTCATTAAACGGTTGGTCAATAAAAGAAATTTGTACTTGATTTTTTTCCTACTTAAATATGATTTGGGCCGCATGTATTTTATTTATTTTATTTTTTATTTTTTTATTTTCTATACTTTTTATTTATATTCCCAATGATTTCCCCTTTCTTACTTCCCCCCCTCCCCGAAGTCCCATAAGCCCTCTTCCCTCCCCCTGTTCCCCAGTCAACCCCCTCCTGCTTCAAGGTCCTGGTATTCCCCTACACTGCTACATCCAGTCTTTCCAGGACCAGAGGTTTCTCCTTCCTTCTTGGAAATCAATTGATATGTGAATTGTATCTTGGGTATTCCGAGCTTCTGGGTTAATATCCCCTTATCAGTGACTGCATACCATGTGTGTACTTTTGTGATTGGGTTACCTCACTAAGGATGATATTTTCCAGTTCTGACTGTTTGCTTAAAAATTTCATGAATTCATTGTTTTTAACTGCAGAGTAGTATTCCATTGTGTAAATATACCACATGTTCTGTATCCATTCCTCCGTTGTGGGACATCTGGGTTCTTTCCAGCTTCTGGCTATTATAAACATAGTGGAGCATGTGTCCTTATTGCATGCCAGGGAAGACTCTGGGTATATGCCCAGGAGCGGTATAACAGGATCCTATGGGAGTGACATGCCCAGTTTTCTGAGGAACCGCCAGACTGCTTTCCAAAGTGGTTGTAACAGCTTCCAATCCCACAGCAGTGGAAGAGTCTTCTTCTTTCTCCATATCCTTGCCAACACTGGCTGTCTCCTGAGTTTTTGATCTTAGCCATTCTGACTGGTATGAGGTGGAATCTCAGGGTTGTTTTGATTTGCATTTCCCTAATGACTAAGGATGTTGAACATCTCTTTAGGTGCTTTTCAGCCATTTGTTATTCCTCAGGTGAGAATTCTTTGTTTAGCTCTGTACCCCATTTTTAATAGGGTTATTTGGCTCTCTGGAGTCTAACTTCTTGAGTTCTTTGTATATATTGGATATTAGCCCTCTGTCAGATGTAGGGTTGGTAAAGATCTTTTCCCAATTTGTTGGATGCCGCTTTGTCCTTTTGACAGTGTCCTATGCCTTACAGAAACTTTGTAATTTTATGAGGTTCCATTTGTCAATTCTTGATCTTAGAGCAAAAGCTATTGGTATTCTGTTCAGGAAATTTTCTCCTGTGCCCATGTGTTCAAGGCTCTTCCCTAGTTTCTTTTCTATTAGTTTCAGTGTGTCTGGTTTTACGTGGAGGTCCCTCATCCACTTGGAGTTGAGCTTAGTGCAAGGAGATAAGAATGGATCCATTTGCAGTCTTCTGCATGTTGACCTCCAGTTGAACCAGCACCATTTGTTGAAAAGGCTATCTTTTTTTCCACTGGATAGTTTTAGCTCCTTTGTCAAAGATCAAGTGACCATAGGAGTGTGGGTTCATTTCTGGGTCTTCAATTCTGTTCCATTGATCTGCATGTCTGTCACTGTACGAATACCATGCAGTTTTTAACACTATTGCTCTGTAGTACAGCTTGAGGTCTGGGATACTGATTCCTCCAGAAATTCTTTTACTCTTGAGAATAGTTTTAGCTATCCTGATTTTTTTGTTATTCCAGATGAATTTGAGAATGCTCTTTCTAACTCTGAAGAACTGAGTTGGGATTTTGATGGGGATTGCATTGAATCTGTATATTGCCTTTGGCAAGAGGACAATTTTTACTATATTAATCCTGCCAATCCATGAGCATGGAAGATTTTTCCATTTTCTGAGGTCTTCTTCAATTTCTTCCTTCATAGACTTGTAGTTCTTGTCATACAGATGTTTCACTTGTTTAGTTAGAGTCACTCCAAGATACTTTATATTGTTTGTGGCTATCATGAAGGATAACATTTCCTTTAATTTTTTTCTCAGCCTGCTTATCCTTTGAGTATAGGAAGGCTACTGATTTGCTTGAGTTGATTTTATGTCCGGCCACTTTGCTGAAGTTGTTTATCAGCTGTAGGAGTTCTCTGGTGGAGTTCTTTGGGTCGCTTAAGTATACTATCATATCATCTGCAAATAGTGATGGTTCGACTTCTTCCTTTCTAATTTGTATCCGTTTGACCTCCTTTTGTTGTCTAATTGCTCTAGCTAGACCTTCAAGTACTGTATTGAAAAGAAAAGGAGAGAGAGGGCAGCCTTTTCTATTCCCTGATTTTAGTGGGATTGCTTCAAGTTTCTCTCCATTTAGTTTGATGTTGGCTACTGGTTTGTTGTAAATTGCTTTTACTGTGTTTAGATATGCACCTTGAATTCCTGATCTTTCCAAGATTGATTTTTTCCAACTTAAATATGTTTGGACCTCATTTATTTTAATATTAATTTGAAAATCAGCTTATAAAATTATAAGCTTGAACTTATGCTGTAGTTCACACAGAATTTTACTGAAATTGTAGATGACTCAAAATTAATATTTTTATTATAGATATCTTTCAGTTCATAGAAATGGAATATTTTTCATGTATATTTATTATTTTACTACTTTTCTTCAATAATTCTTAGAAAATTTCAAGTTAGAAGGTCTTGAGCATTTTAAGATATTAACTGAGGATTTAGTTATTTTGTTGTTGTAAGTAGTATGCTTAAAATATTTCATTTTGTTTTGCTTTTTCTTATTTAGATTAATATAGTTAAGATTTCTTTGAATGATTTGCATCAAGAGATTGTGACAATTATACTTATTAATCTCAGCACTTTATAGAAACTGTGTAGTAGATATTTGTTTGTTTGTGATTCATGACCATTTAATTTATCTCCTTCAGATCATTACTCATAAGTTTTACTCCCATTAATGAGTAGTTGATCAGCCTTTGGGTGTCACAAATTATGCAACTTTTGGTTCTTAATTTTTCTATTAAGCAAATTGTTTGTTGAGTCAACTGAACTGATAAAGTACTTTTTCCTTTTATTCTATTAATATAGCAGAACACATTTCACAGTTATGATAAAATAGCTTGATTTATGAAAATGTAGCTGAGGCATATAAATCTTTATTATGTAGTGGTAATTTTATTTATTAATATATGATTAACATTTTCTCATTATATCCACAATATTGAATGTGCTGAGTAATTTTATGTCTATTTGACACAAGATAAAGTCATCTAAGAGGAAGGAACCTCAATTAAAAAAAGTATACCTTCATAAGATCTGGTTACAGGAAAGCCTGTAGGGCATTTTCTTAATCAGTGACTAATGTGGGAGTCCACTGATAGGCAGAGAAGTGGTTCCAGGTTCTATAAGAAAGCAGGATGCATAGGCCATTAGGTGCTAGCCAGTAAGCAGCATTTCTTTATAGCCTCTGCATCAATTTCTGCCTCCAGGTTCCTGTCCAGGTTCCTTTTGATTCTTGGTCTGAATTCCTTCAATGATGAACAGTCATGTGGAATATTAAGCTAAAGAAACTGTTTCCTTCTCAAGTTGCTTTGGTCATGTTGTTTCATCACAGCAATAGTAGCTCTAACAGAGACAGAGTGACATTTTTCCCTGAAATATACTAATTCTATTTAAGTAACTTATGATGCAAGAGTGAGAATTTGCCTTGTAGTTGGAATTCACAAGGGGTAAAGTACCAAATGAAAGGTTTAATATATTAATAGGTGTATAATTCCTATTTTATTTTCATTTTCTTTTATATTTTCATTTTTCAAGGGCTTTCATTTGTGCTTAACTTATTATATGTTTTAACTATTTACATACTCATCAGTTAATATATTATATATTTTTAGCAATTAAGCTACCAAAATGTTAACATAGTCTTATAGTGTTATATTTGGTCCACAGTGTATGTCATAATAATTTGTTAGTTAACAATATATAAAAATGAAATGTGATGTAAAGGAAGAAGCTTCTAACCATTATTGCAAATACAATTGATTTGATAGTCCTTGGCCTATTTGCCCTCTTATTCACTGCAGAAGAAATTATGAAGCTCTTGATTTATGTAACATGAGCTTTCAATTTATCTCATTCCCATCAATCTTCCATTCTCTGAATCTTACTTAATGCAATTCATTTTGTACAAATATTCAAAGTTGGGATTTTGCTATATGTAGTGGTATATGTCTATCTATATTCCCAGTATATAGAAACTGGGTAGAAAGATCATAAGTTTGTGATTTTAAAAGATAACAAACGAGAAATTTCCTATAGAATATAGACTGCTTCAATGACAATAGTATCTGTTTCCATAATTTACTTTCAAGTACAATAAATATTGGAGGGCAGTCCTATTAAAATAAAGCATTGCTGTTTTCTTTAGCAAAGCTTATGCCTTATGGGCTCCAAATAAAATATGATAAAATGTAAATTTAGTGTTCCATAGCACATGTTTGATGCGCCTTCTGTTATTATCTTCTAGCATTTCCGAATTTTCATGTTTGATAAAAGACTGATTTTTCTGTCAGCTGAGCTATAAATTTCTACCAATCACTACCATCTCAATAATTGATCACAACATTCAGAGTACTTGTATATAAGCTGCCCTAATTGGCTTCAACAGTTTGATGGATTAGAGACTACCAGAACAGATACAGTTGTCTGTTTTTTCCTAGGGGCACATAACTGATACAGTTTGTGAAGAGTTTGAGTTTGCAAACAGGTGTTACTGATTTAGGCAAGCAAAGAACTTGGCCAAGAATTTATGCTATTTACAATTTAAAATTAGGGTTGCTCACATTTATAATTTCAAATATTATTCTGTATAGTTACTGAGTATAGTAAGTTTTCATCATATATTTTCTGAGGTGGAGAGGGCAGAATGTTATAAATCAGCAGTTCTATAATTCTGGGGTTCTCAACTTGTGAGTCCTGACCCCTTTAGCCATCAAATATCCCTTTCACAGAGTTTACATGTCAGATATTTTGCATATCAGATAATTACATTACAATTCATAATGGTAGCAAAATTACCCATATAAAGTAGCAACAAAAATAAATTTATGGTTATGGTTCATCACAACATGAGGAACTATATTGAAGGGTCTCAGCATTAGGAAGTTTGAAAAACACTGACATTAAGGATTTGCTCTTTTAGGCCTTCAAATTCACCACAAATTATTGGTAGGATGGTTATATAGAAAAGAAGAAAGAGAAAGATTTCTAAGACAGTAATCGGGGTTTATAGATAGACTGAAATAATTAGCCTGAAAGTTAGGGAGTCTGTCTACTGCAAAATGTTCTGAACTGTAAGGAACAGTAAAATGTCTGCCTGCCACAGAATCACTGGAAATGCGCTGAATGCTGCAAAGAAATTTGCATGGTGAAATGTGCCTTACTTTCTGGTATCCCTCTTGAGTAGACCTGAGGGAGCTTGAGACTACAGAGTTTATTAAGCTTCCAAACAATATTAAATAACACGATGCAAACAGTAGCAGCACTAAGAAGAATGAAGTTGCCTTTCTGAATGTATTTATTAGCACTTCATAAAATTTGCAAGGAAAGTAATATATGGTACTGAATGGACTGGTACACAAAGCACATGATTCTTTTGCCACATTTTCAGCATAGTCACCAAGGCAAAATATCATTAACAAATCTAACAGTTATATTTATCTATTAAAAATAAATCCCACCAAAAAGTAAACAGTCATTACCGAAAAAGACAATCATTTTCTGATTTTTCATATTATTAAACCAATGTGCAGTCATAATGTGAAATACATCTTAGATCATATTACAATAGTACATTTAAATTTTTTGTTAAGCTGGTTCAATACATATTTTTGTTAAATCTAGTCAAACATTCATTAAAAACAATGTGAAAAATTCAAAAATGTAAAAAAACAAACCTCAAGAGATATGCTATTTCTACAACTGTAGATTTGCACAAATTTGAATTTATGTCTTTTATGTCGACTGTTCTGTTGAGTGAATGGATTCATGAAAGAGCTAGATGGACTTGAGGTCAATTCCCAGATGTCTAGTATAGTGACTTTCATATTCCTAGACTGATTAAGCAACCTGTCAGTCTCCTCATCTGTATTGTGCAGCCTGTAGGGGAACCATAAAGGTGTGTACTCGTGTGTGTGTGTGTGTGTGTGTGTGTGTGTGTGTGTGTGTGTGTGTGTGTGTGTGTGCAATAGCGCAAGATCATTTAAGGAGAAGCTGATTTTTATGAAAAATTTCTAATAAGGGTTTCTTGATAGTTCAGTCTGTGTAATTTTTTTATCCTAGATTATATGTTGAGAAAAATAAAAGATGTATCATTTGTGTCATTTTAGATACTCACTTTTAGTTAATAGCATGTAAAAAACTTCCAACTTGGGAACAAATTTGGAAAATTGTCAAAAAATTATTCAAGAACACTGCCACATTTCTTCCTTTACAATGGTTTAATTTTTTTCTTTTAATAGGTAACTTGATGTGATTTCTGTTTTAAGACTGGTGAGATGGAGTTGCTTATATTTGCAAGTTCACAGTTACTTATGAAGTGAACATTAGAATTCCAAGAAATAAGTTAGCTTTCATTATGCCCATTACACACACAATCTATTTACCTGGGAGTTGTATTGCCAAGTCTTCCAGTGAAATAAAAAGAGATAGACTGCTTGCTGCCTTTCTCTTTCATGAAGCCCCCTCCTTTGTAACTGCTCCATTATGTGGTCCATGGCATATTATTGTTTCTTTTTTAGTATGCCTATGCCTGACAATACTTTCTTAGTGTCAAACACACCAGACACAATTTAACAGTCTATCACAGACATCCAAGACTTTAAGGATTGCTGTGCTTAAGTTTTACTCCCCAGACTTCTCAAACTCTTATCAGTTTCACTTATGCAAATGTTATTCAGTGGCCATTTTTCACATGTGCTTTGAAAAACTAACTTAACCCAGCAAAGGAATTCAGATAGCAAATGTCTTCGATTTGGATAACAGTATAAGATGTGGATAAAATGGGAGGGAAATCTCATGGCCACTTTGAATCTGAGCATAGAATCTGTAAGAGTAAGGGAACTGAACTTACTGTGACTGAGTCCATATAAGAATATAAATAGAACTTAATTTCATTTTCCTCTTTCATAAGATGATGTGGTTCACTGCTTTTGCATTTATATTTAGTGTTTACATTATTTATCCACCACCACAGATGTATGCATCATTTCTAAAAGCTCATGGGATTTTTACCCTTAAAGGGAACTTCAGAGAAACACAAAGTAAACATATATCACTTTCCTCTAGAGACAGTCTCAAATCTCGTGCAACTGTTATGAAAAACTTATTTAGCACTGGATCACCAACAAAGCAACATACACCAGCTGATATGAGGCCCCCAACATATATACAGCTGAGGACTTCTGCATCTGGGTTCAGTCAGAGAAAATGCACCTAACCCTCAAGAGACTGGAGGGCCCAGAAAGTTTAGAGGTCAGGTGGGGTGGGGGTGGGGACGTCCTCATGGAGACAGAGGGAGAGGAGGAGCTATAGGATGTGGAACAATGGGAAGTGGACCGGGAGGAGAATAAAATCTAGAGTGTAAAAAAGAGAGAAAAAATAATGCAAGATAAAATAAAAAGAACATACATACACACAAAGTTATTTAGCTTCCTGCCCATATTATTTGAACAATTTATGCTTGCCTAATATGTTCGTTATACTCATTCAAGCAATGGCAGAAATAAGTGATTTTGAAAGATTCTACACCTGACTGATAACTACCAATATCTGCTTAATTGCAACATATGAGTTTTAATGAAGGTCAATATTTTAAATCAATGAACAGATAAATCTACACATTTCTGCAATTGCCATACGTGTGTGTGTGTGTGTGTGTGTGTGTGTGTGTGTGTATAATGTTAGAGAAATCTATCTTTAGATTGATGATGAGCCACTTTAATGAGCTTTTACAAAGAGCAAGAAACATTTAAGCCATGGAATATCCTACTGAAAGTATTTAAATTGTAGAATTCAAGACTAAATATCATTTTACCATCTCTCCTAATCCTTTCCAGGGTCAAAAGGGTAAAATAGTCAGCCATATGGAGCTCACACAAGAATTGAAGGAAAAGCCATGTTTAAGCAAAATATAATAATTTGTGATGCTGTCATATGTTTTTGATGGTGAAACACTGTGTAGTTCATAATGTTCTAAATTTTAAGTTTTTTAAAAAGAGTTTGAGTTAGTTATATATTTGTTGTGAATCAATAATTATAACTGTTATATAGTTAGTTTTCAAGAAATTCATAATGGTAAAATATCACAGAGACTATGTTAATATATTTAATGGATTGTCATATAGTTGAACATGCAAGAAGTCAAAGATTAAGGGGAGGGAGGAAACGGGAAAGGGGAAATGATTTTTAATGTAAATAAAAAAAACTAAGAAAATAAAAAAAATGAAAAAAGAAAGAATACTAGGAAAACTTTGTTGGTTCAAATTTCAGGGGAATTCCATATTCCTGTATCTTTATATGATCTCTGTTCTATGTGTACATGCCTGATCTTTCTTTGAAAAATTCCCATTCCTTTTTATTTTCATAGATATATTCTTTATTTACATTTCAAAGGATTTCCACGATCCTAGTTCCCCCTCCCTGAAAGTCCCATAAGTCCTCTCCTGTCCCCCTGTTTCCCAATCAACCCCCTCTTGCTTCCCTGTCCTGGTATTCCCCTACACTGCTGCATCAAGTCTTTACAGGACCAGGGTCCTCTCCTTCCTTCTTCTTTGATATGTGAATTGTGTCTTGGGTATTCTAAGCTTCTGGGCTAATATGCACTTATCAGTGAGTGCATACCATGTGTGTCATTTTGTGATTGGGTTACCTTACTTAGGATGATGTTTTCAAGTTCCACCCATTTGCCTAAGAATTTCATGAATTCATTGTTTTTAATTTCTGCATAGTACTCCATTGTGTAAATATACCACATTTTCTGAATCCATTCCTCTGTTGAGGGACATCTGGGTTCTTTCCAGCTTCTGACTATTATAAATAGGGCTGCTATGAACATAGTGAGGAATGTGATCTTATTACATGCTGGGGGATTCTCTGGGTATATGTAAAGGAGTGATATAATGGGGACCTTCAGTAGTATCAATCCCCATTTTCTGAGGAATCACCAGACTGATTGATTTCCAGAGCTGTTGTACCAGCTTGCAATCCCACCCGCAGTGGAGGAGTGTTCCTCTTTCCCCATAACCTCGCCAGCACTTGCTGTCTCCTGAATTTTTGATCTTAGCCATTCTGACTGGTGTGAGGTGAAATCTCAGAGTTTTGATTTGCATTGCCCAGATCACTAGGGATGTTGAACATTTCTGTAGGTGCTTCTCAGCCATTTGATATTCCTCAGATGAAAATTCTTTGTTTAGCTCTGTACCCCATTTTTAATAAGGTTATTTGACTCTCTGGAGTCTAACTTCTTGAGTTTTTTGTATATATTGGATATTAGCCCTCTGTCAGATATAGGGTTGGTAAAGATTTTTTCCCAATTTGTTGGTTGCTGTTTTGTCATTTTGACAGTGTCCTTTGCCTTATAGAAAATTTGTAATTTACTGAGGTCCCATTTGTCAATTCTTGATCTTAGAACATAAACTATTGGTGTTCTGTTTGTGAAATTTTTCCCTGTGCCCATATACTCAAGGCTCTACCTCAATTTCTTTTCTATTAGTTTCAGTGTGTCTGGTTTTATGTGGAGGTCCCTTATACACTCGAACTTGAGATTAGTACAAGGAGATAAGAATGGATCGATTTGTATTCTTCTGCATGCTAGCTTCCAGTTGAAATAGCAGCATTTGTTGAAAATGTTTTCTTTTTTCCACTAGGTGGTTTTAGCTCCTTTGGCAAAGATCAAGTGACCATAGGTGTGTGGGTTCATTTCTTGGTCTTCAATTCTATTCCATTGATCTGCTTGCTTGTCGTTATACCAATACCATGCAGTTTTTTTTTTAACACTATTGCTCTATAGTAATGCTTAAGGTCTGGGATACTGATTCACCCAGAAGTTCTTTAACTGTTGAGAATAGACTCAGCTATTCGGGGTTTTTTGTTATTCCAGATGAATATGAGAATTGCTCTTTCTAACTCTATGAAGAATTGAGTTGGGATTTTGATGGGGATTTCTTGGAATCTGTATATTGCTTTTGGCAAAATGGCCATTTTTGCTATGTTAATCCTGTCAATCCACGAGCATGGAAGATTTTTCCATCTTCTGAGGTCTTCTTCAATTTCTTCCTTCAGATACTTGAAGTTCTTGTCATACAGATCTTTCACTTGTTTGGTTAGAGTCACACCAAGATACTTTATATTGTTTTTGACTATTGTGAAGGGTGTCATTTCCCTAATTTCTTTGTCAGCCTGATTATTCTTTGAGTATAGGAAGGCTGCTGTCCCTCAACGGAGGAATGGATTCAGAAGATGTGGTATATTTACACAATGGAATACTACTCTGCAATTAAAAACAATGAATTCACGAAATTCCTAGGCAAATGGTCAGAACTTGAAAATATCATCCTTAGTGAGGTAACCCAATCACAAAAGAACACACATGGTATGCAGTCACTGATAAGGGGATATTAATCCAGAATCTTGGAATACCCTAGACACAATTCGCATATCAATAGATTTCCAAGAAGATGGAAGGAGAGACCCCTGGTCCTGGAAAGACTGGATGTAGGGGAATGCCAGGACAGAGAAGAGAGAGGGGTTTGAATGGGGAACAGAGGGAGAGAAGGGGGCTTATGGGACTTTCTGGGAGGGAGGAAATGGGAAAGGGGAAATGATTTTGAATGTAAATAAAAAAAAAACTTAGAAAACACAAAAAAAAGGAAGGCTGCTGATTTGCTTGAGTTAATTTTATATCCGGCCACTTTGCTGAAGCTGTTTATCAGCTGTAGGAGTTCTCTGGTGGCGTTTTTTGGGTTGCTTAAATGTACTATCATTTCATCTGTAAATAGTGATGGTTTGACTGCATCCTTTCCAATTTGTATAAGTTTGACCTCCTTTTGTTGTCTAATTGCTCTAGCTAGAACTTCACGTGTTATATTGAATAAATATGGAGAGAGAGAGCAGCCTTGCCTAGTTCTTGATTTCAGTGGGATTGCTTCAAGATTCTCTCCATTTAGTTTGATGTTGCCTACTGGTTTGCTGTATATTGATTTTACTATGTTTAGATATGGGCCTTGAATACCTGTTCTTTCCAAGACTTTTAACATGAAAGGATGCTGAATTTGGTCAAATGCTTTTTCAACATCTAATGAAATGACCATGTGGTTTTTTTCTTTGAGTTTGTTTATGTAGTGGATTTCATTGTTGGATTTCCATATATTGAACCATCCCTGCATCCCTGGGATGAAGCCTACTTGATCATGGTGAATGATCATTTTAATGTGTTCTTGAATTCAGTTGGCAAGAATTTTATTGATTATTTTGCGATCAATATTCATAAGGGAAATTGGTCTGAATTCCTCTTTCTTTGATGGATGTTTGTGTGCTTTTGGTATCAGCAAAATTGTGGCTTCATAGAACAAGTTGGGTACTTTTCCTTCTGTTTCAATTTTGTGGAATAGTTTGAAGAGTATTGGTGTTAGGACTTCTTGGAAGGTCTGATAGAGTTCTGCACTAAAACAATCTGGTCCTGTGTGTGGTTTTTTTGTTTTTTGTTTTTTTTTTTTTTTTTTTTTTTTTTGGTTGGGAGACTCTCAATGACCACTTCTATTTCTTTAGGGGTTATGGAACCACTTAGATGGTCTATCTAATCCTTATTTAACTTTGGAATTTGGTATCTCTCAAGGAAATTGTCCTTTTCATTGATACTTTCCAGCAGTTTTGAGTATAGGCTTTTGTAGTAGGATCTAATGATATTTTTTGAATTTCTTCAGTTTCTGTTGTTATGTCTCCCTTTTCATTTCTGATTTTGTTAATTTGGATACTGTCCCTGTGCCCTATGGTTATCTTTCTTGTTGATTTTCTAAAAGAACAAGTGCCTGATTTTGTTGATTCCTTATATAGTTCTTTTTGTTTCTACTTGGTTGATTTCAGCCCTGAGTTTGATGATTTCCTGCCTTCTACTCCTCTTGGTTGTATTAGATTCTTTTTGTTCTAAAGCTTTCAGGTGTGCAGTTAAGCTGCTAAAGTGTGCTCTCTCCATCTTCTTTTTGGAGGCACTCAGAGTTATGAGTTTTCCTCTTAGCACTGCTTTCATTGTGTCCCATAAATTTGAGTATGTTTTGCCTTCATTTTCTTTAAATTCTAAAAAGTCTTTGATTTCCTTACTTATTTCTTCCTTGACCAAGGTATCATTGAGTAGAGCATTGGTCAGGTTCCATGTTTGTGGGCTTTCTGTTGTTGTTGTTGTTGTTTTTGTTGTTGTTGTTGTTTTGCAATTGAAGACCACCAGTACTCCATAGGGACCTGATAGGAGGCATGGGATTAGTTTGACCTTCTTATATCTGTGGAGGACTATTTTGTGACCAATTAAATGTCATTTTTGGAGAAGGTACCATGAGGAGCTGAGAAGAAGGTATATTCTTTTGATTTAAGATGAAATGTTCTATAGATATCTATTAAATCAATTTGGTCCAAAACTTCAATTAGTTTCACTATGTCTCTGTTTAGTTTGAGTTTCCTTGATCTTTCCTTTGAGGAGGGTGGGGTGCTGAAGTCACCCACAATTATTGTGTGAGGTACAATATGTGCTTTAAGATATAGTAAAGTTTCTTTTATGAATGAGGTTTCCCTTATATTTGGAGCATAGATGTTCAGAATTGAGAGTTCTTCTTGGTAGCATTTTCCTTTGATGAGTAAAGTGTCCATGCCTTTTTTGATGAATTTTGGTTGAAAGTCTGTTTTATTGGATATTAGAATGGCTACTCCAGCTTGTTTCCTGGGACCATTTGCTTGGAAAACTCTTTTCCAGCCTTTTACTCTGAGGTAGTTTTTGTCTTTGACACTGAGATGCATTTCCTGTATGCAGCAAAATGTTTGGTTCTGTTTACATATCCAATCTATTACTCTAGGTCTTTTTATTGGGGAATTGAGTCCATTGACATTAAGATATATTAAGGAATAGTGATTGCTGCTTCCTGCATTTTTGATGTAATTTTTATGTTTGTGTGATTATCTTCTTTTGGGTTTGTTGAAAGAAGATTAATTTCTTGCTTTTTCTAATGTGTAGTTTCCCTGCTTTTGTTGGTGTTTTCCATTCATTATCCTTTGGAGTGCTGGATTTGTGGAAAGATACTGTGTAAATTTGTTTCTGTCATGTAATACCTTGGTTTCTCCATCTATGGTAATTGAGATACTTGCTGAATATAGCAGTCTGGGTTGGCATTTATGTTCCCTTAGGGTCTGTATGACATCTGCCCAGGCTTTTCTGGCTTTCATAGTCTCTGGTGAGAAGTCTGGTATAATTCTGATAGGTCTACATTTATATGTTACTTGACCTTTTTCCCTTACTGCTTTTAATATTCTTTCTTTGTTTAGTACATTTGGCATTTTAATTATTATTTTATGGGAGGAATTTCTTTTCTGGTCAAATCTATTTGGAGTTCTGTAGGCTTCTTGTATGTTCATGGGCATCTCTTTCTTTAGGTTAGGGAATTTTTCTTCTATAATTTTGTTGAAGACATTTACTGGCCCTTTAAGTTGTAAATCTTCACTCTCTTTTATACCTATAATCCTTAGGTTTGGTCTTCTCATTTTGTCCTGGATTTCCTGAATGTTTTTGGTCAGGAGCTTTTTGCATTTTACATTTTCTTTGACTATTGTATCAATGCTTTCTATTGTATCTTCTGCTTCTGAGATTCGTTCTTCTATCTCTTGTATTCTGTTGTTGATGCTTGGATCCATGACTTCTGACTTCTTTCCAAGGTTTTCTATGTCTAGAGTTATATCCTTTTGTGATTTCATTATTGTTTCTACCTCCATTTTTAGATCCTGGATGGTTTTGTTCAATTCCTTCACCTGTTTTGTTGTGTTTTCCTGTAGTTCTTTAAGGACTTCTCCCTGTTTACTTGTTTTCTCCTGTATTTCTTTAAGGGAGTTATTTATGTCCTTCTCGAAGCCTTCTATCAACATCATGAGCTGTGATTTTAAATCCAAATCTTGCTTTTCCGGTGTGTTGGAGTATCCAGGACTTGCTGTTGTGGGAGAATTGAGTTTGGATCATGCCATATTGCCTTGATTTCTGTTAGTAATGTTCCTATGTTTGCCTTTTGCCATCTGGTTATCTCTGGTATTAGTTGGTCCTACTGTCACTGAATGTTGCTTGTCCCTCCTGTGTGCCTGCAAACCTATCTCTGCACCCCTGTGTGACTGGCTTTCCCGTGGCACAGAGTGTTGTGGGGCTGCCCAGCTCCTGGTTACAGGTGGGGCCCTGGTGGACCTATTTCCAAGTGATCTTACACTAGAGTGTTCTCTGTGTTCATGACTGTAACAGCCTGCTCAGCCACAGGAGTGAAGATGGTGGCCTCACCTCTAACCGCAAGAATCCCTGCAGAGCAAATGTCCCCAAGCAGGATAGGTACACAGATGGCTGTGGAGGCATTGCCCAGCTCTTGGGTGCAGGTAGGGCCCTGGCAGACTGTGTCCCAAGCAATCTTACACTCAGGTGTTCCCTGAATACCTTCCTGCACCTGTCTGCTCAGTCACAGGAGCAAATGTGGTGTCCTCACCTCTAAATGTGGACCTTCCTCTAACTGTGGGACTCCCTGCAGGATAGATGTCCCCTGGCAGGGTAGGTGCACAGACAGCTGTGGTGCTACCCAGCTCCTGCGTGCAGGTAAGGCCCTGGTGGGTCGTGTCCCAAGTGATCTTACACTCGGTTGTTCCCTGTGTACCTGGCTGCACCTGGCTGCTCTGTCACAGGAGCAAAGATAGGGCCAGAATTCCCTTTCCTTAAAGATACAAGTTAAAGTGATTTAGGGTAAACTCATGTAGATCCATTTTATATTAATTTTTACTTTAATGGGGATCTTGACAAATACTGACTCATCTTTAGCTAAGGTGGGTTATGATGTTTCAACTCAAATTTGGAAGAAAAGTTCAGTTCATATTTTTATTGTGTTATATTTGATGTAGTGTGTTTTCAATAAAAGTTTACTAAATTCATTAATAAAATACATATCAACTTTGTTAGGTATTGTATAAGTCAAAACTACAGCAATGAGTTATCAGTTCAATCATTATTTGAACATAAGTACTTCTTTAAAATAGTTGTCATAAATAGTTCAGTTAGGTACATGAAATAATATTTAATTACCAGTATATTAGAATTCACAAAAGTACAACAAATTGTTTAACATATATTTCTAAAATTTTTCAAATATATTCAATATTTAGAGGCAATGTAGACTATGACATTCTTCATTGGACTATGTATTACATAGGCTGTCCTACTAAAATAAGTAAACCCAACATTAATTTATAAAGCTCTACCTTGAAAATGCTCCTTCATCCTGCTATCTTTGTTTTATTAATAACACTACAAAGATAAGTAAAGAAGTGGTCACTACATTTACTAAAACAATTTTAAATGGGTCTTAAGAGTAAACATAATTTGGAAAAACACTATTATTTAAAATAATCATGACTTCTATAAAAATCCTAAAGCTTCCTTGTAATAACTCTTTGGTTAAAGAAGTTAAAGTCATTGATTTGAGATGGTATATAGGGTTAATGTATTGCCTTTTCATTGATATGGTTTCTATTATCAACAAATGTGATTCAAAGGGAGTAGACTAGCAGTGAAACCATAAAACAAAAAATGATGGCAGTAAAACTTTTATTGACATTTCTAAAGGAAAATCTGAAAACTCACAACTGAACAGCTATGATAATATAGAAAAACATCTACTGTTTACTGCTTCCTCATAAATTGAATTTCCACTAAAAAATAACAGTAGATGAAACAACTTTAAAAGTATTTGGAACCTCAAGTCTTGTACAAATAAGCACATTTTTCATGGTATTATTTACATTTGCAATGTTTGAATCAAACCAATATTTTTGTCATTATTACTTTTACTTTTCCATAATCTAGCCATTACTTTTCTTCTGATCCCAGTACCCACAGTTCCTCATCCCATTGTTCCTGTTCCCTGTGTCTAAGAGGATATTACCATCCCCACACATACCATGCCTCCCCATTCCCCACTCCCTTGGGCCTCAAGTCTCTTGAGGGTCCTCTGCTGTATGTGTCAGGGGCCTATTATCAGCTGGTATATACTTCCATGTTGGTGGTTCAGTGTCTGAGAGATATCAGGGGCCCAGGTTAGTTGAAACTGCGGGTCTTCCTATGGGGTTGCCCTCCTCAGTTTCTTTCAGTTTTTCCCTAATTCAACCATAGGGGTCACGTGCTTCTAAGTCCATTGGTTGGGTGCTAGTATCTGAATCTGGCTCTTTCAGCTATTTGTTGGGCCTCTCAGAGGGCAGCTATCATAGGCTCCTGTCTGTAAGCTCACCATAGCATCAGTAATAGTGTCAGGCCTTGGAGCCACCCTGTGAGATGGATCCCAAGTTGGGCCTGTCACTGAACCCCTTTCCCCTCAGTCTCCTCTCAAATTTTGTCTCTGCAGTTCTTTTAGACAGGAACAATTCTGGATCAGAGTTTTGATTGTGGAATGGCAACCCCATCCCTCCACTTGATGCCCTGTCTTTCTACTGGAGGTGAACTCTACAAATTCCCTCTCTCCACTGATGGGCATTTCATCTAAGATACTTCACTCTGCATTCTGAGTATCTCTTATCTCTCAGGTCTCTGGTACATTGTAAAGGGTTCCTGTATCTACTAACTCCAAAAGTTGCCTGTTTCCATTTTTCTGCTGGCCCTCAGATTAGCCCTTTACTTTAAAGAATATATTTTCACGTCTAAGTGGGACTTTTATTTTCAATGTTCTCATTGGAAACTTTTTCTATCTTTCTATTGACACATAATGGCTGTATATCTACATGTAGTTTTAGTGTAATATCTGGGTATGTCTTATATTGTATATTGATCTTTAGCAGTCTCCATTTTGTCTTTTTATTTTACACTCATAGATACATGCAAAAAAGGTTGTACAACTACTTTATATTGCTTTTGAATATCTCTACTTTTGAATGAAAGGTGAAAGAATGAGTGGATTAATCTGAAAGTATATAAAAGGCGCACTAGTTACCTCATTATAAGCTGAAATAGGAAAACTATTCTTTATAGGAGATTCAAAAATGACATTCCTGCCATTTTAAGTGAGATTGTGTTAAAATTGTTTGATAATGTGATTGATTCTCTCATCCTCAGGTACTGGGAGATCGATGGACAAATATCTGCAGATGGACTGAAGATCGCTGGATTCTTTTACAAGATATTCTTCTAAAATGGCAGCGTTTTACTGAAGAACAGGTGTGTATTTGTAGGAGGAAATTACTGAAGAGGTGTGAAATTGGACAAGTAAAAGAAAGATCTGTTTTAAATAATTCTTTTTCAATCCCTTTCAGTGCCTTTTTAGTACATGGCTTTCAGAAAAAGAAAATGCAATGAAGAGTATTCAAATAAGTGGCTTTAAGGATCAAAATGAAATGGTATCAAGTCTTCAGAAAATATCTGTAAGTATATTTTGCTTTCAATCATTTTTAAAATTCAATATTTCATACAATTATTATTTAACTTTACCTATTCTGTACTGTCTTAAACCTCTTATTCATTGTTTATGTTTAGTTTATAGATTATTCACAGATGTATATTGGGGTTTTTCTAAGTCAATCATGAAAATCTGTAGTTCTACATTTACATTATCTTTCAGCAAAATATTTTATCAGTACACACAGAGTAAAATTTCAGCTAAAATTTAAAAGTAACACAAAAAGTAGTTCTTTGCTTTCCATATACATTTCAAAGAACATGTTTTAACAATAAACTTAAATGTGAACACACCATATTTATCCTTCCACCTATGGGCATGAACATTAATTTGTCAACTAACCATAAAATAACTTTGAATGGATTGTATATACCAACTTTCAGTTAGGAGACTGTATTCCAAGACTAGGTATCTTAATAGTAGAGTGAAAAAGGAAATACCCAAGTGAAAAGAATGGTAATTCAGATACAAATAAATTAAGATGAAAAAGAAACATAAGATGTACTTATCAGACACCCAGAAATTGATACTTAACTAGTTAATTCATTGACATTAGGCAGTGTAAAATAATAAATGAAAGGAGCATAAATTTAAGCAATATGTACAGTCAAGACAGAAGGCAAAGAACTCTTAGTAATAAGTAGATCAAAAAATTAGAATTCAAGAGTTTAAGGAAAAGCAAGAAAATGGCATTATAAGGGCCAGGACTGGTATGTGAATATACTTCAGTTGGTACAGTGATTACCTAGCAAACAGGAATTCCTCTTTTAAATCCCCAGCACCATGTAAACTGAGAATGTTGGCACACAACTGTTAGCACTACACTTCAGAGGTAGAGAAAGGGATAATGAAGATTTCAAGCTTATACTTAATGAGAGTTTCAGGTCAGCCTTGAGTACATGAGATCTTGTTTCAAAAGAAAATGAAGAAAATAAGTATTATAAAGAGAAGTAAAGTGGTGTACATTGTCATTTTTCACCAAGACAGAAGGGTCAATTAAGGAAAGATTACATCTTTTCTACAGGCAGTCATAAACTTGCCCAGAAAGCAAATAGATTCCATCTCTTAAGGTGGAAGCATAAAGAGGACCCAGTTGTTATATCATGCCTTCTCATATACCAAAAAAGATGCTCCACCATATAACAAGGACACATGCTCCACTGTGTTCATAGCAGCCTTATTTATAATAGCCAGAAACTGGAAACAACCAAGATGGCCTTCAGGAATAGATACAGAAAGTATGGTATATTTACACAATAGAGTACTACTCAGCTATTAAAAACAATGAGTTCATGAAATTCTTAGACAAATGGATGGAGTTAGAAAATGTCATCCTGAGCAAGGTAACCCAATAACAAAAGAAAACATATGGTATGCACTCACTGATAAGTGAATATTAGCTCAAAAGCTCTGAATACCCAAGATTAAGTTCATAGGCCGCATGAAGCTCAAAACGAAGGAAGACCAAAGTGTGGATGCTTTCATACTTCTTAGAAGGGGGAAACAAAATATTCACTGGAAGAAATACAGAGACAAACCATGGAGTAGAAACTGAAGGAAAGGCCATTCAAAGACTGCCCCACCTGGGGATCCATCCCATAAACAGTCACCAAACCCAGACACTTGCTGACAGGAGCCTTATATAGCTATCTTCTGAAAGGCTCTGCCAGAGGTTGACAAATACAGAGGCACATGCTCTCAGCCAACCATTAGACAGAGCACAGGTTCCCCAATGGAGGAGCTAGAGAAAGGACTAAAGGAGCTGAAGAGGTTTGCAGCCCCATAGGAAGAACAACAATATCAATCAACCAGTATCACAGAGCTCCCAGGGACTAAACCATCAACCAAAGAGTACACATGGAGGGACCCATGACTCCAGCTGCATATGTAGCAGAAGATAACCTTGTTGGAAATCTCTGGGAGGAGAGGCCCTTGGTCCTGTGAAGGCTTGATGCCCCAGTGTAGGGGAATGCCAGGGCAGGGAGGCAGGAGTGGGTGGGTGGGTAGGGGAACACCCTCATAGACGCTGGAGGAGGGGGGGTGGGATATGGGGTTGCCAGGAGCAAAACCGGGAAAGGGAATAGCATTTGAAATTTAAGTAAATATCCAATAAAAATAACTAAATAAAAAGATCAAATGATAGCAGAGCATCTGGAGGAGATTTCTTTCACAGGCATATACAGAACACATCTTATTCCAGAATATGAAAATTTTATTTTGTATGATAATAGAATCATAATTCTAATACCTAGTACTAGATACTATCAATATTTTTGATTAGATTTTCCAATCAATAAAATTGTTGTTAGGAAACAACACAGTGACAAAGTCCAAATATCATAAAGCTGATTATGTCTCCAATCTAATTACAAGTTGAAAGTTCTTTTGGATCTGCTAGCTAGGTTATTTTAGAAGTAGAAATTGAGGTCTAAGAAAGAATAGACATGACATATAGCAGGTATCATATAACATTATTATCTGTGTTAAAATAAGAACTATAACATCTAGACTCAGGTTGAGGCCTCTCACACTATTTCCAAAATCCTCATAGCATTTGATTTATTGTAAACAAATAGCTTTCATTCCAAACTATAATTTCCAATAATCAGATGCTGCTATGTGACATTTTTGTGAATAAAAGTCTTTTCTAGACCCAGGGCCTTGAAAATTCTATCTTAGTGAAGTCTCAATATTTTTTCAATATGATTAAAATTCATATTATGTCACCGTAGTTATGAAAAAAGTGAAAATATGTTTTGTATAAGTCTTACCATGTGATAATTTAAGCCAATTAACAAATCCTGACAGCTGGTGTAGAATTTGAGGTAAAATTCCCCTGCTGACTCAAGCAGTGAATAAGAATTTAATGTTCATTAAAATATGTCACAATCTGAGACGCAAAGCAGGTACCATCTGCTACCAGTTCCTACTACATGCCTAGGTATAGATTTCATGTTCTAAAATTCTCTTTTATTTACAATAAGTATAATTTATTTTGAAATAGTATCATTAATAACTGATATAAATTTGAATAATTTTTGTTAGAATTGTTATCTGAGAACTTTGGTGTTTCATTTCTTTACAATCTGATATATGTATATATGTACATATTTTTCTTATCCCAAGATTGAAACTCTAGGGAGAAGAAAATTTGGCCTTTATAAAATAAATTCTAGGACTTATAAAATTATAAAAGTTATCCCAAAAAAGCCCATATCAAGAAGAATTTAGGTTATGGATTCTGTTGTATTTGTCAGGGAAGAATAACACTGGGGAAATATGGAGATGAAAGCATATGTCATATAAAGTTTCCACAAAGACCTTGTACTCATTTGTCCTGTCCTGTCATATCAAATGACAGGAATGCCATGTATATGAAAGTCTCTGTTGAAAGTCCTGTTTCATCATAGATTGTTTGGGGTTCTGATTGAAACTTCTCTGATAACTTTCATGAATTCTTCTTAATAGAATAAATGCTTTCAAAAACGTTTTTCTGGGGTTGGGGATTTAGCTCAGTGGTAGAGCGCTTGCCCAGCGAGCGCAAGGTACTGGGTTCGGTCCTCAGCTCTGGAAAAAAAAATAATGTGTTTCTTAGATCAGTGATTTCAACATGACTTCCAACATTTGTATTCTTGCAAATAGAAAGAAATACAAAGTCTTAGATTCTTCCCAGGTGTATTGACTTGTATATTCTAAAGCGAGGGCTCAGGAAGCTGTATTTTATTCCACATGATCCTAATATTCTCTGAAGTTGAGTGAGTCTGTAATCAGCCAACCTACTTTAGTACAGGAACTGGTGATTGAAATGGAGTGGGATATTTCATATATTTTGATAAATCCTTGCAGAAAAAAAACATATGCATTATTCAGTCTCTCCAGTATAAGAGGAATTACGTTGCATTATTCTCCTGTGCACACTACTGATGAGAGAAGAGGGTGAAGGTTTACTGTACCTTTTGTAATTGCATACTCCATTTTAAATTCAATTCATCTTCTAACCTTGACCAAGTAGAACTTGTCTACTCTTGTCTTACCAAATAGCATAATCTGACTCCTTTTTATATTTACTACTGACTCAACCTGATTTATTTACTGGGGCTTCCTGTTTGCTTTAAAGGCAGGTCCAGGTGCCAGGTTTTTATGAAAATGAAATGTTTATCTTCTTTTCTTGTCCTAGTATTTTGTAAGTATTCTAGAGTTTTCTTTTGTGTCCTGAACATTTTTAAAAATGTATTTGTGTGTGCACATGCACACATGCATTTATGTGCATATAAATACATATGCCACAGCTTGCATGTGGTGATTAAGGGCAAACTTTGTTAAGTTGCTACTTTACTCCCATTTTATGTAAACTTCTGAGGTTGAGTTCAGATTTTCAGCTCTTCCTCAACATTTTAGTATTCTTATATGTCTTTAGCATTCACAGACTTAGCCTGAACTCCTGATTTATAAATATTTATTTGCTTCTAAAAATTAGGGGAAATTAAACTAGTTATTTAGGATATGCACATTAGATTAAAGATTAAAATGACATCCAAGACTACCACATGGGAGGAAGACTTAAGACCACTTTAAGTTCTAGACAGTCATAGTTTACAATGTGAGTTATAGGCCAGGACCATATAGGGAAGCCCTGAGTCCTTCTTAGAAGGAGAAACAAAATACCCAGTGAAGAGATACAGAGAGAAAGTGTGGAGCAGAGACTGAAAGAAAGGCCACCCAGAGACTGTTCCACTTGGGGATCCATCCCATATATAGTCACCAAACCCAAACACTATTGTAGATACCGAGAAGCACTTGCTGACAGGAGCCTGATATAGCTGTCTCCTGAGAGGCGCTGCCAGTACCTGACAAATACAGAGGGGGATGCCCTCAGCCAACCATTGAACTGAGCACAGGGTGGTTCCCCAAAGGAGGAGCTAGAGGAAAGAGTAAAGGAGCTGAAAGGGTTTGCAGCCCCATAGAAGGAACAAAAGTATAGACCAACCAGTACCACAGAGCTCCCAGGGACTAAACTACCAATCAAAGAGAACACATGAAGGGACCCATGGATCCAGATGCACACGGAACAGAGGATGGCTTTGTTGGGCATCAATGGGAGGAAAGGCCCTTGGTCCTGTGAAGGCTTGATTCCCCAGTGTAACGGAATGCCAGGACAGGGAAGCAACTGTGGGTGGGTTGGTGAGCAGGGGGAGGGGGATGGGATAGGATGTTTAGAAGGGGAGCCAGGAAAGGGGATAACATTTGAAATGTAAATAAAGAAAATATCTAAGAAAAAAAGAAAAAAATAATAAAAGAAAATAAAATCCAAATGCATTCACCCAGAGAGATTAGTATAGTACCTGTATACACAAAAACGTGAGTTCAAGGATGCATAGGAGAAGTTCCTACTTAATGACTAAATGCATCTAGTATTGATACAGTTATTTTCTCTTGAATTGCTAATTATAGTAAAAGAGTCCTTTGAAAAAAGGAAGTAATTGAGAGAAGATGATGAGGGAAGGGGAAGGTAGGGAGACAGAGGGGGGAGAAGAAGAAGAAATTGAGTCTAAATAACTAATTTGCCATAGTCATGTTTTAAAATTTCTCATAAGGCTGGCTATATGACTTAAGTAAAAATGCCGCTGCCTAGCCTGAAAATTTGGATTTAATCTCTATGACCTACATCATAGAAGGAGAAAACCCATCTCTGCAAGTTGTCTTCTGACTTCCTCATGAACTCTGTGGCCTATCTTCATGTAGGAAATACACATAAATAAATAATTAAAAAAGTTAACTCATATCTAGAATATACTAAGTCAAAATTTTAGTTTATTTTTGTAATCTTGTCATGTAGATTTATATCAAAATTATTGATTATATAATTAACAAAATTCTGCATAATACTGATTACTGTTTACCTTTAGTATGTTTTCTGTATTTATACTTATAAAAGTGTCTTTTACTTTATTTTGGGATGTTTGCAATATATTATTTTACTTGTTTTACTTGCTTTAATAAAATGGTAATCATAGTTACATTTATTTAGGAAGAACCAGGATATACTTTCTTTTTCTCAAAGATTAAAAAAGAATTAAAAGCTATATGTATAGGGATGAAAGGTGCACTCGCTATTGAAGCTAAATATGTTTATTTCTAATGCAGTCTTCTTTAAGCATCACTTTCAGATTTCCTTTACAAAATGTTTTCAAACTATCCCATATTTAGCTTTAATGCTAGGTGTACCTCCTATCTCTAAACATAGAGCTTCTTAACATTCTTCCTTTAAAGCTTTGAGAAACTAAGCCAATGGTGAGTCTACTTACATCTTTCTATTCCAAATGCACACACATGAATCATCCATCTTTCCAAAAAGATATAAAAATGAAAAATAAGAACATGTCATAAAATTAAGAACATATAGTTTCTTACAAAATAAATATCTGCCAAAAGTTAATTAAGAGAAACAGGGAAAGTGACACTCCCTCCAGAAAGGAACTTAAAGGATTTACACTAGAAATCAAATTTGGCTTTCAATTTCAGGCAGGTAGCATAAAGTATAGATTTACAACTACTGTAAGTATGTACTTAAATTTAATGGTAAGCTAGCATGTGATTTAAAAAGCAAATTGAATCCATTCTTCCATTGAGAGACACAATGGAATACTACGCTGCAATTAAAAACAATGAATTCACGAAATTCCTAGGCAAATGGTCAGAACTGGAAAATAACAGCCTTAGTGAGGTAACCCAATCACAAAAGAACACACATGGTATGCAGTCACTGATAAGGGGATATTAACCCAGAATCTTGGAATACCCTAGACACAGTTCGCATATCAATAGATTTCCAAGAAGATGGAAGGAGAGACCCCTGCTCCTGGAAAGACTGGATGTAGGGGAACGCCAGGACAGAGTAACGAGAGGGGGTTGAATGGGGAAAAGAGGGAGGGAAGGTGGCTTATGGGACTTTTGGGGAGGGAGGAAACGGGAAAGGGGAAATTATTTGGAACGTAAATAAAAAAAACTTAGAAAATAAAAAAAAGAAAGAATAAAAATAAAAAGCAAATTGACCAATTCTATATTTGACTGCACTAAGACATTGCTATCTTTGATATTAATTTGGTTTATCTATCAATTCATGTTTTAGACTACATCCATTGTCAAATGGAGAAAATAGTGATTAATGAGCCAAAATATGAATGAACTTCACAACATGCACCCCTGCAAAATATGACATGAAGGCTGCAACTTATATTTCACCAAGTAAAACAGTTTTTTACAAAAGGGCAAACAAATTTTAGGAGACATTAGAATGTTCTGTACTTCAATGCTATCAATGCAGGTGACATGCCAAATAAGTTGCTCAAAATGTACATTGTGGGGGATTATAGTAACTAATCTGCATGGATGACACTTTGGTTTATGAACATTTGGTAGATATGTTTTATGATAATTTCTTGGGTCATGTGTAATCTTACTTGTTCTTAAATATGTTTGGATTTGCTTTATAGAGATATCGTATGTTAGTTTATATTCACTATGTTTGCAGTTTCCAGAAGGATAGGATTATTAAAGGTTTATAAAATGATTTTATTCTTTTTTCTCCCTTTTCTGTGTTTACAAGCAAAGGTGTAGCCTAGCATTTGATAACTTAAAATAGGAATCCTCTATATGAAGTGTGACCTTAGTCAATAACCTTCTGGTTTCCCATAAGTAACTTTGTTTATCTCTTCCAAAGCAACTCAAGGGCAAGCATAAATTTCCTCAATAATTCTGAAAATATGAAAGGTATAAAATTTATTAATATGACACAAAGGTATTTAGAAAATAATAACAGACATTCTGAAGGATTTGATTCATATTCAGTGACATAATTTCTTTATTTCATTGGGTTTAAAAGAACTTTAGAAAACATTTACCAAGGACTGAGAGTCTGATGTAGTGATAGAGTGCCTGATTAACACATACAAGATGTGTGTTCAATTTCCTAGTGCACAAAAAAATAAAAAGCAAATAATTATGTAGTCACATTTATTTTCAATGATGGTTACTACAAACAAACAATAGTATCAGGAAACCATGGAAAAATACATTTTATCTACTAACAGATAAAGCAGTGGTAAAATTATGATAAAAAGATAAAAACAATCCTTCAGTTTTGTCCAAATGTACATAGCCTTCCCAAATGGGACTACCCCTTAACCATTCATGTTTTCTACATTCAACAATGATTCTGTAAAATAATACTATTCATTTTAATTTGATTAGGTTTTTAAAATTTTTATAGCATCCAAGAGACATGAATCCTACCTTGGAACATTTTTTTAGTTGTTTTTGTTTTTGTTTTTTTGTTTGTTCTGTGTTTTCTTTTCTTTTTTTTTTTTTGTTCGTTTGTTTTTTTTTTTTTTTTTTTCAAGACAGGGTTTCTCTGTGTAGCCCTGGCTGTCCTGGAACTCACTCTATAAACCAGGCTGGCCTTGAACTCAGAAATCTGCCTGCCTCTACCTCCCAAGTGCTGAGATTAAAGGAGTGTGCCACCACTGCCTGGAACATTTTTAAAAAGTGTGTTCATATTGAATTCTTTTTGATCCACTTAGAATTGAGCTTAGTGCAAGGAGATAAGGATGGGTCAATTTGCATTCTTCTGCATGTTGACCTCCAGCTGAGCCAGCACCATTTGTTGAAAAGGCTATCTTTTTTCCACTGGATGGTTTTAGCTCCTTTGTCAAAGATCAAGTGACCATAGGAGTGTGGATTCATTTCTGGGTCTTCAATTCTGTTCCATTGATCTACATGTCTGTTACTGTACCAATACCATGCAGTTTTTAACACTATTGCTCTGTAGTACAGCTTGAGGTCCGGGATATTGATTCCCCCAGAGGTTCTTTTACTCTTGAGAATAGTTTTAGCTATTCTGGGTTTTCTGTTATTCCAGATGAATTTTTGAATTGCTCTTTCTAACTCTATGAAGAATTGAGTTGGGATTTTGATGGGGATTGCATTGAATCTGTGTATTACTTTTGGTTCTTTTTGGAGGTACTGTGACTTTTCATTTGACATTCCTTCAACTATGTCAAAGTGAGCCTTTAGATGTGTAGTCTATATCTGATGTATTGTTTATAGTCTTCCCCTTTTAAGAGAGTGCATTTAGATTGTAATTTTCTACATGGAGTTGTATGGACACTTGATATGCTGCAGCTATATTTCTAAGCTATACAAAGAAGTAAACACAATCAAAGGTGATTGAATTATAATATTTTAAAACCTAGACTTAATTTCATGCTTATTCTTATTTTAACAGACTTTAAAAGTAGATCTAGAAAAGAAAAGGCAAACCATGGAAAAACTAAGTTCACTCAATCAAGATCTGCTTTCAGCACTGAAAAATAAGTCAGTGACTCAAAAGATGGAAATCTGGATGAAGAACTTTGCACAACGTTGGGATAATTTAGCCCAAAAACTTAAAAAGAGTTCATCACAAGTAAGTGATATTAGTTCTTACATTGCAATTTATATTGAAGATATTTGAAAACTGCATTAAGACAAAAATACTGGCATTTTCCCCAAACTATACAACTAGTTTAGCCCTTTTCCAGTGTTTGGTTGATCTAAAAATATGGTTCCCTTGTTTACCCTAGTATTGTAAAATTGTGAAGAGGCAGATGTATGAGTAGCAAATGCATGAACTCATTGCTGTCATGGGTTCTTCAGGAATGGAAAACTGTATGGTGGAGTAATTAAACAAAGTACTATGGAACTGTATCATCACTGTCTATCTTTCTAACATTGATTTGGAGAACCATGAAGTATTAGACTACCTCATTTTATACTTTAACAAAACCAGAAATTTAGGAAATAATTACCCATTCAAAATTACTAACAGGAATAAGACTAGGTTGTAAGTCTTCAACTTCCCTGTCAACGTTCTATTTTAGTGTAAATGATGTAATTATTAGATTTCATCTTGCACAATTCTAAGATAAAATCATAGCTGTGACTAAGTTATAAAATATAAAACTTATAGTAGGAAAAATAACAAAGTCACGTTTACAATATAATAGAAATTTATGTTGTGAGATTTTACTATTTTGCTAATTTTAGGAAAATTTGTTTTTAGAAAATATTTTGCTATTATGGGTAGTTAGATAATGATGTATAGATATTTAAAATACTATGTGTGACAATATTTAACATAATCTTCTTTTATTAATTTCAATCATAAAGGTTTTTACTAATGGAATACAATTCATGGCTCATTTTATCATGTACATACCACAAATCACATAATCAATGACTATATTTAATAGATTTTAGGAAGATGTTCCTTCTGTTGTAAATTAGGTAGAGAGAATTTGTCTTCTCAAGATCTGAGACCTGATATGTAGAACTTACAAATATTTATCAAAAGATAAAGCAAAAAATACATTAAGATACTTTATCTAGAATCACAACTGAAAAATACCAATTATCATTTATAATTTTTAAACTGACATTTCCATTTCAAACTGAAATTCATATTTAGAATATGAGAGGTTTAAACTCAGTTTAACTCAGAAATGTTTCATTCTTGTACATTATCATTGGTTTCATAAATTATTATGACAATAAAGTTATTAGATATGGTCTTATAAAAATTGGCATTATTTGATAATACTAGTTTAGAAAATACCCCTTTTTACACTAGACTTTTGGAAGTAAAATATTACTAACATTTTTTCTTGGTTTATCCCATAATAGCATTATGACTAAGCAGCTCATCTATTCATGTCTTTGTTTTTCCTTAAAAAGTTTCCAAAATTATGTAATCACAGAGTCAATTTATGTCTTTGTTTGGGGTAACTAATTTGAAGGAACATACAAAGAGAGCTACACACAGAAAGGAGAATTAAGGATAGGAACAAAGATATAGAAACTTGGGTATGAATGTTAATTGCTTTTTTATCTAACCTCAAATTTAGTTTGCTCAAAATTGTGTAAGATTACTAAAAAAATGCATTTAAGACTAACATTGAGGCTGGGCAGTGGTGGCGCATGCCTTTAATCCCAGCACTTGGGAGTCAGAGGCAGGCAGATTTCAGAGTTCAAGGCCAGCCTGGTCTACAGAGTGAGTTCCAGGACAGCCAGGGCTACACAGAGAAACCCTGTCTCAAAGAACCAAAAAATAAAGACTAACATTGAAGAGATTCCCCTCAAATTTTTACATTTTCTTCTGTTACATGGAAAGTAAATATGTTTCAATGTTTTATCAATAATTCAAACTCAATGTAGTATTGTAGAGAATTGCGTTTTTAAGTTACTGCTGTGAGAATGAGCAAAACCTTGTAATAGGCAAAACTCATTACTGTGAACTAAGCTATAGGATTGTGATGGAGATTACAGCAAATGTGATGGTCCTCACATAAAGAATATCATGTAGCTATGACTTTAACTGCTTTTCAGGTCAAAGCTTTGAGGGATTTTAATCTGAAGAAGCCATTCCTTGGTAAAAGATGAAAATATCTAGGGGATGGGGGTTAGACCTAAGCTTTGAGGACTAGTCTCTTGCATTTTAAAGTTAGCTTTGCCTTGAAGAATACTTGAATACAAGCTAAGAATGCTAAACTTGATGAAAAGGCAGTCTAGGAAAATAGAAATCCTTTTGGTCCAAAATGTTCAAGAATAGTAATTCTTTGTTATGTGATTACTTTTAATGGAAAAGGAATGCGAAATACACATACCCTTGGATTGACTTCTGTAAAACTCCAATGGTTATGTCTTCAACAAATGCTTTTACAAATGTGCATGCTGATATGCACAGTTTTCTAAACACCATGACCCTAATGAATGTATTGCTATCTCAATGTAATTAACATTTCTCTATAGTTAATAAAGGAAACAATGTAATTTAACTGATTTGAAACATTATCACTGTCATTTAACTGAAATTATTTATACTCTGTAACAGATAAGTGACTTGTGTGCTTTATAATTAATATTGTATGATATACTAAAACTTGAGTTTCAGATGATTTGATATAAGAATATATCTACCCAGGTAAATTGTAAGTTTTCCATCTTTTTCCCAGGCAGACTAACATTTTCATTGCTGTGACTCATAAATTTTGATGTCATTTTTGTTTATTTTCTATGCAGTTAATGGCCCTTTTTGAGATAATTTCAGTTGTGAGCAGAAATATCCTTAAGATAAATATAAGGAAAATGGAATTACCCTGTCCTTGAATACGACCTTGATATTTAAGCTGTATGTGCCTACATTCAGTATTTACACTGAGTTAATTTTTGCCTTCTTTTATTCTCTCAAAGAGAGAAAACGAGATTGTATATGCATATACTGTGTCATTTCATGGTATTGTGACAGTTTAACACTTTCGATAGTCACATAGGCAACTCAAGTCATGACTGGACATAAGCTATTTTTTCAGTGTACCAACAGTACAAGTGGGAAAATAAGGGCTGGAAAGATGCTACTATAGAGGACCCACGTTTGGTTCTTAGAACTAATATTAGGAAGCTCTTAATGTCCTGTAGATCTGTGAATGCATGTGCTGTGTTTAGAGTTATTTAGCTACTTCCTTTTATAAGAATTTAATTTAAAATATTTAATACCCTTTTCTGTTTATAACAATTTTATTGGCTTCAGAAAGTTTCCAAAAGAAACAATCCAAAACTATCTATCTATCTAGCCAGCTAGCTAGCTATCTCTATCTATCTATCTATCTATATCTATCTATCTATCTATCTATCTATCTATCTATCTATCTATCTATCTATTATGATAAGTACAATTAAATTATTTAGGTCAGTTCACTTATTTTACACTTTCATCTTAGTAAAATACATGGGTTAGCCATGACGAATTTTAGTGCATCTTTTGGGTAATTATGTACATTAAAGATTTTCTTAGAAAAAAAAGTCTGAAGGTAGGGGAATGCCAGGACAGAGAAGCGAGAGGGGGTTGAATGGGGAACAGGGGGAGGGAAGGGGGCTTATGGGACTTTTGGGGAGGAAGGAAACAGGAAAGGGGAAATGATTTGGAATGTAAATAAAAAAACTTAGAAAAAAAAGAAAGAAATGTAAAATTAGACCTCTAGTTACTTTGGAAATCAAGTATCATTTTAATGCCCTCAGTGAAAATCAGTATTTGACAACGTGACAACAGCTTTGGATATCAGTGCAGTCAGTCTTGAATTTTTCTTTCATTACCTACTGTAATTGAAATTATTATAAACACTAAAATTTGATTGAGACTGAATTAAAACATGCAATAAATTTGTTTACTTATTAAATAAAAATTAAGTCAAATTGATCTGTGTAGCAAATTTCTAGTCCTTAATGTCTGTGGTATGTTCTTATTCATTGAAATTCTTTATAAATTTGTGAGTTAATGAAGGGAGTTCTACTTTATCTCATCTACATTAATGTCAAAGGAAGAGGGAATATAAGGATGGAAATAAAATTCCCCTTCTACTTAAATAAGAATGACTTTTGTTATTAATATACTTCAGTTACTATGACTATATATTTAAACTAATTATAATCTATTTATTTATTACTTACTGAAAATAAATGAAATGACATATAAATAAATATTTTATGGCTGCATCCTTCACAAATACTAACTATAAAATGTTTAATCACTTCTATATCAGATGGCATATGGTAGAAAGTTACTTGAGTTAGAAAATTACATGTCATTAATTTTGAATTTTTGCAGGATCTGCTAACAGAGATGCACAAATTTTATCTTTAATATGAATCCAAAATATACTCTGCACTTTCTTTCTGATATATTTTAGACTAACAGCACATTGAAATGAAGAATAAAATACATAAAACTGAAGAAACAACTTCATAGAATGAACTCTCTTTATTATTATGTAGTATTTTATTTCAAAGTCAAGAGTGATTTCTTTTATGATGTCCTTTGAGTATTTGACTCTAATTGTTCTCATTATCCAAATGTCAGTTCCTATTCATGAAGGTTTTTTTATCCTTAATATTGGTGACAAAACAGAACAGCCATTAATATTAAAAATAAATTTACCCAACCACTGTTGGCATTTACTGTTGTCTCCCCATAAGTATGATAGTTGTTAAGAATATATTCGTGAGACAATAATTTTATTCATTATTTTATTTAATCATTTTTAGTCCAACTTTTTATCCCCTCCTGGTCCACCCTCGGACTGTTCCACATCCCCTACCTCCCTCAACCCCATCTCCAAGAGGTTGTGACTCCTGCCCACGACCTGATCAGACCTCCCCACTCCCTGGGGCCTCCAGTCCAGGTTAGGTATGTCTTCTCTAACTGAGTCCAGACTCGCTAGTCCTCTGCTGTATGAGTGTTGGAGGCTTTATATCAGCGGGTGCATGCTGCCGGGTTGGTGGTCTAGTATCTGAGAGATCTTGGGGATCCAGGTTAATTGAGACTACTGGTCTTCCTGCAGGGTTGCCCTCTTCCCCAACTTCTGCTAGGTTTTTCCCTAATTCAACCACAGGTATCAATAGTTTCTATCCATTGGTTGGGTGCAAATATCTGCATCTGACTCTTTCAGCTCCTTGTTGGGTCTTTTGGAGGGCAGTCATATAATGTCCCTTTTTGTGAGCACACCATAGCCTCAATAATAGCATCAGGCCTTGGGGCATCCTATTGACCTGGATCCCAATTTGGGCCTGTCACTAGACCTTCTTTTCCAACAGCTCTTCTCCACTTTTGTCCCTGCAGTTCTTTTAGACAGGAACAATTATGAGTCAGAGTTTTGACTGTGGAATGTCAACCATGTCTCTCACTTGATACACTATCTTTCTGCTGGAGGTTGACAATAAGAGTTCCTTCTCCCCACTGAAGGGCATTTCATCTAAGGTCCCTCCCTTTGAGTCCTGAGTCTCTCACCTCCCATGTCTCTGGTATATGCTGGATGGTCCCCCCACACCTCTTACCTCCCAAGTTTGCCTGTTTTCATTCTTTCTGCTGGCCCTCAGGGATTCAGTCCCGTTCCCCCCACCCAGATCCTGATCTTGGCATCAAAATAAATTTATTAAGGTGCTGATCAAGGAAATCTAGCTTTGTACCATGTCAAATAAAATGTCTTTGACTACTGTATGTTCAGTGCATGTATTATTTTTCATAGTTATATAATAAATGTAGCACTCATCTTCACAAATATTATTGTGATTATCATGTTGCCTACTACAGTATAACATTGTGAATATGGTGATTTAATTTTATCTGTTTCAAAATGTCCCGAAGGGGATACATACTCAATAAATATTGAGCTTGTTTGAAACATTATGATATATCTTGAATAACTTATATAATTTTTGATTTTGTTAATTTAGTATGGTGTCCAAAGCCAGAAAATCTTGGTTTTGACATATCATGTATATTAATGCAACTTTGAACAAATCCTTGACATTCCATACCATCAAAATGAAATTTAATAGGACTATGATTATTGAGTTTAAAATTTGAAAATTTGTGTCTATAAACAGTGTCTATGTTACCCTTTGTTGGTTCAGAGTTCAAAGAAAAATTCAACCTGAAAAGTCATAATGAGATAGTTTGTCTTTAGGATTTAAGAAATTCATGACAAACTGGAAGTTATTTTGCCACACTAAAGAAAGAGCTTTCATCTCCTGGGAGATAAACCAATATAATAAGCAGAAAATTACATTATATGTCTCATGTAATCTCTCCTGCTGATATTGTCATGATTCTAATGAATAATTATTTACTTACAATCAATTACTAAAAGCTATGGCAAAACTTAGTATATGATTGTACTGGCTGGTTTTGTTATCACAGAGAAAATAGCCTCCCTTGAGGAAATGCCTCCATGAGATCCAGCTGTAAGGCATTTTCTCAATTAGTAATCAAGGGTGGGAGAGCCCATTGTGGGTGGTGCCATCCCTAGGCTGTTAGTCTGGGTTCTCTAAGAATGCAAGCTGAGCAAGCCAGGGAAAGCAAACCAGTAAGTTACATCTCTCCATGGCCTCTGTATCAGCTCCTGTTTCCTGACTCACTTGAGTTCCAGTCCTGACTTCCTTGGGTGATGAACAGCAACATGGAAGTGTAAGCTGAAAAAACCCTTTCCTCCCCAACTTGCTTCTTGGTCATGATGTTTTGTGCTGGAATAGAAACTCTAAGACAATGATCAATTTTTTTATGATCTGATTGCATGGAGTAGATTTGAAGAGTTACTATTATTTTGTTAAACGTAGAAATTCTGGCCTACTTTGTCAGGGACAGTGTGTAATTGTTTTCTTATTTCTTCATACAAAGCAAATGGAATAGTATTGTCAGTCATGATGTTGCAGTAAAGATCATATGTAGTCAATTCATCAATTAGTGAATTGAATTCAATTTCACCATTAGTCATGTTGCCATAATCATGTTCTTTTAAATTTAAATGAATAATTCTATTCAATTTCATAATAAGAATGAAGAAGAAACTATTAACATGAAATTAACTTCATAGTCAAATATTTAATACCAAAATACCTCAAAAGACAGAACTTCTTAAAATGCTTTATATGTTCATACTGTCTTTAATCAGAGCACTTATAGAAACTCTTCTCAGGAAAAAATATTTTCTTACAGCAGTTAGTTATCTTATGTAATTAATCTTACCTTGTTAATTAAAAATATCACAATAAAAAGGTTCTTGGAATCTAAATAAAATTACATTTTCATTCAGAATAAAAGCAAATTTAAATTGTTCATTTAGTGTTCTTTTTTTGCTAGGTGAAATTATATTTGAGTTTATACTTTAAGCAATTTTAAAACTGTTGCCTTTTGCTTTAATCTTGATATAACCTGTCATTGGAGTAGGTAATTAAAGTTGCTCATAGCCCAGTGATTGATTCTGTACAGTGAAGTTTTGAAGGGCTTAGAGAAGATAAAAGATAACATGCACTTGGTACATGTAAGATTTCAGTATCTCTTGATGTTTGTTGGATTTTTTTGTGGTGATAGTGGTTGTGTGCTTGCCTGTTTTCCATAAAAGCTAATAAAATAGAAGGAATCTACATATTGTTTTTCCAATGGCAAGTATTTTAAATATGTATAATTGAACCAATATTTACAGATGGTTGCTTGTAGGATTTCATTGTTTTTTAAGTTATTTTGTGGCCAATTTAAAATATGAAACAAATATCTTTTTGAAAATTTTATTGGTCATTTTATTTATTTATATTTCAAATGTTATCCCCATTTCCAGTTAAACCCTGTCTCCTCCCCTCTGCCTCTATGAGGGTGCTCCCCTACACACCCACCCACTCCTGCCTCAGTGACTTGGCATTCCTCTACACTGGGGCATCAAGCCTCTACAGGAAGAAGGGGCTCTCCCCCCACTGGTGCCAAATAAGGCCATTCTCTGCTACATGTGCAGCTGGAGCCATGGGTTCCTCCATGTGTACTCTTTGCTTTGTATCATGACTCTTCCCAAATTTCTTCCTATGGAAAGAATCAGTTAAGACTCAGGGAGGGATAGTATACTAGATGCTTCTCATATTTCTCAGAGGTTCAGAAAAGTCTGTTTAACAATTTGTGGTTGCAGCAAAATAATTGTTCTTGTGTTAATAGACAAAAGCAGAACTATTACAGGCTTTCTTTTGTCTTGTTGGAAATAAATCTTCCAAATAAATTGGTTACAAAGGGCTGTAATTAATATTCCAGAGATAACTTATGGGCATAATAAAATGAACACTGTGAGCAAGATAGGTGGAAAATTTAAGGGAAGAATATGTCATTTTGTACAACTTGTTTGTCTGATATCTTACACGTTGAGATGATAAATGTCATGATGTTTATGACATTTTATTAGGTCAAATTTATAAACTATTGCTCTCCAAATATGTCTGATCAGAAAGGGAGTATAATTCTAAAACAAACATCTGTGATGATAAATTCAGAAACTCATGTATTTGAACATATCCAGTGGCTTATATAGAGAGTATTTTTACTTAAACATTTGAATAAGATGAAACTCAAAGATACTTATGGATTAAAAATTACTTCATATTAGTCTTCTACTGAAATTGTGAAATATGCCACTTTTATTAAATGGAATTTATTTCTGAACCTTAACTTATTATCATTTTAAATGTATCCTGATCAAAGTAATCATTATGTAATCAAAATTTCATTTTTAAGCTATATTTAATATAATTAATTTTTTACAGGTTTTTCTTTGTTCAAGTGTTTTTTAATCTGAAATAATTGTAAAACTATTAATACACATATACAATGTCCCAGATGTTAGATGTTTTAGGAAAATTTATTTTAATGTTGTGAACATTTTATTTAGTATGCCTTAATGATACAGTGGCATCCTTTTTTGATTGTTTTGTTTTTGTTTTGTTTTCTTTACTTCCTGCAGTTTTTCCAGTTCACTTCAGAGTCACCATTTACATCTGATTTTCAGATTACCTAGCTTTCCTATTTTAGTCAACATAACTTAAGTCAGATAAAATAATTTGATTCAGATTTAATATGGTGTTGGTTTGATCTGAAGGTCGATCTACCAACAAGCAGAAACAGTTTCTCATTATTTTACTTCACTACTCCAAGCAGTCTTTACCAAAGTCTTTCGAGCAGTGTCTGACCTCTGTTTCAATATTTCTCACAGATTTCACAGGCTGTCACCACCACTCAGCCATCACTAACACAGACAACTGTAATGGAAACGGTAACTATGGTGACCACAAGGGAACAAATCATGGTAAAACATGCCCAAGAGGAACTTCCACCACCACCTCCTCAAAAGAAGAGGCAGATTACTGTGGATTCTGAAATCAAGAAAAGGTGAGTGCATCAAGATTCATTTTTAATCAGGAAAACTCATTTCCATGATACTCATGTTTTATAGTTGAATCATACTTC
Organism: Tokudaia tokunoshimensis; assembly: GCA_036184795.1. Lineage (NCBI taxonomy): Eukaryota > Metazoa > Chordata > Mammalia > Rodentia > Muridae > Tokudaia > Tokudaia tokunoshimensis. The sequence goes on from BTHU01000023.1 coordinate 43,021,430, forward strand.
CCAAAGCTTGAGTACTTTGTAATGTCAATTAAATAGTGAGAAAAATAATGAGATGATTTAAAATTTACCCAAGAAATCATTATGTCAATAACTAGAGCCTTTATGGAAATGCTCTTTTCTGAATTGAAAGAGGAAAATACAAATAATGAACAGCCATGGCACATTTTAATCCTGAAAATATCCAGTTTTGTTTTGTTTTGTTTTGCTTTCCTTATAAAGGGCCTGCCTACTTGGTCAGGCATTAGTTTTGCATTAAATAGCTTTCTTCTAGTAATGAGAAGTGCAATTTCCTGAAGAAGTACACCTCTAATAGGTGAGATCCATTCTGCTGCTTTATGAGAACATAATGTCTCAATCTGCACATCCTAAACCAGAAGTAATAACAGAACAGATTTCCTATTCTTTGATATTTATAAAGTCTTATCTTGAAAGTATTAGAATTTTTAAATGATCTTTAAAATTCTTAAGTAGACATTGGATATGTTAGGTATTATGTAAATCAGTGGACATTTTAAAATCATGGCAAATTGCATAAAGGCAGAACTGACATGAAAAACATAAAATGGTACAATTTCCATACCTGAGACATTATTGTAACTTTAAGATTAAGAAAGTACATTGCAATATGCCTCATGTTATAAGTAGCATATGCTCAGGAATGTATAGAACACTTGACATTAGAATTTGCATATACCAGAGTATAGAAGTACAAGAAGAATACATACCTAAAAATAGTATGTCAGTTATTCTTAGCAAAAGGAAAGAAATATCTCAAAAATATTTGAATATATTTTTTCTATATTTTTATTTACATTCAGAATGTAAATATTTGAATATATTATTAAATAATTTTTATTTCTTTTAGTAATTATATAATTTGATTTGAAAATTCTGAACTATGTCTTGGACTTCAAAACATTTCTGTTTTGCTGAGCTGTCTAGTACAGGATTCTACAAACTAGACAACACCAGCCTATTGCTATTTTCTCTGTGAATTATGAACTAAGAAGTTGTACTTATATACTAATTAATGTTTATGTGTATGAGAGTTGTCTATATTGGTATGGATGGATGATACATATACATATTCTTTTTGGTAGCATGGACATGTGCATGCCACAGGTCATGTAGAGATGGGAGAGAACATTGTAGGTGTCAGTTCTTGAATTCCACTTTTTGAGGCAGGTTCTTGTTTTTGTTATTGTTGTTTCCATTGTTCACCACTCCATAGGCGACTAAAAAGTGAGCTTCCACGGATTCTACTATCTCTGCTTTGAGTCCCACATTAGGAGTTTTTACTTCTACTTTTAATTTAGGAATATTTTTATGCCTACCATCTTATCTGTATAATTTTTCATGAAATAGTCAGTTTCAACGTGTTTTTCTATATATTTCTTGAATTTTATCAGAAAAATTTTCCTTGTAGATTTTCAATTTTATCAGAAAATGTTTATAATTCCACTTTCAATCAACTTAGGAATATTTTTATGCCTACCATTTTATCTGTATAATTTTTCCATGAACTAGTCAACCTTAACTTGTTTTTCTATATATTTCTTCAATTTTATCGGAGATATTTTCTATGTATATTTACACAATGGAATACTACTCAGCAATTAAAAACAATGAATTCATAAAATTCTTAGGCAGATGGGGAACTGGGGGAGGGAAGTGGGTTTATGGGACTTTTGGGGAGGGGGGGACCGGGAAAGGGGAAATCATTTGGAATGTAAATAAAGAATATTGAAAATTTAAAAAAGGAGTACTGGTGTTATAAATGTAAACTACTATACCCACTTTTTATGTGTGCTGCATTACTTTGAACTCTAGTCCCTACACTTTCCTAGCCAAGGGTTTTACACACTGAGACATCTCTACAGCCGTGATATTATATTTTGAGGGGTTAAAATGATCAGAATAATACTTCATTACTTCCAATTATATAAATTTCAAATTTCAGAGTCCTCATTTAAAAAATAGCCCCATTTATTCAAAGTTTTATCATTTTTGATTCTTTTACATGACAAAGACAGGTTTTTAAAAATAATATAACTATAATTCTATGACCTCTCACAAAACCTAATACAACAGAAATGAATGTTTGCTGCTCTTTAGTCTAGCCAAGTGTTTCACAAACTTTGAAAAACATAGTGTATCCATTTTAGGCAGGAATTCCACAGTCTCTTCGCTAAAGTAGTAGAAATGTCACTGTTCACTGATGGTGGGGAAACAATTATAATGGCTCAAATAAATCAGTAAGCCTCTAATTTGCATTCTTTTTTCTAATAGCATTTCCACTAATATACTTAATGTCACATTAACTATTTATAGAAGAAACTTAGTAGGCTCATCACTTTTGGGTATAAGCTTCACAATAATCTCAATGTCTTCAGAAACAGCCTTACATAAACAGCAGCAAAGTGAGTTGATATATTCTAGTCTATCTCCAAGCATTTATTTCTGCCTCTTGGACTGATATTGTATTTGGATTGAAATTTATATTTTGACTAATTTCTTTTAGGAAAGAATGTGTAGTGGAAGAGAAATTGGTCACCTAATTCTGTTTGATCATATATTCTCCATGGTTATTGTAAATGGCTAGATTGAAAGAACAAATGGGAATATGCAGATGACTTCCATAAAACCCAGCACTTGTTGGGGATATGCTTAGAACTAGATTCTATGCTTTATCTGAATAACATTAATTTTTCCTGATAATTTTCCAAGATAGGTATAGGCATTATTAGTATTATACATAGCTATGGAGTGCCTGGACTTTGATTTCAACACAGACTGCACAGTAAAATATCTCTTAAGCAGGTCAAAGATTAAGGTGCTATTATGTCATGGTTTGCTTAAAGCTGTCTAATTATACTTGTTGTTCCAGAATAATTATGCTTAGCACTAGCGTGAACTCTCCAGGTGTCTTGCTTTGAACAGGATAATTATATAGACAAACTATATAGACTCTACAATGATGAGTTTAAACTGAACAAAAAGCAAAAGAAGAAGCACTTTGAAGCAATTAAATTCAATAATTGATAATTTTTTACTGCATGGAATTTGATTAAAGAAGTTTCATAAAATTATAACTGAAAACTTTACGTTAGCCAGTACCTGTCTCCCATATTTAAAACAATTACATTTCACTGTGAACTTGTGTTCTGTTAATTGCCCTTTAAAAAAAAAAAACAGTTCTTGTTCAGCATCTATGACTAAAATAGTTCATCCCCTGTCATTTTTCACGAGTTTTCATTTTAGCCTAATCCTATGAGAGTATCTCATAAGCCAAATCCCTTTCCCTTTGAGACTCATCTCAATTGTCCTCTCTCATGAATTTGTGAAACGACTCCCAAGACATGTTGCTCTAGAAGCGACCTGTTCCCTCAGATACAGATGCTGTAGTGGTGGTGTTTCTACATCTGAATCTAGCTAGTGCTTCAATTTCCACTTTTATTGTTCACAATTATATTGCATACATATTTTAGACATAATATATGGCCTGTACTTCCAGATGAGTACCAAATCTTGGAAACAAGTTTACCAAGGTTTGAAAGTTGCCTGTTTTAATTACTTATATATGACCCCAGAAAAATTACTTAAAACCTATTCATCTGATTCAATAGTTTTTGCATTATCATGCACATTGAAGATGAAGAAACACAGAATTTGATGCCTAAGAGGGAATAGATTTTCAAAAAAGGCTAGCAGATTTTGTTTTGTAAATGTTCATGGAGTTGAGGGATATTGTGAGAATGGTGATGGTAGTAATTTAGAGGTAAAAGTAGTGATAGTGCTGCAGTTATTGATGAAGAATATTAATGTATAGAATGTGGGGCAAACAATCTCATAATAAATATCTCAAATTTAATGACTATATAATACCCTTGCTTTCCTTTTAAAAACAAAATTTGCCTCCTGAATTATCTAGTATACTTGAACAACTACTCCTGTATTTTTATCATTTTTGTATTTAATTATTGCACAAGTATCATTATATAAGTCATTTTCTGATCATTCTTAAGTCATATTCTTTAAACCAAGTTATTTCTCTCCCTCTTGTGTAATTTTCTCAATTTCTAGTTAATTTCCTTATGATTATCATATTCCCAATTTTCTTTTCTGCTTTCTGTCCAGAAGAAAGTCTTTATTAATGTAATTGCCGTCATATTAAAAATTATATATTGATTTTAAAGATATTGCACATTATATTATTCTATCAACTTTATACCTAGCATCTCCCAAATTTTTCATTTCAAATTATTAAGCATAACATATTCCTTTTGGTTTATGCACATAAATTTTCTGATCACCAATCACAATAAAAACACAACTTTGTACTGCTTTAATTTTACTTGTATACTATTACACTAGGTATGTAATAGCTGGAAAACACTTTTATAAGAGTCAGTGGAACAGTTGAACTAATTGAAGTAACTTTCATTTAATATTCTAATATCACTTAATATCTTTACCTAGTTTCTCAAATTATTCTTTTTTCTGGTTTTATACTTTATTGCATTTATTTTTATTTCTTTTATTTAAAATTTATAAATTATTTAAAAATTATTATCTTTATTTAAAATAGATTATTTTTTTCATACAATATATCTTCACATCAATTTCCCCTCCCTTTCCTCCTCCGAGATTCTACTTCTCTCTCCCTCAGATCCATTTCCCTCCATTTCCCTTTCTGAAAAGAGCAGGCCTCCAAGAAGCAGCACCCATACAAGATAAAAAAAAAAGATACAAAAAGACAAGGCAAAGGCCCTTATATCAAGATTGGAACAGGCAAACCAACAAAAGGAAAACAGTCCCAACAATTGGCAAAAGTGTCAGAGACACATCCACTCCTATTGTTAGGGGTCACACAAACCATCAAACTAGCAGCCATATCATATTTGCAGAGGATATGGTGTAGAATCGGGTAGTCCCCATGATTGAAGCTTTAGCCTCTGTGAAACCCACATGAGCCTTGCTTAGTTGATGTGTTTTCCTGTGGTCTCCTGGTAGCCTCCATTTCCTCTGACTCCTACAATATTTCCACCCCATCTTCTGTGGAGTTCCTCAATTTCTGAGGGGTGGGAACTGGTCTAGAACTCAGATCAGACATTCTTTTTATAATATCTGGCTGTGGGTCTCTACACAAGCTCTCATCTACTACCAGAGCAAGCCTCTCTGTTGACTACTGCATAAGACACTGATCTATGAGTATAGCACAAGATCATTAGAAATAATATCACTGATTATTTGGAGAGTGCAGTTCTGGTTGTTTCCACCCTAAGTCTCTTAGTTATTCAGTGTCTGGTTCCTGGACATCCAGGCTGTTTAGAGCATGGGTTCCTTCTCATGCTGTGGGCCTCATATTAAACCAACGTTGGCCAGTGTCATAAATTCAATCTTCATTGACTCAGCACATCTCATAAGCAAGATAGATTGCATGTGAAGGATCTTGTGGCCTGGTTGGTATCCAGTTTTCTCTTTCCATTGCATGTATTAGGATTTTGTGCCAATGAGACTGAGACATAGGAGTAAAGGCTCCAAGCCCACACCATACCAACTCAACCACTCTGTGTTCAATGAGCTGACTGAAAGTTGTCCTCAGGAATAGGGCCCTGGTTTTCAGGTTTCTGTCCTTGGTTTAGCCTGAGTTGTTTAGGAATTTCCACAAGATTTTCTTAGCCAACTTATCAACTGAAATTAACCCAGTCACATCACTGGAGGAAACCTTGCATTGCTACAAAAGATGGCCAATTCAAATTCCTTATACTTTATTACTTGGAGTCCTCATTAGGGTCACACTCATTGATTCCAGGAAGTCTCCTCTGCACTAGGTTCTATATCACCACCCTCCCCTAATTCTAGCTGTCTCCCTCCACACTCTATATTTCCATTTCCACTAGCTGATCTTCAATCTCCCATCCCCATATTTTTTGGTCCCCCTGAAGAATCTCTTTGCCTTCCCCTTCCCAGGAAGATACATGTTTCCCCCATACATCCCTCCTCTACCAAACCCCTCTGGGTCTGTGGATTGTACCTTTACTATCATTAACCTAACAGCTAATATCTACCTATGAGTGAATACATACCATAGTTGTCTTTCTGGGTCTGAGTTACTTCACTCAGCACTATTTCTATCTAGTTGTATTCATTTTGTCTGCAAGTTTTATGAAAAATTTTAAAGCAGCTGAGTAATTCTACATGGTGTAAATACAACTTTAGTGTATTCATTCTATGTTGTTTCCTGTTTCTGATTATTATTAATAAAGCATTATAAACATAGTTGAATCAGTGTCTTTGTGCTAGGGTAAAGCAACTTTTGGGTATATTCCCAAGAGCAGTAGAGCTGGGTCTTGAAGGAGGTTAACTCACAATTTTCCAAGGAACTGCCATTTTGATTTCCACAGTGACTGTACAAGTTTGTACTCCAATCAGCACTGGAGGACTGTTTGACTTCCTTCACAACTTCACCAGCACGAGTTGTCACTTAGGTATTTGACCTTAGTCATTCTGACAGGTATAAGATAGAATAGTAAAGTAGTTTTGATTTCCATTTCCTTGATGGCTATGAGATTTATCTATTTAGGATTCTCTGTTTAGATCTGTACCCCATTTTTAATTGGATTATTATTATTTTTGGTATCAAGTTTCTTGAGTTCACTTTTAGTTCTCTATCAGATCTCGAGTCAGTAAAACCTTTTCTCTTTCTCATTCAACATTATGCCGCCGAAAGTTTAATGAAGTCTCATTTACTAATCTTAGTGTCTGCATTATCAGTGTTCTGTTCAGAATATTGTCTACTGTACAGCTACATTCAAAACTTTTCTCCCTGTCTCTTCTATCAAGTTCAGCATGTTTCATTTTATGTTGAGGTCTTTGATTCACTTAGACTTGAGATTTTTGCTGGGTAATAAATACGGATCTATTTTCATTCTTGAGTGCAGACATGCAATTTGACCAGCACAAATTGTTAAAGATGCTGTCTTCTTTCCTATGTGCATTTTTGGCTTCATCAAAAATCTGATGCCCATAGGTCTGCAAACTGTTTTTATGCCAATAAATACCATGAGTTCTTTTATTATGATTGCTCTGAAGTACAATTTGCATTCAGGGATGGTGTTATCTCCAGCAGTTCTTTTATTGTTCAGAACTGTTCTAGCTATCCTAGTTTTTTGTTGTTGTTGTTGTTTATTTATCAATATGAAGATGAGACTTATCCTTTCAAGGAATGTAAAGAATTGTGTTGTAATTTTGATAAGAATTGCATTGAATCTGTAGATTGGTTTTGGTAAGATGGCCATTTGTACTATGTTAATCCTACCAATTCATGAGCATGGGAGATCTTTCCATTTTCTGATATCTTGTTCAATTTCTTTCTTGAAAGTCTTGAGGTTTTTATCCTGCAAGTCTTTTACTTATTTGGTTAGAGCTATCCAGATAGTTTATATTATTTGACTCTACTGTGAAAAGTGGTCTCTCCCTGACTTCTTTCTCAGCCCATTTGTCATCGGTATAATGCTTAAAAGTATATATCAGCTGTCAGAATTTCCTGGTAGGACTTTTAGTGTTGTTTATATACACTATGATATCATCTGCAAATAATAATAATTGGCTTTCTCCTTTTAAACTTATATTCCCTTGATCTCCTTTATTTGTGTTATTTCTTTAGCTAAAACTTCAAGTACTGTATTAAGTATGTATGGAGAGATCCATATTCATTTCAACAATATTTATTTATGAATAGACTCTATGATATTGCTACTTAAAATAAGTAAGTGATTTAAAATTCAGCAGTGTATTACTTTGTAGTTTTCTTAATTACCTATGGTACAGTTACTTGATTCCTTAGCAATTATAGTTTCTACATACATTAAATTCTTAAATTGTTTTCCTTACATTCAGATTTACAAAAGTGTTTTTTCCTCAGGTTATGTTGTAAATATTTTCAACACTGAATTATCTTATAGCTCAGTGATATTATTTTATACATTAACAATGATCAGTGTATGGAAGAGAGAGTATGTTGTAAGTAGATATATTGTCTAGTTAATCAATATTTATTTAATTAATGAGTTACTTCTTAATCCTGTAGCAATTATGTAGAGTTTTCATCAAAACTTTCATTTATATTATTGCATCAACAAGGTGAGACTGATAGAAAATTGAATAATTTTTAACAAATCTCATTTCAATGAAGATTATCTTCCAAAAATGAAGTCTTTGAAAATTAGCATCCTGATGTTCAAAAACAATATTAGAGGCACTGAGGAAACCTAGATCCATCTGATTGTCATGCTTGCATAAGCAGGCAAATAATATATTTTTGTTATTTGCTTGTTCCATGTTTATATACTAAAATACATAAATGAACTAGACTATAAACCTATGCTATTATTTTTTAACATTTTTTCTCATTTTTTGTGATCTTTCTTCTAATGTTACTGCTGCTTAAATAATGTTGATATATATCCCACCCCTGAAAAATACATAGGAAGAAATAACAACTCTCCATATTTATAATGTTTATATTTCCAAATTATTATTTTAGTTTTGATTCCCAAGAAAAATCTGGAAAATGGACATTAAATCATATTAACTTACATTATGAACATAAATAATTAATGTGCCTTTGGACTATTTTAAAAAATGTTATTGGTGATGAATTGCACCTAAAATACCTGGGGTACTAGACTTGGTATGACACATTTGATCCTTGAAGCAGCCTAGCAAAACAAAAATCACTTGCTTCTTTTTGTCTAAGGGAACCAGACACCTCCAGGATTACAGATTAATTGGGGTCTAGAAAGGTTAAACAACCTGCTTAGAGTTGTAAAATAAGGACTATGGCTGACTCTCCTAATTTCTACTAGTGTTATGAATTTAACACTTTTATTCCAATCCAGTATCAAATCCTCTTAGTAGGAACTCAAATTTTAGTTAGAAACGTAATTTTTATGAAGAATAGAAACTTTTCATATATTTTCATAAATTCTAAAATGTAACTACCCATTTAATGTTCTTAAAATTTATTTTAATAAGTAAATCAAAGATTATCCCATAACCATGTTATGAAGAAAAGAAAGATGGACATTTTAGATTCATATATACCAAAAATTACATGGGAGTGGGAATAATCAAAGCATAGTACATGATAAAGCAACCTCATTTCACAACTTGTTTTTTTTATTATTTATTTTATTTTATTTTTTTAATTTACATTCCAAATCACTTCCCCTTTCCCGTTTCCTCCCTACCCGAAAGTCCCATAAGCCCCCTTCCCTCCCTCTTTTCTCCATTCAACCCCCTCTCCTTACTCTGTCCTGGCGTTCCCCTACATCCAATCTTTCCAGGACCAGGGGTCTCTCCTTCCATCTTTTTAGAAATCTATTGATATGTGGATTGTGTCTAGGGTATTCCAAGATTCTGGGTTAATATCCCCTTATCAGTGACTGCATACCATGTGTGTTCTTTTGTGATTGGGTTACCTCACTAAGGATGATATTTTCAAGATCTGACCATTTGCCTAGGAATTTCTTGAATTCATTCTTTTTAATTGCAGAGTAGTATTCCATTGTGTAGATATACCACATCTTCTGAATCCATTCTTCCGTTGAGGGACATCTGGGTTCTTTCCAGCTTCTGGCTATTATAAATAAGGCTGCTATGAACATAGTGGAGCATGTGTCCTTAGTGCATGCAGGTAAAGTCTCTGGGTATATGCCCAGGAGTGGTATAGCCGGATCCTCCGGGAGTGTCATGCCCAGTTTTCTGAGGAACTGCCAGACTGCTTTCCAGAGTGGTTGTACCAGCTTGCAATTCCACCAGCAGTGGAGGAGTGTTCCTCTTTCTCCACATCCTCGCCAACAACTGCTGTCTCCTGTGTTTTTGATCTTAGCCATCCTGACTGGTGTGAGATGGAATCTCAGGGTTGTTTTGATTTGCATTTCCCTAATGACTAAGGATGATGAACATCTCTTGTGCTTCTCAGCCATTAGATATTCTTCAGGTGAGAACTCTTTGTGTAGCTCTGTACCCCATTTTTTAATAGGGTTACTTGCCTCTCTGGAGTTTAACTTCTTGAGTTCTTTGTATATATTGGATATTAGCCCTCTGTCGGATGTAAGGTTGGTAAAGATCATTTCCCAGTTAGTTGGTTGCCGCTTTGTCTTTTTTTTTTTTTTTTTTTTTTTGGTTTTTCGAGACAGGGTTTCTCTGTGTAGCCCTGGCTATCCTGGAACTCACTCTGTAGACCAGGCTGGCCTCGAACTCAGAAATCCACCTGCCTCTGCCTCCCAAGTGCTGGGATTAAAGGCATGCGCCACCACCGCCCGGCTCGCTTTGTCTTTTTGACAGTGTCTTTTGCCTTGCAAAAACTTTGTAATTTAATGAGGTCCCATTTGTCTATTCTTGATCTTAGAGCATAAGCTATTGGAGTTCTGTTCAGGAAATTCTCCCCTGTGCCCATATGTTCAAGGTTCTTCCCTAGTTTCCCTTCTATTAGTTTCAGTGTGTCTGGTTTTATGTGGAGATGCTCATGGATTGGCAGGATTAATATAGTAAAAATGAGCATCTTACCAAAAGTAATACACAGATTCAACGCAATCCCCATCAAAATCCCAACTCAATTCTTCATAGAGTTAGAAAGAGCAATTCAAAAATTCATCTGGAATAACAGAAAACCCAGAATAGCTAAAACTATTCTCAAGAGTAAAAGAACCTCTGGGGGAATCAGTATCCCGGACCTCAAGCTGTACTACAGAGCAATAGTGTTAAAAACTGCATGGTATTGGCACAGTGACAGACATGTAGATCAATGGAACAGAATTGAAGACCCAGAAATGAATCCACACTCCTATGGTCACTTGATCTTTGACAAAGGAGCTACAACCATCCAGTGGAAAAAAAGAGAGCCTTTTCAACAAATGGTGCTGGCTCAGCTGGAGGTCAACATGCAGAAGAATGCAAATTGACCCATCCTTATTTACTTGCACTAAGCTCAGTTCTAAGTGGATCAAAGATCTCCACAACTTGTTTTTAATGCAAATTTGTTGGCTTTTTCCAAGTCTGGTAAATCAGAAGTTCTCTGCTAGTAGGCACTTAAACCTTTCTCGTCTCCTCAGGTTATTCTGATAAACCATGTAGTTTGAGACTTTCCTGTATGAGGAATCATTCTCACAATTCAACTTCAAGATAATTTGTGGAGCTTTGAAGACTTCCTGAGCAATCACATTTATTTTTACTAATTTTATTAGGTCATTCAGAATATTATGCATTGAATTTTTATTATATTCATCACCTTCCTGTTTTTTTCTTTGATCTATACTCCTTTTCTAACATGCCCAACTTCATGTTCCCTTGTTTTTTATTTTTTTATTTTTTTTCACATTTTAACTTTTTTTTTAAATTTTATTTTCTAAGTTTTTTTTATTTACATTCAAAATCATTTCCCCTTTCCCGTTTCCTCCCTCCCCGAAAGCCCCATAAGCCCCCTTCCCTCCCTCTTTTCCCCATTCAACCCCCTCTCGCTTCTCTGTCCTGGCATTCCCCTACATCCAGTCTTTCCAGGACCAGGGGTCTCTCCTTCCATCTTCTTGGAAATCTATTGATATGCGAAATGTGTCTAGGGTATTCCAAGATTCTAGGTTAATATCCCCTTATCAGTGACTGCATACCATGTGTGTTCTTTTGTGATTGGGTTACCTCACTAAGGATGATATTTTCAAGTTCTGACCATTTGCCTAGGAATTTTGTGAATTCATTGTTTTTAATTGCAGAGTAGTATTCTAGTTTGTGTTGGCCACATACTTCTGGAAGTATGACCTTCATTAGAGGGTTGTCAGCTCATCCGAATATATATCCTTAAAGACTATTCTCTCTCCTTTGACATTTAAATATTCCATGAATTAGATCTAGGATGAGACACAGCTTAATTTCAGACAAGTTCCCAGGTGATGGTAGGGCACTGATTCTGGGCCCATAGTGTGAAAATTAGTTTTTTAGATGGAACATTAAATCCATTACAACTTAACTTGTCACTTTCTTTCCTATAAAGGACACAGTTTACTTTAGGCTGAACTATGTGATGTCATTGTTTCATCTTAGGACACCTGCACTACATAATTTTAGAATGATCTATTCAGATGCCTGTTCTATCCACTAGATGTGAACATTCTCTAGGCTGGAGGCAAGTTCTTATTTTTGAGTGGATGTAGGGACTTCTGTATGCCATATGTCTAAAAGATCTTTTTTAACAGGAAGGAAAAGGTCTGATATTCTCTTACAGAACAGGATATCTAGCAAACAATATCCATTATTTCTAAGTAACTAAGAAAATATTTTTTCCTTACAAGGAAATGACAGATTTGTTTGAAGGGATATATCATCCTATGTGAAAAATATTAAATGTATTCAGGTATGAAAATAGTAAATTATATCCACAATGTGGGACTGTTATGTGGTAGTTAATGTTTCTTAAAGGAAATAGATAATAATAAGGATTGGCTCTATGATGTATTATGTGTAGCTCCAGAAGCTGCATAATTATGTACAACATTAGAGTGCATGAAAATAGTGCCACAAACCTAAGCTGTAGTGTGGAGTTTTGTTTGTTCCCCAAGTGAAATAAGTATAGACATTTCTGCTTATCCCAATATAAGAGGAACTATAATTGAATGCATAGTCAATCTCTCGTCAGAAAAACTGTAATGTTTTTCTTCCAATTCTTTCTTTTGCCAGCTTATTTTCTACATCAGGCTCTAAAACTTCTCTCTACAAAGTCACCAGAGAGCTCCTTATGCCAGCTTCAAAGGTTACTCTTCAGTTCTTATCCTTCTTGACCTTTGTGCCATGCTTGACAGTGATGATTAGTCCCTTTCTGAAATTTTCTTGCTTTCAGTTTCTGGGATATTGTGCTCTCCTGTTTCGCCTCCCTTGCACCCTCACCCCACTTTCTGACAGCATCTTATCAATTTGCTTTTCTTATCCCTTTAAGATCAGTTTTTACACTTCAAATTTTTCATTTTATTTTCTTCTGATGATGTTTTCATTTCTTGGAGTTCATTGCTTATACTAATGTCTTCCTTAAGTAAGTGGATCTTATAAATTACAAATTAATACTACTAGCTCACCATCTGCCCTGATACTCAGACTTGTATAAAGCAAACACTTGCTAGTTATGTAATTTAGCTTCCTAATGAGAATTTCAAATGTAGTGGTGTGCTTTAGAATTTGCAAGTCTGTGAGATTTCATCCACATTGAAGCCTCAAAGATTAGCTATGCCTGTGAAGCAATTGATAGTAGTCTCTGTAACTGTCACATCACCAAATTTTTCCAAATGTACCTTGTAAATGATTTTAAATATATGTTGTTTTCTTTTCAATGCTGCCTTTCCTCTAGTTTGGTCCCAAATTTCTTTCTGCATAAACTCAGAATTTCTCTACCTATGATTTTGCTCTTCCTGTTTATGTGCTACACAGCCTCATGGAACAACATTTCAAAAGACAATTTGAATAAGATAGGTTTTTTTGCCCATCATTCTTAAAATTTATATCATGGAACTCCCTCTAATCTCTGGCTTCCTTTCCTTCCCAGTGTTGTTTATAGATGACGCTACTGTGAGAATAAGCGAGTTGCTCATTTCACTGCATCTATGGAATTTTATAATGTGAGGCAGAGCAAAGGACTGGCTTTGTAAAACAGTGAGATTTATTTTGTATTTAAGCTAATGTTCATACAGATGTTCACTAAAAAAAAAGTAAATGGATTAAAACAGGTCATGATGCTGGGGAAGGAGCATTGGGGCAGTAAGGACATGTCAGGGTTCAATGACTTTCCACGTTATACTAGATAGTTTCTGAACCCTGACTAGAAGTTATTTAAACTTTAAAGACCCACAACATAAAAGCATGTTGAAGTCCTTTAAACTCAGTGAGCTTTCATACTGTGAGTGTTTAAAGTTTAAATTGCCTCCCATAGGGTCCAAGGCACAGTCAGTATGTGGTGCATTCTTTGACTACTCCTGTAGACAGAATGAGCCACAGCTATTCAGGAAGGAAGTGACAGCAACATTAGTTTTCATGATAACTTTGCTATTTATTCAGCTAGGATCTAATGGATCCTCATGATTTGGAAAAGCACTCTAGTTGCTATTACTCCAAAGCATACTGAAGTGATCTCTCAGGATGCTGGCATTCTAGCATAAACCCAGCTAAGAAGAAAAAAGTACCTCTAAAATGTTCAGATGTGAGGTAGAAAAGGCTTACTTCTTATTTAATATTTGGACATAGTAGGCTCATGGGGAAATTCATTCTGAGTATACAGTTAAAATATGAGGAAATATTGATCTCAAGTTAATGGAAAATGACAATTCAACTGAAGGGGTAGCCCTTATATGTGCTTTCCAGTGAGTTTTGTGTAGAATATTTAATCCAGTGAAATGAAGAAGAAAGCTGGTGAGGACATTATAGAGCAGAGTGAATTTCTGGTTTAAAAACAAGTAACTGCTAGATTTTAAGCTGCTTGTCATTGGGAGAAAGGTATTTTGGAAATAAAGCATTTTGATGTTGCTATTTGTGAAGCAGTACTACTTTAAAATGATGGTCCAGCCAGTTCACATGTTTGCTGCAAACATGGATGACCCAAGTTCTGGGCAATGCAATCAAATCACTTCTTTTCATTTTCATTCCCTCCAATTAAGTTGTGTAAAAATTTTCCAAAATCACTGGACCTACCAGATGGAAAGATTTAATCCACTTCTACAATTTGTCCTCTCACCTTTGAATGTGAACCGACACCCAATTTCCACTGCTACTCAAAAACAAAAAAAAAAAAGATTTTTCAAAAGTATAAGGAGAAGCCATCCCTCCTACACTACACAAAACAGGAAAAGAATCAGTATTTCTTTTTACTCCAAAGAAGCAGGGAAACATTTGGAGGATTTATATACCACAGTCTTTCTTTTTAACTGTTCAACTTAGCTCGAACAGCTAGAACATAGTAAAATGGTGGCCAAAAACCTAGAAAAATGATGATCATGGATCTGTTCCAATTAATATTATTAAAAAAGAGGTATGAGCATATATGTCCCATGGGCTCTTGTCATAAAAATTAAAGTGGATGAGATTACTTTCTTATGTTTTTGTCTTTGTTTTAGTTTTCCTGCTTTAGTGTTTTGTTTTCTGTGGTTGTTTTGTTTTGCTGTTGTTGCCCTTAACACCAAACTTAAACATGTGCAACTAAGCTGACATGCGAGGAAGTGAGAACAACAAAGCATGATTTCATTCCTGCCAGGAACTCAGTGAAGAACACAGTTAATACAGACTTTATATACACAAATTAATATTTATCATAGTTGCCTATAGCTTTGTGAAAACTATGATGAATAGTAGCCACGGTTCCATATGGGAATTCAAATTACCCATATTTTCACATAAAAGCAATCTTTTTCTTCACAAAATCATGTATTTGGTTAAAAATCCTAAAATTCTGTTTTCCCCTTTTATTACTCCTTTAAGCTAGTTTATCTTACATCTAACAAGTCTTAACTTGTACAATATATGGATACAGCTATAGCAACACAGACAGAGTATGATAATCCATTTATTTATAAACTGTTTAAAGATTACGTGAATCAATGACCCAGGGACCATAGCTTTGGTTACAGAGTGTACAAAACAGCACTGTGGTGTTTGCATGATGAATATTTTCCTGCATATTGAGAAGTGTTTAAATTATGTGGCAGTATTTTTTTGGAATTATTGTATGTGTTAGAACTTCAAGATTCTTTTGTTTTATAAATGGCTGAAAGCATTTGAGCTCTATATACGAGGATGTCTTACTAAGATGCTCTTTGAGCACAATTTTACCTTTATCTTTGGACATTTTATGTTTCTGAATACGAAAGCCTCCAGGAAAAATCCATTTGTCACCATATTACTCTTATGCAGATAAGAAAATGAAAGAAAAGCTAGAGATGCCCAGCTTTGAAAGGGAAGGTGCGCCCTCTAGTGATTCATATCTTTGTACAAAGACATTCTTAGCTTTTCCAATTTGATTTTAAAGTAAATGTAAAGTAGTTTCAACTTAGGTATATTTCATTGCACCAGAATAGAGTTGTTACTATGACAGCATGTCACATGTACATCTAACACATAAGGTAACAATCATGTTACCTATTATCAAAGTTATTTTTGCACATATTGTGTTTTATAGGGACTTTCAAATTTATGAAAGATGTAAAAGTCTTGAGGCATCTGAGGCTTAGCAACATTTTCTCATCAATCCGCTGGGACACACAATTTTTATACTATTTTTATATTTGTTTACTTTTTGACTAATACTTTTGTTATAGTTAGCACCAGCATTTACAGATAAGGGGATTTCTTTAGTTTTGAACTTTTGAGATAGTTTCCATAAACATTATGAGAGTAGAAGATGTAAAAGTGACTTCTTGAAATCATGTCACGTGTTAGAAGTACACATTAGGCTGGGATCTTAAATGATTAAGGTTTGATATTAAGTTTAGGTGAGGAGATTATTTTAAAGACATTTTTATCTACCAGATAATGAAATACTTTGACCAAGTATTACCTCTTTCAGCAGAAGTCTGATTAGTGTAGTCAGATTTCTAATGAGAAAAGGTCAAAACACTAATGTCATGTAACTCAGAGACTTTCCTACCCTTAATTAGCTAAAATACTAAAGCACTGACATTGCATTCTATGGAATATATCACAAAAAGAACTCATCTTAAGTAATTTGTTATCCATAATAATAATGCAGATGCCCGCGCAGGGAGGGAGCCCGCCAGCTTCCCTTCCGCGACCTCTGTTCCCGCGGACTGCGCTGGAGAGACCGGTACCCAGGCTCTCCCCCCGATATAACATCACTTGGGACACGGCCTGTTGGGGCTTCCGTCTGTGCCCGAGGGCGGGTTGGCGCTGTAGTCGTCTGGGCGCCAGATCGGCGGGCCATCGTGACCACAGGGTGAGCGGCGCCACGGAGACTGCCCTCCGCCATCTTTGCTCCAGTGACCAGGTAGTTGGGACCGCCAGGCTCAGAGACAGACAGGCATAATATCGCTTCGGTTTCAGGCAGCTTGGGTGTAACCTGCTCCCAAGTGCTGGGCTGATCTGCAGTAACCAGCGCGCCAGTTCCGCGGTGGGACCTTCTGCCTGGTGGAGGGACCCCGCGCAGGGAGGGAGCCCGCCAGCTTCCCTTCCGCGACCTCTGTTCCCGCGGACTGCGCTGGAGAGGCCGGTACCCAGGCTCTCCCCCCGATATAACATCACTTGGGACACGGCCTGTTGGGGCTTCCGTCTGTGCCCGAGGGCGGGTTGGCGCTGTAGTCGTCTGGGCGCCAGATCGGCGGGCCATCGTGACCACAGGGTGAGCGGCGCCACGGAGACTGCCCTCCGCCATCTTTGCTCCAGTGACCAGGTAGTTGGGACCGCCAGGCTCAGAGACAGACAGGCATAATATCGCTTCGGTTTCAGGCAGCTTGGGTGTAACCTGCTCCCAGGTGCTGGGCTGATCTGCAGTAACCAGCGCGCCAGTTCCGCGGTGGGACCTTCTGCCTGGTGGAGGGACCCCGCGCAGGGAGGGAGCCCGCCAGCTTCCCTTCCGCAACCTCTGTTCCCGCGGACTGCGCTGGAGAGACCGGTACCCAGGCTCTCCCCCCAATATAACATCACTTGGGACACGGCCTGTTGGGGCTTCCTTCTGTGCCCGAGGGCGGGTTGGCGCTGTGGTCGTCTGGGTGCCAGATCGGCGGGCCATCGTGACCACAGGGTGAGCAGCGCCACGGAGAGTGCCCTCCGCCATCTTTGCTCCAGTGACCAGGTAGTTGGGACCACCAGGCTCAGAGACAGACAGGCATAATATCGCTTCGGGTTCAGGCAGCTTGTGTGTAACCTGCTCCCAGGTGCTGGGCTGATCTGCAGTGACCAGCGCGCCAGATCTGCTGTGGGACTTCTGCCTGGCAGAGGGACGCCCCCTCCCCCCCCCACAGGAGAGATCACACACCCCTGCACAGGGCAGGAGCCTGCCAGCCTCCCTTTGGCGACCTCTGCTCCAGGAATCCACTAGGCTGAGCCTTTAGATGTGCAAGGCCTCCCCAATATAAGATCACTTGGGGCAAAGCACATTAGGGCTCCAAAGTCACTCAGGAGCAGGCAGGCCCCAGAAATCGGTGCCAGGGGAATCCTAGTAATCCAGGGGGGGGCAGAAATAGCTTTGCAGGCTCACAGGAGGTCCAACCAACAGCCAGTGGCAGCAGGACCAACTAACACCAGAGGTATCCAGATGGCAAAAGGCAAACGTAGGAATGTTACTAACAGTAATCAAAGTAATGTGGGACCATCCGAACCCAACTCTCCAACAGCAGCAAGTCCTGGATACCCCACCACACCCGAAAGACAAGATCTGGATTTAAAATCACTTCTCATGATGCTATTAGAGGATCACAAGAAGGACACAAATAAATCTCATAAAGAGTTACAGGAGACCATGAATCAACGGTTAGAAGCCCTTACAAAGGAAACACAAAAATCGCTTAGAGAAATGCGGGAGAACATGGATCAAAAGATGGAGGCGCACAAGGAGACAACACAAAAATCGCTTAACGAGATGAATCAACGGGTAGATGCACTCACAAAGGAATCACAAAATTTGCATAAAGAAATGCAGAAGAATATGGGTCAACAGACGGATGCCCATAAGGAGGCAACACAAAAATTGCTTAAAGAAATGAATCAACGGTTAGATGCCCTTACAAAGGAAACACGAGAACTGCTTAAAGAAATGCAGGAGACGATGGATCAACAGATGGAATCCCATGAGGAGGAAACACAAAAATCGCTCAGAGAAATGCAGGAGAACGTGGGTCATCAGGAAGAAATCCTGAAAGAGGTAATGCAAAAATACCTTAAAGAAATACAGGAAAATACAAACAAACAAGTGAAGGATCTCAGCAAATCCATCCAGGAACTAAAAAAGGAAGTAGAAACAACTAAGAAATCACAAAGGGAGACAACTTTGGAGATAGAAAACCTTGGGAAGAAATCAGGAGTCATAGATGCAAACATCAACAATAGAATACAAGAGATGGAAGAAAGAATCTCAGGTGCTGAAGATTCCATAGAAAGCATCGACTCAACAGTCAAAGAAAATGCAAAATGCAAAAAACGCGTAACCCAAAACATCCAGGAAATCCAGGACACAATGAGAAGACCAAACCTAAGGATTATAGGTATAGATGAGAGTGAAGATTTGCAACTTAAAGGGCCAGTAAACATCTTCAACAAAATTATGGAGGAAAACTTCCCTAACTTAAAGAGAGAGATGCCGATGAACATACAAGAAGCCTACAGAACTCCAAACAGACTGGACCAGAACAGAAATACCTCCCGTCACATAATAATCAAAACACCGAATGTTCTAAACAAAGAAAGAATACTAAATGCAGTAAGAGAAAAGGGCCAAGTAACATACAAAGGAAGACCTATCCGAATCACATCAGACTTCTCACCAGAGACTATGAAAGCCAGAAGATCCTGGGCAGATCTCATGCAGACACTAAGACAGCACAAATGCCAGCCTAGACTACTATACCCAGCAAAACTCTCAATCACCATAGATGGAGAGACCAAGATATTCCATGATAAAACCAAATTTTCACAATATCTTTCCACAAATCCAGCCCTGCAACGGATAATAGGTGGAAACCTCCAATACAGGGAGAGAAACAACACCCTGGAAAAAATGAGATAATAACCTTCTTGAATCAAACCCAAAAGTAGATAACCACTCAAACATAAAGATAGCGTCAAGAATGGCAGATGGCAATAATCACTATGCCTTAATCTCTCTTAATATCAATGGTCTCAATTCCCCAATTAAAAGACATAGACTAGCAGACTGGATACGTAAACAGGACCCAGCTTTTTGCTGCATGCAGGAAACGCACCTCAGTGTCAAAGACAAACACTACCTCAGAGTAAAAGGCTGGAAAACAATTTTACAAGCAAATGGCCCCAAGAAACGAGGTGGAGTAGCCATCCTAATATCGGATAAAATTGATTTTCAACCCAAAGTCATCAAAAAAGACACAGAAGGACACTACATACTGATCAAGGGAAAAATCCACCATCAAGAACTCTCAATCCTGAATATCTATGCTCCAAATGCAAGGGCACCCTCATTCGTAAAAGAAACTTTACTAAAACTCAAAGCACACATCGCACCGCACACAATAATAGTGGGTGACTTCAACACCCCGCTCTCTGAAATGGATCGTTCAGGAAAGCAGAAACTAAACAGGGACACAGTGAATCTAATTGAAGCCTTGGACCAAATGGAACTAACTGATATATATAGAACATTTCATCCTAGAGCTAAAGAATACACCTTCTTCTCAGCTCCTCATGGTACCTTCTCCAAAATTGACCATATAATTGGTCACAAATCAGACCTCAACAGATACAAGAAGATAGAAATAATCCCATGCCTCCTATCAGATCACTATGGAATAAGGGTGGTCCTCAATGGCAACAAAAACAAAAGAAAACCCACGTACACATGGAGGCTGAACAATGCTCTACTCAATGATAACTTGGTCAAGGTGGAAATAAAGAAAGAAATCAAAGACTTTTTGAAAGTTAATGAAAATGAAGGCACAACATACCCTAACTTATGGGACACAATGAAAGCAGTGCTAAGAGGAAAATTCATAGCCCTGAGTGCCGCCAAAAAGAAACGGGAGACAGCATACACTAACAGCTTAATGGCACACCTGAAAGCCCTGGAACAAAAAGAAGCAAATACACCAAAGAGGAGTAGAAGGCAGGAAATCATCAAACTCAGGGCTGAAATCAATCAAGTAGAAACAAATAAAACCATACAAAGAATCAACAAAACGAGGAGTTGGTTCTTTGAGAAAATCAACAAGATAGATAAGCCCTTAGCCAGACTAACCAGAGGGCACAGAGATAGTATCCAAATTAATAAAATCAGAAACGAAAAGGGAGAGATAACAACAGAAACTGAGGAAATTCAAAAAATCATCAGATCCTACTACAAAAACCTGTATTCAACACAACTAGAAAATCTTGAGGAAATGGACAATTTCCTTGACAGATACCAAGTACCAAAATTAAATCAGGATCAAATAGACCATCTAAACCGTCCTATAACCCCTGAAGAAATAGAAGTTGTCATTGGAAGTCTTCCAACCAAAAAAAGCACAGGTCCAGATGGTTTTAGTGCAGAATTCTATCAGACCTTCAAAGAAGACCTAACACCAATACTCTTCAAACTGTTCCACAAAATAGAAACAGAAGGAACACTACCCAACTCGTTCTATGAAGCCACAATTACACTAATACCAAAAGCACACAAAGATCCGACAAAGAAAGAGAATCTCAGGCCAATCTCTCTTATGAATATCGATGCAAAAATACTCAATAAAATTCTTGCCAACCGAATCCAAGAACACATCAAAACGATCATTCACCACGATCAAGTAGGCTTCATCCCAGGGATGCAGGGATGGTTCAATATAAGGAAATCCATCAATGTAATCCACTACATAAACAATCTCAAAGAAAAAAACCACATGGTCATCTCATTAGATGCTGAGAAAGCATTTGACAAAATTCAGCATCCTTTCATGCTAAAGGTCTTGGAAAGATCAGGAATTCAAGGCCCATATCTAAACATAGTAAAAGCAATTTACAGCAAACCAGTAGCCAGCATCAATCTAAACGGAGAGAAACTTGAAGCAATCCCACTAAAATCAGGGACTAGACAAGGCTGCCCTCTCTCTCCATATCTTTTCAATATAGTACTTGAAGTTCTAGCTAGAGCAATTAGACAAGAAAAAGAGGTCAAAGGGATACAAATTGGAAAGGAAGAAGTCAAACTATCACTATTTGCAGACGATATGATAGTATACATAAGCGACCCAAAGAACTCCACCAGAGAACTCCTACAGCTGATAAACGACTTCAGCAAAGTGGCCGGATATAAAATCAACTCAAGCAAGTCAGAAGCCTTCCTATACTCAAAGGATAAGCAGGCTGAGAAAGAAGTAAGAGAAATAATACCCTTTACGATAGCCACAAACCATATTAAGTATCTTGGCGTGACGCTAACCAAACAAGTGAAAGATCTGTATGACAAGAACTTCAAGTCTCTGAAGAAAGAAATTGAAGAAGACCTCGGAAGATGGAAAAATCTGCCATGCTCATGGATTGGCAGGATTAATATAGTAAAAATGAGCATCTTACCAAAAGTAATACACAGATTCAATGCAATCCCCATCAAAATCCCAACTCAATTCTTCATAGAGTTAGAAAGAGCAATTCAAAAATTCATCTGGAATAACAGAAAACCCAGAATAGCTAAAACTATTCTCAAGAGTAAAAGAACCTCTGGGGGAATCAGTATCCCGGACCTCAAGCTGTACTACAGAGCAATAGTGTTAAAAACTGCATGGTATTGGTACAGTAACAGACATGTAGATCAATGGAACAGAATTGAAGACCCAGAAATGAATCCACACTCCTATGGTCACTTGATCTTTGACAAAGGAGCTAAAACCATCCAGTGGAAAAAAGATAGCCTTTTCAACAAATGGTGCTGGCTCAGCTGGAGGTCAACATGCAGAAGAATGCAAATTGACCCATCCTTATCTCCTTGCACTAAGCTCAATTCTAAGTGGATCAAAGATCTCCACATAAAACCAGACACACTGAAACTAATAGAAGGGAAACTAGGGAAGAACCTTGAACATATGGGCACAGGGGAGAATTTCCTGAACAGAACTCCAATAGCTTATACTCTAAGATCAAGAATAGACAAATGGGACCTCATTAAATTACAAAGTTTTTGCAAGGCAAAAGACACCGTCAAAAAGACAAAGCGGCAACCAACTAACTGGGAAATGATCTTTACCAACCTTACATCCGACAGAGGGCTAATATCCAAGATATACAAAGAACTCAAGAAGTTAAACTCCAGAGAGGCAAGTAACCCTATTAAAAAATGGGGTACAGAGCTCCACAAAGAGTTCTCACCTGAAGAATATCTAATGGCTGAGAAGCACCTAAAGAGATGTTCATCATCCTTAGTCATTAGGGAAATGCAAATCAAAACAACCCTGAGATTCCATCTCACACCAGTCAGGATGGCTAAGATCAAAAACACAGGAGACAGCAGTTGTTGGCGAGGATGTGGAGAAAGAGGAACACTCCTCCACTGCTGGTGGAATTGCAGGCTGGTACAACCACTCTGGAAAGCAGTCTGGCGGCTCCTCAGAAAACTGGGCATGACACTTCCGGAGGATCCGGCTATACCACTCCTGGGCATATACCCAGAGACTTTACCTGCATGCAATAAGGACACATGCTCCACTATATTCATAGCAGCCTTATTTATAATAGCCAGAAGCTGGAAAGAACCCAGATGTCCCTCAACGGAGGAATGGATTCAGAAGATGTGGTATATTTACACAATGGAATACTACTCTGCAATTAAAAACAATGAATTCACGAAATTCCTAGGCAAATGGTCAGAACTTGAAAATATCATCCTTAGTGAGGTAACCCAATCACAAAAGATCACACATGGTATGAAGTCACTGATAAGGGGATATTGACCCAGAATCTCAGAATACCCTAGACACAATCAGCATATCAATAGATTTCTAAAAAGATGGAAGGAGAGACCCCTGGTCCTGGAAAGACTGGATGTAGGGGAACGCCAGGACAGAGTAATGAGAGGGGGTTGAACGGAGAAAAGAGGGAGGGAAGGGGGCTTATGGGACTTTCGGGGAGGGAGGAAACGGGAAAGGGGAAGTGATTTGGAATGT
Organism: Tokudaia tokunoshimensis; assembly: GCA_036184795.1. Classification (NCBI taxonomy): domain Eukaryota; kingdom Metazoa; phylum Chordata; class Mammalia; order Rodentia; family Muridae; genus Tokudaia; species Tokudaia tokunoshimensis. Next base: position 43,045,297 of record BTHU01000023.1, read on the forward strand.
AAATTAAAAAAAAAAAAAAAAAACAATGAATTCACGAAATTCCTAGGCAAATGGTCAGAACTTGAAAGTATCATCCTTAGTGAGGTAACCCAATCACAAAAGAACACATATAGTATGCAGTCATTGATAAGGGGATATTAACCCAGAATCTCAAAATACCCTAGACACAATACGCATATCAATAGATTTCCAAGAAGATGGAAGGAGAGACCCCTGGTCCTGGAAAGACTGGATGTAGGGGAATGCCAAGACAGAGAAGCGCGAGGGGGTTGAATGGGGAACAGAGGGAGGGAAGGGGGCTTATGGGACTTTCAGGAAGGGAGGAAAGGGGAAAGGGGAAGTGATTTTGAATGTAAATAAAAAAAACTTAGAAAATAAAATAAAATTAAAAAACCAAAAAAAAACAAAAAAAACAAAAAAAAAAAAAAAAAAAAAAATAATAATGCAGATAACCCAATTTGATGGACGATACTTTGGACAAGTTCAAGTTCAAACCCACAGTGAATAGGCATATTTTGGGACAATGTGAATTATGCTAAATTATATATTTTAGTAGCTTATTGCAATCTTGAATCATTAAATTTTACTGTATTCAAATGTATAATTTTTTATGAAGAATGTGCTTAAGTTTACACAGCTAAAACTACATATACATTTGAGATGAGGAATAGGTTTCTTGACAGGAATGTTAATGTTGAAGGATGACTAAATTAATGTGTTTGGAATATGAAAAACACAATGTAAGAATATTTAACCTCAGGTTTGTATCTCAAATCAAAACCTCTTCAACTGTAAAGATAAGTGAACTTATTTCTCTGAAATACTTTTAAAATAGTTCTATGTTTTTATGTTGACTAATGTGATGGCAGCTTTTCTTCCTATTTAACAAGATTATAATTTTTATTTTCATCAACATTATTATTACTAGTGTGTGTGAGTGTGTGTGTGTGTGTGTGTGTGTGTGTGTGTGTGTGTACTACAGAAAAGGCATGGAGGGCAGATGACAGCTTTGTGTTGTCAGTTCTCTTGTTCTGTCTGTATATGGGTTCCAGGGATCAACCTCAGGTCACTAGCATTATGTTGAAAGCACCATTACCTGCTGAGACATCATCTAGACCCATATGATTTTACTACTTAAACAAAGCAAAATAAACATCAGGGATTTCAAGGAGTCTCTTTAAGAATACGCTGTAAATGTAATGAATAATAGGACCCAGTCTACAAAAAAGTGAAAATGATAAATTACAAATGATAAGTTCAACAGGACTGAGTGGATGTTAGTGCAACTATGTCATCTTGGTGTAATACTCAACATAGCTGTCACTACACAGAAAATTGAGACAGTACACAATCAGTTCCCATCCAGAAGTTCCCTTTCCACAATAACACAGTTGTCATATATATACATTGATAAGATATTGTAAAAAATGTTACAACTGTTAAGTATAAGTATACAAATTTTCCTTTGGTTCATTAGAATGCTTTATGTTCTTCCTCTCCCGTCCTGTCTAGTGTTAAGTGGGATGGTCTATAGGCATTAGAGAGAAAGCAATACATAACACTGACTGTAAGCAATAATGCTTAACATTATATAGTAGGATCTAGATTGAACTTTACATTGCTATAGAATATTTTAGCAAACAATACAGAGATAAATCATGTATGTATATTACCAAATCTAAGTAAGATTTAAAAAGTTAATTACTTCTAGAAAGTATTAAAGAAAACACATTTATAGCAGTTTGGTTAATTTTGAGATTACTGTCTGATAGCATGCAAATTAAAATTATGCTAAAATTTTAATTATAATAAAAACAGAAAATATATTAAAAGACAATCATAAATTTAGTTGAATAATTAATAGTCTTAGTGTTCTATTGCTCTAAGGAAACACCATGGCCAAAGCAACTCTTAGAAAGGGCAACATTTATTTGGGGCTGCCTTACAGGTTCTGAGGTTCAGTCTGTTATCATCAAGGTGGGAGCATGGCAGGATCCATGCAGAGATGGAGCTGGTGAAGAAGCTGAGAGTTCTGCATGTTGATTGGAAAGTAGCCAGGAGAAGACTGGCTTCCAGGCATCTAGAAAGAGGTTCTTAAAGCCTACGCACATAGTGAAATACTTCCTCCAATGAGATCACACCTAATCCAACAAGCCCATACCTCCTAATAGTGCTCTCCCTTGGGTCAAGTATATTCAAACCACCACAAACACCAACTGGAAGCCTTGGGGAAAATATCTAAACAGGATTGTGTTCAGAGGAACTAAGATCTTGAACCATGCAAGAGTTTCAGGTGTAACTACACTGCCCCTATTTCCTTGAAAATCAATATATCACAAAAATGAGAGTGGGTAGTAGAGTTGTGAGTAGCATAAACTCATTTAAATTAACATATGTTCATATTTTACTAATTTGAGTTATTTCATTCCAGAAAAGGAACTGTACAGTATTAATCTATATGCTTCTGAATACATACTTTTCGTAGGTAAAACCTTCACTCAAAACTGCACTGAAATGATATCTCACATCCTTTTTTAATGTAAATAGGGAGTCAAAAAAGTGGCTAGTTAGGTAAATTCCCTTGTTGCTAAGCCTGGGCACATGAGTTCAATTCCAATATCCTCCATGCTAGAAGGAAAAAACAGAACCTTCTATGTTGTGCATGCTGTCCTCTGGCTTTCCCACTCATGGCATGGCACATTCTTGCTCATACACAGAGCAGAGAAGCAAATGAAGTAAACAAGTACAATGACATTATAATGGAAAATCTGTAAATTTTTAAAATGTGTAATCATGCTCCAAAGCATAATGGTTTGAAAGAGAAATTCCAGCACCTGGTATAATCCCTTTTTAAATTTATAAAATCAGGCAAACACACAAACAAAAAAGAACAGCAAAGGGGCTATTCAGATTTTCACATTTTGTCTTTGAATTGATCTGAACTCCATGCCAACTGGTGGCCAGACCTCACTAAAAATCTTCACAGAGCCACAAGCAGACCGTTACAATGGTATTGACTCTACAAAGCCTTCATTGTGTATAGCTAAACCGATTTACTTGGCAGAGCCACTAGTTTTCAAGCTGATTTAACCCTAACTCTTTGGGGGTTTTTTGTTGTTGTTTTGTTTTGTTTTATTTTTTTAAAAAAATCTTTGCAAGGTCTCTAAGTGAGGCAAGAACCAGTTTGATGTCCAAAACATTTTATTTAGTCAAATAGATCCTTCAATAAACCAAATTCCTTTAGGAAAGCTATATTCGGGCCTATTATTTAGAAAAGTAGTGCCAAATGTTTGATGAAGTATGAATGTACTATCTACTTAAAATAATTTTAACTTGCCGAGAGCCATCATGGCTGGGATTTGTTTCTTCTTTCTTGTTGGTTCTTTTTGGGGCAGCGGAGGGGAGGTAGAGCATTGGTGGGGGTAAGACTTGGTCTTATGAAATTCTGGAGTAAGACTTTGTCTTACGAGAATTTTAGGGTTGCTGTATAATAAAAAGTTTACTTATCTAAGTCTAAGTTACTATGCTATTGTAGCTGACCTACCTTCTGTGTTCCTCTGAAGCCAGAGACTGCAGTCTCAGGCACCTAGAACTCCATCCTAAAACTGCAGATTAAGTAAAGGATTAGTTGCTAGAGTCTTTTCCCTACTGTCCAGATGTCTCTTGCTTGTTGGGCTAGGAGGACGTTTGGAGCAATAAACTTCTATTGAACCAGGAGAAGAGAATAACACTCGCAGAAAGAAAAACTTTTATATAAGTGAATATGCATAATCTCACATAAATTCATACACAGCTCCATGCATGCAGAGTTCTCCTTTACACATTTCCACACAAATTCAGTTGGGCCCAGATTGCATGCATTCTCACAATTTCATACTTACACATATACATGCATACATTCTCACAATTACATACTTACACAAACATCCATACTTGCGTATGAATATGGAGCAAAAGACCAAGCACGGGTGCAGGAAGAACTCACTCATTCTGGATGAAAAATGAGCTCCAATCTTTATTGCATAGAAAAAAGAAAATCGCCCACTCTTTTAATGCTAAATGAATTAAACTCATGTTTGTAAGAAAAAAAGCTTTGTTTCATTTAATAAGACTAAGCCTGTCTTGTCCTTGCCATGGGATCTGTTCTGTTCCATGGTAAGGAGAAGCCTGCCTGTTCCTCTGCTCTCGGCAGTATCATCTTTTTTCCTCTTTCTCTCTGCATTCTGCATATAGCTCTCTTAGTTTTTTTTTTTTTATGTTACCTATAGTTTCTAAGTTATTCCACTATGCATTACTCCTTCTAATCTTGTTCTCTTCTGACTAAAACTTCTCCTCAGTTCAGTTCTTCTCTCAGCTCGGTTCTTCTCCCCTCTGTTCCTCTTACCTAAGTTCCTCTGTTCTGACTCTTCTCTTTGTCCTCAGCCCTTAAACATCTTTCAGAATACATGATCACATTACTAAGTTCATCACAAGTTCACACAAAAAGTCAAACTATAAATTGAAATAGAAGTTTACAACTGAGAATGTTTACATGCATATCCATTAGGAGTAATTAGTGAGGTAACCCAATCACAAAAGAACACACATGGTATGCAGTCACTGATAAGGGGATATTAACCCAGAATCTCGGAATACCCTAGACACAATTCGCATATCAATAGATTTCCAAGAAGATGGAAGGAGAGACCCCTGGTCCGGGAAAGACTGGATGTAGGGGAATGCCAGGACAGAGAAGCGAGAGGGGGTTGAATGGGGAAAAGAGGGAGGGAAGGGGGCTTATGGGACTTTCGGGGAGGGAGGAAATGGGAAAGGGGAAATGATTTTGAATGTAAATAAAAAAAACTTAGAAAATAAAATAAACTTTAAAAAAAAAGGAGTAATTATCTAGCTAAACATCTATCACCTGTCTGAGCTCTACAGGTTCATTGAAAGTTTAAAACCATAACTAAGTTATTAGTGAAGTTTTGTATAGATAAATCCAGTAAATATTTTATCTTCTGTCATAGCACCTATAATAAATCATAGTTACCTTTTTATTACCTTTGGTTAATTGTTTTACAACCTCTTGGAACCTGCTCTGAGTAGGAGAAAGTCTGGTTGCCAACTAAGAGCAATTAACTTGTGACACTTGGGAGACTGGCAGAGTTCTCATTGTAGTTTTGACTATCAGAAAAGGACCTAATGGAGGTTCCACTATAAAAGAGCTTAATAATCACAGATGTAATTTTAGGAATTCTTATAGGATCATCATTCAAACTTAAGTTATCTATTTGTCTACATAGCATCACTATAAGACAGTACATCTTTGTGGATTTGCAGAGATCTGTTCCAAATGGGTGTGCTATTATTTATTGATTATTATATATGTTTAATAATAACAGGAAAAGCATATTAAAGTGTTTGTTGCATAATTATGTACTTAAAGCCCACACTGACATGGTATAGGCTTCCTTTGCAGTTCTGGAGACTCAGAAGTTCAAGTAGTTTATTTTAAAAGTGTTCCCAGGACTTACTAAGTAGGAATATAAGGAAAGGAATGTGGCCAATAAAAGATGTTAAATTAACAGAGATGTAGTTATTACTGTGGACAACTGACATTCAGTGCCACAGGGAAATCTGAGAGACTGTGTATAAACTATTCCATGGTTGTTTGACTGCATGGCATCATTTCGAGAATGCTTAAGAAGAACTCTAACAATTTTCTCATTAATAATAGTGAAATGCTAACCTCATGGAATTTCTGGTCTTTCCTGTTCAATTCCCAGTGAAAACATATAGGCAAAGATCACAAATTTTATACTGAGCTTAATACAAAAACAAAAACAAACAAACCTGAAACATACATTCCTAAGACATATTGCTATTGAGTGAGAAGAAATGTTGGTATAGGTACACTGGACTCTGTGGCTGTTGAACTGGCCATAGCCCCAAAATATGGACTTAGTTAATGAATATAAATTAATCAGGAATGCACAAAGATTTTTCTCCATGCAAGAGGACTCCCTGTTTTAATAAAAATTGGAAATTAAAAGAGGAAAGTTGATAAATGAAATGGATTTTAAAATCTCAATAATATTCTACTGTGTACATGTATCTTCATCTTTTCATCTACAGAAGGACACTTAGTTTGACTCAATAGCATGCAGAATTTGTTTATATTCAATATTCAGAATAACTTCAATGATTGCAAGAAAACATGTTTTGAAGTAACTAGGTATATGGTAAGATATTTTTTGCAGTAGAATAATCCTCACCAAAATTTAATAGCTTCAACCAACAATGATTAATTGTTTCTTATAGCTACTGTGCTGACTAGTTTTATGTCAACTTGACACAAGTTTGAGTTATCTGATAGGAGGGAAGCTCAGTTAAGAGAAAATGCCTTGGTTAGATCTGGCTGTAGGCAGGCATATTGAGCATTTTTTAAAATTAGCAACTTATGTGGGAAGTCACAGTCTATTACGTATGATGCCACCTGGGTTATTTGCCCTGAGTTCTGTGAGAAAGCAGACTGAACAAGCCCTGCCACTAAGCAGCACTTCTCTATGATCTCTGTATCAGCTCCCACATCCAAGTTCTTGCCTTTGTTATCTGCTTTGTCATCAACATACTTGCCTACAGCCAAATCAAACTTAGCCATTTTCTCAGCTGAATTTCCCACCTCTCAGAAGTATCAGCCTAATTCACTCTCTCCACCAAGTAGTTTGGTTGCATTGTTTAATCACGACAAAAGTAACTGATTAAGACAGAAATCGTCACGCTGAGCATTTATTTGTTTCCTTATCATGTTATTTGGAGCATGTATTTCAGTAACTTCAAGTCATGTTGAGATATTTCATGAGATAAAATATGAGTATTCACACAAATATTGCTTTGCACTTCATACTGATAATGGAGAATTACTCAAAGGATCATTATCCAGTTGGGCTTCTTGTTTCTGATATTTCAGAATGTGTGCTACATGAGGAAGGATTATAGTATACAGTTATTTGCTAAGACATTACTTGGATTACTCCTATTGATGTTCATTTTTCTCCACCAAGTTGCGTGGAAAAGGCCACACTGATGGTTTGGATACCATGTGAGAACATGAATATCAGGACTGTGGTTTAATTGGAACAACTAGCATGGCAATATTTTAGTTTATTGTAAATATTTTTCAAAATAAGTCATTTGGAGTAGGGTGGGAGCAAAACTTTCAAGCAGAGTCTAGATAATAGCTTGAAGGAAATGCTGTGCAGATGATTGCTGTATTGAATTGAATAAAATGGACTCTGTGATCACAAGAATCTAGATCAAAGTTGACTCCAAAGTTTGAATCTACTTAACTAGGGAGATGGTGATGCTATTAAATATAATAGGAGCATAAGATGAGAAAGGGTGTGGTAAATGTGAATACATTTCTTTTAATACAGAAGAAAGAGATAATAAAGAAATAATGAGTCTTATTCTTTGCTCTCTTAGGTTGGATGTCGATATAACTGAACTTCACAGTTGGATTACTCGTTCAGAAGCTGTATTACAGAGTTCTGAATTTGCAGTCTATCGAAAAGAAGGCAACATCTCAGACTTAAAAGAAAAAGTCAATGTATGTTCTGCATTAATCTTATATTTCTATTTTGTGCTGATTTCAAATTTCTTTTGTTTCAAATATCTGTGTTATGGTCATTGAAAATAAAGGAATAAATTAAAATGATGTTCAATATATAAAATAGTTTAGATAAGAAAAACAAAATATTTGCCTAGAAAAATCTAGTCAGAGTCTGCTACAGGAAGGATTTTCATATTCTTTAACTTAAGCACTATTTATAAGTAAAACTTTAGACAATCTACTTATGTGGATACTTTTTCATAGCTTGTTTTTGACCTTAGAAAGTTTATAGAACAGTGCATAATAGAGGACAGTAAAATTAGATGGGATAATATAGGACACTGTTTATGCAGGATCAAAATATAGGTTTATAGTAATCAATACTTGTCAAAAATGATAACATATTTATATATCCAAGTATTCTATATATTGTACCAGCTCACCTAAAAGATGCATACCCTTTTAATATTTATTTTTAGTAGCAGATAATTTGCAACATTTACGCTATATGGTTTGACCTTCACAGCAGGTCTTTTATTGACTTAATAAGGAGCTGTTACATCTTCTGGGAAATTATCAGCGCTTTGGTTTCTTAACATTAACAATTATAAAACATCCATTTTTAGTATGTAAATGACAGAAATTTTCTAAGAGATTATCTACAAATCAAGGTAAATAAAATTAACAGGCTCCAAATAGTGAATGTGAAACAATTTTAGTTATAAAATTATCACTTGCAAGTGTATGCATTACCATTTAAGTCCTGACCTACAAAATTTATTTGCATGATTGCAAATATAATGCTATCTCAATTTGTGCACTTGCTTTACATTGGACATAGAAATGTTGAAGAATTACCACCCAAAAAAATATTTTGGAGTAACATTATGTATTGTTTTAAGGATGCCCAAGGAGGAAAGATAATTTGTCATTTTTAGAAATCAACATTATTTATATTTACAATATAGTTATTTTTGAACTTCATATTAGCTGTATATAAGGTATGATTTTATTAGCATAATAGACTAGGATAATTTTATATAAGTATAACTTTATTATTAATGTTACAATTTTGAAATTAAATTAAATGATAATACCAAAAAATCAACTTAACAAAATTGTCTTAGTTTAATATTTTTATTTTAAAATATATGTTTCATGATTTTGAAATAATTCTTTTTAAATAAGATTTTTTTTTATTCTTTGAAAATTTTGTAATTTTTTAGAGTTCATTTCCTCATCTTATCATCATTCATGCACCATATCACTTTCCCAACCTAATGTCCTCTTTTGATTATTATAAATACACTCCCAAAGTCCAATTTGTGCTACCAGTATGGACCTTGTGTTAGGGAATCAAAAAGAGCAGGGTAGCCTATCAGCAGCCAGGTTCCTAAAGGACAATGACTTTTTTTTTTTTAGCAATTATCAACTGCCAATAGCTGCAACGCTAAGTGTGGGGACTTGGTAGCCCCTCTTCTCTTCATGTTATAGCTTTGAGTTGCTTAATCTGTTGAAGGTAACCACAGATGCTGTAAATTCATCTGTGTGAAAGCCATGTGCGGTCAAGAATTCTCTTTCTCACAGCTCTCTCTTCCTCATCCATTAGATCGTATGTTCTCTCTCTTCATTCTTCTCTGAGGATCTGTGACCCTTGCATGAATGTTGATTAATATAGACGATTCACACCTGAGTACTCATGGTTACTGACAATAACACTTTGATCAGATATTGTGTCTCTGCTTACTCACTACATAAAGAAGTTTCTGTGACTGAAGTTGAGAGTAGCATAAATCTATATCTCAAAAATTAAGAGAAACTGGTTTCCAGCATGATCATTTAACATAATACTAGTAGTATGTTTTATCCCGGAGACCATGATTTCCCAGGCTTTTGATTTTACAGCATTGGACATGAAATGCCTCCAATGGAACAGCCAATCAGGAATCACTTGACTGCCTCTCAAATTATCATTCCACTATTAACAATTACATCAATGGGTAAACATTAGCAATCACATTAAAATTATGGGTTCAGTGCTAAGTGAGACCACTTTGTCTTCTCTCTCCTGGTAGCCTGCATACCATGCAAGCTAAGTCTATGGGAACTAGTTTTCTAGTCATTCAAGGTTGATTTTGCTATGTGCTGAATGTAAAATGAGTAGAATTTTCAGCAATAGGATTTTAGCATCTACGAGATAAATGCCAATAGTCTGTGTTGTTTAGATGCTTCTGTACTTCCCTGACCATGTTTATTCATATGATCCATGCCTGGCACTGAGCATTTTGGTTAGTAATCCTGTGTCTTTTGGAAAAAGCATTAATCACCCACGAAAGGCACTTTTTGATTTTTATAGCTTAAAACCTTCAATTTCTTTCTTCAGAGACTTGAAGTTCTTGTCATACAGATCTTTCACTTGTTTAGTTAGAGTCACGCCAAGATACTTTATATGGTTTGTGGCTATCGCGAAGGGTATCATTTCTCTTACTTCTTTCTCAGCCTGCTTATCCTTTGAGTATAGGAAGGCTTCTGACTTGCTTGAGTTGATTTTATATCCGGCCACTTTGCTGAAGTGGTTTATCAGCTGTAGGAGTTCTCTGGTGGAGTTCTTTGGGTCGCTTAAGTATACTATCATATCATCTGCAAATAGTGATAGTTTGACTACTTCCTTTCCAATTTGTATCCCTTTGACCTCTTTTTGTTGTCTAATTGCTCTAGCTAGAACTTCAAGTACTATATTGAAAAGATATGGAGAGAGAGGGCAGCCTTGTCTAGTCCCTGATTTTAGTGGGATTGCTTCAAAATTGAAGAAGACCTCAGAAGATGGAAAAATCTGCCATGCTCATGGATTGGCAGGATTAATATAGTAAAAAGGAGCATCTTACCAAAAGTAATATACAGATTCAATGCAATCCCCATCAAAATCCCAACTCAATTCTTCATAGAGTTAGAAAGAGCAATTGAAAAATTCATCTGGAATAACAGAAAACCCAGAATAGCTAAAACTATTCTCAAGAGTAAAAGAACCTCTGGGGGAATCAGTATCCCGGACCTCAAGTTGTACTACAGAGCAATAGTGTTAAAAACCGCATGGTATTGGTACAGTGACAGGCATGTAGATCAATGGAACAGAATTGAAGACCCAGAAATGAATCCACACTCCTATGGTCACTTGATCTTTGACAAAGGAGCTAAAACCATCCAGTGGAAAAAAAGATAGCCTTTTCAACAAATGGTGCTGGCTCAGCTGGAGGTCAACATGCAGAAGAATGCAAATTGACCCATTCTTATCTCTTTGCACTAAGCTCAATTCTAAGTGGATCAAAGATCTCCACATAAAACCAGACACACTGAAACTAATGGAAGGGAAACTAGGGAAGAACCTTGAACATATGGGCACAGGGGAGAATTTCCTGAACAGAACTCCAATAGCTTATGCTCTAAGATCAAGAATAGACAAATGGGACCTCATTAAATCACAAAGTTTTTGCAAGGCAAAAGACACTGTCAAAAAGACAAAGCAGCAACCAACTAACTGGGAAATGATCTTTACCAACCTTACATCCGACAGAGGGCTAATATCCAATATATACAAAGAACTCAAGAAGTTAAACTCCAGAGAGGCAAGTAACCCTATTAAAAAATGGGGTACAGAGCTAAACAAAGAGTTCTCACCTGAAGAATATCTAATGGCTGAGAAGCACCTAAAGAGATGTTCATCATCCTTAGTCATTAGGGAAATGCAAATCAAAACAACCCTGAGATTCCATCTCACACCAGTCAGGATGGCTAAGATCAAAAACACAGGAGACAGCAGTTGTTGGCGAGGATGTGGAGAAAGAGGAACACTCCTCCACTGCTGGTGGAATTGCAAGCTGGTACAACCACTCTGGAAAGCAGTCTGGCGGTTCCTCAGAAAACTAGGCATGACAGTCCCGGAGGATCCGGCTATACCACTCCTGGGCATATACCCAGAGGCTTTACCTGCATGCACTAAGGACACATGCTCCACTATGTTCATAGCAGCCTTATTTATAATAGCCAGAAGCTGGAAAGAACCCAGATGTCCCTCAATGGAGGAATGGATTCAGAAGATGTGTTATATTTACACAATGGAATACTACTCTGCAATTAAAAACAATGAATTCACGAAATTCCTAGGCAAATGGTCAGAACTTGAAAATATCATCCTTAGTGAGGTAACCCAATCACAAAAGAACACACATGGTATGCAGTCACTGATAAGGGGATATTAACCCAGAATCTTGGAATACCCTAGACACAATTTGCATATCAATAGATTTCTAAGAAGATGGAAGGAGAGACCCCTGCTCCTGGAAAGACTGGATGTAGGGGAATGCCAGGACAGAGAAATGAGAGGGGGTTGAATGGAGAAAAGAGGGAGGGAAGGGGGCTTATGGGACTTTCGGGGAGGGAGGAAATGGGAAAGGGGAAATGATTTGGAATGTAAATAAAAAATAAATAAATAAATAAATTTATTAACCTAAAAAAAAAAAACCTGAGAATTTTTCAAAGGCTTCTTCATACATCTTGAATTAATACATTCTGGAATATCCACTCACCTCTATCCCACCCAGTCCTGGACTCTTCTACAAACAAATTTTAGCATATCCTCCCTTTTCTTCCATGTAACCTATCATTACCTTTCCTAACTTGGGATTGAAAACCACAGGTGGGAAAATTTATTGAGCAAAAATTTATCTAGAAAAAGTCTCCCTCTATATTTCTGAGTTTATATGATATATTCAACACATCAACACATAAGTATGATTTACCTTAGTAATGGAATTGATTGAGGTTTTTACTGGTTTGAGTTGTAGAGTTTTCTGTTGATCATCTTATATCTGTGTTTCAAAATGCATTATTCAATTATGAAAATAGAATTCCATAATTTAGGGAAAATAAATTCAAAATTTCCTCTCATCATTTGGCTATTTAAAAGCCAAAATAAAAAAAAATCAATGTCAGAATGATAGACTAAAGGTTCTAAAATATACAATATTCTATAAGCGATTTTTGATATGTTTTCAGTTACCTCTCTCAACTTCAAATATCATCGTCAGAAACAACAGCATTGTTCTTAATTGCCCACTAAAATAGGACACGAACTGATGTGCCTAGAAATTGCCTTTAAGCCAAATGTATTATATATGCATTAAAGACTCTAGAGAGAAACGATGATGGATATTCAGCTCAGGTGTACATTAATTTTCTTGATTTCCTCATTTGTCAATTTATGTAAGTTATTTTGAACTTAGTGGAGGTCTTTCTGATAAAAAGGTCTGATATTAATTGACTCATTGATATCCATTTAAAATGATGAAATATTACTTGCTTTTTTTCTTCTATCACTGAATTTCTATTGCATTTTCTACCTAAAGTGGGGTTTTTGTTGAAATAAGAATATCATAACTTAATGCTCAGCACAGTTCCACATATTTTCAACCATACAAGTTTTAAACTTTAGCATAAATTTATCTTCTCTATTGATATGATTTTATTCATATGGTTAACAAAATGTTCTTACTATATGTGTAGACATAGGATAATAATGTTATTTTGGAGCTGCTTGACAGAGAAAATGGAAATTTTTTCCTCACACATAATATCCAGTATCCAGTGATAAACTCTATTAATTCCTTTATTATCTGAGAACTTGTTTCTACTTAGGCTTAGAACATATCACATACTTAACATTTTGCAGTATCATTTTTCTTATATTATTTTCTTATTGAAGAATTTGTCAGTAGGTTCAAATTATTTTCTACTTAATTGGGCATTTAATATTAGTTATCTCAATACACATCTGGAATGTTTTTCTGTATCCTCAATCTCATATTTACCTCAATTCAGTTACTTATATATGATCACTGTATAGGCATTATTATTGCTCAAAATCAGTTTCTATTATTATTATTATTGTTGTTGTTATTATTATTATTATTATTATTATCTTGACTACAATTTTGCCTCCTTCCTTTCCTTCCATTTGCTCCCCCTACCTCCCATCTGCCTCCTTCCTTCTGCCCTTTCCCTATCCAGTCCTCCTTCAGTCATCAGTTTTTATACAGAAAAGGGCCAGCCTCCCATGAATATCAACCAGACCAGGCATTAAGTTGCAGTAAGGCTAAGTGCCTTTAGTATTAAGGATGTACAAGGCAACACATTATGAGAGAAAGGGTCCCAAAAGCTTGCAAAAGAATCAGACAGCCTCTATTCCCACTGTTAGAAGTCCCACAAGGATTCCATGCTACACAAATGTAACATATATGCAGAAGGCCTATGTCAGTCTCATGCAGACTCTGTTGTTGTCCGTTGAGCTGCTGTAGTGACCTCTTATAAGCCGATTTTTTTTTTTTTGTCTTAGGCTTTCAAGACAGGATATCTCTGTGTACCCTGGCCTGCCTAGATCTCATTCTATAGACCAAACTGACTTGGAAATCATAAAGTTAGACCTGCCTCTGCCTCCTAAGTGCTGATATAAAAAGCATGTGCCAAAACCATCCAGAAAACTCTGTTTCTTAAATAACACATTTTAGCAGAGTTAGGGTTACATCACATGGAGTATCCCATTCATCATTAATTCTTCCTCAATACCTTTTAATTATTTTTGGGATTTTTAATTTCCTGAAAACTTTCCCCTCATCCAAAGTATATAGTTGCTTATTGTTTAAGTCAAAATAGTACTTCTAAAAGTACATATATTGGTGTCCCATAGTATCTATGTCTGCCTGTCATTTGATGAGGGATTCTATACATTTCTGAGATAAGGTACCAATATAGTCTCAGTATGACTGCACTATCTGTACTAAAGAACAGCTTCCATTTAGCTACATACCCATATCTACAATTTCTCTTTATCCTGAGATTTTTATCATCAGAATCTAAACAACTATTTGTTTTCTGTGTTTTAAAAATCATCTTGTCCTTGAAACACACTTAAATACATTTGTACATTAACTTATTCAATGTACTTGAAGAATGACACTATTCACCATTTTTTGCCTGAAGTTCGCATCTTCATTAGCTTACTAGTATGTATTATCAATTTTTACATGTTTGGACACTTGTTATATTCAATATTTTGGAATCAATTCCCACACTTCATTCTTTATTTTTTTAAAAGTTATTGTATTCATTCTTATTAAAATAGCATCTAAAGGGCTAAAGACTTGATTCAGTGGTTAAGAACACTTTTGCCCTTGCAGAGGGCATGTTACATTTCCCAGAGCCAATATGATAACTCAAAACAATCCACAATTCTATCTAGTTGTAGGTGATTGAGACCTTCTGATTTTCACCGGCAGCTAGTATGTAGGTAGTACACATATTCATACCTAGGTAAAATACTGAAAGACATAAAATTAAAAAAAATTAACTGTTATCTAATCTATAAGCATTATCACACACACACATATATGTATAATTGTATATATATATATATATATATTCTTCCTCTCATATCTTTTTCCTAGATAACCAGAGCATATATATCTAATTAGCTGTATTTAAACTGATATGCCCAATGTGTGTACAGTCAATTGGAAGTCATACAATGTCCATATATATATATATATATATAAATTATATATGCATATATAATTTTTATGATTTTATGGATATGATAAAACTTGATCTACAAAGAAAAAATAATGGACTACAGAATCTTAAAATATACCTAATTAATTCTGTATCCTATCTTTATTCATTCTCCTTTATTTTCTTCTTAAGCCAGAATTGGAACAGAAAAATAGGTCATCTAGACATTTGTGTATACTTTATTACTAAATAATTAAATTAGAATATAGAATTAGAATATAGGATATAGAATTTCTCTGTCATCCTATAAGAATGAGAATTAAAACTAACAATTATCTTTCAGTTCATTTGTTTAAGCTGACAATGAATCTTTTGGCTGCTTCACCTTGTTATTACCACTCTATTCCTTTTATCTAACCTCTGCTAAACCAGACTTACTATAATTTAAATAGGATACTGATTTGTCACAATTTATCATCATTTAAGAACTACAAAACAGCAGTAGAGTTCTTAGAGGTTCTGTGCTGGGAACATTAGATAAGGCCTCTCAGTCTAATCACTTCTTAGTGCAGGTAACCACAACTAAGCAATCAGGTATCTTTTATCATCACTATTGTGCCAAGTATTCTTTTAATATTCATAAATTTAGTCACTTTACATCCTTTGCTTGATTTTTAAAAATAAAGAAAACTGAATATAAATTACTCTTAATGCTCATTGCATCAATTAAAAAAAAACAATTCCTATTGATCTGTAATAAAGTTTGAGGTCAGGGATGGTTATTACCCCAGCCGTTCTTTTATTTTTAAGAATTGTTTTTGCTATTCTTGTTTTTTTGCCTTTCGAGATGAATTTAAGAATTGTACTTTCCATGTCTTTGAAGAATTGTGTTGGAATTTTGATACGGATTGCATTGAATCTGTAGATTGCCTTTTGTACGATGGCCATTTTTACTATGTTAATTCTGCCAATCAATGAGTATGGGAGATCTCTACATTTTTCGAGATCTCCTTTGATTTCTTTCTTGAGAGACTTGAAGTTATTGTCACACAAATTTTTCACTTGTTTGGTTAGAGTTACCTCAAGATATTTTATATTATTTGTGGCTATTGTGAAGGGAGTTGTTTCCCTAATTTTTTTCTCAGCCGTTTATCATTTATATAAAGGAAGGGTACTGATTTGTTTGAGTTAAATTTATATCTGGCCACTTTGCTGAAGTTGTTTATCAGCTAGAGAAGTTCTCTGGTAGAATTTTTGGGGTCGCTTATGTATACTGTCATAACATCTGCAAATAGTGATACCTTTGTTTCTTCTTTGCAAATTTGTATTCTCTTGATCTCTTTTGTCTTGTCTTATTGTTCTAGCTAGTACTTGGAGTACTATATTGAATAGATGTTGGAGAGTGGGCAGCCTTGTCCCTGATTTTAGTGGGACTGCTTCAAGTATGTCTCCATTTAATTTGATATTGGCTGTTGGTCTGCTATATATTGCTTTTATTATGTTTAGGTATGGGAATTGAATTCCTGATCTCTCCCATACTTTTAACATGAAGGCGTGTTGCATTTTGTCAAATGCTTTTTCTGCATCTAAGGAGATGATCATGTGATTTTTTTTGAGTTTGTTAGTAGATTACGTTAATGGATATTCATATATTGAAACAATCTGGCATCCCTGGTATGAAGGCTACTTGATTGTGGTGAATGATGGTTTGGATGTGTTCTTGAATTCTGTTTGCAAGATTTTTTTTGAGTATTTTTGCATCGATATTCATAAGTGAATTTGGTCAGAAGTTCACTTTTTTGGATGGGTCCTTGTGTGGTTTAGATTTCGGAGTAATTGTGGCTTCATAGAATGAGTTAGTTTGTGTTACTTCTGTTTCTTTTTTATTTTATTTTATTTTATTTTTTAATTTACATTCCAAATCATTTCCCCTTTCCCATTTCCTCCCTCCCCAAAAGTCCCATAAGCCCCCTTCCCTCCCTCTTTTCTCCATTCAACCCCCTCTCGTTACTCTGTCCTGGCGTTCCCCTACATCCAGTCTTTCCAGGACCAGGGGTCTCTCCTTCCATCTTCTTAGAAATCTATTGATATGCGACTTGTGTCTAGGGTATTCCGAGATTCTGGGTTAATATCCCCTTATCAGTGACTGCATACCATGTGTGTTCTTTTGTGATTGGGTTACCTCACTAAGGATGATATTTTCAAGTTCTGACCATTTGCCTAGGAATTTCGTGAATTCATTGTTTTTAATTGCAGAGTAGTATTCCATTGTGTAGATATACCACATCTTCTGAATCCATTCCTCCGTTGAGGGACATCTGGGTTCTTTCAAGCTTCTGGCTATTATAAATAAGGCTGCTATGAACATAGTGGAGCATGTGTCCTTACTGCATGCAGGTAAAGCCTCTGGGTATATGCCCAGGAGTGGTATAGCCGGATCCTCCGGGAGTGTCATGCCCAGTTTTCTGAGGAACCGCCAGACTGCTTTCCAGAGTGGTTGTACCAGCTTGCAATTCCACCAGCAGTGGAGGAGTGTTCCTCTTTCTCCACATCCTCGCCAACAACTGCTGTCTCCTGTGTTTTTGATCTTAGCCATCCTGACTGGTGTGAGATGGAATCTCAGGGTTGTTTTGATTTGCATTTCCCTAATGACTAAGGATGATGAACATCTCTTTAGGTGCTTCTCAGCCATTAGATATTCTTCAGGTGAGAACTCTTTGTTTAGCTCTGTACCCCATTTTTAATAGGGTTACTTGCCTCTCTGTAGTTTAACTTCTTGAGTTCTTTGTATATATTGGATATTATCCCTCCAATCTCTCTTATGAATATCGATGCAAAAATACTCAATAAAATTCTTGCCAACCGAATCCAAGAACACATCAAAATGATCATTCACTAAGATCAAGTAAGCTTCATCCCAGGGATGCAGGGATGGTTCAATATAAGGAAATCCATCAATGTAATCCACCATATAAACAATCTCAAAGAAAAAAACCACATGGTCATCTCATTAGATGCTGAGAAAGCATTTGACAAAATTCAGCATCCTTTCATGCTAAAGGTCTTGGAAAGATTAGGAATTCAAGGCCCATATCTAAACATAGTAAAAGCAATTTACAGCAAACCGGTAGCCAGCATCAATCTAAATGGAGAGAAACTTGAAGCAATCCCACTAAAATCAGGGACTAGACAAGGCTGCCCTCTCTCTCCATATCTTTTCAATATAGTACTTGAAGTTCTAGCTAGAGCAATTAGACAAAAATAGGAGGTCAAAGGGATACAAATTGGAAAGGAAGAAGTCAAACTATCACTATTTGCAGACGATATGATAGTATACATAAGCGACCCAAAGAACTCCACCAGAGAACTCCTACAGCTGATAAACGACTTCAGCAAAGGGGCCGGATATAAAATCAACTCAAGCAAGTAGTAGCCTTCCTATACTCAAAGGATAAGCAGGCTGAGAAAGAAGTGAGAGAAATGATACCCTTCGCGATAGCCACAAACCATATAAAGTATCTTGGCGTGACTCTAACCAAACAAGTGAAAGATCTGTATGACAAGAACTTCAAGTCTCTGAAGAAAGAAATTGAAGAAGACCTCAGAAGATGGAAAAATCTGCCATGCTCATGGATTGGCAGGATTAATATAGTAAAAATGAGCATCTTACCAAAAGTAATATACAGATTCAATGCAATCCCCATCAAAATCCCAACTCAATTCTTCATAGAGTTAGAAAGAGCAATTGAAAAATTCATCTGGAATAACAGAAAACCCAGAATAGCTAAAACTATTCTCAAGAGTAAAAGAACCTCTGGGGGAATCAGTATCCCGGACCTCAAGCTGTACTACAGAGCAATAGTGTTAAAAACTGCATGGTATTGGTACAGTGACAGGCATGTAGATCAATGGAACAGAATTGAAGACCCAGAAATGAATCCACACTCCTATGGTCACTTGATCTTTGACAAAGGAGCTAAAACCATCCAGTGGAAAAAAGATAGCCTTTTCAACAAATGGTGCTGGCTCAGCTGGAGGTCAACATGCAGAAGAATGCAAATTGACCCATTCTTATCTCCTTGCACTAAGCTCAATTCTAAGTGGATCAAAGATCTCCACATAAAACCAGACACACTGAAACTAATGGAAGGGAAACTAGGAAGAACCTTGAACATATTGGCACAGGGGAGAATTTCCTGAACAGAACTCCAATAGATTATGCTCTAAGATCAAGAATAGACAAATGGGACCTCATTAAATTACAAAGTTTTTGCAAGGCAAAAGACACTGTCAAAAAGACAAAGCAGCAACCAACTAACTGGGAAATGATCTTTACCAACCTTACATCCGACAGAGGGCTAATATCCAATATATACAAAGAACTCAGGAAGTTAAACTCCAGAGAGGCAAGTAACCCTATTAAAAAATGGGGTACAGAGCTAAACAAAGAGTTCTCACCTGAAGAATATCTAATGGCTGAGAAGCACCTAAAGAGATGTTCATCATCCTTAGTCATTAGGGAAATGCAAATCAAAACAACCCTGAGATTCCATCTCACACCAGTCAGGATGGCTAAGAACAAAAACACAGGAGACAGCAGTTGTTGGCGAGGATGTGGAGAAAGAGGAACATTCCTCCACTGCTGGTGTAATTGCAGGGTGGTACAACCACTCTGGAAAGCAGTCTGGCGGTTCCTCAGAAAACTGGGCATGACACTCCTGGAGGATCCGGCTATACCACTCCTGGGCATATACCCAGAGGCTTTACCTGCATGAAATAAGGACACATGCTCCACTATGTTCATAGCAGCCTTATTTATAATAGCCAGAAGCTGGAAAGAACCCAGATGTCCCTCAACGGAGGAATGGATTCAGAAGATGTGGTATATCTACACAATGGAATACTACTCTGCAATTAAAAACAATGAATTCGCTAAATTCCTAGGCAAATGGTCAGATCTTGAAAATATCATCCTTAGTGAGGTAACCCAATCACAAAAGAACACACATGGTATGCAGTCACTGATAAGGGGATATTGACCCAGAATCTCGGAATACCCTAGACACAATCCGCATATCAATAGATTTCTAAGAAGATGGAAGAAGAGACCCCTGGTCCTGGAAAGACTGGATGTAGGGGAACACCAGGACAGAGTAAGAGAGGGGGTTGAATGGAGAAAAGAGGGAGGGAAGGGGGCTTATGGGACTTTCGCGGAGGGAGGAAATGGGAAAGGGGAAGTGATTTGGAATGTAAATTAAAAAAATAAAATAAAAAGAATAGACAAATGGGACCTCATTAAATTACAAATTTTTTGCAAGGCAAAAGACACTGTCAAAAAGACAAAGCAGCAACCAACTAACTGGGAAATGTTCGTTACTTCTGTTTCTATTGCATGGAATAGTTTGAGGATTATTGTTATCAAATCTTCATTGAAGGTCTGGAAGAATTCTGCACTAAACCCATCTGGCCTGGGCTTTTTTTTTTTTTTTTTTTTTTTTGGTTGGGAGGTTTTAAATGATGTCTTCTATTTCCTGTGTAATATGAATTGTTCCTGTCTGCAAGAACTGCAGGGATGGTCATGGAGAGGAGCCTAAGGAAAAGAAGGTCCAGGGAGAAGTCCAAAGTGGGATCTAGATCAATGGGTGGTCCCAAGGCCTGACACTATTACTGAAGCTATGTAATGCTCACAAAAAGGGACCTAGCATGACCATACTCAGGAAAACTCAACAGGCAGCTGAAAGAGTCAGATGCAGATATTTGCACCCAAGTAATGAACAGAAGCTGCGTACCACTGTTGTTGAATTAGAGAAAGGATGAAAGAAGCTGAGGAGGAGGGCGATCCTGTAGGAGAACTAGCCGTCTCAATTAATCTGGATCCCCAAGATCTGACACACACTGGACCATCAAACAGGCAGCATACACCAGCTGATATAAGACCCCCAACACACATAGAGCAGAGCAATGCTGGGTCTGGATTTAGTCAGAGAAGATGCACCTAACCCTCAAGAAACTGGAGGCCCCAGAGAATGTAGAGGTCAGGTGGGGTGCGGGGTCAGGACAGGTTGTAGAGATAGGGGGTAGAGAGGAGGTATGGGATGTGGAAAAGTCTGAGGGTGGATGGGGGAGAATAAATTCTGGAGTGTAAAATAAATTAATTAATGTTAAAAAAATAATTTAAAAATAAAGAATATAATTTTAATGTCTTAGAAAACTAAAAAAAATAAAAATAAAAAATAAAAACAACAATTCCAACTCACTGGTTCCTAATCTGCCTCTAGCTCCATTTTAAAAATAATATTTAAACTCTTTTCACATGCTAACTCTGCATGTAAATTATCATGTCTCTTTTGAAAAGTAAAATACACCCTAACATAATTCATTTGTTAATCTACTCCTAGTAGTCTTTGAATGAAAATTTTTAGCAAGGTCGACATCTCCCAGGTGCTTTCATGATGGTTTGAGTGGTCTATTTTCCTTTTAATTGTCTACACTGATTTAGAGTCATTATAATATAGTTTTAATTGTTGGCTTGTAGAAATTAGCAAGTGGAAATTAATTTTCTGTTTGTTTTTTCTGTGCTGATCAATTTATTGAATTTCTTTTTATTTGTATAAGTAAAGAATGAAATTGGTACTTAACACAATAAGTTATTAATATATATGAATAAGTTATTTTTAAAGCTACACACGTTATATAAATACAAAATACATTACAGATGTGAAGAATGCCAAAACATCTGAATAATGTGAATGAATATATTAACATATAAAACTTTATTAGGGGATGCTAAGTTAATAGAAAATAATTGCTTCTGAAAACAAGATAGGGCCATTCAGAAAATGAACCTTACTATCATATTATTACAGAAGATGGATTGAAAGGAGGAATAAATGTCATGAGTTTGAAGTCATTTATTAATCAGCAAACTTCTCTTCATGCATAAGTTTTAGGAATTATTTTACTCTTATGTTATATTATTATTTCAAAATGTACAATCACCTTTCATATTGCATATTGAATTATACATTATCTCTTAACTTTTATGAACCTATATTTTATTTTATATTATTGTTGAAGATCTCTTAGAGCATTTTGGATTCCTATACTCTTGATGTGAAATTGTATCTATTATACTAAATTATTTAGAATATAGTTTAACTATAGGACAATATCAAACAAAACAACTGCTCTTCTGTTTTAATAAATGGTTCAAAATTACTCTACTGAAATATAAAAGTTATTTTAATATTAAAATAATATATGTATGAACACAAAGAGATCATGCATATGAAAAGTAGTATACAAGCATATATAAAACAGAACTATTTTCCAGAGAAAAATAAAAATGAGGGTAGGTATGTTTTCATAAACAGTATTACCCAAAGGATGGAGTTGTCACATCAGTACTTAATAGAAGAATCACAATGGTAAGTAAAAATTTTATACATTTTGTGAAAAACCCGTTATGGTAGTTTTTATTACATATTGAATATATATAGTAGTATTCTAGAAATTAAATTGGTTATAGATTGTACAAGAAAACAGATAAGGTTACCTGGAATCATATGGCTCCATAACTTATCAGTGATGATATAAATGTATAAAATACATGGTGGTGATGTCATAGTGAATATTAGAAGTGTTAGGTAGTCACTGTGTGTGTGTGTATGTGTGTGTGTGTGTATACATATGAACATAGGTTCATGCACACAGACATGTGTGCTCCTCTTTGCCCATGTCCAAGCAGAACTGAGAACTGAGATTTGGCCTGTTTAAGATAAGTTAAATGACTGATGCTCAAGGAGATAGACAGGAAATAGGAAATTACATCAGGTAAAGATGCTCTTGATGTCAGAGGAAAGACATACCTGTTACTACTCTAAAACGCAAAACAATAATTACTTTCTTGAGGAAAAAGGTTTTCAATGGATTAATTTATGCTCTAAAGTAAACTGAGAACTAAAAGTCATATATGGCCTACAAGAACTGGGCAGACATTGCTGACCTAGACAGTGACAATTTTGAAAGGACTGAATAAGGAAATAGGTTACTTTGCTTTTGCTCTTGGTTTCATTTATTTACATTCTAGACGATTTTTAACTTCATGACTTAAGCAAATGGAAGGTCAGTGTGTTGAAACTCAATACCTTTAAAAAAAAATCCTTGACTCCATTCCAGGATTGTTACTTCTAGGCATTGTTTGGGTTGAGGTATGCTATGGGCTTTTTCCATCTCTGGGTTCTTTGTCACATGCTGCTCTGAGAAAATAAAAGGTGGTAAAATAAAAAATATTAGGAATTACTGATACCAAATACTTTAACTAAACTGTTCATATATTTGAGGAATTACATATATACAGTCATATCCCATGAGAAAGCAGATTCAGTGATGCTTAGTAAACTTTAACACTTTTTTCTCTTTGTTTGTTATTACTTTTCCATATATATACAATCATGCATTTTCTCCTCCCCAAACTTATAATGTGAATATTGCTCATATAGTCTCATGAACATGGTAATCTACTCAGATCTTGTGTCAAGGTTCTACTATGATTGGAGTCATCCTAAATTAAAATGAGTACATATAATGTTTTGTTTAGTTTAGTCTTAGTGTCTTACTCAGATTAGTAATTACTATTGTACTGTTGGAAAAAAAGACAATCACCTCATTTTGGAAATTGTTACTTGAAGAATCTCCTTTAGTCTGCTAAGTTCATTATTATTGTTAGTTAATAGAGACAACATTGGTGCTCAGATATTTGAATTCTTTTTTGAGGTATTTAAAATGCTAGTATACAGAATTCTACTTAACTGTAGATAACAATACTCCCAGTCCCGTAAGTGAAACTTAAATTAATGAGCACCAACTTAGCTTTTATTATCTTTGTTCATTTAATTGTATTAAAACATAAGATTTTTTCTTTGTTTAATATTTTCATATATCCTAATTCAAATAAGGATAATTTAAACCCTCCTGTTGTTCTTGGTAGTTAATATTATATAATTACTTAGAATTATCTCCTTCCTACTGTGCTCAGAGCACATTATCATTATGAATAACATTTCTTTTTTTAGTGAAGAAGGTAGTGAATTATTGGGAATCATGTGTCAGTAAGTTGCTAAGCACAGCAGACCAATAAGTTGTTACAAATTATAGAACACAAAAATTGTACAGATGAGAAAAGATGAATGCTAGAACTTTACTTTTGATTTTAATCTTATGGAGAAGCGAATGTAATTTTATTTTCGCAGACCTCTCAGGTCAAACAGCAAGTCAGACCCTTTCATGTTTGTCCAATTCTCTCCTTAAGAAATTGAATTTCAAGGCATCCTAGAGCTTTTCCTGTTAATTGGAATGGAATCCTGGCAACAGAGAATCACAAAACAGTACAATGTATGTGCTGGGAAAATTTCAAGTGAAAAATCCAAGATATTAAAACATGTCTTTTCACTTTCAAATCTTGCAATTCGGATTATAAAACAGGGTTTTCTCTTGGATGTTCTGTCAACATAGTAGAAAATGTATATTTTTCACCTTGGATATAATTCCAATGCACCTACTTGGTAGAATTTCAGTTCACTACTCATTTACAGTAAATTTTAATAATTCTTTGTATATTGAATCATTTGCTAAAAATTATCTAATTTATATAATTATCCCTCAGTGTTTTGATGTTAAATTCTTATTTGTTTATATTTATATCTTCATCTGCCTTCTCTTGCTCTCAACAGGAAGACATAAAATCAACATGACACAATTAGAGATAACACTGGTCACATATAAATTTTTAACTTCATTGCTTTAAATCACATTAGATTAAAATAAATTTAAATTTAATTTCCTGTGTAACTGGCAACCTTTCAGCTACTTAGCACTCATGTGTAGCTGCTAGATACTGTAATAGAAAACACAACCATTAAACATTTACATTTGCAACACATGTATCTAAAAAGCATTGTAGAATATCCAAGCTACATAACATGCTGATTGTACTCTAATATTGAATCATGGGATGTTTCTTAAAATTCAAGTAGAAAAAAATTAAACTTTGATTTGGAAAATAAATCCAGACTAACTTAATCTCATGTAAAATTTCTTTCTATAGCAGATATATTAATTATAGATGTAGATATAGACATCAAAAACATTGGTTGTTCTATATGTTAATTGTACTTTAGCTCTATTTCTCTTGTAATAAATAGGTTGAGGACATGAAATATCATATATAGCTAGAGTCACATTAAAAAGTCAGTCATATTTATTAATTATTTGTGCATATGTATCTATATGGATATAAATGCACTACAGAATATGCATGGCAGCCAGACAACAACTTTCAGGGAATAACTTATAGGAATTCTACCGTGTGGGTCCTGGGTATTGACTCAGGCTATTAGGACAGCAGTGATCAGTTTCACTTGCTGAGTCATCTCACTGCCATAGCGAACATATTTTTTAGTGATCATAGCAAAGTTGCTTGAATTCCTTGTGTCTAAGGTTTTCATGCCTACATAGCCATTTGGAATAAGCTAATTGGAAGGTACTATTTTTATTAGTTTGAACTGTTTTATATTTATTGTTCAAAAGGTTAGTTCTGGTTAGAAATTTTGAGCAGACAGTTCAGAAAGCTCTTAGAATATGAACATTGATTTTTGTTTTGAAAATATGAGCACTTTGAAAATTGATTTTTGTTGAGAAAACAATCTTAAAGATTTACATGATGAGCTGATAAAATGAAGTATCACAAGGACTGAAAAATCAGGTTACAGTTAAAATTACTGTGCAGACTCCAAGTCTTGTGCTAAAACGCTAACCTTTGCCCTCATGCTGCAGGTCATAGCACGAGAAAAAGCCGAGAAGTTCAGAAAACTGCAAGATGCCAGCAGATCAGCTCAGGCCCTGGTGGAACAGATGGCGAATGGTAATTACATAAAGTTGATTTAAATAATCTTCTTAGGGATTTGATAAGCACATAGGTTCATATTTACCAGCTGAATCATATCAGACAAGTAATTCTTCAATACAAATTTAAATTAAAGGAAGTCTGTATTTTTGTTATTTTTTCTTTCATTCTAAGCAAATTATTGGAAAAAATTCAATTTGAATCGATTGTTTGAAAATTAACTGTGGTTAAATATTTTATAAGTCTATTGGAGAGATAATTTTATTTCAGCAAGTTTAAGAAAAATCACAACTTTAATGAAGTAATTACTTGTGGAAGTAATTGAATAATATTATGTAAAAGTAACTGTAATTTTATCAATAAATTTTGCAAATAACCTAAAACTTAGTGGCCTAATACTATTAATATTTGTAATGTTTTGTGTATTACCTAATCTTATGAAAAGATGTGTCCATGGAATTAGGTGTGGCAAAACCACAAACTAGAATAATATTTTTATAATATTTAAAAATACAATTATTCAGTACAATGATACTTGAAAATCTATCTCTGTAAAATATTGTAAAGTCATATGAGTCATTTTTTTCCAAATTGTATGTTCTAAACTTGTGTCTGTTTCTAAGTAAATCTAACTTCATAAAAATCACAAACAATGCAATTTCAAGACAAGTTTGGTTTTTACTTTTGTGTATTTTTTCTGTTAATGTCAGCATTTTTTGAGAAACTGCTTACATAACTTTTGTATATAAATTATTTTAGCCTTAACTGTTATCTGGGCATTAATAAGTTCAATTGCCTTCATAGAAAATCAATTCATTTTCATCTTTTAATGAGCCTCAAATCTGTTTTTAGTTAAAAATAAAAACAGGAAGACCTGTCAGTTGAGAATTTGTAAATAAATTAATACATAAACAGTAGAAAATATTCATAGGATACTTTGTTACTATGTGTTTAGTGATTTTAAATGATGATTTTAATAGCCTATTCAGACAAATAAAATTACATTATCCCAGTAGCCTTATAATCACTCTATAAAAATTCTCTAGAAATTACATTATCACATTTGTATTTAAGTATGCTGTTTTAAAATTTCAACTTCGGGCTGGAGAGATGGCTCAGCGGTTAAGAGCACAGACAGCTCTTCCAAAGGTCCTGAGTTCAAATCCCAGCAACCACATGGTGGCTCACAACCATCTGTAATGAGACCTGACTCCCTCTTCTGGAGTGTCTGAAGACAACTACAGTGTACTTACATATAATAATAAATAAATCTTTAAAAAAAATTTTCAACTTCATATCTTTAAAATCTGCATTAAAATATCAAACAGGCCTCAGCTCATCTTATATACAAATGTACTATATTTAATTTTTTTAACATTAGAAATAAATGGAAATCCACTAGTGTTTGTTTAGTGAAACAGAGAGATGAAATGTTAATGATAAATAATAAAATCATTTTTCTAGATATTTACATCAGAATTTCTGAATGAATACAGTAAAATTAGGACATATAGTATGTCCTTAATAAATAATAATTGACATATTAAATTCTATTTTACAGAGCACATTTAATAGTAGTTGAGAAATTGCACTGATAGAAAATATTGGCTCTGAATGAAAGTATTACCTGGGATATTTACTGAATGTCAATGGGGTAGTGGGAGCGTAATTTAAATTTTTCTTGTCAGTGAAGAGATGGTGCTATTTTGAATAGGATTAAGCCAGTTAGGGCCACAATGAAGATAAGCATTTACTATACCCATTGTTCTACTGTCCTATTAATCAAAACTATTTACATAATTTCTAAAAACTTTAATCACATATTTTACTGCATTTATTCTCTTTTATCTTCAAAAAACAAATTACATAGAACTTACTTTCTGAATTTATGCAAATTATGAAATAAGTCAGAAATGCAATGACTACCTAAAACTTGTCCAAGTGTAACTTAGAGGGACTCATCTTTAAATTTTTAGATGATCCTATAGTGAAGAGCCAAGGGTATGCCTCATAAAATCTGAAAATGAAATTAATGTCTGTGTAAACTAAGATTTCCAATACTTTCTTTTGTGACAATTTAAAAAGTTAAAAAGCATCTTTCTTGTATATAAGACTTGTATATTCTTACCACTTTATTTATAGAAAAGAAAACAAGAGCTGAATCACTCTAATTCATTTATGATAAATGGATGTTCTTTTTACCCACAAACATTGTCCTCAAGGTGAAGCCAAATCACTCTTGGGTATTTAATTATGATTATACTAACTCAATTGACCAGAAGATAAGTGACCTTGTATGATCATATATTATAGAGGCATACAATAAATATTATATGCTCTATAAAATCGTGTTTCCGAAAATTTGCATAGAATTTTGACATATTTTAAATGAACTTGCATTTTTTCTAAATAATTTTTTATATATATGTGTATAAAAGTACAAAATAATTATTTTACTACAGTTCTGTTACAAAATATCTCTTTATTTTTTAAACTTTTTTGTATCTTTTTACAAATTATTTTTTCTTATCCAATGAATCCCAACTACAACTGCCCTCTCTTCTTTCTTACCAGTCCCTCCTACATCCCTTCTCCCCCAGATTGCCCCCTATTCTGTCTTCCAACAGAAAACAGCAGGTTTTGCAGGGACATTAACAAACCACAATAGAATAAAATACAATAAGATCAGGAACAAATCCTCACATTAGGGCTGGAAAAAGTAAATCAGTAGGAGGAAAAGGGTTCAAAGAGTAGCTGAGAGAGTTAACATTACTCCCACTCCCACTGTCAGAAGTTCTCCCAAATCACCAAGCTAACAACTGTAGTCTATTTTTGAGGTAATATTAAAATTAACTTACTTTTTTATCATACATTTATTATACATTTAAAAATTATCACATTTTTATTCCTAAATATTGTATGGTTTCCTTTTATCTATATAATGTTAAAAATAATTCGTGACTAGTTGAAATATACTTTCATTCATATAAACACACACATGAACATGCAAACACAAACACATACACACCCATATGGTGTGTGTAAATAGTATAAAGCCAGAATGGTCCAGATAATACTTAAATAAGATCAAATAATAATACTTAAAATAACATCAAGGGCAGTTGTATCTAAACATTCATGAAAATATACATACAGGAATAACTTAGGTCCCAATTTATAAATTTATGAACTATGGAATACTTTCTCCCAAATTTCCAGAGGGGTTACTATCAAGATATACTAGCTACCAGTGTTTTCTATAGTCAATGCTGCTTCCCTTTCAGTTTCTAAATTTAGTTTTCTGGTATTAGTTAACAACCTGAAGACAATCATTCATTAAGGGAATATGTAAATAAAAGTAATAATTGTTAGTATATTATAACAAAAATAACATCTACAAATGTTCAGAATCGAGTAATAGGTTATAGTGTTTAATGTGATGTCTAAGAGAAACTATCCCCAGAACTGTAATTAAATGGAAGAAAATTATAAGACTTAGAGAGGAGCTTCTCTCACTTATGTTATCCAAGTCACTAAGACTTTTTTTTAGCTTATAGCTTACATATATTTATATGCATGAACTTATTTGTATGTATGCAATTCACTTTGCCAATGGGTAAGTTGGTTTGGACTGTAGTTGTTCTGACTCATCTTGTTGATAAACCTCTTTATTACGTATGATTGATAATTTACCTCACCATCCTATAAGCCTAGCTTCCTGTAGAAGTACATATTTCTTCTTGTCTTGTCTTTCTTTAATTTCATTTACATTTTCCCTTTTTGCTACATAACACTAAGGCTAATGCTCTACATGAAGTCCATATCCTGAAAATTGACAAATGCATTTTTTATGGATTAACTTTCCACATTAATAATGAGATCCTCTGTGCTTATATATATATATATATATATATTTCTGGGTTTGAAAGGAGGAGATCATAAAAGCTACTGCTCTCAAGGACAGTTGCAGGCAGAAAAAAATATGCCTGGGAATACAATATTTTCTCCTACATTTCTGGCATTAGAAACAGAAAACAAAAAAATAGGGTATGTTAGAAAGATTTTTTTTCCATTTTACTAGAAGTAGTAAGTAGTATAAACTATGAAAAGTTATGTTTTTCAAAAGGTTGCTCAACACTTGTGTAAAAGTTAATCTGGTTTCAGAAGCTTCCAGATTTTTGCATCTGCATTTAGCATAAAACCTGGATGCATAGAAATTGCACATTATGTTAATCTATTGGATGCTAAATGTGCTGGTAGTGTCTCTCAGTTAAAGCACAACAAAATAGGAGGTTATTAGAAAGTGTACATTTTATTCTAGATATTCTTGTAATGAAAAAAGTACTGATAATCCCTTTTCCCATTATTTTACCCATGTTTCATAGTTGATGATGAATATACCTGATGAGGAATACTTCACTTTAGGTATCAATTCTGAAGTACTTGCATGGAAGGTGATACATAATTGCAATTATTCTAGCAGTCTGTTATGCACTGTACACAAGTAATAAAATTAATGGATGCACTTCGAGTAATGATCCATTTCCTCTGGGTGCAATCTATTTATTCACAGACTATTTCAGGGGTTGTTTAGAATATGAGATGTGAATGGATTATGATCCATTATCCCTGAAAATGTAATGTGCTTCTTCAAAATGGTTTTAATAAGTACTGTTCATAATGCCTGGTGAGTCAGTGTTTGTATTCTTAAATACCTAACAAAAAATTAGAAAAGCAGATGCTCAGATGATTGATACTTAAACTTTGCAAATATTTACAATTAAAAGGTGTCATAAAACTTAAATTTTTCAGTTGAACAAAGGAAACAGTCCTATGAAATCCATAGTCATAAACAGTGTAGTAAAGAAATTCATGAGCAAATACTTTCTGGAAAAATAGATACTGTTTTACAGACATAAGGTATCTACTAGTATCACCAGAAAAATAATATATATGGTCAATTAATTCAATATGTTTAATTGCATTTCTAGCATCCTTTTGTATCCTCTGTCTACACATTTTCAAGCAAACCAAAGAAAAGATGCTATGTGATTATTTTTGTAAGATTTTTTTTGCTCCTCTACCTATTGCTCCCTTAATGTTTGTCTTCATAAGAGCAAATTATTGATTTGGTATTAGAAGAGTTCACACATAGAGTATTTCAGCTGTAGGCTGAGAACTAAAGCAGAAGCTGCCAGTGACAACATATTTCCTAGGAGATTTTACAGTTTAGGAGGATAGATTACATGTAGTACAGTTGAACATCAAACATACTTACTTATAAAATGTTTCTATGCAAATTGTCTACAAGGCTATAATTCCTAGTGGTCTATACTGTTTATTTTGTGAGAAATTTAATTATAAATATACGAAGTTATATTGTAATAGTCTAAACCTATATCTTATGAATATATCACTTGTCATTGCTGATACATTTACAAAACATTAAAATTTTGCTATATACCATATTTTATTTTGTAAAAGAACTCTATTTTCTAAAAGAAGAGAACTGATAAGAACTGATATATCCTTCTTTACTACACATTCTTTACTATAGCTCCTATATTAATACTGCTTATATTTATTTGATGTTTAAGATTTGTAAGATGTGGAAGAATATCTTACAAATGAGTTGATCTTATTACTATCTTCCTATCATGGATGAGAAATATGATAGCCAAAAGGATCATGTAGCTAAACCCAATTCACCTATGTATAGAGGGACAATGAGTTTGAATCCAAATATGTCTAAATCCATATCACTGCTTATCCTAACTTGGTAGTTACTGTAATTTAATTTTCCCCCACAGGTATAAAACTAATTATAAAACTAAGTATTATAAAATTTACAGTGTTACAGACTTGTAAAAATTTACTTTTCACTTTTGGTTTTTTTTTTGTTTTAATTTCCTTTAGAGATACATGTATCATCCTGTCCTATTTGTTTCACAGCATCAAGTTGTCTGCCATAATCAACATATTTCATGAAAAAAATATTCCTTTGATTTTAAGAGATACCACAAAATCTTTTGGAGCTCCTTTGTGGGGTGCATTATCACTTTGGAAAATTATGATATATAAGCCATAGTGAAAATTAATTTGTGATATGCAGTTTCTAAAAATTTTTATAAGGCTGATTTTCTCAGGAGCAGAAAGATTTTTAAATCTCCCTAGTTTGTATAGCCATTTACTCAAATGTAAGACAATAAAATTTAGAGCACCAAACTAAATTTGTTGTAGCCTTGCTCACTGCCTTCTTAATGGCTGCTCTGTATTGATTTTACACTAATCATAAACTTCTTTCTAAGTACTTACCAAAATTCAATGTTGGATGATAATATTTTTTCTGAAATATATGATTTAGACTATGGCATGATATTGAGATATTAAATATTATAATTTAAACATTTTCTTCTATGTATTTTAAAATTATACCTTATTTACTAAGTTAATGTAAATATTTCATTATGATACATTTTCTCAAATTGAGTAATTTTGTGGTTGAAATTTTAGGTTCTCATCTCTGATAATTTGTAACAAATAAGCTTATTACTACTAATGTTATGCAATGTTAAGCCTCAAATATATGCTTCTATAATTCCCAATCACAAAACTAATAATCTTCATATATCTCAATATGATTGATAGTATCCATAAATATTCAGGAAATTGGAAGAAAATTGCATCATAGGAATCGATGAGTTTCTTGTATGGCCAGGTACAGGGATCCATGAATCATTGCTTTTTATCTTTTTGTATTGTTTTGTTTGTTTTTTTAATGTTTTATTATTTATTTATTTTATTCTCCAGATATTACTTCCCTCCTGGTCTACCCTCCAACTGTTCCACATCCCATACCTCTTCCCTGCCCCCTGTCTTCACAAGAATGTTCCCACCCCCACCCCTACACACCTCTAAACTCCTTGGGGCCTCCAGTCTCTTGAGAGTTAGGTGCATCTTTTTCCCAATTATTTCTCTTTAGAATATATCAGCCAAAAGCAAAATAAAGGAATTTTGCCAGTGGCATTTAGAGATGCTGGGTTATTTTTTTATGATGTCATCCTGTATGATTCCATATTTTGAAATTCCTATGGTTGGATTCATGTTTCAAAGTTATTGTCTGGCTTTACAGAAGAGTACATTTTTAACAAATCAAAAATTAGAAGATCTAATCAGAAAAAAGTAAAAGAAGACAAAATAATAAAGGTGTAGAATTCCATAGATGCTTTCCATACTTTTAATCTTTCACAAGCATAAAGTGGGAGTATTATATAAGCTAGGTCCACAATAGGGATTCTACTTGTTTTAAGTATATACCAGGCATTTTAAACACTTTGCTCTCCTTAATTTTCATTTGAATTTAAGTAAAGATACAAATTTGATCCTCTTAAGCAACTTGGACATCTTTTAAATCAATTTGTTCCTCAGATATTTGAAGGCACAGAGCTTTTGTTTTCTGCTGTTGCTGTGCATCCATGATAGAGTAGGAAATCAACAACTCCCAAGTGTTTCAAAATTATGAATGCCAAAATAATTATATTTAAAAATGTATCATATCAGGTTTAATCAATTTTTCTTTATATGATACAATTTATTAAGGGAGTTTTCACCTAAACGTGTATATGGTTGAAAATCTTACTTTCACGAACTAACTTTATAATCTCTTGAGTTAGCCGGTAACATATTATGATGTTGCTACACTTGCTTGCTTTGTAGCATGTACATGAATTGCCTTAGTCATATGTCACATTGCCAGATAATTAAGACCTCATATATTTTCTAACATCTAATACATATCTAAAAAATAATTGTATTCTCTAACATAAAGTGGGTATTACAGAGAATTAAATGTATCCTGTTCTTCCATTTGAAAGCTGTAGATAAACTTGAACATTTGTAAATGAAGATCTTTTCAGATAACTGTTATTTTTTTCAAATGATTGCTTTATATCATGAATCAGTGACTAGTCCTGTATTTGTTGAGAAACTAAAGAATAAAAAGGGAACAATTAATTTTAGATATATTTTCTTTTTCAAGAACCATAAAACAATATTCCAACAAAACCTAAGATCTGTTTTTAATGAAACTATGAGTGAGTCTTATAATGTATATTATTAACTATATATATTTTATTTAAAATGTAGTTATAAACATCTATAGTATAATTTATCCATGAGCAATCCTCATTAAAACTTGGTCAGTTTATCTTTTCTTTGAATATTTTCTTTCTTTTTTTTGTTTTGTTTTGTTTTTAAGACAGGGTTTCTCTGTGTAGCCCTGGCTGTTCTGCAACTCATTCTGTAGACCAGGCTGGCCTTGAACTCAGAAATCAGCCTGCCTCTGCCTCCCAAGTGCTGGGAACTCTTTTCTACTATTTTCTTTATCTCTTTATCTGTTATTTTAGGATATTTATGTTCTTTGATAATATTCATCTCTTACAATTTCCAGTTTCAAATTAGATGTGACCCTTTGAAACTTCATCAATAATTAAATGAGTTTGTTTGAAATTATTATACACCAAACATGTATATATATATGGACCTTGGTTTCCAGGTCATGTCTTTTCGACTGTGGCTTCATGGGATATTTATTTATTTTTTTTTTTGTAGAGGGTGTTAATGCTGAAAGTATCAAACAAGCCTCAGAACAACTGAACAGTCGGTGGACAGAATTCTGCCAATTGCTAAATGAGAGAGTTAACTGGCTAGAGTATCAAAGCAACATCATTACCTTTTATAATCAGCTACAACAATTGGAACAGATGACAACTACTGCTGAAAACTTGTTGAAAAACCAACCCACCACCCTATCAGAGCCAACAGCAATTAAAAGCCAGTTAAAAATTTGTAAGGTAAGACTTTCCTCCTTCTAGTTGAAGCATGATCATAAGGTGCTACTTGGTAAATTGCAAGAGGGCCATAGTAAATTCATTAGTAATGAGAGTTTCAACTCCCAGGAATTGAGCTGCATACAATAAAGATCAAAATTTAAGCAAAGAAAATCAGATTAAATAAGTATTGTATTGATTCATTAATTCCAGAGTTGATATATGCAATTTTTACATGGTTACTTGATTTTGTCAGTTTTGCAGATGGGTAAGATAGGAAGCATAGAAAACATGTTTTTTATAAGAGACTAGGCAGTACTCTGAAATTCTTTTCAGATGTAAATCATAGTCATGTGATTAAATATTTTAATCAAAACAAATATCTCGAAAGAGCTTATAGGGTACAATGGGATAAAAGAGAAATCAATAAAACTAATGACACATATAAGACTGGAAATTTTGTTTAGTATTTCTTCTCAAAGAGATATATTACTGATGTCTTTGCTTTATAGATGAACCTCAAAGAAGGACCAAGTTAAGCCAAGCTATTCCCTCTCCAGAGTCACAAAGAAATAGTATAGACATTGTAAAAACACAGGAGAGAGGGAGAGCCTTCTAATAAAAGCAGCCTTAAGAGTGAGCCCAAGGTGCCTGCATGGAAATAGACTGAGAAAAATAAACAAGCAATTTTATCATTCTCCCTGCCTGAAGAATCTGGGCATGGCTCCCCGCAGACTAGACTTAATCAGGAGGCAAAGAATAGGGAGGTATGATCTTAAAATCTCCTGGGTCATAAGAGAGAGAGAGAGCAAACAAGGTGGAAGTGGCACTTAGGGTCCAAGTAAGAAAATAAAAGAGCTCATATTCAAGTTATGAAAATGAAGAACTAATAAATTTGAAAAAATCAGCCATCTCCAGTCCTTACTACGAGTGGCACACTATTCATGGAAAACAAGAACTTGATTAGAGGCTAAGCTAAAAGATTTCATAGACAAACTTTTAATGATGGACTGAGATATCTATATTTAGTATAAAGAGAGGTTAATCTGCATGCTTTTAACAAGAATGGTTTACATGAAGGCTGACTAGAGATGGATAGTTGACAGTGCTTGCCTGGGAAAAACACTAAACTCAAAAGTTACTTGGAAATGTAAATAAGTTCTCAAACAAGGAAAAAATAATTTTTTTCTTAAGTTTCAGTAAAATTATTAGGAAGTAAAGACACTCAAAAACATAGTTTTACAAAAAAAGAATTCCCTGTAAAAAACATCTTTGCACTAATAAGCAAACATACAAACTATAGAATTTTTACGTCTAGATATTTGAAACGAGATATTAGAGCCTACAGCCTGTTTTCCCATCTACCTGAAGTATAGTTCGTATGCAGTATTTTTTTCAACAAAAGCATGATGAAGACAGTGTAATCACTGGGCAACATCAAGAGGACATTTTTTTCATTCAAAGAAAGCACTTACAACATAGGGATAGTCTGTCTTTTTTTCTTTTTTTTCTTAGATATTTGCTTTATTTACATTTCAAATAGTAACCCCTTTCCCTGTTACCCCCCTGAAAACCCCCATCCCATGCCCCCTCCCCGTGCTCACACCCCCCCCCCAATTTCCTGACTTGCATTCCCATATTCTGGGGAATCGAACCTTCACAGGACCAATGGCCTCTCCTCTCATTGATGTCTGAAATGGTCATCTTCTGCTACATATGTAGCTGGAGCCATGGGTCCCTCCATGTGTATTCTTTGGTTGGTGGTTTAGTCCCTGGGAGCTCTAGGGTTACTGGTTGGTACATATTATTTATTGTTCTTCCTGCAGGGCTGCAAACCTCTTCAGCTCCTTGGGTCCTTTTTCTAGCTGCTCCATTGGAGATCCTGTCTTTATCCACCAATATAGAATGGTGGTATCACCTTACTTTCTTCATGAAATGCAGATGTAGGAACAAACTCCTATAAAATATACTTGCATATGAAATTTTGTATTAATTACCTATAATGTAACAAAGAATGATGGTGTGAACATGAGCTAGCTTGCTGACAGAACAAGTAGCACAGACTGGATCCGATAAACAATGTGAATATTTTCACAAAGTTCTGGATGGTCAAAATTTTAAGATTAACTTCTGTCAGGATTCATCTCTGGTCAATCCTTTGTAGTTGACTGCCTACACATTCCCAGGTATGTTTGAGATATTTCCTACTTCATGTACATGGACAGAATGGAAGAGTGAAAGAAACAGTTCCTTCATATTGTAAAGCAACCAGTCTTATGATATTTATAACTTAATTGCCTACAACTTTTATTGTCTCCCAAATTCCCTTTTCTAAATATAGTGTTAAGACTTCAGTATATGTATTTTGAGGAATCACAATTAAATACAAAATTCTAAGATCTGGAAAAGATAGGGTAGACATATCATTGATAGTATTTTCATCATATTTATCCAGAGTAGAGGAGATAGATACTAGGCAAATGATTAAATAAAATATTGTAAACAATACCATGGGAATCAAGGTTTTATGCAATGTTGGAGAACATCTAAAGGGAGAGCATGATATAGACAGAAACATTCAGCCAGCTTCCTTAATGGAGGAACATTTACACTGATTATTTAGTATGGCTTGATGTTAAATAAAAGAATGAAGAGGCAAGAAACTCTAAAACCATGGAGAAATAGAGAGTACACATGGTAAAGTAGGCTATGATATGAGTACTAAAAGTAGATGGGTGATTGAGTCAGGTGTGAAACAGATGTCTCAAGGCAAACTTACTCTACAAAAGCACATAGAAATGAAAAAATGACCCTACTTTAATCTAGCTCTCAAAAGGAATCCATAAACATATATTAAATATGAAATTATTCAATATGAAACTATTTACTACACTCACTAAGAAAGTTCCCAATCCTGTTGCCACTATCTCATTTCTCTCTCTCTCTCTCTCTCTCTCTCTCTCTCTCTCTCTCTCTCTCTCTCTCTCTCTGTCTCTCTCTCTCTCTCTGTCTCTCATCTTTTTTCTTTCTGTTTGAACTTTTGGTTTTTAAAAATTTTATTAATTTGTAAAAGTAAAATATTAGTGGCATAAGAATACTGTCATTCACTGATGAACTAAGATTATATTAGTGAAATTGTATTGATGTTTGGTAATGAACTTCCTACTGAGTTCATTTCATTATTTCCTTTGAACCTTTTAAAATATTAGAATACAAATTTAGCACATTCTTCAATATAGCAGAGGGAAGAAGGCCTTCTCAGATTTGTAAGAAATGTTTACATTTCCTGAGGGGAAAAGGCTTCTATTTGGTGTTATATTATTTAAATGTACGGAATTTTAATGTCAGATATACGTTTATGGATGATGTATCGTTCTGTAGGACCAAGGAAAACAATTCCCTTTCTATAAGCAATGACTAATTGTTAACAAGTTTTCTAAGTTGAACAGCTCATTTTAAAATGAACGTTATGTCTTCAAAATTCAAATTCTAAAGCAAATTGTCAGTAGCAACTTCTCATTATATATTCTGAAATCAGAAGAAAATAAAATTGCCCAAACAAAAGCATGGCCAGGCCTTTCACAGCAATATCCCAGTCCCTGGTATCAACTTCTGAGTCAGTTAGTATGTTTACTGCTGTAAACATACACCATCAGCAAGGCAACAATATAAGGACAATATTTAATAGGGCCTGACTTACAGGTTTAGAAGTTCAGTCTATTATCATCAAGGCAGGAGTATGGCAGAATCCAGGCCAACATGGTGCTGATGACAGAACTGAGAGTTCTACATCTTCGTCTGAAGTCTGGCTGAATACTGGCTTCCAGGAAGCTAGGGTGAGGTCTTAAGGCCCCATCCACAGTGACACAGCTACTCCAACAAGGCCACATCTATTCCAAAAGTGCTATATCTTTTAATAGTTCCACTCCCTGGACCGACCATATACTAATCACAACACCCATTTTTATTGTTGCACCTATGAGAGAATTTGTAAGAAAACATACCTCAAATCAATTCTTATAAAATAGGATTCTCCAAATAAGCATACATGTATCCAAAATCAACAATTTATTTTGCCATTTTAATCTGATTCCCACTAAGCTCATATTTAAATTTAGTTACTAATTGCTATAATTTTTAAAATTTCCTCTCCATCGA
Source organism: Tokudaia tokunoshimensis (assembly GCA_036184795.1). NCBI lineage: Eukaryota > Metazoa > Chordata > Mammalia > Rodentia > Muridae > Tokudaia > Tokudaia tokunoshimensis. The sequence goes on from BTHU01000023.1 coordinate 43,084,337, forward strand.
ATTAACATATTATCCCATTTTTAATTTTAATTATCATTATTTTTGCATATTAAGTATTAAATAAACCTAAGTACTTTAGAAAGTCAGCATAGATATGAATTATAAGTAAGCAAGCACGGTGAAAATGCAATAAGATGTAGAATTTAAGAGTATCTGTTATGGTATAAGTAAAGTAGGAAATAACATATTAATTGTAACTTACTAAAAATGACACTGAAATAATTATATAGCAAACATTATGATTGAAAAAACAATGTAAATTCTAAATTCAAATGGTATAAATAATTAAAAATATTCAATACTAATTCATGAAAAAAGAGGAAGTCAATGTGGCAGGACCCCTTCTTGATGATCATTTTGGCAGTTAATATTTGCTCAGGGATGGACTGTCATTTTATATAGGGGTGTAGGCACTGATAATTTACTTATTGCAGTAAATAATATTCCACCCCAACTTTGGAAGGAAATTAAACTTAAGCTAAATGGCTAATATATAAAAGGAAGACATGACCTAGGAGTGGTATTTATTAAAAAGAACAGTTCCAGCAACCTAAGTAGTAGAGGAATAAAAGGTAGAAATGATGAACAAAAACAACTACATTTTATTCAAGGCTTATAAGAAACTGTCAAATAATAGAACACAATGAAAATACTAAAGGAAACTGGAAAATTAAATTAATTAATATGTTTTATAAAGGCTTATTAGTCAAAACTATCATTGTAAGGTTTAATCAGCATTTAAGTGGTAGGTTATATTATAAATGTTTCAGGTTCTACCTTCATACTTTAGTGTTCATTTTCATCTCATTAATGTACCTTAATTTATGCTACCCACATTTCAGTTTCTTAGAACCACATGGAGCTAGAGATTACTATAGCTATTAGACTATTATACTATAGTATATTAGGGTTTAGACTATTATATTATAGTACTATATACTACATTACTATAGTGGACTTCAAAGCATTGTACATATGAATTTGTCATTCAAAGCAGGATAAAATTGTTATTGAAAGTAGATTCTATGATGTGAGTGCTATTTATGGCAGGAGAGTAGAAAACATGGACAGTTCCTAGTTAACAGGGTAATATTTGACTAGTCAGAAGAAGAAATGTGACCTGATAAATGGAGAAAATTTTTTATATATATATATATATATGATATATCATACATATATGAACATATATATATATAAAATATTGAATAGGCACAGATAATCTATATTATATAGAGGTTTATAAATTAATATAATATATTAAATATATGCCATTTATATTTTACAAATATGATTAGAAACATTATTATCCACTCAATGACCTTACAATTTAAAGACAATTTTGAAGGAAAAGGGATTAAAAACAAACATCTTTATTTGATGTATGTTAAGAATTTTTGGTCAATTATAATACATTGCAAACAAACATGTCTGTGTGCTTTAATAGTCTAGACGATAGTATTCTGAAATTAAAGTATATCATATGATGATACATAATGAGCAAAGAGCTGTGGTATTTTTAAAATGATAAGTTACATTACAGTAGTATTATTAAGAATATTTCTTAAATATTTATTAAGAACATTAACCTGACCTCCTATTGCTGGTTATGAACAACTTTCTTTGTGAAAATATAAGTGAATACAAAGTTTGAAAGTTACTTATTTGTAATATTCTGAATTACGATGCAGGACGAAGTCAACAGGCTGTCAGCTCTTCAGCCTCAAATTGAGCAATTAAAAATTCAGAGCCTAAAGTTGAAGGAAAAGGGACAGGGGCCAATGTTTCTGGACGCAGACTTTGTGGCCTTTACTAATCATTTTAACCACGTCTTTGATGGTGTGCAGGCCAGACAGAAAGAGCTACAGACAAGTAAGTAAAAACACTTCTTTTATTGGATATTTTCTTTATTAACATTTCAAATGTTATCCCTTTTCCTAGTTTTCCCTCAGAAACACCCTATCCAATCCCCCTTCCCCTGTTTCTGTGAGGGTGCTCCCCCACCCACTCACCCACTTCCACCTCCCAGCCCTTACACTTCCCCCGCTGGGGCATCTCTCTAGCCTTCACAGGACCAAGGGCCTATCCTCCATTGATGTCCAACAAGGCCATCCTCTGCTACATATGCAGCTGGAGCCATGGGTCCCTCCATGTGTACTCTTTGGTTGGTGGTTTAGCCCCTGGGAGCTCTGGGGTGTCTGGTTTGTTCATATTGTTGTTCCTGCTATGGCGCTGCAAACCCCTTCAGCTCCTTCAGTCCGATTTTTTTTAATAGGTTATGTGTGGATAAAATATTGAGCACTAAAAACAATGGAATTTTCCTCCTTCCATTAACAAATGACTAAGTACTCATGTTGTAAGAGAAAGTGTATCTTTTTTCCCCCTTCAATTTCTGATTCCTTTGGATAAAGCAAATGAATCATATTTTGTACAGATATTACTTCTCCATGGTAGGAATAATATAAATTCCAGAATCAGGAGTTTTAAGCATTGTTAAAAATAAAGGAGCAGCTCAATAGACTTTCAAAAGATTTCCTTTTGTGTAAGTGGAGATATTTGTACATGCTCTGTCAGGTTGTCTGAGAACTACATCCTTGTGGGAAATGAATCTTAGGAAAGGACAAATTATCCTTTGGGCTATTTTTTACTTTTGGAACTCAGTAATCACATAAATCCTCTTTTTCTTTTCTTTTCTTTTCTTCTTAATGAAATAGAAGATAAAAGTAGAGCAAAAAATGCATGCATTTTCTTCCTTATTGACTTTGTGAATAGTAAAAAATGTTATTTAAAACATTTCTATAGTATTTGGATATGAAGGAAGCCTTGCTATGTTTTCTATCTCCATTTTGTTTAAATAAAATTAAGTTTACAATATGCATTTCTTTTTTTTCTACTTTGTAAAATAGTTTTACTAAAGGGTTTATTTTCCTCTTAGGAAATCAGCCAGTAAAACTTTAAAATACTATCAGCTCCCTCTAGTGGATTCCAACATATTTGCTGCTGAGCTTCCAAACTCCTGAGTGAAAAAGATAATTTATATCTTTAATACCCTAATTTGTCATCCATCTTAGCATCACTATATTTTATTTTTTTTTCATTTTTTTTATTATTTTATTTTATTTTTTTAATTTACATTCCAAATCACTTCCCCTTTCCCGTTTCCTCCCTCCCCGAAAGTCCCATAAGCCCCCTTCCCTCCCTCTTTTCTCCATTCAACCCCCTCTCCTTACTCTGTCCTGGCGTTCCCCTACATCCAGTATTTCCAGGACCAGGGGTCTCTCCTTCCATCTTTTTAGAAATCTATTGATATGCGGATTGTGTCTAGGGTATTCCGAGATTCTGGGTCAATATCCCCTTATCAGTGACTGCATACCATGTGTGTTCTTTTGTGATTGGGTTACCTCACTAAGGATGATATTTTCAAGATCTGACCATTTGCCTAGGAATTTCGTGAATTCATTGTTTTTAATTGCAGAGTAGTATTCCATTGTGTAGATATACCACATCTTCTGAATCCATTCCTCCGTTGAGGGACATCTGGGTTCTTTCCAGCTTCTGGCTATTATAAATAAGGCTGCTATGAACATAGTGGAGCATGTATCCTTATTGCATGCAGGTAATGAATACATAATACTTCCTTTAAAATCAAGTAATTGGAATGTATATTCTATATCTGAACGTCTAAAGTAACTGTAAAGTTATTTTAATTCTCATATGCCTAGGTTCAATCTTCAGTTGAAGGGATTCATGCAAAGCCATATTGATAGCTGAGATTTTATGCTACTACAATGTAAATATTTAATATTTATTTTGTTTGAGTACTCATTGAGCTAACCATCATGCATATAATATATAATCATTGGTGTACAAATGAAAATTATTTGTAAAACTTTCCTGACGTGTCTCTCCATACCTGAGTCCCAGCAAAGTATGTCCTTGAAAGAGACTGGGTGGCCAAGTGTCGAAAGTCATGTAGATGGGCTAGAAGAAAAAGGCTCAAAGGGGCAGAGAGAGAACACATTTGACACACAATTATATGTATAAGAGTATTTCTAATATTTTTGCCTACTCTTTTGTAAAACTTGCATTGTTTAACAACTATTGAATCAAATGTAAAATTTATTGTAAAAGAAAAGTATACCAAATTAAAACATGAATTCTCTTAATTTCAGTGTCTAGGTATTTACTATGCTCTTATAATGGCATAATCACTGATGATCACAAATAAATCATTAATCTTTATTCATTTGCAAACTATTAGAGTTAGCAAATTACAGTTTGTGCTACAAAAATATTCAGCATTGAGTACTTAAAACAGTATTTATGTCTTCATGAAACTTTGATAAATAGACAATTGAAACAAAAAATCTGAAATATGCTATCAAAGGTTATAATAATACAAGATTTATGAAATATTATACTGGAGAGATACCCTTTGAATATAACCTATAGGATAATGAAGTACTCCGTATGCACTAGAGAAACTGTTTTGGGAGTAACAGAAACTAGGAAATTTGACCAAGGTTAAAGAAGGAAGCCAAAAAGACCTAGCATATTGCAGAAAGATGAGGACAAGCTGAGTATATCATTCCCTATGTTTGTAAGTTGCTGGTAAAGTATTTCTTTATGGTAGTTGTAGTGAATTACATAACCATATACATATTTGTGAAAATAAAACTCGTGCTGATATGTAATAATAAATGGAATATAAGTCCAGAGAAACAGGAACAAAGGTGGAAATAATAGGGATTCCGAGTAAGATCACTCATGAAGTAGACTCATGACAAGGATAACAATGACTAATAGATGGAGCCTCTAAAGAAGCAATATTGTGGCAGACGGGGTCTCTAGGTGCAGAGATAACTGAGCACAATATCGCTTGGGACGCAGCCAGCTAGGGCCACCTGAGCCCAAGAGCGGGGCAGCTCTGTGCTCATCTGCTCAGCAGCTCTGCTGTGGGACATCTGCCCTGCAGAGTGACCTGCCCCTGGAAGGAGTGCAGCAGCCTCCCCTCAGGCACCTTTGCTCCAGTGATAGACTACACTGAGACTCCAGGTACAGAGAAATTTCCCAAGTATAACATAGCTTGGGACACAGCCTGCTAGGGTTCCATCTGCGTCCAAGAACAGGGCAGCTCTGTGGTCGCCTGGGTGCCAGTTCTGCTGTGGGACATCTGCCCTGCAGAGTGACCCGCGCCTATTTATAATAGCCAGAAGTATTATGTATTCCAGGAATTCCATAATACCATAATGGCAATGGCATATGGCAGGAAGTATTATGTATTCATTACCTGCATGCAATAAGGATACATGCTCCACTATGTTCATAGCAGCCTTATTTATAATAGCCAGAAGCTGGGAGCACAGCACCCTCTACCACCATTGCTCAGGTGATAGACCAGACAGAGACTCCAGATACACAGAGATATCCCAAGTATAACATCACCTGGGGAAAGACACACCAAGGCTCCAAAGTCACTCAGGAGCAAGGCAGCCCCTCAGCAATAGGTGCCAGGGGAAAGCCGGTCATCCAGGGGTGTGGAAATAGCCTTGTGGGCTCACAGGAGTTCAAGTACCAGCCAATGACAGCAGGGCCAACTAACACCAGAGATAACCAGATGGCAAAAGGCAAACGTAGGAACCTTACTAACAGAAATCAAGGCAATATGGCACCATCTGAACCCAACTCTCCAACAGCAGCAAGTCCTTGATACCCCATCACACCCGAAAGGCAAGATCTGGATTTGAAATCACTTCTCATGATACAATTAGAGGATTTCAAGAAGGACGTAAATAAATCTCCTAAAAATTGAAGACCCAGAAATGAATCCACACTCATATGGTCACTTGATCTTTGACAAAGGAGCTAAAACCATCCAGTGGAAAAAAGATAGCCTTTTCAACAAATGGTGCTGGCTCAGCTGGAGGTCAACATGCAGAAGAATGCAAATTGACCCATTCTTATCTCCTTGCACTAAGCTCAATTCTAAGTGGATCAAAGATCTCCACATAAAACCAGACACACTGAAACTAATGGAAGGGAAACTAGGGAAGAACCTTGAACATATGGGCACAGGGGAGAATTTCCTGAACAGAACTCCAATAGCTTATGCTCTAAGATCAAGAATAGATAAATGGGACCTCATTAAATTACAAAGTTTTTGCAAGGCAAAAGACACTGTCAAAAAGACAAAGCAGCAACCAACTAACTGGGAAATGATCTTTACCAACCTTACATCCGACAGAGGGCTAATATCCAATATATACAAAGAACTCAAGAAGTTAAACTCCAGAGAGGCAAGTAACCCTATTAAAAAATGGGGTACAGAGCTAAACAAAGAGTTCTCACCTGAAGAATATCTAATGACTGAGAAGCACCTAAAGAGATGTTCATCATCCTTAGTCATTAGGGAAATGCAAATCAAAACAACCCTGAGATTCCATCTCACACCAGTCAGGATGGCTAAGATCAAAAACACAGGAGACAGCAGTTGTTGGCGAGGATGTGGAGAAAGAGGAACACTCCTCCACTGCTGGTGGAACTGCAAGCTGGTACAACCACTCTGGAAAGCAGTCTGGCGGTTCCTCAGAAAACTGGGCATGACACTCCCGGAGGATCCGGCTATACCACTCCTGGGCATATACCCAGAGGCTTTACCTGCATGCAGTAAGGACACATGCTCCACTATGTTCATAGCAGCCTTATTTATAATAGCCAGAAGCTGGAAAGAACCCAGATGTCCCTCAACGGAGGAATGGATTCAGAAGATGTGGTATATCTACACAATGGAATACTACTCTGCAATTAATATTAATGAATTCACGAAATTCCTAGGCAAATGGTCAGAACTGGAAAATATCATCCTTAGTTAGGGAACCCAATCACAAAAGAACACACATGGTATGTAGTCACTGATAAGGGGTTATTAACCCAGAAGCTCGGAATACCAAAGACACAATTCACATATCAATAGATTTCCAAGAAGATGGAAGGAGAGACCCCTGGTCCTGTAAATACTGATGTAGCAGTGTAGGGGAATTCCAGGACAGAGAAGTGGGAGGGGGTTGAATGGCAAACAGGGGGAGGGAAGTGGGTTTATGGGACTTTCTGGGAGGGGGGAACTGGGAAAGGGGAAATCATTGGGAATGTAAATTAAAATATCGAAATAAAAAATATTAAAAAAAGAAGTAATATTGTAGATACAGGATCACCAGCGTTGTTGAAATGATGATTTACTTTTCCAGAGATAGCAGAATAAAATGTTATTATAACTACTAAAATGTTCTTTATGGTGATATACTTAAGACTTTTGACTTGTAACTAACTTTCAATACTATGAATCTGAATTAAGGTTCTAAATAGAAGAATTGTAGTTAATTCTTATAGCTGTATATTGAAAGTTTTGTCTAGTTTATTTTTTAAAGTTTAATTTTTTAACTGTAAAATGTCTTGATTAAAGACTTTTTTCATGTGTTCCCTTTTTTCTTCCCATCTACTTATGTAGCTATCTAATATTATCTATAAATATATAGATGTTAAGATATTAACTTGACTTTAGGTAATGTATGCTATTTTAAAACATAAGTAAATAGTTATATCATTCTCTATTTAATATTACTTTGGGTTGTTCCATTATGTAGCAAATACGAAAATATATACTTCTCATTTATCAAATGAATAAATTATTTGTTTCTAAATATATCTTTAGTTTTAACTGAATACAACCATTGTAATTGTATATATAGTACAGGTTTATATTTAAACCGTGTACATAATGTATAACCACATCAGTGTGATTCACATGCCTTTTTAGAGATACATATACATTTTTTCTAATTTTCAATGTATTTGATATTAATTTATTTTTAAGTGTGGGGTGGTAGACTGTGACAGGAAGCCGGGTAAGGTCAAGCTAAAACTTTAAGCCCCGAGTACCCTGACGGAACTGGAGGAGCTCAGTCTGCTCCCTGCACCAGGTCAGTGTCACATAGCCACAACCTCCCATAGAAAGAATTGTGGCTATCTGTCACATCCCTAACATCTCAGAACAAGCCAATTGGAGGCACCTTCTGTCAGACCTGAACCCACTCCCAACCTGTATATAAGATCCTATCCAGAAAGAATGAAGGTGTGTGAGAATTACTCTTTTGTCTGAGAGTATCTATCACAAGAGCTGTAACACTGCCTGGAAAGAGAATGCTTTCATTACCAGATGCTCCCCTGCACTGCTCACTGGCTAGTCAGCCTCTGCAGACTCAGTCCTGCTCCACTCAGCTCAGTACAGCGAGTGCAGCATTTCAGAGCAACAGCTGCTTCTGATGCAGCAGAGCCATAGCGGCAGCAGCGGCTATGACAGCAGCAGCAAGGGCAACTGAGGCAATTCCACCTTCCTGATCATGCTATGTCCCCTTCGCTTGAAGCCTTCCACCTGACTGGGCCAGAGATCTCCACAGATATCTTCTGGTACAGAGACCTGCATTTAAGTGTTCATATTTATGAAGTACATTTTGAGAACTTAATAATTCAGCACACATATTTGATATACAATGGTCAAACTGGAACCAAGCCTGGATAATAAGAAATAAGCTCAATTTAATATTCTTTTATGGAGGCACAAATAATAGTTATTTCAATGTTCAGTGAAGGTACTTAACCGTATGAAATAAAACCTTACATGTATCAAATATCCTGTGTGCACAGCAGCAGTGCTTCACAGAACTGACCCATGTATTGGCATGGTCCCACCAACAGAAATACAAACACCCATCTGCTTAGGCCAAATACCACTGAATATTCCTTAGTCAAAGAAGGTACAAAGAAGTACTCTGGTATAGTGCCCCACTGTGAGAGCACTGCAATAGAAATCCATCTACTCTTCAGATGCAGCTGATCATGAATAGACATTGAAGCCTCCCAACAGCTCACAGCTTCACACACATGACACAACTCATTTCATATTAGTAAACACATCTTAAGAGTTTCCTTCCTTCCTTCCTTCCTTCCTTCTTTCCTTTTTTTTTTTTTAACAATTCTCATTTTGGATAAAGTAAAATGTCCCTTATATACATATATACAAACCCTAACTACCAGCTTCTGAAATTCTCTAGTTCTGCTTCTAACACATCTTTAAAGAGGAGAGAGTCATTCACTTGCCTGTCCTTCTACCACATTAAGAAACAATGAGATTTCAGGTGAAGAGAAACTTAGGCCACTACTACTCCCTCGATCACATGTAAAAACCTTAGGTACTTCTTGGTGTCAGTTTACCCAACTTTGCTATAAGACAACCCAGCCTATGGTACCCAACCATGTTGTGAAACCATTCAAAAAACAAAGACTTATATGCACATTTAAAATCCTAGTCTTATTTATTTGCATATTCATCCATGAGATAGTTACACACTAAAAATATATTGTCCCTAACTTAAAAAAATATTGTTTCTTTCCTTTGTCATTTATGTATATACTTTACTGAAGATGCATCATTCAAATAAACAAATGTAAAAACTGCTTTATGTAAAGTGTAGTTCTCTGCTATTTAGCAATATAAAATGATTACAATATAATTAGTCATTAAGGAGTCATAAATTCAAAAGCTATAAACCATGACAGCAGTGAACAGTCCCTTTTACAAGAGTCCATTTGGAAAGAAGTCAAGCAGATTTTGTAAACACTTGAGCCACAAGTGCACTAGGATGCACTACAGCCCTGTCTCCCCAGTGTTCTTTGTCTTGTCTGGGCTAGATGCGGAATTTACTGCTCACTTTTTAGTGGTTTGTCTTTCCATTAAGTTCTTGATCAACTCGTTTGCTGCACTTTGGTATGCTGCACATACTCCATGGGAAAATACTCTGCCAGTTCTGCCAAATTCAAGATATATCTAACTTCCAGACTGAATTTTGAACTGGTATATGGTCTTGTAACAGTCAGAAATATTTGTAGAAACCGAGAATGGTGAGCAATGATTAGAAACTTTAGGTTTTTCCTTAATCATTTGTCAATTTACTGGTAGCATATCCTGAACCATAAGTCAATGGTCATGTATTTCTCTGATACCAAGAGCATTAATGTGACAATAACATGTTTAAAGAGATTGTCCATTAAAGATCTATAGTTAGGCTGAATATTTTCAGGCATAAAAGAGACAGAAAATACAACAATGACTTTTATGCCATTCCCATAATAAATTCTGTGGGTAATAACTTTTTTGTAGGGTTTGATTGCCTTCGTATTCACACTGTGGTCCTGCTCTCCAATTCTGAACATGCAACAGTGAGATCCATCTTTTTATTCTGTGGCTGTGTATTCAGTAATTGAGCCTTTCCTAATGAGTTCAGTAGTTTTAGGTATGGGAAGAACATCTTCCTACTCAAACTCATCGCTGTTCTCTGATGGGGTAGACTAAGCCTTCTAGATTAACATCACCTTCATCCAAATCATTGAACCACACAGAACCTACATTAGGATCCAAGGTCAGACTGATGTCTGGGGCCGTTAATTTCTTATGTGCTTTGTTTCCATTAACTTCTAATGAGCCAAGCTGGCTATGTGGAGCAGTTACTTTTGGTATATCTGCTTTGATGCTTTTATCTTCTGGTAAAGGTATAGGATAATCTTTATCCTGCCATTCTTATTTCAACACTACACTTTCTACCCTCAGCCAGGATTCAATGTGAACTTTCAGTTCCTGGCAATCCAGCCAGTCAAAGAACCTGGAGTAAGATGTGGGCCCCCAAACTCCTGTCTTCTTTGCCCCACCAGGGTGCTGACATGAGGCTGACTGGCAGGTTGCAGAAAATGGCACAGGGTAGAGCCTGTTGCCCTTGATTGTCTGTGAGGGGACCCAGCTTTTACCAGAAGGTCTCAGCTCCAATTTAATATTCTTATACAGTGAATCTGATATTGAGGCTGTCTTTAACATAATCTAAATATTTTAACAAGTCTAGTATAATTGTGTGTAATATGGTATATTAATATCTCAACAATGAAATATATGTACAACTAAGAAATAAGATTTAAAGACTTTTTAGAACTTGATGAAAATGAAGGAACAGCATACCGAAACTTATGGGACATAATGAAAACAGTGCTAAGAGGAAATCTCAGAGCTCTGAGTGACTTCATAAAGAAATTGGAAGGAACATATACTAGCAGCTTAATAGCACATCTGAAAGATCTAGAACAAAATGAAGTAAATATACCTAAGAGGAGTAGGTGGCTGGAAATACTCAAACTCATGGCTGAAATCAACCAAGTAGAAACAAAAAGAATGAATGAAAGAATCAATAAAACTAGGAGCTGTTTCTTTGAGAAGATAAATAAACCCTTATCCAAACTAACACAGAGACAGTATCCAAATTAACAAAATCAGAAATGAAAAGGGAGACATAATAACAGAAACTAAGGAAAATTCAAAAAATCATTAGATCCCACTACAAAAGCCTATATTCAAAAAATTGGAAAATCTAGATGAAACAATTGAATTTCTAGACAGATACCAGGTACCAAAGTTAAAATCAGAATCAGATAAACCTTCTAAACTATTCCAAAATCCCAAAGGAAATAAAAACAGTCATTAAAAGTTAAAAAAAAAAAGAAGCCCAGGGCCAGAGGATTTCAGTACAGGATTCTATCAGACATTCAAAGAAGACATAATACCAATATTTCTCAAAATATTCACAGAATAGAAACAGAAGGAACACTATCTAATTCGTTCTATGAAGCCATAGTTACATTGACCCCAAAACAACACAAAGACCCAACAAAGAAAGAGAATTTCAGGCCAATTTCACTTATGAATATCAATGCAAAAATATTCAATAAAATTTTTGCAAACCAAATTCAAAGAATGCATCAAAACCATCATTTACCATGATCAAGTAAGCTTCATCCCAGAGGTGCAAGGTTGGTTCAATATACGAAATTCCACTAACTTAATCCACTATATAAACAAACTCCAAGGAAAAAAATCTCTGATCATTAGATGTTGAAAAAACCTTTGACAAAATACAACACCCCTTCATGCTAAAAGTCCTCGAAAGATCATGAAATCAAGGCACATACCAAAACATAATAAGAACAATATACAGCAATCCAATAGCCAATGTCAAATTAAATAGAGAGAAACATGAAGCAATCTCCCTAAAATCAGGGACAAGACAAGGATGCCCAGTCTCCCCATATCTCATCAGTATAGTACTTGATGTTCTAGCCAGAGCAATAAGACAACAAAATGAAGTCAAAGGGATATAAATATAAAAGGAAGAATTCAAGATATCACTATTTGCAGATGATATGATAGTATAGATAAACAACCCCAAACATTCTACCCAAAAAAGAAAAACATTTATAGCTGATAAAAAACTTCAACAAAGTTACTTGATATAAAATTAACTCTAAGAAATCAGTAGCTATCCTCAACACAAAGGCTAAACAGGCTGAGAAAGAAATTAGGGAAACAACGCCCCTCATAACAGTCACAAATAATATAAAATATCTTTGTGTGACTATAACCAAGCAAGTGAAATATTTGTATGACAAGAATTTCAAGTCTCTGAAGAAAGAAATCAAAGACCTCAGAATACCGAAAGATCTCCCATGCTAATGAATCGGCAGGATTAACATTGTAAAAATGACCATTTTATCAAAAGCAATCTACAGATTCAATCCAATCCCCATCAATTATTCAAAGAGATAGAAAGAACAATTCTCAAATTCATCTGGAAAAACAAAAAACCCAGGATAGCAAAAAAAAAATATTGTCAACAATAAAAGAACTGTGGGAATCACCATTCCTGAACAAACTGAGCAATATTGATAAAAACTGTATGGTACTGGTACAGAGATGGACAGGTAGATTAATGGAATAGAATTGAAGACCCAGAAATAAACCTACATACCCATGGTACTTGATCTTTGACAAAGAAACCAAAACTATACAGTGGAAAAAAGAAAGCACTTTCAGGTAAAGGCGCAATTTCAACTGGTGGTCAGAATGCAGAAGAGAAGAGTTATCTGATACTCAGTGTTGTTTGAATGATCTCATAGATGAGAACACTTTAAGAAAATTCATCTGGAATAACAGAAAACCCAGGATAGCTAAAACTATTCTCAGGAGTAAAAGAACCTCTGGGGGAATCAATATCCCGGACCTCAAGCTGTACTACAGAGCAATAGAGTTAAAAACTGCATGGTATTGGTACAGTGACAGGCATGTAGATCAATGGAACAGAATTGAAGACCCAGAAATGAATCCACACTCCTATGGTCACTTGATCTTTGACAAAGGAGCTAAAACCATCCAGTGGAAAAAAGATAGCCTTTTCAACAAATGGTGCTGGCTCAGCTGGAGGTCAACATGCAGAAGAATGCAAATTGACCCATTCTTATCTCCTTGCACTAAGCTCAATTCTAAGTGGATCAAAGATCTCCACATAAAACCAGACACACTGAAACTAATAGAAAGGAAACTAGGGAAGAACCTTGAACATATGGGCACAGGGGAGAATTTCCTGAACAGAACTCCAATAGCTTATGCTCTAAGGTCAAGAATTGACAAATGGGACCTCTTTAAATTACAAAGTTTTTGCAAGGCAAAAGACACTGTCAAAAAGACAAAGTGGCAACCAACTAACTGGGAAATGATCTTTCCCAACCCTACATCCGACAGAGGGCTAATATCCAATATATACAAAGAACTCAAGAAGTTAAACTCCAGAGAGGCAAGTAACCCTATTAAAAAATGGGGTACAGAGCTAAACAAAGAGTTCTCACCTGAAGAATATCTAATGACTGAGAAGCACCTAAAGAGATGTTCATTATCCTTAGTCATTAGGGAAATGCAAATCAAAACAACCCTGAGATTCCATCTCACACCAGTCAGAATGGCTAAGATCAAAAACACAGGAGACAGCAGTTGTTGGCGAGGATGTGGGATTGCAAGCTGGTGGAATTGCAAGCTGGTACAACCACTCTGGAAAGCAGTCTGGCGGTTCCTCAGAAAACTGGGCATGACATTCCCGGAGGATCCGGCTATACCACACTCCTGGGCATATACCCAGAGGCTTTCCCTGCATGCAATAAGGACACATGCTCCACTATGTTCATAGCAGCCTTATTTATAATAGCCAGAAGCTGGAAAGAACCCAGATGTCCCTCAACGGAGGAATGGATTCAGAAGATGTGGTATATTTACACAATGGAATACTATTCTGCAATTAGAAACAATGAATTCACGAAATTCCTAGGCAAATGGTCAGATCTTGAAAATATCATCCTTAGTGAGGTAACCCAATCACAAAAGAACACACATGGTATGCAGTCACTGATAAGGGGATATTAACCCAGAATCTCGGAATACCCTAGACACAATTCGCATATCAATAGATTTCCAAGAAGATGGAAGGAGAGACCCTTGGTCCTGGAAAGACTGGATGTAGGGGAATGCCAAGACAGAGAAGCGAGAGGTGGTTGAATGGGGAAAAGAGGGAGGGAAGGGGGCTTATGGGACTTTCGGGGAGGGAGGAAATGGGAAAGGGGAAATGATTTTGAATGTAAATAAAAAACTTAGAAAATAAAGTAAAATTAAAAAAATGTAATATTAACAACAATAACAAAACAGCAACAACAACAACAACAATTATAATAATAATAATAATAATAACAACAATCCTCCAGTCATTCAAACTCTTGGGAGGATATTTGTTTTCTCTTATTGCAGAATTTCAGTGTGTATAATATCTTTTGGGTAGAACTCTGTTCATTCAATTTTACATGACATAAAATGATTTTCTTGCCTTTACTTCCTTTTCATCTTTTTATGTAACTCTCTCTGTTACTTTCAATGTAGTCCACCTCTATTTTTCCAATGTTCATTCTAATAGCTATTATTTTTCATTAATTATTGTTCGTAGCTGTATTCAGCATTAAAATTTATACATCCAGAAATATTTAGAGCTTCACTTGCTGCATTCCTGGTACTCAAAGCATGTAGAAAGTAATTTCCTAAATAAGAAATCATGAACAGATTCCATTGTTTATTTCTTCTAAACATATTCTTATCCACATTTCTACCAATGATTTCTAAACTCGTAAAAACTTAAGGGATTCTCTGAAGGTACAAAATATACATCTGAGTCTATATGTAGGTTTTATAAAATGAAGAATACCATTTTCTAATTTTCATGCTTATCAGCCTGTCTATAAAAATGAGGAGAAATAATTCTCTTACATGTCATAAAAATATGCCAGTCTCTTACTAATAAAAGCACATTTACTGGTCTCTGTATGGATAATTCTCTACCCTGGCATATAATCATCATCTGAATACAATTTAAATGATTAATAAAATGTCTGGCAAACTTCTAATACTAATTCTAATGTAATTTGTTTTCCTCAACCACTACTGTGGGGGAAACATAAATTCTTTTCTAAAATATAAATATCATCTTAAATTAAATGAATCTATGTAAAATCTATGATCCATCAACAAATATCTTATCACATATAATTTGGCTATCTCAAACCTTTGCCACATTATAATTAATGTCTCCATGAATCATCACTATTCACTAGATTCCTGTGGTTTTATGAATAAACAAATAAATATATCTGATCAAATGTGAAAATATTCATGGTTTATATGATTTAAAACACTAAATCTGAGGTTAGTGGTTAAGCACACTAAATTATTTATCAAGAACACACTCCTCTTACTCTTGCTCTCTTGTCTCTTGCCCCCTTGCTCCCCCTCTCTCCCCATTCCCTTCCCCCCTCTCTCCACGTGGTCATGGCCAGCCTGTACTTCTATCCTCTCTCCTCTCTCTGCCTTTCTCTGCCTCTACTACTCTCTTAACTCCCCTCCCCATGCCCTATATAAACTCTATTCTATGCTAAAAAAAAAAAAGAACACACAATGCTCATGCTAAGGACTTGAATTCAGTTCTCAGTACTCATGTTGGGCCACATGCAATTGCCTGTAACTCCAGGTACAGAGAACTGATGATTTATTCTCTTATCCGCAGGTACATGTTGCATGGACTATCTTTCTCACACACAGACATATAGACACACAGGCGAAGACACACATAGACATACACACACACACACACACACACACACACACACACACACATACACACAAGAGATGATATAATTTTAAAAATAACAAAATTAAAATAGTGTAAAATACTGAGTTTGAAAGCACTGAATAAGCTTTTATAGAAAATGAAATTAGATATTAACTCTTAAGTAAGTATACACATGTTTAAGGCCAATCTTCATTTCTGGTATTTTAGTCAGAATTTTTAAAGATCGTACTCTAAAACCATCACAATCTTTAGAACACACCATTAAATGGCATTTCAGAGACTTTCTAATTTTCTCACATAGCATATAAGGAATTTATGGATGGAAGTTATAAATATTATGAATTAAAATATTCACATAATTTCATTTCATGTAGTGAAATGAGTTTAGGTTTGTCTCATGATTATTTTTCTTTTCATAATGTATATGAATGGTATGCATGCACGTGTGTGTGTGTGTGTGTGTGTGTGTGTATGTTCACAGGTGTGGGTACATGCACCTGTGCCTGACTGAATTCAATGCAAGAAATCACTCCTGCACTTTTCAGGCTCTGTCAATCCAAAACAAAGCTTACCAACATGGCTTCTCACCTCATCCAGTGTATATTTAAGTATCATTCTTTCTTCCATCCAAGGCTAGTAATTCCATGATAGTGATCATAAGTACTCAACATTTACATGGGTTCTAGGGTTCCAAACATTGGTCTTCACCCTTGAGGCACTGAACCCTTTTTCTATCTCATCTTCACTATTTTAGTGTATGAATAAATCAGTCTTTCTGATTTTAAATGCTAATTCTGTTACATTCTTCCTAGGATACATTTGCATTAGATTATCCTATCATTTACTATCCTTTTATCCTTTTCTTCTATATTTCATTTAATATGATTAGTTCTGAGACACCATTACACTTTTATTTTGTTGTCATTTAATTTGGTATGAAATCTATCCACTTAATTCTTTCAAAGTATTATACTTTTTCTGCTTTAATGTGCTTTTAATATCCTTAAGATATGTTGCATCATTACATTTTGAGACAGTATCTCATGTTCTCCACATTTCCTCAAACTTCGTTGTGTAGATACTAGGCTAGTACTCGTGATCCTCTTGTTTCCACTTCCTAATTTCCACTATTACAGACATATGCCACCATGTCCAACTTATTATTTTGTCGTTTTTAATTCTTGACTAAATTCTCAATAAGTGGTTAGGTTCTGTATAGGGTTTATTAATTCTTTCCAACAGATTTGTATATAGAGAAATACTGAAAATTAGTAAATGCTTTTCGGTTGTGGTTTTGGTTATGAAGTTAGATAGCTTTGTTTAATGTACTGGATCTGATTATTAGAAAAAAATATAGTTGCCTATCTTTTCCAAACTCAATTCTATTATTTTCAATGGCTTTAATAATATGTAACTCAGCCGGGCGGAGTGGTGGCGCACGCCTTTAATCCCAGCACTTGGGAGGCAGAGGCAGGTGGATTTCTGAGTTCGAGGCCAGCCTGGTCTACAAAGTGAGTTCCAGGACAGCCAGGGCTACACAGAGAAACCCTGTCTCGATAAACCAAAAAAAAAAATAAATAAATAAATAAATAAATAAATAAATAATATGTAACTCACTGGTTTTTCATACTAGATGATAGGAATTTCTATCAGGAGTTCCTGATACATATTAGTCATATACAAATAGGTTTAACTTAGTAAAATGAGTAATAGTATTGTTTCTCATAAGACAAAGCCACCACAGGAATGTTGATTTTCAATATTTGATACACTTCTGTCTCCAAATAGAATCTGTATGATGTTGATAAAAAATATTCAGCATCTAACTCTATTTCCTGACCTTACAAATGAATATATTCACTCAGGTTTGGTTTGCTGATTTAAAAAAATCAACATATTTCATAAATGTTCTTAACATTCCAAACATGTTTTAGGTAAGCAGGAAGCTTCATAATAGCAACTAGACTCCATTATATTTCAAGCATGCATATTGATTAATCCTTAAGATAATATAAAATTGCATTTGCTGGCAAGTTAGAAAAATATGACAGGGTTTAAATTTCTTTTATTATTATTCTCTTTCTTTAAGTTTTTGACACTTTACCACCAATGCGCTATCAGGAGACAATGAGTAGCATCCAGACGTGGATCCAGCAGTCAGAAAACAAACTCTCCATACCTCATGTTAGTGTTACTGAATATGAAATAATGGAGGAGAGACTCGGCAATTTACAGGTCTGTAGACATTTGAATATCATTGACAACAAAGAACATGTCCTATCAGTCAAGAGATTGCATATATGTACGAAATATAAGTAAAGATATTAATGAAAGATCTCATAGGTTAGGAGTTGAAAAAATGAACAGGAAAATTTGACCAAAAAACTGTGACTTTTTCTTATTTCTCTCTATATATTATTTTATAAATATACACACATATACGCATATTTATGTTTGAATTATAGGTACTGTAGTAAAGGAAAACTATAATTTCCTTTTATATTTAGAGATATTTTAAGATATTGAGTATGATTATTAAAATTAAATCACATTTTTATCATAATTATATTATTTATAACTCCTGATTTCTTTAATCTTGGTAAAATCAATGGAATTATATAACTAGTTAGAACTTAAATATTAACGAACTTTAGCATTATGATTAAATGCTTGATATTGAATAGTTATTTTAATAGCCTAAATCTGGAAATTAAATACTAGTAAGAGAATCTTCTGTGATGTGAGGACATGTGAAGACTAAGTTTTTGTTGATTCTAAATATCCCATGTGCTATACATATTCTTTTAAAATCGGAAAGTATATTAATCATATGTTGCCTAATATTTGCTTAATAATGTATCACTCTAGGTAAGATAAAATGTATTACATATACAATAAATATAATTATTAATACATAGGCATTCAGTAAAATTAGATCTTCTAAATTTCTGGTTATAAAATATGCCCTGGAATATAATAGAAATTATTCATAAGAATACATATGGATTGCTTTATCAAACATTCTACTTTGTTTAGATCTCCAAATTACATAACTTTTATTTACCATCTTCCTGATGTGAATGAAACTCATCAACTATGCATCAGTTAATGTAAATGCACTTCTATTTTTAATTTTGAGGCTCTGCAAAGTTCTTTGAAAGAGCAACAAAATGACTTCAACTATCTGAGTGCCACAGTGAAGGAGATGGCCAAGAAAGCACCTTCAGAAATAAGCCAGAAATATCAGTCAGAATTTGAAGAGATTGAGGGGCGCTGGAAGAAGCTCTCCAACCAGTTGGTGGAAAATTGCCAAAAGCTAGAAGAACATATGAATAAACTTCGAAAATTTCAGGTAAGCCAAGGTTTGGCTTTTAAACTGTATTTTCCACATAGCAATGAATTGTAAAATGTGATGGGAAACAGATATTTTACCCAGAGTCCTTCAAAGTCATTGATGATATCAAAAGCCAAATCTATTTCAAAGGATTACAACTTGCCTGTTTTGTTCTATGAAAAATATGTTTTTTGTTTTGGATTGTCTGTATAAATGAGTTGATTTTTTCACCAACACCAATTATACTTAACATTTTAACATAATAATTTAAAACATCCTTTTCTATTACTTATAGTTTGCTTAAATTGTAGATACAATTTAGCTCACAGCATACATATATAAACATTTGTTACATATACATATTTTGTATATGACAAACATATGTTTTCACTACCATGTTTCACTTTTGACTTAGTAATATATGTTTAATTTCTGCTACATTTCCTTACCTACTTTAATGTCAATTAACTTAGTATTTCAGTAGTTCTAACACATTAATAATAACCTAGGCAGAATGCAGTAATCCAACAATTACATTTGAGTCTGTAATTCAAATTAGTTAATTTTATAGGTTTTGTTTCTCTTAGTTGGCCAGTTGTAAAATATAATATTAGGAAAAAAAGTTCAAAGGTGTCATGACTTCATTTAAAGTCATTGAAACAGTGCCCTTACTTCGATTCTGGTCCTACTAGTGACTTGATCATTCTTGTATTTTACAGCTAAAACACTATGAAGAGTGTCAAATCCATGACCTACATGTTTGACTGAGGCTAGAATCATTGAACCCCAGCCTTATATGGAGCCATTAAAAGAAAGTGTATTTGTTTGCTATTTTTAGCTTCTTGAAGCAACAGAAAATTTTTTTGTTCAAGAGCCCATCCTCTTTCATGCCAGCATCTTTTGGTGGCATTGCATCCAGAGATGGCTCTGAATCAGTTTCTGTCTCTTTCCTGCTTCCCATCACTGTACCATCTTTTAAATAATATTAAATTATTTTATTTATGTTCCAAAATTACCCACTTCACCTTCCCCCTTTTCCAAGTTCTTCACTCCCCCCTTTCCCCACCTATAAGAGGGAAGGGTCCTATATTTGCTGGGCTCTGTGGAGATCCTTTTTCTTTTTCTTACCTTCCTCTTAATAAATAGGTCTGTGATATGGCAAATGATAAAGAATATTGTTTACGGTTTTATCTTCTTCATATTTGCAATGTCCCCCTGTCATGCTGGATATTCTTTGAGTGGGTATATTTGCTAGCAGATTAAAACATGTGTGTCTGTGTTAAGCAGTATAACTTATTAAGAAAGAGCTCAATTAACAAGGGAAAGAGCTAATGAAACACCATTTTGCAGGTGATCTCGGCTACTTTGTGAACTACTGGAACACAGTATTAAAGAAGCAAAAATGAGATAATTGCAAAATGAAGCAGATGCTCAGATCATTGAAATGTGTTCGATATTTCATCCATAATACGTACATTAGAGAATGAATTATATTATATTATATTATATTGTTCAAAAATGTGGTGCTATACTTTTGCATGAATTGAGATTAAACACAGCACCAACAGAAAAACAATTCCAAAGATCTGTCACAAGTATTTTTTTTAAAAAGGGAAAGTACAGTTATATTTCCATCTTCCAAACACCATCATGAAAGGAAGACATCACTGACATAAATTTAGAGAAACAATTTCAGTGGAGTAAAAATTAAATGAACCTAAGTAGAAATAATGCATTCATCTAGGAGTCATAGTTATATTTAGTCAATTGTCTTTAAAACTGTAGCTATTAACCATATTTTAATCATATTGAAAGGAAATTTTTCTGTGATGGATAGATTTTCAACAGAAATTTTAGAAAACGAAACAATTATAACTAAACATTGTAATTATATGTAACTAAAGAAATGATAGATTTACATTTGAAAAGGGACTGGACTGAAATACATAAATAAAAGTCACGCAGGAAAACGGTGGGCAGTGCTTGTCCATTTATAAAGGACAAAAATATCATTGGTTGCCTAATCATTATTTCTTATTGGTCAGACTAATAAGACATCAAGAGCTTTGACTTTAAAGGTAAGAAAATCTTCCCTTAAAATCCCCAACTGAAGGAACTGTTTAAACTGTCAACTGCAGAAAACAAGTTGTGTAAGTTCAGGTTTAGGAACGATATAAAGACACCATAACATTGAGTTTATGTGCATAGTTTGTTTTATGTACACTAAGGCTACATTGTTAGTATTATCATGAGTTGTTTTGAAACTTTAAATTTCTCTAGAGGGATATGATATGATATTTTTGAGAAGAACATTATAAAACTACATTTGGTATTAATTTTTATTTTTAACAATAGCAGACTTCATACACCAATGTTTATAGTGTAGACCATAAAATGCAGTCTTAGTAAAAATATTATTCTCTATAAAGCTACAATGAAACCTCCCTCAAACATAAGAATTGTATTTTTCTGACTTATGTTTGGATATGTCATCATGATGAACTATGCTACAAACAATCAGAGCTTAGTAATGCCTTCAAATTGCTCTTTTATTGCAGAATCACATAAAAACCTTGCAGAAATGGATGGCTGAAGTTGATGTTTTCCTGAAAGAGGAATGGCCTGCCCTGGGGGATGCTGAAATTCTAAAAAAACAGCTCAAACAATGCAGAGTAAGATTTGTATCTTATTTTTTACAAATTATGTCTTTTTACATATAATTTTACAAATTATATGTCTTTCATATAATTAGCTGAGTCATTTGCTACTGAAATAGGTTCTGGTAACTGAGCATGTTTTTGCATGTTCTAACATACAGAGGTCATGACTATTGCAAACATACTTCAAGAGCTCCCAAAAAAATAATAGTTTCCTTACCCAAGTTTTTGCAAGTGCCAATATTGCCTTTTATTCTGGCCACACTTCATAAACCTTAACACAAAATTTACTATAATTTAAAGAAATACTTTCAGCTATTTATTCTTACCTTAGGTTATTATCCAAATGAGTTGTCTCTGTGTGTATGTGTGTATCTCTCTCTCTCTCTCTCTCTCTCTCTCTCTCTCTCTCTCTCTCTCTCTCTGTGTGTGTGTGTGTGTATGTGTGTGTGTGTGTGTGTGTATGTGTGTGTGTGTGTGTGCCTGTGTTTATGATGTGTCCACTTTTGAGGAGTGTGTAAGGCCATTATCAAGTGCCTTCCTCTCTTGCTTTCCATGTTTTATTTTTTTGAGACAAGTTCTCTCAATGAAGTTGGAGCTCATCAGTTGCCTAAACAAGCTAGCCAGCAAGCACCAGGTATACATATTTTAACTTTGTATTCAACTGGTAGAATAAATACACGCAAAACTCTCACCAAGATTTTAGATGTGTCTTCATATCTGAACTTATGTCCTCATTTCATTGAAAGAACTTTGTCCACTGAACCATCCCTTAAGCCCAATAATATTCATTTTTGAACTGATATTCATTAAACCATTGTTGTGCAAGTTGGAGAAAGTAATCATTCTCTTTAAATAAACCTAAAAAGCAATTATGCCATCATCGTACAGATGATTATTAGAGTAACTTGTCTTTTAAAACCAAAATTATTTTGAAACTATTCATGTATGAAGCTCATCAATTTGACTCATTTCTAGCAAGAAACATCAAATATCAAATTTATCTGAAAGTTATGAGCTAAGTAGCCGACATATAGATCACTTCCTGCATAGCACATCAGCCATTGAATATTTTAAGAATGTTATGTAGACAGATTTACCTATTGTTCATCTATTAATAGTCAAAATTCATGTGAAATGTCATGATAAAAATATGATAAAATTTATGTTTGTACCTTTACATTCATGTTAAAACTATGCATTGTTTCCTTAGCTTTTAGTTGGTGATATTCAAACAATCCAGCCCAGTTTAAACAGTGTTAATGAAGATGGGCAGAAGATAAAGAGTGAAGCTGAACTTGAGTTTGCATCCAGACTGGAGACAGAACTCAAAGAACTTAACACTCAGTGGGATCACATGTGCCGCCAGGTATATGGGTAGTTTAATTCACTGTGGCTTCTGTCCATTAATTAAGTAAAGTTTCTGATGGTCTATCTTCCTCATTACCTTTATTTAAAACTTTGTTCCTGAAAATATTGATTATCAAAACATTTTATTTCAAATGAATTAGTTTTTTTCTAGCATATAGGACTATTTTATAGTCTATGTATTCAAAAGTAACTGATACATAAAATAACTTTTAGTTCTGAAAATATCAGTTTTTTGTGTTAAGGAAAGTACTATACATATTATATACACATATATAACATCTATTATATAAGCTTATTTTAACACTATGTATTATAAAACATGCATATAATATAATACATATAACTCATGCAACATAATATATATTATATATCATATACATAGTATAATGTATATTATATATAAGTAAATATATAATTTAAAATATATAATATATGATTTATATGTTATGTATGATTCATAGAATATGCAACATATATAATATACTATATGTCACATATGATATGTAATAAACTATATTATATGCTTTTTTAATATGTTATGTATTATATATTAAATAACATATATAATATATAAGTGACAATATATTATGTTTTATATATGATATATGATACATAATTAATAGAATATATACATATATAATGAATAGTATTAATTAATATACAATCTATAATATCTATTATGTAATATCTAATGTATAATGTATAACGTCTGATAACCAATGACCCAACATAATATATGACATATGATATAATGATATGTGATGTCTGATATGTGATGTGTGATGTGTGATGGGTAAATTATGAAGTGTGATGTATGATATTCAAAACGGGATTCATATTACATGATAATGATATATAATATATATACTACAGAAATGAGCTCTACAGTCAAAATCAATCTATATAATTTGTATAGCATATCATTTTCATATTTCTAATTTCAGCATTAAATTGTGGAAAATATAACATATTTGCATGCAGTGGGCATCTAATAACTGTTGCTCTAACCATACTTTGAACTAAAGCAGTTTGTATTTAATATTATATATCATGTATATGTATTATGTAGCAGGTAGCATGTGATATTTAGCATGTCATATGTATCATGTAGTATGTAGCATGTAACATGTTTCATGTAGCCTGTGGTACATAACATGTAACATGTAGTGCATAGCACATTACATGTAGCATGTAGTGTGTAGCACATTATATAACATGTAGCATGTAGCATGTCATGTTTAGCATGTTGCTTGTAATTTGTAACATAAGGCATGTAGCATGTCACATATACATGGAAAATGTGGTATTCTGAATGTGCCATGCACCATGTAGTATGTACTGTGTCATATGTAAAAGAAAAGAAGAAAAAGAGAAGAAAAATTTAAGTAGTGTGTTATTTTTATTCAAACCTTAAATTGCCATAATATGTACATATTTTTAAATTGTTCAAATGTATTAAAAATATAGCTCAGTTGATTAAATATTTATTTTATTTACTTTGCTCATTTATTTGACCACGTAATTATCAAACCTTTTATATCAGAAGTAAATTGGGAATAAAATACACATTTTATTATGTTTATCAAATTTCTACTTAATGGAGAAGATGGAATTTGAATGAGTTAAACATTATCTAAGAAGACCAAGTCATTTCTTATTCAAATAAAATTGGTAAAATAGTCCTCAATATTAGACTTGAAGATTCCACAACAGAAGACATGAAGTACTTTATGATTTATCTATTATAAGAATAGAATGCAATATAATCAGCTGCCAGTAACAATTGAGTAGCTTATAACAAGCATATTAGCATGGCCAATGTGATGAATTTAGGAGGAAATGCCATGTCATGTTAAACTGAAATATTTTCACATAATCCTTTTAACATAGGAAAACATAAATATTTCCTATTTTTTCTCAGGCTAGTTAAGTTGTGAATTGTAACATTTATAAAAGACCTTGGGAGCTATACTCACTAACTCTTAATTTAGTTATGAATGTAAATAAAGACAACTGATGTTACCTTTCTAGGGCTTGAGTCCAATCATTCTGAACCCAAGCCGTTTCTCTTCCAGGATACTCAAGCTATCATTGCAGACTGTAGTTTTATGTCACTAAAATTTATTGTTTTTTCCATTTCTTATAGTTTACTTTTATAGCATACCATGTATTTTTTTTACTACAAATCTTGACTAACTTCTATTAGTTGTTTTAATACTTTCTAACTTCTTAAATTACTTTAAAAATTAAGGGAAAGTACTGTAACCATGTAAAAATTTAATAGGTGTTGACATGGCCTCTTTATTGGCTCACTGTGCAAAATATGTTTATTAGAAAAATTGCCAAATTTACTGTTAATGACATATCATAGTGAAATATGCATTATTTATTTGCATTTGGTAGAGAGGTTAGTATATTTATATACAGAGAAAAGTGCAATAATTTTATTATTTATTAGTTTTGATGTGTGATTCTACAGCTATTTAATATCAATCATGCTGAAAACTTCACTTCTCTAATATGAGGCATTATTTAAAATACAAAAACTTATTCAGTTCCAAACTGAATCACTGTTAGAGTTACACTTAAATGGAGGATGGAAGAATTTTACAGTAAGTGTAATATTGTAAGATACTTTGTAATAGCTGTTCTGATATAGGATATTGTTGTTAAAGTTATAGCTTTTGCCATTTTTCTGATAAATGTCTACTAAATTATAAATCACCTCAAATGTTTAGAAAGGGATTTGGTTTTTAAAAGTATATTTTATAAGATGTGGCTGTTGCTCACAGTCCAGAGTTTGTCAACCGTCAGAGAAGGCTCTGTGTCCAAACTCCAGCACTAAAAGAAAATGACCAATAAAATAATACATGTTCATATATACATTCCATATGTTTACATATATTATTTAACAGCGTGATTTTCAAATACAGTTTATATATTAAACAACTTTTAGCTCTGTTATAGCTATGTTAATGACAGATTTACATCACAATTTGTTTATTCCCTCACTAAAGTATATCTGGAAGTATTTCCTACTAGTGGTGTTTCCAAGTTGAACTGAACAGTTTACATGCAACTTTATACATTTTAATTCACAAGAATGAAAAAGAGGAACTAAGATTCAAGAATACTAACATTTAAAACATATTTGAGTGATGTAATGTCAAAAGTTTGCATGCTATTGTGTATTATTCTCAACAGGCATGGAAATTTCTTTCTGCTACCTCTCCCAAATGGATCATATTCAGTATTTAATATTTGCATAATTTATGAAAGAAAATATATTAATTATGATCACTTAACTATTACTCATATTTGAACATACTCTTCAGATACACACATGATATATATGATGCATATTATGTAACTTCATATACTATGTATATATACATATGTGTATTGTATGAGGCCATATATTCTTTATAATAAATCACCTATGCATTTTTCACTATTTTGCATTCATATTCATGAGAAATCTTAAGTTCTAGAATACTTAAAATTACATACCAACTATACAAAATTATGTAATGTGGTCATGTGTATATGCCAATAAAATTAACTATAACATTTTCTATTTACAAAGAACACTGCTACATAGAAGAGTGAAACTTTATTTAACTGTGATTACTAAATGACTCCAGCTTATATTTAAAACTGTATAGTATATTCATATCCTATGAGATTTAGTTTTTTTGTTTGTTTGCTGTTGTTCTTGCTGTTTTCTTGTTGTTTGTTCAGTTGTTTGTAAAGTTAGGTTTGTACTTTAGTCAAAGGGTCATTTCTCATTTATATACCTCAGGCTGGACATGAACTCCTGACAGCCTCTCAGCATGCTTATATTTTAGTCATAGTCTACAATGATTGGCTGACATGAGTTTTTCTTGTTCTGCATGCAAGAAGATGTTGAGATTAATTATGAAATAGCATTCTGAATATAATAAGTTGCATAAAATATTATTCTGGTATATTGCTAACTTAGTCTATTTTTCCAGAAATAAAATAGTGGGGTATCTCCAGGTTTTTCTTCAACTGGATACCCTGCCAGCTCTGCTGGCCTGATAACTAATCCTACAAGTGCTTTTTAGTGAGGCATGACTTTGAGATAATCACAGCCCCAGTTTCTGCCAGCTGGCTGTGCATCAAGACAAAAACTATCAAGTGGACTCAGGTGCACTCAGTTTCTCCTTTCACATGAAAGGAAGTGAAAGTTGAGTTATTTAGTACATTTCCCATGATCTTTCTTGCTTTATCTTTACCATCTAAGTTTTTTTTTTTGTTTATAGAATGATAAGTAATGTGGTTGAAATAAATTTCACTGTCAATACTCATGAATTACCTATTTTTGGTTATTTGTTGTTGTTGTTGTTTTATTTCTTGTTGGTTTTCTTTTTAATGGAAGGTCTACACCAGAAAGGAAGCCTTGAAGGCAGGCTTGGATAAAATTATAAGCCTCCAAAAAGATCTATCAGAGATGCATGAATGGATGACACAAGCTGAAGAGGAATATCTAGAGAGAGATTTTGAATATAAAACTCCAGATGAATTACAGACTGCTGTTGAAGAAATGAAGGTAAAATAAACCAAAGAAAACAAAGAAAGGAAAAATAGAAAGAAATAAAACATCACTTAACTTGTGATTCTTCAAAATACTACAACTTATAGGAACATGAAGATAGTGTTTATAATAACTTTCAAAAATAATCCCACTAGATTTGTAAAATAAAGAATGATTTCTGATGATGAAACAATTAATGGAGGTGAGATGCTATTTTGCCAAAGTTTGATTTGTAAAGTATTTGTGAGGAAGTGCATTTCATATGAAAAGATCTGATTCACGAGAAACAAACAATGTGAAAAAGTACATCATGGAAGCACATTCCTGTCACAGGAAATACTTCCAACAAAGATCCTGAGACAAATTGGGAAAGTAAATAATAATAATAATAAATGTAAATATAAATATAAATAAAGACCTGCTTACATAAAAGAGATAGAGCAAAGGTTAAATGAATTGTGGTTCATTTGAGGCAGTGGGCAAATATCCATAAACACCAGAGTTGTATGTGTTAGGACAGGAATATGCATTTAAAGGGTTTCACATAAAAGACTGTGATGATTTTAAATTTGATTGTGAAGACGTCATGATGAGATTAGCTGTATAAACACTTAACAGATCATACCTTCTTGGCCAATCAGAAACAAATAAGGCAAATACTCATAGAAAAATTGATTAGTCATGTACATGTTTTATTGGTAGTACAATAACATAGATAGATATGTTACATCATTCCATTTTAGTCAAATACAGTTATGATTTTTCAAATTCTTTTTATCTGTTTTGTGCTGTCCTATAATATTATAGTTTCCTGATGGCTTTTATCTATCTCCTGTTATAAAAGTCTATAAATATTATTTCATATCTCTGAGAAAATAAATGTCACATTTTCAGCTGCTTTGTTTCTTGCCAGATTCTTTTGTTTGGCTCAGGCTTTGGCTCATATTTCCTCGGCCTTTTATATATTTCAATAAGTATGGCCTTCTGATTGTAACACTGAACAACCAACATTTTTGTATTTGTATACATATAAACTACCCAGTCTGAACTTTTTTGTTGTTTTATTTTCATGGATGTAGAGTATTAGCATGCTTCAAATTTCAAAATTATAAAAACAATCCTGAAAGTAATTGAGCAGTCCAATCAGTTTGTCCACTTTGATTGGCATGTTTAAATAATTGGTCTAGCTGCACAATTGGTGCAGTATGCTGGAAAATTGAAAGGAGATGGCTCAGGCAGCCTCTGGCAACAACAGTTAAGGGAATTGGCAAGAAAATCTAATTTCTTGAGGTTCTGCTTGCCAGTTAAGGAATTTCTTGAGGTCAGTTCACTATCTGCTATACAATGATAGGGCTTGCTCCAGACTTCTAGCTGTGCTTATTTGAAGAGCAAATCCATTTGTATTGTTGCAAATATCAACAGACTTATTTTGACATCTCTCTCATTAAGAGACCAAAACAGGGATCTCCTTTTTGTTTATTTTTTCTGACATTAAAATGACACTACTGTTTAGTAACTGATTTTATTTTATTTTTTACAAGTAAACAAAAAAAACGCCTATCATAAAGGACCTAGAGGAAGATTTTGATGAGCATCCTTATGCTTTGAATCTCTTTTAGACACCATCATTGATTATATTCTGAAACTTCTTAATTAAAAATATTTAATATAATTTTAGCAGATGTTCTTTTATTAACATTTTACCGCTGTAGTTTTAATCCTGGAGCTTAGGATAACACATATTTGTAATAAAACGAAATTATACAAGCATACATTTGCTTAATCACTAAAGCACTGGTATTGGTATTTGAGATGGCATTAGGATCACCTGCAACATTTGTATAAAAAAATTACTTGGAGGCTGGTGAGATGGCTTATTGGGAAAATTTACTGTTGGCAAGCTGGAGGATCGCAGTTCCAACTCTTGTCCCCAAATGCTGGAAAGAGAGGACCATGTATTACATACAACTTGTGTTCTGACATCCAGATGGACATACACATGAATGCAATAAATAATAAATAATAAACAATATGATACTGTGTTCAAGAGTCAGAATTTGGAATTCAATGAGCCTTTGGGATAAGTCTGAAATAAGTTTTCAAAAAGTTTCCATGTAATGACAATGAATTGGATATAGGCAATTATGGTTTGAGAAACATTCTGTCAACATATAACTGATATTTTATACAAACAACTGAGCTTGTATAAAATTAGATGCATAGAAAAGCCAAAATATACACTTTTATGAAGATGGTATTTAACAATATAGGCTACATTGTTCAAACTAACCTGAATTTACAAATTTTGTTATGTGAGCAATTGCATTTCTTGAAGAAACTATAACACTTGTCCTCATCCCATATCAGATGTCAGGCCTACTTTAACTATAACAAAGAAAAGAAATAAGATTTGAACTATTCATATAAATTCTTTGACTCTTTCTGAATTCTAATAAAGAATAAAAACCATGTTTGAAGTTTGGTTCCAGTAATGCTAATAGGCCAATGATTATGAAAGTTTTTGACATTTATAAGAGTACTACAGGCAAAATAGGATTTATATAGAAACTCACCACAAGCTCATATGATGCTAAAAACTTTTATAAGAATGAACTGAATTTTTGAAATACTTAAACTAAAATGCATGGAAAAATTATTTTATATATAAAGAGTCCTGTATATGTCAGCATACTGCATAATTTAGGGTTTTCTGAAAAAAATTCTAATTTATGCTAAAAATATAAATATATAAACCAGCATCTTATACCTCTGTTGTCCATATCTAGCCCATATTTTGAACTGTTCACACTATTTATATGCAGTCCCAAATTCCACTAATCATAATCTGCATTGTTTTGCCTCAATTCTATTTTAAGAATTTATTTATTTATTTTTTCGAGACAGGGTTTCTCTGTGTAGCCCTGGCTGTCCTGGAACTCACTCTGTAGACCAGGCTGGCCTCGAACTCAGAAATCCACCTGCCTCTGCCTCCCAAGTGCTGGGATTAAAGGCGTGCACCACCACTGCCTGTCAATTCTATTTTAAAACTTTGTCCCAGGCTACCAATATTAGGAAAGTACTGTCATCCCAATTACCTTTCAACCAATTTTAGATGATTATATGTACAGAACCCTCAAATTTCATTAAATATGAAAGCAATAATCTGAGGCATGTTTCACAAAACTATCCTGTGATCTCTCTCTCTCTCTCTCTCTCCATTTCTCTCTGTCTCTCTCTCTGTCTCTCTCTCCATTTCTCTCTCTCTGTCTCTCTCCTCACTGTGTGAGCTCTAAAATGTTTTTCACATTATAGTTCAACTGTAAATGGTCTCTAACTAAACTACATAGGTAACTTCTTGTTATAAGGGTTATTTGGGTTATGAAACTCTTTATAATAAGCAAATTATACACTGTGGAGAATCCTGGATGATGTCAAAACAAAAGCAACTATAACATTGGTGTTAGATGTTATTGAAGACCAACTTAAAGGCTTTACTTAGATAACTGCCAGAGAGTTAGAGCTAACTTTCCTATAGAATCACTTATCTGTCTAGAAGGAAAACAAGAGTAAGACTGAAGTTAAGATTTAAAAACGTGATATCAGCCATTTATCAGAAACAGAACATGGGACACAGTAGTTTTTGACATATTGTGCTTTAAGATGTTTTGTACATATAACATATTTACATATAAAATACTTACCTAAATATTACTGGGTTATATTGTTGAATTGAG
The DNA here is from genome assembly GCA_036184795.1 of Tokudaia tokunoshimensis. Taxonomy (NCBI): domain Eukaryota; kingdom Metazoa; phylum Chordata; class Mammalia; order Rodentia; family Muridae; genus Tokudaia; species Tokudaia tokunoshimensis. The sequence goes on from BTHU01000023.1 coordinate 43,116,076, forward strand.
CTTCCATGTTTTCAAATGAACTTGTTCAATTTTTAAGTTTTAGGAAGCAATTTTTCTTCCACAGAAAAAAGAAAGCAATAGCTGTGAGACTTTGTACTTTAGCTTTCTAGCCTTTTCCTAAGTTATCAGTTACTGAAGTATTGTCTTTCATCAGAATATCGCAAATATAACCTTAAAACTTTTTGACATTTAATATCTTTTCATTTAAATACTTTCTTCACTAAATTCAGTAGTGATTAACCTGAATAATTTATAAGTAATGCTGATTATAGTCTTCTAAATATTTTCAAATTTGGTATTAAAACATGTGATTTTTCACTTAACTCTTTGATATAACTTTCTAAAGATACATACACATATCTGAAAAATACATACCCATGTACAGATAACTTATCAAATTATTCTATTTTTGAGACAAAGTTTCATTTTTCCTAATGTGTCCTCAAAATTATTATATATCCAAGAATGACCTTGAAATCTTTTTTCTTCTGTATCTAATTCTAAAGTAGAGATGAAACATGTGTAGTACATTAGTACCTGTATAATCTATTATTATTCAAAGTCTATTATATTTTTATCATATTTTTCTAGTTATTTAATCATACATAAATCAGAAATGATAGAATTGAAAGAAGCATTGGTCTTATGTTCTTGAACTTTCCTAACAGGAATTCAACCAGGAAGATATGATGTGCCATATTAGAATGAATATTGGAAATGATAACATTGAGTTGCTCTTAAGAGATTGTGATTTGCTTTTCAGAGAGCTAAAGAAGAGGCACTACAAAAAGAAACTAAAGTGAAACTCCTTACTGAGACTGTAAATAGTGTAATAGCCCAAGCTCCACCCGCAGCACAAGAGGCCTTAAAAAAGGAACTTGAAACTCTGACCACCAACTACCAATGGCTGTGCACCAGGCTGAATGGAAAATGCAAAACATTGGAAGTTAGTTGTTTTACTTTTTTATTAGTTCTATGTCAAAGTCATATTAATTAAGTTTTTATGTATATTGTTTGAGCTAGAATCCCTCATCCACATACTTGCAATGTGTATAAATTGTGGCTGTTTCTTAACTTTGATAAACCTGTTTTCAGTTTGTGAATGATCATGATAGATTTTGTTTTATTAGATAGATGGCAAAGGATTTATGACTGCTTTCTGTTCTTTCAGCGGGCCAGAGTTCTGCTCATAAAACCTGATATAGGGTATTCACAAGTGCCTACAACTTCCAGTGGATCAGGTGCCCTCTGCATGCCCCAATGAGCACTAGCACATGAGTTATATATGGGAATATTAACACATTGGCATAAATACAAAAATATGTTTTTAAAAAGTTATTTTTGGTTCCTGAGAAAGTCCAGGACAGGGAATCAGGAATGTGTGGGTTGGTGAGAAGGGTGAGGGGGGTATGGGATAGGGGATTTTTGGAGGAGAAACCAGGAAAGGTAATAACATTTGAAATACTAATAAAGAAAAATATGTAATAAAAAGTTTAAAAAATATAAAAAGATATTTTTGTATGTATTTTATAGTTTATAAATTAACCATGTGTCTTAAAATACTTAGATAACAATTATATTTTACAGTTCTTATTAGGTTACAAAATGTATACATACTTGATTTGTATTATTTAATTCTCTGACATGTCAGAATTCTGTGTAAAAATATATTTTTATTAAGATGGTTTTATTAATAATTACTGGGCCCTCTATGCTTCTTTTTGGGTCATATTGCATAGCTAGCTCATTTTTGATATTTTCTATTTATTTATTTTCACAAACAGTGTTTCATTTTATCCACTTTGTTTATTCTATAGACTATGTTTTTGTGAATATAGATAAAGAATTCAAGTACTGCATACAATTATCACTCTATCAAAAATAAGCACCAATTTTTATATTGAAAATACAAAGGAGAAAGAGGATATAAAACTTTCAAATGAGTATGATTTCCAAAATAGGACACAAGTCCTATTAATTTTCTATTCCCAGATAGAATTATTTCTGTGAATATTGTCAATCAATAAAGGGTTCAGTTATATCATTATTATTGAGGAATAATTTTTTTATAGAATTTTACAATTTTGATATCTGAAGGCATATGGAAATCATTGTAGTTCTGACTGGTAAGATATAGAGTAAAATATTTGGTTGATAATTTCAAGCATGCATATAACAATTTTTGAGAAAGTCTATGCCCATTCTCTCTCCTCAATTTCTTCTTGTATCTCCACCAGTATTACAAATTGAACTAATTTCACTATTCTTTTCTTCTCTTCTCCTCTCCTCTCCTCTCCTCTCTTCTCCTCTCCTCTCCTCTCCTCTCCTCTCCTCTCCTCCCCTCCCCTCCCCTCCCCTCCCCTCCCCTCTCCTCTCCTCTCTCCTCCCCTCCTCTCCCCCTCCCTTCTCTCTCTCTCTCTCTCTCTCTCCTCTCCCCCTCCCTTCTCTCTCTCTCTCTCTCCTCTCTCTCTCTCTCTCTCTCCTCTCCTCTCCTCTCTCTCTCTCTCTCTCTCTCTCTCTCTCTCTCTCTCTCTCTCTCCTCTTCTCTCTCTCTCTCTCTCTCTCTCTCTCTCTCTCTCTTTTTTGGCCCATGGAGTCAATTCTGTGGAGCATAAGTAACCTGACAGGGACTAACTGTAAAACAATCTGTCTTTCCATTTCCCAATAGCATAAATTGAAAGTAACCTTTTCAGATAGGAGTGAGATTTCCTTATCTCTACACTCCTACCACAATTAAAGGCTAAGATTGGTCTGACTTGATTCTATGGATCTTATGGATGGTTCTTCAACTTTGATGTGTTTATAAAACAGTTTCCTTTTAGTCATTTGCTGTCTCTGGATCTTACAGTCTTTCTACCCCATTTCCTACAATGACACCTTAGCCTTACAAGAAGTGGATGTGATACAGAGATGCTGTGTGTAGAGAGATAAGCATTCTGAAATCTCTTGTTTATAACTTGATCAGTTGTAGGTCTCTGTGTTTTACCATTTACTGTTTATTGAAAAAATTAACTTCTCAGATGAATATTGAGGGTTGCATTAATCTATTGATAACACTTCTATAGTAATCTATTTAATGCTATGTAGATTTATCAAAATGATAGTATAATAAGTAATTTGGCATAATTACTCTACACTAAGTTGTTTAGCAAAAGGAGTTCCATGATAATATTTTTATAGCAATATAGAAAATTATGGCAAAATAATAAGAAAATATAAGTATGAATTTTGCTTTCACTATATCTATGGTACGTAAACCTCCCTTTCTATCTGTAGCTTACTGTTAAACAATTAGTAAATACTACTATATTTATTACTTTGCTTAATATTCATTTAGAATTTCCAATGCTATTCTACTCATTTCAGTAATTGGTTTTATCATTACCCTTCTCTTCTGTGTTCACTTTCTTATGTCTCTCATATTGAGTGGATTTGCAAGTTCTCTCACATTTTACATTATTGAAATATCTTTTCTTTTTATTGAATAATAGGCATTTGAGCACATAATTATGTAGACAGTCTTATTTTTCTAAAACTGAAAATATTCCCTTGTCCTTTGAATTTTTGAGCTGTTAAGAAGTCTACTGTCAAACTGTAGTCACTTTATTCTTTTGTCTGATGTCTTTTAATTTTCTCTTTGTATGCCATGTTCTATAATTTTGTTTTATTTTATGTGGATATATATTTATATATTTTTTTACTTTGTCATCTGGAAGGTTAATGAGTACTGATGAATGGATATATTGTTTCTTTTTATAATGGTCCTCTATTATCTTTTTGAGTATTTTCTTTTCTCGGATCTAACATCCTTCTTAAGGGCATTTCCCATATCAGTGGATAACCTTTCTGTTTTATAATCTGTTTTTCAATTTTTATAGGATCATTTCTGTATTGTTACTATATGTGCAATTTAGAATAATTTCTGAAGTCTGTGATTAATTTCTTAAGGTTTTATCTGCTTGCGTCTTAAATCTATTCATATGTATGCATATTTATAATAGCATGTATGTGTGTTTGCGTTTTTCTATGAATGCTTTTAACATTATTTATAGGATTATATTCTATAAATCTGACACTTTATCATGATTTTCTGGTTTTTTTTTTTATTTAGTTTTTATTTATATGAGTACACTGCAGCTGTCTTCAGACACACACTAGAAGAGAGCATCGGATCTCATTACAGATGGCTGGGAGCCACCATGTGGTTGCTGGGGATTGAACTCAGGACCTCTGGCAGAGCAGTCAGTGCTCTTAACCGCTGAGCCATCTCTCCAGCCCATGATTTTCTGTTTTATATAAAAGCTCCTAATTAAGACAATTGAAACATTTATCCTCTGTTTAAGTCTTACCTCACTGATTATAAGAATTTCATACTTGCCCTCTCTCTCTCTCTCTCTCTCTCTCTCTCTCTCTTGTTCTCTTACTCTTTCCCCTCTCTCTTGATCCCTTGTTCCCTCTTTCTCCACATTCCCTTTCTCTCTCTCTCCATGTGGCCATGGCCAGCCACCACTTTTCTGCTTTATCCCCCTCTCTACTTCTCTAAAATAAATGTTCTAAAACCATGAAAAAAAAAAAAAGAATTTAATAATTTTGGTTTCCAAATAGCTAAACCAACCATGCCAAATTCTATTAGCTGTCTAGTTTGGGGCTTTATTGTAGTCGTATTTTTATATTTGTCTGTAGTTTCGAATATTTTTGTTCCAAATCTTTTTATTCATCCTTAGCTTTTAGAAGATTATAATTGTTTTAGCTTATATCTACTTCCTAGTGAGTACATACCATGCATGGTTTTGGGGTCTGAGTTACTTCACTCAGGATGATATTTTCTACTTCCATCCATTTGCCTACAAAACTCAGGATATCCTCATTCTTAACAGCTGAGTAGTTTTCCACTTTGTAAATAAACCAAATTTTCTGTATCCATTCTTCTGTCATGGGGCATCTGAGTTTTTTCCAGCTTGTGGCTATCACAAACAAGGCTAGTATGAAGATAGTGGAACATATGCCCCTGTGGCATGATTGGGCATCCTTTGCGTTTATTCCCAAGAGTGGTATTGCTGGGTCTTCAGGTATATCTATTTCCAATTTTCTGAGAAACCTCCAGACATATTTCCAGAGTGGTTGTATCAGTGTGCAATTCCACCAGCAATGGAGGAGGTTCTTCTCTCTTCATATCCTCCCCAACATGTGCTGTCACTTAAGTTTTTGATCTAATCCATTCTGATTGCTGTAAGGAGGAATCTCGGTGTCATTTTGATTTGCATTTTACTGATCACTAAAAACTTTGAACATTTCTTTAAGTGCTTCTCAGCCATTTAATCCCCAATACCATAATTTATATATTAAAAATTTTTAAATAATTTAACATTTGTAGTTCATCAATATTATAGTAAGAATAAGAATTTTTATTGAAAAACACCTCCTGTCTCAAAGGCTCTGAGTGTCAAATTTTCAGTGTTAGTACAAGGAGGAAAGACTCCTTTCATATTCATATCCTTTGCTTAAATTGTCATAAATATCATTCTAATGCCAAGATATGTTTATGATAATTATTCTATTGTCACTAGCTTAATTATGTTGACTGATCTCTTTTGTTCTCCATAGATTCTATGTGCTTTATTAGAAACATTGGTTGTCTTTATTCATTTGAATTTTCAATCCCCTAAACTGAAAACATCTTCAGGTATTAATGGTTCCTTGAAATATTGAGTTTAATATGATTTCTGTATGATTCTCATACCTTTACAACCCGTGCACTTGAAATTTACATTTCTTTGCCCAATGTGTTATTGGGCAGATATTACTTTTTCATCTTATTTAACTCATTTGCTCTGGGGAATTAAGCCTTCATTCAGTTCATGAGTTGTCAAACTTCAACAAGTCGCCCTTATTTCCTCTGATCTAGAAAAGAAAGTCTCTTGCTCTTTCTAAATATGGCCACTTACAGATTGTGTTCCTTTTAAAATTTATTGTTATTTATTCCTCACTCATACAATATATCTTTACCACAGCATCCCTTAACTCATCTTCTCCCCTCCTCCCCCAACCTCCCATCTCCTTGCATGTACTACTCCTTTGATCCCTTTCAGAAAAGAGCAGGCATCCCTGTGATATCAACCAAATATGGCATAACAAGATGCAATAAGACTAGGCACAAACCATCATATAAAAGCTGGATAAGACAACATAGTAGGAGGGAAAGGGTCCCAAGAGCAGCCAAAAGAGTCAGAGATATCCATCCCCACTCCAACTATTAGGAGTCCCACAAGAACACCAAGCTACACAACTATAATATATGCAGAGGGCCGAGCACAGACCTAACCAGACTCCCTGATAGTCAGGTCAGTTTCTGTGAGCCCTTATGAGACCTTCTTAGTTCATTCCTGTATTCCTCAGGCTCTACCTAATGTTAGACTGTAGATCCATCAGTTGCTACATGAAGACTCTCTGATGACAATTGGGCTACATACCAAACTGTGTATTGCAGATTATCATTAGGAATTATTTCCTTGACAATTTGTGGTTGTTAAGCCATGTTTAGTTCTACTCTAGGTCTCTGGGCTGTCTAATCTCTGATTTCTGGCCCTGTAATAAGTTCCAGGTGTAGGCTACTTCTTGCGATATGGGCCTCAAGTGAGACAAGTAATCAATTGGCCACTCCCACAATCTCTGAGCCAACATTGCCACAGTACATCTTGCAGGCAGCATAGTTTGTAAATTAAAGGTTTTTATGGCTGGGTTGTTGTCCTAGTACCAACTATGGATGTTTTGCCTGTTTAAAGAAGATGGTTAGTTCAGGCTCAAAATTCTCCATTTTTGGAGTCCTCTCTAGGTCACCCTCATAAGTACTAGAAAGTTTCCACTGCACTAGGTTTCCATATCACCCCTTCTATGTGCGCTCTAACATATGTCGTCTCTCCCTGTAGAGAATTGAGAGTTTCCCAGTGGGAAATGTACTTACAAAATATGCAGGAAGATATGTGTTCAATTTTTAGCATTGTAAAAACAACCAAAAGAAAAGGAAATGAAATATGCAAATAAGGGAATAGATTCTCAATCTTGTTTGTTCTCTGAGTGAAAAAAAAAACTTTCCGAGTAGAACTGTCTTCTTTATAGTCAGTCTTTTCATGAGACCTTCTCCATAACTTAGGAAAGTTGTGTCCTAACTATATAGAATGTTGCAATTTAAGTCTTTTATTTCTTAAGTATATTATCAAACTCAAATAGTACAGGCAATATACATAGCCAAACTAAACACACATTTTAAAATTGTTCATTTTTTTCTATTACCTTAATTTTCCTAGTATCTTTTTATTCATGAGATACGAATTTAAAGACTTGTTACGACTTATGGTTAATTCTCTTATATTCTTTTTATTTTTTTTTACACTCCAGACATTGCCCCCATCCAAATACCACTCTCACAGTCCCTCATTCCATTTCTTCTTCACCCTGTTTCCAAGAAGCTCTCCACAGCTCCTAGGTCCTCAAGTTTCTAGAGGGTTAGGCACATCTTCTCCTAATGAGGCCAGACCAGCTTTTGGGATCCTCAGACAAGCTCCTGTATGCTGCCTTGCTGGTGGCTCAGTTTCTGAGAAATCTTAGGGACTGGGGATAGTTGAGAATGCTGGTCTTCCAATTGGGTCACTTTCCAATTCAGCTTTTTCCATCCTTTCCTTAATTCAACCACAAGGGTCCCAAGGTTCTGTCCAATGATTAGGTGTAAGTATCTGGTTTCTTCTCAGTCAGCTGCTTGTATGGGGTTGGTGGGAGGGGAGACAGGAAAATCATGAAAGCTAGCAGAATGAACAGAATTAAGCAACCTCAGGAGTGGGGGACCCTCTAGAATATACCAGACACCTGGTAAGTGAGAGACTCTCAGGACTCAAAGTGAAGGACCTTAGATGAAATGCCCTACACCAGTAGAAAGACAGGGAATCAAGTAGAATGATGGGATTGCCATCCCACAGTCAAAATAATAAGTACTCTGAAAAATGGAGAAGAAACTTAGTGAAAGGCAGTCTAGTGACCTACCCAACTTGGGATCAACCAGAAATTTCAACCAGACTAAAACAGTATGAGGGTGATCACTAGTTCTGTCTACTATTTTGAAGAGTTTGCCTTTTCATGTGTTTTGTACTTTAAACAAAGTCACTTTAAATTAATTGATTTCAATGCACTTTTGTGTTCCAAACTGTTAAACTTAGCAATTACTTTAAATAAATTTCCATTCCAATTTAGAACTCAAGAGTTTATTTTATTTTGAAAAACTTACCTGTAAACTTCTGCATTGAGCCTGTGTCACTGTGTTGTTCAAGATGCATTTAGGAACGAAGAAGCCATCCATCCTGAGAGTTAAATCATCATACTTCACTACCTCAATTTGCACCAAAGTTAATATGACTTATTACCACTGGTATCCCCTTCACTTTAAATCTCTAATGTATCCTGGATTTAAGATGATGTATGTATATCCCTATTGGGATGTTTGCCCAGAAGGAAAAGAGAATATAGATCATCAGGAGATTGGAATGATTCAAGGTTTATATAATCATTTTATAGAAAACTACTTAACTTTCTATTTGGAATATACTGCATAAAATTAATAAATTATAATAAGTAGATAGAATTACAGGCAGTTTAAAATGATGTGTTAAGCAGACATATATAGAAAATCCTTAATTATTTTTAAAGACTATAAATATGGGGGAAATATCAGGAATTTGAAAATCATTTAGTGTCCCTTAAAATAAATGTTTTCTTTAGCCTTGCTATTGATGGTGTCTCAGGATGATGTACTATGAGATTGCATCATTGTTTTTACTATGCTTAATGGATTTAACTCTAATTTATAATCTCGTAAATAATGTGAATAAGTGTTATGGTAATGTAATCAGCAGTCTTTATATTGCTATTAGCAAAATAATGCAAGCCAGTAGCTATGAGGCAACCAGTTGAATACCTGCTAAATTCTCCACATTCTATGTCACATACTTGCAGTTTCTTCTGCAATAGAGTCTCACCATCATGCTATGAAAGGTAACCAAGAGCACTGGCAGTAGCCTGTAGTACTTGAGGTGCTCTATGAGAAAACTTTGCCCAACAACTCAACTCAAGCTAAGTTGTTTACTTGATAGCATGCGATGTCAAGTCATGGTATTATCTGCACCATCATATAGTAATTTCATTTAATTTTAATTATATATATATATATATATATATATATATATATGTTTATATTAGGAAACTTCTACAATATTAGATTTCCATATGTTTTTTAAAGAAAATTAATGTTACCCACTCTTAAAATGGTTAAGGTTGTTAATGATAATCACTTTTGCTAAGATAAATACTAAAATGCAGAGCTATAGAGATACTAAGCATGAAATCCCCACATCAACGAGAATGAAAAGTAGTTCTTAACAATATACATATTCCTAGGCATACACATAATTTTTGTTGATTTATTTCTTCATTTGTGTTAGCTCATGTCACTCTTCTCACTTTTACCCTTACTTATTCCTTTGGCTCTTAATGTGTATAAATATGTGTATATGCAGTTTTATATAAAATTCATTTTATTGTTAGTTAATTTTATTTGTGTGTGCCACATAAATGTATGTGCCTCAGAAAACCCGAAAGCTGGAATGGGTCTTCTGGAACATAGTTGGATTAAATTCAATGTCTATTATGTAAACAAACATAGTTACTGACATAAAACCTTTGAAGATTTTTAAAAATGTTTTTCATTAATATATAAACCCTCAATATGTTTAATACTGAAAAGATAAATAGTCAAATAAATATTCTAATTTTAAATATAAAACTATTCATTTTGTTTGAATTTATAAGTAACAAAAGAGTATAATTGTTGATGCTTGAGTAACTTGGGCATATGCATGCATCCTATCATACATTTTGATATATCTATTTTTACGACTGTAGTGTCAGTGAATGTCTAATTTTAAAAGGCAAATCACTGGATCCAGAATTTATTCATGTAATAAACTGTTTCCTTAATGACTTATAATTACTGAGGTATTAGATGTACAAAGTACCTAGTTGCATTTTAAATCATCTATTGCAAAGTAAAGGGAAATGCAGAAAATTAAATCATCCATCTTTAGAAGTTTTAAAATTATAATATAGAGGGGCTCTATTTACTTTCATAAGGAGATGTTTATCTGCAATATTCATTTCTTTCTTAGGAAGTTTGGGCATGTTGGCATGAGTTATTGTCATATTTAGAGAAAGCAAACAAGTGGCTCAATGAAGTAGAATCGAAACTTAAAACCATGGAAAATGTTCCTGCAGGAACTGAGGAAATCATTGAGGTGCTAGAAGTAAGTTGTCAATTCATTTAAATGATGTGTTGTATCCAGCATTGATAAGATTTAGTTCCAATGAGAATATAATATCATAAAACACAAAGGAGAGTGTATGGCTACTAGCCATCCTTCATTCCTGACATTTTGAACAAATCCTTTGTTCTCTCTAGGGCCCTTCAATGTCCTAGGAATTAAAGTGGAATGTCTTATCTTCTCATCTTGGAGATTTTTTCCTTTTATCTTTCTAATTTCCATGTACTTACTTTCTTTCTTAAATCTGCTACAAACTTCTAAAGACAGCTTATTACAAAATCTTTTTTAAGTACAGATGAACAGTTTTCTAATGGAAAATTTTTCTTGTTTTAAAACTATAAATTTATTGAACTGGAACATACAAAATTATTTAAAAGAATTTTAATGAAGCGGGAGTGGGTGAGTTGGTGAGCAGGAGGAGGGGGGATGGGATAGGGTGTTTTTGGAGGGGAAACCAGGAAAGGGAATAGCATTTGAAATGTAAGTAAAGAAAATATCTAATTAAAAAAAGAAAGAAAAAGAAGACTTTAATATGCATTATGTATACAAATGTACTTTTTGAATACTTATATGCATTCATAAGTTTTATTATGATTTTGCATATACAAGGTATAAATTACATTATTATGATGCCACATCTTTAAATAATACTTTGAAAAAGAAGTAGCATGTTCATGTTGTTTGTCTGTCTCTCACATGTGAAAGCCAAAGTAAAATAACCCAACAAAACATGAAAATGGAAGGGGAATTACTAGGAAGGAGAAAAGTAGGACCTATTATGTGGGTAATGGAAGTAATGTAAATATGATCAAAATGCATAAGATGCATGTGGAAAATGTTATAGTCATACCATTGTTTGTATAATTATTCATGCTAATAAAATATAGTCGATTCAGAGGAGACTGATGAGGCATCAAAGGAAAATGTTAAGAAAATAATAGGAAGTCATTATTACTATTTACCTTCCTATTGGCTTTACATGTAAATGTATTGTTTGGTGGGTTTGTGCTGCTTATTCTTATTGTATTTTAAATAGTAAAAGGATATACTTATATTTGACAAGAACGGGAAAGCCATAGCACTTCTAACTTTCCTTGCTTTTAAAGATTTTCATAAATTTTTAGTTTTTATTTGTTGCTTTTACTTGTATTTTTTATATTACATTTTTATCATATTTTTCCCACTGCCCAACTCCTTCAAGATCCTCTTTGAGAGAAAAATATTAGTTTAACTTTTTTTAAACAAGTTGATCTTTTATTTAATTAACAGGTTATGTACTTCATTAGGACATAAAGAAAAATAATACTCTATAAAAAATTCTGAAACTGAAATATTTGCAACACATAATTAGTTGTATATTTTATAAGAAAAATCAACACAAACATTTTGTATTAAAGCTATGATGAGTTTTTTATGGATTTTAGATGTCAAGAACCATAATTTTAAAAATGTAACTGGGAAATAACTTTATTATTATTCATTAAAAATTTAAGAGCAAAATACATTGACGTTTTCAGTTTTTGAAAAGTAATAGACACATAAGAAAGACACAAAAACATCTCTAGGGACAGTTTCACGTTTTTTGGAAACAGCAACCCATTGAAAGAATTGTTGAAACCTATAGCTACCATTTACGTAGTTGTGAGATCTAGTGAAGTGATATTGAATTGCTTATTACCTAGAATGCCAAAAATTGACATTGAGATTATTTTCTTTGTGCAATGTATCTGAAAAAAATCTGAATTTTTTTCTGTTAAGTATTATAAGACTATAAATTATAGAAAGATAGGAATGGCTTAACTCTACAACCCAGAAGTAAAATAAAAGAAAACATTTTCTCAGCACATACACACACACACACACACACACACACACACACACACACACACACACACACCTCTTAAAGGAAATTACCAAGAAATGACAAAGATACAACCATTTAATAAATCTCTAAATGATATTTTTTTCGACTGTCCCTTCTTGAGCATAAAGGAACTTATGGTCATTTCTATCAACTTTCAGTCCTTAATACAACTAGGACCACACTGTATCTATGTTAAAACATGTGAAGAGTAAAGGAGTTTCCTTGTAAAGAAACAGGACTTATGAGCTTCTAATATACATATTTTCAGAATCATTTTATCTGGATGACACTGACCATTAAAAAAATAAAGAGGAGACTTTCACTGAGAAAATGATAATCCAAAATACCATACAAAATGCAGAGATAACTCAGTGGAAAATATCATATGCAATCCTTGAATTTTGTAAGCAATAATGATCCTTCAAGTTTTATTATCCAAATTAAATTTTGGTTTACATTGCTTATGGCTAAATTGTATGTAAATGAGAAAATACTGAGCATTGTTTATACATTCAATGTATTTAGACAAAGACTAGAAATATTAATTGTTGGGAATCTTTTTCAGTCTCTTGAAAATCTGATGCATCATTCAGAGGAGAACCCAAATCAGATTCGTCTATTGGCACAGACCCTTACAGATGGAGGGGTCATGGATGAACTGATCAATGAGGAGCTTGAGACATTTAATTCTCGTTGGAGGGAACTACATGAAGAGGTATTAAGATAAGTGGGGAATCTCTTTAATCTACATTTTATAAATATATGAGTGACACAGTCTTTTCCAGTAAACTGAAAAAAATGATTTCAGCTCAGTTTAGACTCAGATTTTAAAGCTGTGAGTGAATTCTTTTGACATCTATGTCATTCCTCTTAGAAATACATGGTTTTTAACAGGAAGCTGAGGTATATCAATGAAAAATACCATGATCAGACCTATAAACTAGTATTTAATATATTCTCTTGGTGTTCCCATTGCTATGATGAAATACTGTGACCAAGTCAATTTGGGGAGGAAATGGCTTACTTCAGTTTACACTTCCAGGTGATAGTCACTGAGGGAAGTCAAGGTAGGAACCTGAAGGCAGAAGCCATGAAGGGCTGCTGCTTATTGGCTTGTTCATCATGGCTTGCTCAATCTGGTTTCTTGCAGAACCCACTACTTCAAGCAAAGTGACACTATCTGCAATGGGTTGGGAACTCCCACATCAATCGACAATTTAAAATATACCCTACAGGCTTACCTACAGTCTGATATTATGGAGGCATTTTCTTAATTGAGTTTACCTCTTCTCAAATGACTCTAGTTTGTGCCAAGTTGACATAAAGCTGTCCAGCTTATATACTATTTATATTGTATCTTGAAGTAACATGGTTGATTTTCTTCCCCTAAAATATTGTGTATGTAAATGTAACTTTCATTCTCTTTCTTCCCTATAACCCTTTTCTATTTTACCTTCTAGCTTCTCTCCCATGTAAATATTTCTACACATTGATTGCAGTCATAAATAATTTGCTAATATATACATATATATATATTTCAATTGGTATACTTGAAATTATATATTCAAAATTATTTAAATTGTTACTATATGTCTTATTCAAGGTACCCTTGTGAAGAGAAATCATGACAATGTCAACTTATAAATGGGAAACCATTTAGTTGGGGCTGGCTTACAGTTAAAAGGTTTAGTCCATTTTCATCATGGCGGGAAGCCCAGTGGTATGCAGGCAGGTATGGTGCTGGGGAAGTAGGTTGAGGGTCCTACATCTGGATCCATAGATAGCAGGAAGAGAGAAAGCCACTCAGTTTGATTTGACCAACGACAAAGCCCTACCTCAGTGACATATATCCTCTAACAAAGCTATACCTACTCTAATCAAGCCATAGGAAAAAGATAGTGGGCTGTTTATTTATTTATATAATGACCGGAAATTCCACCATCGGAAAATTTCTTGTTTTCATCTTTATTTTATTCATGTAAGTATAGATTATTACACATTGGGAAGGGGAGTATTTTAAAAGTATTTCCCCCTTCAATGTTGAATTTACTTTATTCAACAAAGAATCAACAAAACGAGGAGTTGGTTCTTTGAGAAAATCAACAAGATAGATAAGCCCTTAGCCAGACTAACCAGAGGGCACAGAGATAGTATCCAAATTAATAAAATCAGAAACGAAAAGGGAGAGATAACAACAGAAACTGAGGAAATTCAAAAAATCATCAGATCCTACTACAAAAACCTGTATTCAACACAACTAGAAAATCTTGAGGAAATGGACAATTTCCTTGACAGATACCAAGTACCAAAATTAAATCAGGATCAAATAGACCATCTAAACCGTCCTATAACCCCTGAAGAAATAGAAGTTGTCATTGGAAGTCTTCCAACCAAAAAAAGCACAGGTCCAGATGGTTTTAGTGCAGAATTCTATCAGACCTTCAAAGAAGACCTAACACCAATACTCTTCAAACTGTTCCACAAAATAGAAACAGAAGGAACACTACCCAACTCGTTCTATGAAGCCACAATTACACTAATACCAAAAGCACACAAAGATCCGACAAAGAAAGAGAATCTCAGGCCAATCTCTCTTATGAATATCGATGCAAAAATACTCAATAAAATTCTTGCCAACCGAATCCAAGAACACATCAAAACGATCATTCACCACGATCAAGTAGGCTTCATCCCAGGGATGCAGGGATGGTTCAATATAAGGAAATCCATCAATGTAATCCACTACATAAACAATCTCAAAGAAAAAAACCACATGGTCATCTCATTAGATGCTGAGAAAGCATTTGACAAAATTCAGCATCCTTTCATGCTAAAGGTCTTGGAAAGATCAGGAATTCAAGGCCCATATCTAAACATAGTAAAAGCAATTTACAGCAAACCAGTAGCCAGCATCAATCTAAACGGAGAGAAACTTGAAGCAATCCCACTAAAATCAGGGACTAGACAAGGCTGCCCTCTCTCTCCATATCTTTTCAATATAGTACTTGAAGTTCTAGCTAGAGCAATTAGACAAGAAAAAGAGGTCAAAGGGATACAAATTGGAAAGGAAGAAGTCAAACTATCACTATTTGCAGACGATATGATAGTATACATAAGCGACCCAAAGAACTCCACCAGAGAACTCCTACAGCTGATAAACGACTTCAGCAAAGTGGCCGGATATAAAATCAACTCAAGCAAGTCAGAAGCCTTCCTATACTCAAAGGATAAGCAGGCTGAGAAAGAAGTAAGAGAAATAATACCCTTTACGATAGTCAATGTAAATAAAATTAGATATTTCTTGACCTAAATTGAGAGTGATTATTTGATATTGATATGGAATTAAATGTCTTTTAATTAATATTTGGATGTTATTACCAAGTTAAAAAAATATGGTTTAAGGTAAATAGTTCAAGTGTTGAATGAATTTAAAATACCCTATTCTTAATCTCTGGCAACTGTTCATTTTCCATTCATTCTGTTGTGGGGAGTAGACTACTATCTCACCAAGTGTTTGTATTATATTTGTGAATTCAATATTCTCAAGATCCAAAACTCTTTTTTGATCCCAGATATTTTTTTATTGTTACACCTTACATATGATAATAATATAATCTGCACTGTCTATAAAGTGCACTAAGTTGTTAGTACATGATTTTTTTAATAAGCAAAGACCGGTAAGGTAAAGAAACAAACAAACAAAAAACTCACTAAAAATAATATTGAGTTAGTTTTGTTCTGTTTTGTCCATCTTACTGCTAATTGTGGAGTCTGCTCTTGAGTATGGTTTGTATACCCAGTGAGACCCAGTGGAGTTTGATGAAAATATTTTTTTCATTTGCATACAGTTATCAATTGAAGATAACTTCTGGATTAAGGATGGAGGTTTGTGTTCACTTCCCCTGTCAGCCCTGGAATCTCATCTGGCTTAGACCTGGGCAAGCCCTATGCATACTAACATGCTCTCTATGAGTTCACATGGGTAACAGTCCTATGGTATCTAGATGGCCTAATTTACATGGTTCAGTCTACACTGGCTCTTAAATCTGTCTGTCTTCTCTTCTGTAGAATACCATTTAGGATTGACTGTTTCATGGCCTCTCACTCACCATGTAATGTCAGGTTGTTCATCTCTGTATTTTTTCTCAGTTGCTGGAGGAGGAAGCATCTGTGATGGTGGTTGAGCAATGCACTGATCTATGAGTACAGCAGAATTTAATTAGCAGTCATTTTATGGGTACATTCCTTTAGCCCAGCAATAGTATTTGGTTTTCCTCTTGGTCTATGGTCTACCCAGCACCAGGTATTAACTACCTGAGAAAAGTTAAGCAAAAGTCTGACTCATGCATTAAGCCTCAAATCCAGTCATGCAACATTTGTGCTACTACTGCAACAGGATACCTTGGAGGCAAGTCACTATTGTATGCAGATGGCAGTGTTTATAACTGTCCTGGTGATTACTTTTGGCCTCTAGCAACACACAGGGTACATTGCAATACTATATATAAACAGTGATCATTAGGGATGAAAGTGCAGTCACTGATAAGGGGATATTAACCCAGAATCTCGGAATACCCTAGACACAATTCACATATCAATAGATGTCCAAGAAGATGGAAGGAGAGACCCCTGGTCCTGGAAAGACTGGATGTAGGGGAACGCCAGGACAGAGAAGCGAGAGGGGGTTGAATGGGGAAAAGAGGGAGGGAAGGGGGCTTATGGGACTTTCGGGGAGAGAGAAAACGGGAAAGGGGAAATGATTTGGAATGTAAATAAAAAAAACTTAGAAAATAAAAAAAAATAACTTCAAAAAAGTTCTAAGTATGCACTACTGTTTAATAACATGGATTTTGGGGGATATTTATTTTTTTTATTGGTTATTTTATTTATATACATTTCAAATACTATTCCCCTTCCTGGGTTCCCCTCATTGTTGGTCATTATGTTTTTCTTTCATTACAGTGACAGACAAGCCTATAACATAATTTCTAAATAATTAATTGAGTATGTGATGCTGGGTAACATTTTAAATTTTCCGTTTACTCATGTGTGATAATTAATATAATTCCAGAGCATTATTGACAAAAGTATTAGGTATGGAGCCAAGACCATAGCATATATTTAATAAATGACATGTTTTTATCTTAATTGTTTCTGGATCGTATGTCAGAGTATATGTCTTCTAACAAATGGACAAGTGCAAATATGTATAAGTATAGCATTAAGAAAAGCATAGGAAAACAAATATTTTCCACTGTTAAATGTAGCAAAACCTGCATACATTTAATAATTAAATACAAACCAAACAGGATTGTGTATGCACTCCTTATTAAGGAGTAGAAAATTGTTGCAAACCTTTTAAAGGATAAGTACTGAGTCAGAAAGCTATTTAATAAATAATCAAGAATTTTGATGGGTAAAAAAAATATTTTCTAGGTCTTAACAATAGGTTATTTTCCATGTTTGCCTCAGTAATAAAGTAAACAAAATGCTATATGAAAACTAAATATACATCTGAAATAAACTTCAAACTAACACTAATCTTTACTATGATATATATATATATGTATATATATATATACATATATATATACATATATATGTATATATATATGTATATATATATATACATATATATATATATACATATATATATATCTTCTAGATAGAGATTTAGCATTTGAAAACACAGTTTTGTACTATGTTGAAAACTATCTTCTCTCTAAGATAAATTTATTGTGCTGGTATTTAAAAATATGCTATGAATTTAAATGTATTTTCATAATATTTAATGTAAAAATTTCATTCATGAAATACTTTGTCCACATCACTGCTACTCCTTCCTTCCCACCTGAATTCTTCCTGTCTTCTTCTGTCTCAAATTATTTACAAATATTCATTGTTGTGTATTATAAATATATATATATATACATATACATATATTATATAGAAACATATAGATGTCATATGTGTGTATATGTATAAACTACTGAGTCCATTTAGTATTGTATATACATTTGTTGTAGGCTAACACATTGAGCTGGATATTTTTTGCAGGATGTCATCCATGGAGGACATTAATTTGCTCCCTTTTAGCAGCCACTGATCAGCTATTCTCTTTATCTAAAGTGGTACCATGCTTTGTTTTCCATGTCAATATTTACATGCCATATGTCCTAATTGTGCTGGTCAGACAACCATATTGTTGATAGTTTGTGGATGTGTGTTTCCTGTCTTGACTAGGTAACACTATCAAACTACAGGAATCCTGGTCTTTAGGCTGTTGCAATTGATCCTATCCCCATTTTACAATTTTCACTGATGTTTAGGGTTAGAGATCTTGTTGCTGACATGTTGGTTTTGGCACCTCTAAGACTCTTTTTTTTTCTCTTTGACCAACTGATAGTTAGAAACCAAGATTCAAGAGTATAAATTTGGTAGAATTTATACTGGAATATGCTGGAATTACTTACATAATTTGCTGGAATTCCTTACATAATTTAGAAATGCCTAATAATGTCAATAGTATTATTACTTTTGTTATTGTCACTGGCTAAATAGTCAGGATGTGTTATATGATGGTAAAGAGAAAGAAAATAATTATGGTCGAGAATTGTAACTTTGTTTTCATGTCATCATTTTTGTTATTTCCTGTCTAAAGAAAAACATATTTTCCTTTATAAACTCACTACTATCTCAGCTAAAGGTGAGCTTTAACCTATTTTCTTCTCAATTAAATGCTTATGTCAAAGGCTTGAAGGGATTTTTATTGCCTATCTAATGTTTCTTATAGCTGCAATTATGCAGAGATAAGGTAACATTCAATTGCCTGTAAAATCAATCATACAGCTAGTGATTTTATTGCCTATGAATATTTAAAAGAGATCCTAATTTCAGAATGTGAATTTGCATTCAAATAAGAAATAAATTATTTCAGTCATTTTCAAGGCATCATGCACTCTTCATATACTATATTTTCTAGACATAGAAACTGCACGATGATCAAAAAACCAGAAAAGAACTTCAAATACCATACAAATCACATAATTTTAAGAATATTATAATGGCTTTATTCTCTCCATAAGTGACCAAATTTTAAAATGTTTTAGTATACAACAAAATGCTTAATAATAGTACCTATAGTATATTGGTTATCCAGACCTCACTACTGTTCCAACTAAGTGATACTGTGTTCTCTTTCTGTTCTCAAATTGTTTTATTATATGAAACCTTTTATATGTCAATTTTACACAAATGAAATAAGTATTAAAAACTATGAATTGCCTAGAAGCTTGTGAGCATTTAGATTCAAATGTCTGTGTACCTGGAACCAAGGTACATGAGCATTTCATTATATTACCCCAAGCCTCTGTGATCCTTGGTTTGTACTGAAGATAAACTATAACAAAAGGACTATTATGGAACATGTATACTTTCTGATTTTCTATATAGAGAGTCAACTCACTATGACCATATACAGACTATTTTTCTTGACATTATTCCCTAAACAACACAATATATCATATATTTCTTAATATTTATACTGAACACTAAAAGCATTCTAAAGAAAATTATAAATACAAAATAAGGAGATATATGCAAACACTTCATTTCATATATTGAACTTGAGCATCTGCATAATGATAGTTATAGGAGTCCTGTTATAGATACATCAGTAAGTCTCTGCTGGGAATAAACAATTTCCCCATCATTTTTG
The DNA here is from genome assembly GCA_036184795.1 of Tokudaia tokunoshimensis. Taxonomy (NCBI): domain Eukaryota; kingdom Metazoa; phylum Chordata; class Mammalia; order Rodentia; family Muridae; genus Tokudaia; species Tokudaia tokunoshimensis. The sequence continues at coordinate 43,136,018 of BTHU01000023.1, forward strand.
TTTTTTGCTTTGAGACAGCTCACTCTGGGGCCAAAGTCATAATACTCCTGCATTTTACCCCCAAGTGCTAGGGTGAAGATATTAGTGTGGGGACACAACTTCTGTCTGATTTTTCAACTTAAAAATAAACTTGAATAATGAGTTTAAAAGTATTAAAACTGGGGTTGGAAAGATGACTCAGGGGTAGAGAGTGCTGACTGCTCTTTGAGAGGTCCCTAGTTCAATTCCCAGCAACCCCATCGTGGCTCACAACCATCTGTAATGGGATCCAATGACCTCTTCTGGTGTGTCTGAAGACAGTGACAGTGTTCTCACATACATAAAATAAGTACATCTTAAAAAAAGGTATTAAGACTGAATGGAAGTGGAAACTAAAAGGAAGGAAGAGATAAGAAACAAAAGGAAGAGTGTTGAATTTATCCAATATAAACAATATTCTTACACTGAAATAAGTTTATGAAATATATCACTATGTGTGATAAATATGTGACAATAAAATTTCAGGAATAACTAACTAAAAGCATATATTTTAGAATATTAAATATAACTATATGTTTAGAAGTTCAATACGTATATAGTTTCTCATGAGATTAATGTTGTTCTATTTTTATTAAAAATTTATATTTTTTACATATATATCTATAAATCTATTTTTTTGTTATTTTCCATGTGTTTTGTGTGTGTGTGTATGTGTATGTGTGTATGTGTATGTGTGTGTGTATGTGTATATGAGTGTATGCTACAATATGCAAGTAGAGATCACACAACAATTTTATGGTATGGTTTCCTTATTCTACATTTATGTAGATGGGTTCTGGAGATCAAGCTCATGTCATTAGCTTTGCATGGTAACTGCCTTTACATACTGACTAATCCATCTAGTAGTCCCTGTATATAAATACTTTTACCTTACACAAAAGAAGAGTCAGAGTAACAAAGAAAAAACAACATCTGAACTGGTTAATTTTGCTTTAGTATTAACTGTCATGATAGATAGATACAGAGACCCTTTAATTGTTCTGGATAATTATGACAAATTGCTCACTCAGTGCTACATTTTGCTTAGTGTAAATAGACCAGAATGGTAAATATTGATTCAAGGCACACTGAAAAGAATTGGCTTTGTGTCAATGAATTACAGGGCTTAATTTTGTTGCAAAGTCTTTTGTCCAAAAAAAAGAATATGCTTTATGATTTTGTTATTTTAAAAATGTTAAATAATAATAATAATGTTTATGCTTGTTATTCAGTGAGCCACAGTTTATATCAGTTCTTTTTCTGTTACTTATACATGGTGTCAAATATAATTGCAAACTATTTTTCTAAAGTAAATTTGATAATCTTAATATGCAGAAAGGTTGTTAACCTGTATAGCTAGAAAGGGGCAGGCTACATCTCCCAAAATACCTTATATTCTATTACACAGGAAATTGTCTAACAGATACACATTGAAGCATCCTCACTATGTATAGATGTAGAAGCATAAATTTCCAGGCTAACCATACAGGTAATCTACTTACGAGTACTGACCCTGTTAAATCTAGGAACCCCTTTTTTTCATAAATCAAGATGATTGATAGTAAGTAGTAAATCTAAGTGTCAGACTCAAGCTGAAAGGGGAGCTTAATAGTTATTTTGGATGAAACTGGGGCCAAGGAATATCCCAACAAATGAATAAATTACAGTAACTGAAGAATGCTAGCACTAATCAGAAGCAAACACAAATACTATATCAGGAAAAGTATCTTCCCCACAGATATAGTTTGGTCATATTTGACATCAAATTAAGCATGTACAAAGAAAACAATGCCATCATGAATCATCATTAATATAAAGGAATAAAGCACATAATATATACCAGAATTAATTTATATTATCCAGTTTAAGATTTATATTATGCAGGGCTGGAGAGATTGCTCAGTGGTTAACAGCACTGACTGCTCCTCCAGAGGTCCTCAGTTCAATTCCCAGCAACCACATGGTGACTCAACCTTCTGTAGTGTGATTTGATGTACTCTTCTGGTATATCTACAGAGAGGTACAGCATACTCACATACATAAAATAAGTAAGATAAATCTTAAAAATATGATAAAATTTGAAAATAATATATAGAATACTGTATCAAAAACTAGATGTTGAAAATATTCTATGTTCTCCTTGTATATTTTTTCCTTTATTAATTAAACAGTTTTAATTTCAGTCTCTGCCAAGTTTAGTACTCTTTATGTTACTATGTCATTATGTGAATAAAATATCAATAATATTGGCCTCTGCTAATAAGTAGTTTATTATCATAAGGATATTATAACAGAAAGGATTAATCTATATATTAAAATAATGATATATTACTCTTATAGACTCGTAAAGCTAATGAATATTGTTAATTATATGCGAATAGTACCATATTATGAAGTATTGAATGTTATACAAAATGGTATAGAGCTAGAAAAATGGAATGTTAGCAAGTTTTAGTGTTTAATACCTTTCCTGGTCCTTGAAAAACAACTTTAATAATTTTGCCTCTCTATATAATAATTTTCCCACATTTCAGGACATACTTCAAACAGGAGTAGATACTTCTAGCTCACCTCCCTTTCAGTCTTTCACTTACTTATTATAGCTGCCTTCTTCAAATGTTCTGATAAGAAAAGTGAGATATGAGAATGATCTAAAAGTAAAAATAAGACACATTACAGGCATTGAATGCTGGGTGACAAGATAAGAGAGAAGGCCTGGTAATTTAAAATAGATAACAAGGTAGATGAGTCAGTCTAGTTTGACAGACAATGGTAACTTCAGAAAATTTTCAGTTGAAGGAAAATCCAATATTAAGACATATTTAACATGAGAAAAATCAAATTACTGTAAATAAGAGATAAACAAAAATGAATTAATTTTAGAAATGATAAAATTAGGACTAGATAATGTCAAATTGTGAAGAAAGCTATAAGAGTGAAATGCTGATTCATGGTGAACTCCATCTCTGAGAAATTTGTATAAGGCTTAGTACCATGAAGCTGGCTTGAGGAGGGGATGGGTAGTAGAACACACAAATGGTATCATGTTTGTTAGTACAAGATCTCCTTCACTGTAAAGTCCCATTAAGAAGATAAAGTGCTGGCCAACACTTCATAGCAAAAAGAGCTCCTATTCAAATTATCCTCTATTCTACTTCTGTAAAATCATGTATTGTAAAAATTTTTAATCCCAAACCTAAGTTTCCATACCACCATGATCATTCAGTTCCAAGATAAATGACCTACAACTTTTATTATTTACAATCTGCCTTAAATAGCAAAAGAGATGGACAGATATCAATCCTCTATGCTATTAGAATCTACTTTCCTATTGATAATCCCTAGTTATCATTTACTATGTTGTATGTGGACTGCTCTTAACTCCAATTGGCCAGCCCCCATGGCCATGTTTTCTACGACTCACCTAACCCATGGTGGCTTCTCCTCCATTCATGTTCTCCTCTCTGTAGTTCTCCTCTGACCTTAAGCCCAGGAACCCTATACCCAAACTATGTCTCCTGTGCCTAGCTTTTAGCTTTTGGCATCTTTATTCAACAGATGGTAGGAGAGACCCCTGGTCCTGGAAAGACTGGATGTAGGGGAACACCAGGACAGAGTAACGAGAGGGGGTTGAATGGAGAAAAGAGGGAGGGAAGGGGGCTTATGGGACTTTCGGGGAGGGAGGAAACGGGAAAGGGGAAGTGATTTGGAATGTAAATTAAAAAATAAAATAAAAAAAAATCTTTAAAAAAAAAACCACTTGGGGGCAAAGTCACATAGTATCAATCGGGGCTAAGTGAGGACTCTCTCCTCTGGAGCAACTTTGTCTTGAGGAAACAATAATAGCATTAGAATACAAAAAACATCAGGCCAACCCACTACAATGTACAGTAAGAATAATCAGTTTCTAGGCATCTCATAGTTTTTTTGTAAAATACTTCCATAAATCAAAACTACACAAACATTCATACTTAAGGAATCAAAAGAAAAGAGAATCTTGGTTGTGTTATGTATAATTATCGTCTTCAAGAAGTGTTTTATTATAGTCTGAAATAGCCAAGACCCAAGTCTTTGGAATCCTGTCTTACAATGATAGTAATATCCAGAACTTCCTCATTTGATATTCATTCTTCAAAATGTCACCATGCCCTGATGACTCTGATGTGAATTTCATGTATTATTTTTTCCTGTAACATATTAATTTTACTTTAGCTTATTTGAGCCTGTTAGCTGTTGGACATTTTGGTTAAATTATGGTAATCAGATCAGCTGCATACTTTAGGGCTGTAGTATAAAAAGCAAATGTCGAACACTTGTCCAAAATGTCATAATTGCTAGGAAGCAACAGCAGAAACAATAAGCTAAGTGTGGGCTCTCCTACAATTGGTTTCAATGTGACTACCTGGGTTGCATACAAAAGATGACATGTCCAAGTACCCTTTTTATGTTTTTTATTGATTTTACTATCTAAATTGTTTTCAAAAGTATTCAGAAATTAAGAACTCAACCGCATTTCTATATAATATGGTTTGTTTATTATTTCACTGAAGATATTCAACTGAGGGCTCTACTTTTGATTATCCATACTATGTTAATAATAGACATATCATCCAAGATTACAACTTCTTCTGTATTCCTAATTTCATGCTTTCTTTAATTATGTGAAGAAAAGATAATAAATACAGTGAATCTTGACTTTCCTAAGTTGAATGATCTCTGATAAAACTATTATCTCTTTATAACTATTGAACTTCAAGGAGGCTGCTAGCATGAACCTCTGAGTTCTAGCTGACTTCGTCTTTAGTAGTATAGTAGATACTATACTTGTTACTATAATAATTTTATAAGTGACTACACTTTGAGAAGGAACAAATCATTTATATTATTATATTAGTTATACTAATATTAATATATAAATTATAATATATGTGCATGTAATAAATAACACAACCTTTAAATATAGGAAATGTAGACTTAAAGGTTTGTTGTTGTATTTTTTTTCTTTCTTATTTTTTTCTAACTCAACTCGATCTAGAGTGACTTTTGAAGAGGGAACTTCAATAGAGAAATGAGTCTAGCAGATAGGTCTGTAAACAAGTCTGTGAGGACATTTTCTCGATTAATACTTTACATGGGTATGCACAGCCCACTGAGAAGTTGATACCACTGACGTTCTGGTGTGTATAAGAAAGCAAACTGAATGTATACCTTTTCATAGATGACCATTTGATATTGGATAACCAATGTTGTACTCTTCATTGGGAAAGACTGTTTCTCATCCCCTCAGTATTTCTTGGTTGCCTGTAGTTTTTTCTGTAGAGCTGTGGCCTTGTGAGCTTTCTCCCATCCACATTAGCATTTCTATTGTTGTGCTAGTTCAGGTCATGTTTAGGCAATCATGCTGGTGAGATATTATATGTAACTTCTGAAGTTTGTAAGACACACAGTCCTACAACACACCCTCTGTTCCTCTTGCTCTTATAGTCTTTGCACGTACTTATTCTTTTAAATGATCTCTGCACCTTATGTACAACATTTTGATTGTAAATTTATCATTTGGTATCCTGCTCCACAACTCTGCATTTTAATTAGTTATGTTTTTCTGTAATGGTCTACATATGTTGGAAGGGTAAATTTCCTCAATGACTTATAAATGGGTATAACACCATGCATTTATAAAGAATTGAGAGATTATGCTGGCTAGTTAAATGGCAGCGACATGTTCCCCTCTAAGATCCATAACTTCACTTGTCTTGGATAGTTTGTTAGGTCTCTAAAACCAGGCAAGTTTCCCTTCTTGTTCAGTAGCTTTTGATCCTAATTAAAGAGCTGTTGGTTACTGTCTGGGTATCCAGGCAGCTACTATATCTTTAGGTTTACAGTGCCATGCTGCTTGTTTTTGTAATTCATAGGACTGCTAGTAATTCCCTTAGGAAGTTTACATGGCACCTTTTGTTACCATTAACCTAGTCCTCTGGGAGGAGAATTTCAGGTCATTTCCAGATCTGGGACCTTTGGGCCATGTATCGCATATGCTTGATATCTTCAGCAATAGGGAATTACTACCTTCTTCTTGTGGAAAATAAAATGCAAGATAACAAAGGCTTTATGCATTGGGAGTCTTTTGAACAACCCTAAACAACAACTCAAGGGAGGGCTTCTCATGCCTGATATTGGGGTTTTTCAGAAGGTCTTTGGCTCTTAGAAGGATCATTGTCACTGCAAATATAAAAATATCACTAATGTGTGTGTGTGTGTGTGTGTGTGTGTGTGTGTGTGTGTACTGACTTATTTTATTAAAGCTATTTTAATGTCTTTTACTTTTGAGTTGCTTTTTACTTTTTTATACATGTCTATTATTATTTTATCCCTCCCCTCCTTCCTCCATAACTAGAGCCTCCCAATTTTTCCCCATCTCTTCTTTCAGCTCACTTATACCCTATTATTCCCTAATTATTATCCCTCTACCTACAGACCCTTTTTTCTCTTTCTGTTTTCTGTGGTTACTTCAGATTATGTAATCATGTCTGATGTTTCAGAGCTAAGAAATTAGATGAAAATAGCATGTCACAGTTGTCTTTCTAGGTCAGATTCACTTCACTCCCTATGATCTTTACTGCTTTCATCCATTTACCTGTAAATGCCATGGTTTCAATTTTCTATACAGTAGTACAATATTCTATACTGTATATAGAACACATTCACATTATCCAGTTGTCATTTGAAGGATATATAGGTTGTTTCTATTTCCTAGCTATTTTAATAGAGCACAATGTAAATGACTATAGAAATATAAAAGGAGTATGCATATAATACACAAACTGAGCAAGCTGTATATATGTATACTCACTTACATGTAATCAGATATACCTGCAAATATAACAACTATTAAAAAATAGAGGCCATGAATATGAAAAGAGTTAGGAGGGATATATGGGAAGGTTTAGAGGGAGGAAAAGAAACTAGAACATGGTATAAGTATACTATAATATCAAAAAATTAGGATGACATGGCAAAATAGATTTTTTTCTCACATAGTATACCTGATTACAGTTTTCTTTTTCCCTACTCTTCCCAGTTCCTCCTTGCTTCTCCAGCCATCAAGAGCCAACCCCTTTCTCTGCCTTGTCTGTCCTCAGTGGGAAAGGATGTTTCTCATCCTGCAGAGATTGGATTCTCCAGGGTTGGAGGCCATGGGAGGAGGATAAGGGAGGAGGGACCTGGAGGGGATGCAGGATGCAGCATTTTGGACATGAATAAAATAATAATAATAATAATAATAATAATAATAATAATAATAATAATAATAATAATACAGATAAAATAAAAAGAAACCAAACAGGCTTTTAAGGGATAATAATAACCTACAACAAAAATATAATAAGACAATGAAAAATAACATTAGAATTGAACAAGAAAAAATAGAAGAAAAAGAAAAAACTCCAAGAGAAGGCACAAAAATCAGAGACTCACTCTTTTACAGACTCAAGACACATTCCTTTACACCCTCCCCAAAAAAACCTTAAAAACTAACCCGGAAGCTTAATATATACACAGCAGCCCCAGTCTCTGTGAGATCATGTGAGATTTGATCACTTTGATTTAGAGGGCCTTGTTTACCTGGTGACCTCCATTTCCTTGAGCTCTTACTGTATTTCAACCTTATCTTCTTTGAAATTCCCTGAGTCCTTAGTGAGAAGATTTGATAATGACATGCCATTTCTGGCTAAATTTCCAAGCACTCTCACTTTGCATAATGTCTAGCTATGGGTCTCTATATTTGTTCCCATCTGTTGTAACAGGAAATTTTTCTGATGATGTTTTTAGCAAGTTTCTGATTAATCAACTAAAAACTAAATCAGTTGTTTAATTTGCTTAAACCTCATTTTCTATATGTACAATTTTATAATCATTTTTAGAGTTTTCATTTTACAGAAATTTATTTGCATATAACCTTTACTTTTTACCTCCAGATAAAGAATTAGTCGTTATTTCATATAATATAAAATACTATTTCAAGTTAGATTTTCATGTTTCATGCATCTTTAATACCCATTACTGTTTTGTACTTTTGGGGGTAGTATGAAAACTTTTTAATTTTTGTTGAGGCAAAACTACACTAAAATAATATTTTTCTTTTCTTCCATTCTTTAAGAATTTAATACATGTGCATTATGCATTTTATTACACTAATTTCAAAGTCACTCTTCACCTATGCCTAAATCATTGCCCCCCAAATATCTTTCTGTACACTTCACATCTACTTTTACTAGCTTACTGAGGCTAGTCAGTGCATTCATTATGTGAGTAGGCATACTGTCATCAACAGGAACACAGGCAACCTAGCAGAAACCACTTCCAAAAGAAAACTCCCCATTTCTGTCATAGCAAATTTCAACTTCCAAAGTCTCTCAGCTAAGGGTGGGACTTTGTTAGGTTCTCCCCATCTGTGCTGGAATTTTTGCTGACTGGGTTTGTATAATCTTGTTCAGGAAATCACAACCTTTGTGAAGGCATAAAAAAATGATTTCTTTCAGGTCAGAAGACACTATTTTGCTACATTCCTACCTAATCTTCAATGCTTATAGTCTCTTGTCATCCATGTGGGAGAGATGTGGTGTAGATGTCTCATCTAGGCCTGAGGACTACTTTTAAAGGAGAAATGTGGATGGGAGAGATATATGGAATAACATCATTTATGTACAATCATTTCTTCTGTTTCAGGAAATGCACATATAGAATAAGTAATGAAAATATGTTTGAGCTCATCATTTTTATGTCATTAAAATACAGATGTCTTAATAAATTACCATTGAAGGTATAAAAAATAACAGAAAACTATTTAATTTCTTCTTTATTACACTGTTTCTTATAGCTGTTTTGATCTATATCTAGAAATTCCAGATTTGCAGCACACTATCCTATGCAATTTATTGGTTTAATGCCAACAGTTGAATTTTGATATATTATTTCTTTTTTTGTTTCTTCTTCTTCTTCTTCTTCTTCTTCTTCTTCTTCTTCTTCTTCTTCTTCTTCTTCTTCTTCTTCTTCTTCTTCTTCCTCTTCCTCCTCCTCCTCCACCCCCTCTTTCCTTTTCTCGTTCTTGTTCTTCATCTTCTTTCTTCTATTTTGTTGGTAAATGAGTAAGCATGAGTATGTGTGTACATGTTTGTTTCTGAATGTGTATATATATATTATAGTGCACATATGGATATCAGATGACAACCTTGCATATGTGTTCTCACATGTTTTTTTTTTAATATTTTGGCTTTTTTCTTTTTTGTTTTCTATGAAATGCAGACTACAGAGTCACGAGTTTAGTCATATCTTTTTCCTCGTTGTTTATTCCTCTGTGGGAGCTTTAGGATAATACTCCTTCCTGTGCTATCGAGTCTGGGTTTTAGACTCGGTTGGGTAGCTTCTAGGGCTGTAAGCCCCTTAGGCAGTTAACTATCTCCCCAACACAATATTTCATTTTTAATATACATTTTAATTCCATCATTTTTCTTCTAGCCTCAGTTATATATAATATTGCAACTTCATACAGATGGAAGGGCATAGGACCCTTAGTATATATGTATTCTCTTTACTATCTTAATTTTTTTAATTAATTAATTTTTTTACACTCCAAATATTATTACCCCGTCTACCCTCTAACTGTTCCACATCCCATACCTCCTCATCACCCCCCTGTCTCCACATGGATATTCCCACTCCCACCACACCTGACCTCTAAACTCCCTGGGGCCTTCAGTCTCTTGAGGGTTAGGTGCATCATCTCTGAATAAACACAGACCCGGCAGTCTTCTGCTGTATTTGTGTTAGGGGGCTCATATCAGCTTGTGTATGCCGAAGTATCTTCATGTGACTCTTTCAGATGCTTGTTGGGTCTTCTGGAGTGTGGTCATGCTAGACCACTTTTGGTGAGTGCTCCATAGCCTCAGTAATAGTTCCAGGCCTTCGGATGTCCCCTTGACCTAGATCCCACTTTAGGCCTGTCACTGGACCTTCTTTTCCTCAGGGTCCTCTCAATTTCCATCCCTGTAATTCTTTCAGACAGATACAATTATGGGTCAGAGTTGTGACTGTGGGATGATACCCCCTTCTTCATTTGATGCCCTATCTTCCTGCTGGAGGTGGAAGTTACCTCTCCCCATAGTTGGGCATTTCATCTAAGGCCCCTCCCTTTGAGTCCTGAGAGTCTCTCACCTCCCAGGTCTCTGGTATATTCTGGAGGGTCACCCCAAACTCCTACCTCGGGAGGTTGCCTGTTTCCATTCTTTCTGCTGGCCCTCAAGGCTTTATTCCTTTTCCCTCACCCAATACCAGATCACATTCCCCTCTCTCCATTCTTCTCCATTTTCCCTCCCAGGTTCCTATCTCCCTCCCCACTTGTGATTGCTTTCTTTCCCCCCCCCCCACTGAGACATCCTCAATTGAGCACTTCAGCTTGTTGATCTTTTTAAGTTCTGTGTTCTGTATCTTGGGTATTCTGTACTTTTTGGGCTAATATCCACTTATTAGTGAGAATGTAATTTGTATACAATGCAACAAATGAAAGAAGGGCAGTGTTTAATAGGGAGTTTTAAAGAAGGATTGTTTTCATATTATTTAGCACATGCAGGTTAGATTTAATTTTGTGTTTTTTAGGTATGGTTTAAAATGATATATTCCCTAGTAATACACCACCTGCTCATTCTATGGTTACATTCTTACTACACAGAAGGGTATAATATGTATTACTTAATATTTAAGATATGATTTTCATAATAAACATTGTATTCACTAGAATATTTACTATTATCAAATATTAACAAATATCACCCCAATCAACAACTTTAGTTATCAAAATATTTACATTCCAGATAAATTTTCAGTCATGAGCTTATCTATCCTCTATTAAAGGATAAGTATTGTATATGTTTATGTTTAGTCTAATAAATGCCATATAAAATGTACCATTTCTTTAAAAACAATGCTTTCTGTAATGTTATTGGACCTATTTTCCTTTCAGAATGTATTTTCTGTTTTGGAATATATAGTCATATTTCAACTACATTTCATTCCAATTCCTAGTGATTTGACACAATGAATTCACTCTTCCTGAGTTTCATTGATAAATCATTTTATTTTTGGAGAATTTTACACAAAATTTTTGTGATTATATTCACACCCCTCTCCTCTCTCATTGTTCCTCCTTCTCCATCTTTCTACCCAATTATTTTTGTCTTACCTATTTAGTCCAAAGGTATTTCTTATGTTTGTCATACTGTTACACAAAAGAAAACTACATGAGAATCTGAGCAATAATCAGTTTGATTATTTTTGCAGCAAAAACTAATCATTAAAATTGGATTTTGAAAGCATTTATTTATTTATTTATTTATTGATTGATTGATTGATTGATTTTTTTGAGACAGGGTTTCTCTGTATAGCTCTGGCTGTCCTGGAACTCACTCTGTAGACCAGGCTGGCCTCGAACTCAGAAATCTGCCAACCTCTGCCTCCCAAGTGCTGGGATTAAAGGCGTGCGCCACCACTGCCGGCAGTTTTGAAAGCATTTATATTTTATATTTGTCTTAGGTTATACTGTAGAACACATTAAAATAATAGTAGGTTTAAAAGTATTGTCTCCTTTTCTTTCTGTACCTTCTGTCATTTAGAAAAATAAAGCAAAATGTTTTCATTTCCAGGGAGCCATTTCTAGAATTTTGTTTTCACCCTCTCATAGTTTTTATAACTACCCTAATATTTGCTATTTCTGTTGATCTCCATAATTCTTTTTATTGCTGAGTGGATTAGCTAAATTTAGGAAATAGCATTTTTAAATGACAGGCATTACTTTGAGATCAAAAGACATACCTGATTATGGCTTGGGAGTTTCTAATTCCATTCAGTAGGTCAAATGTCAAATGTGGCAAAGCGTCCCGCAAAGTCACAGGCTGACATCCTATTGGGGTCTGCCTAATAAGATGTTTAGAAATAGAAATCAGCTTATGCCATGACTGGTTCAAAGCTTGGACTGACATCAAGTGTTTTACTGCCTGAGATAATTAAAGAATCCATGTAATCACTCTGTTATTGGCTGTCTGTCAGGTTAGGCTAAGAAACAACCCACCTCAGATCTTTTGTCATCATCTTCCAGGCTATGCTATGTCATGCAATCCATTTAATCTCAAGAATGAAAATACAAAACTAGGTTGAAAAGCATAAATTTCAGGCCAGTGATATGATATAAAATTCTACTGCATTACATCCTTTTCAATTACATTCACATTCTACAAATGTCTACTGATTAGTATGTTGGCTTTGCCTTTCATCAGAGAAAGGACCACATTTAAACAATGCCTGATCACACGATTACTTCCTACTATGATTGGAAGGCTTCTGTAGCAATGCTGACATTGTGTCATTAGTTAGAGATCCACTTGTCTAGAGGAACTCTTTGGATGTTACAGTTTTTCCTCCAGTATAGAAAGAGAAGTCTCTTATTGTAACTATGAGCACTGTTATCTGAATCATTTTAGAAAGTAATTTGTTTGATGTTTGGACTGAAATAAAAGGAAGTGTTTTAATTGGAGTTTAGAGCAATGTATCAGTCATCAATCTTTGAATGTTTTAATGGAAATACATTGAAGGTTGATTTATATAATGTTCTACACTATTTTTATACTTAAAATATGTTAAAGAAGAGTTATTCTTCAAATTTAGCCTCTATAATCGGTTGTTACCTTTTGGTTTCTATTTCCATTATATTTCTATTTTTGGCAGCTTAAACTTTTCAGTTTTCAACATTAAATAAATCACTTTTTACATAATTCATTTAGTCGTGAACAAAACTGGTGATATTGTTCTGGAAACTGATATTTAGCAAAGACCCTCATTAGAGCTAGGATCCAATGGAAATACACATAATTAATGGGAAACTACAATGTGTAACAACACAAATTAAAAATAATAGAAACTATGAGAACATAAAATAAATGTTTATTTTATGTTCTCATAGTTTCTATTATTGTTATTTATTAATAACAATGTTATTTATTAATAACAATTAATTATTAATAACAATATGTTGTTTATTAATAACATGATATTTATTGATAACAATTAATTATTAATAACAGTGTGTTATTTATTAACAACAATTAATATGTGAAGTAGATTAAGTATTCTACATTACATACAAATGTCAAAATATCATACTATAGATATATACAATTGTTATTTGGATAGCAATAGAAGACCAGATATAGTAACAAGCTTGAAATATGATTTAGAAATGATTTACAAATATTACATGATTTATTTTCATCAAAATTAAATTTGAAGCCTTACCATTCTATAATGATGTCTGAATAAGTCAAAGGGAATAAACAAATAATATTTTTAAAAATTCTAAGGGAATATTAGAGTGATAATTACCAGATTATAGAAAGTAACAAGAATAGGAAGAGGTATTCATGTAGGCCTCCAGCTCCTTTTCACATTTTCCAGATATCTTTAATTGAATACTCTTACTCAAGAAGAACAATAGTATGATCTACATTTACTTGTCAAAGAACAATGGCATATCAAATGTTTTTCATATATGTTCAAGTATGTATAATACAAAAAACAAGAAACATTTTGAAATCAGAGGGCCACCTCTGTTAAGCAGATATATTAATACCATAATACCACAAATCAGGCCTATGCCTTTATGGATGGCATAAGAATTTTAAAGTAAGTTTTTTGACTCATTCTTTACTTTGAGAAACATTCTTTTAAGGTCATTAGAAACTTGGAAGTAGATTTTGCAATCTCTTTAGAATGCTATTAATACTTGAAAAATGTTGTTATCCTAACAATATTTATAGTAACAATTATTATAAATTACAGCTATGTTAAGTTTAGTTAATCTTTTTTCTACTCCAATAGTAGTACACATTCAGCTGTAATGTTTCTATAATCCAAATTATTAAGAAAAGAAGAGAGGGGAAACAATTTTACAAAGTGGGATAAAAATTGTATTCAAAATAAATCCTTAAAAAGATGGTTATCTAAATTTTTCTTTTCGAAAGGAGCCAATTCTGAACAGATTGCTTATGTGTCTCGCTGGTGGAAGTGGATTATCTGTCTTGAATTGGATTGTGATGACGGTGACCCTATTCTAAGTAAACCAAATCTCTTGAACTATATAATGAGATCAGGAGGAACATTCAGCCTGAGAACAACAGATTGCAACAACTGAGATGATTTTGATAACATTTTCTTCCAGCTTCTTCCTTTGATTTGCACGATACTGTGACTTTTTTCCTGTAGACACCTCTGTTTTGTGTACTAAGTGTTGTGTTTTCTTTTCCATTTATTTATATAAACAAAGCTGAATGAGTGCCCGAAAGCTGCGCAATCTGTCTTACAAAAAGGTGACCGCAGAAGAGTCTAGATTCTTTACTGACTGTGTGACAGAAATTATAGAGAATATATTAAGAACAAATATATAAATAATTCACTCTTATTTCTTCTTCTATTTAGGCTGTGAGGAAACAAAAGTTGCTTGAACAGAGTATCCAGTCTGCCCAGGAAATTGAAAAGTCCTTGCACTTAATTCAGGAGTCGCTTGAATTCATTGACAAGCAGTTGGCAGCTTATATCGCTGACAAGGTGGATGCAGCTCAAATGCCTCAGGAAGCTCAGGCAAGTCATCCAAACTTGGAATGATCATTTGTTTTTATTGTTATATTTTTAATGTTTCAACTTCAGTGGGGTACTGTTGGTTTTCCTATTTAGGTATTACTTTATTAATTGTGAAGAAGTTTGCTTTCATTTATTCATTGAACTATTTGGAAGTGAGATCTTAAATAAGTCTATATTGTAATTCTAAGATTTATTTTCTGAATTATGCAGTGCATCAATTTCAAGTAGAGACAATGAAACCTAAGAAAGCTGATATATGTTGTTCACTAATGTTTCAAACTCAGCCTAGAATTTTTACCAAGCATAGTAATTTTTATGATACAGAAATAATTTATTCTCTTCTTAAACATTATTATCAAACATTTGCAAACAACTCATGCTTCTTATGATGGATATTAGTTCTAAAATATGTTTCTGTCTTTATATTGTGCTACAAGTAGCTAACAACACAGGTAGAAATAAATAATTACCCTGTTGCTATTGAACATAAAAGATGTGCTCATGTACATAAATTCACATACTCTCCTTCTTTGGATCCAAATTATTAAGTGTTTCTAATTACATTTTCTGAAAATGATATTGAAAGTAGGAATTAATCCTGTATAAGTTGGAATTAAGTAAATAAATTCCATACCCTAAGATATTTCATGTTATTTTAAACAGCAAATTTCTATTTTTAAGTAACATATAAATACACATAAAACCACATGTGTATTATTATTTATTTGTTTAAACTAAGATGCTAGGAAGGACAAATCTGTAGTTTTTAAAGCACACACACAAACACATACACACACACACACACACACAAAGCTAATAACCAAGTATAATTAATGTATCTATGGAATGACGTGAGGGTATTAGAAAGTGATGAGTAAATCCCACTGTTCCTTTTCTATCTTATTTATATAGATTTTGGAAGCATTTCAGTTTAAAAATCAGATAGCTGCGTAAAATACAGGAATTGTAGATCATGGCTACAAATGCTGTTATGCTTCATTGAATCACAATTTGTTGCTCAGAGTATCAACACACGTATTAGCATTCAGTAGTTCACCATATTTTCTACATTTAACAAATGAAGTACCTCTGAATTTGGGACAGATCATATGAATTTTTTCATAATATCAAAATTCCAGAAGAATGGATTCCTTATATACCATTGCAATAGATGAAGAGCAAATTTAATGTAGAGAATTTTGGTGATAAAATCAGACTTTGGACAAGAACAATAAATACTATAATGGAAATGGGGATGATACTAAATAATCACTGCTGTACATGCCCTAAGGAAATAATCTTATGAAAATGTTATAAAGTTCTGTAGTATTTACCATTCATATGACTAGCCAAACTTGACTTTGACTCACACAGAAGCTTTTATAGTGAGAGTTAGGTTTTGTGTGTGTGTGTAGCACATTGAAGACAGATTAATATTTTTATTAGCTTAGGTATAAAGGAAAGCTTTTAAGAAAACATATCAAGGACCCAAGAGCTGAAGGAGCTTGCAGTCCCATAGGAGGAACAACAATATGAACCAATCAGTACTCTCGGAGTTCCCAGGGACTAAAGCACAAACACTTGGAGGGACTTATGGCTCCAACTGCATCTTTAGCCCAGGATGGCCTTGTTGGACATCAGTGAGAGGAGAGGCCCTTTGACATGTGAAGGCTCATTGCCCCAGTGTAGGGGAATGCCAGGACAGGGAAGAGCAGGAGTGGGTGGGTTAGTGAGCAGGGGGAAGGGAGATGGGATAGAGTATGTTTGGAGGGAAAACTAGGAAAGGGGATAAGATTTGGAATGTAAATAATCCATCTCCCCTCCTGTTCCCCAATCAACCCCCTCCCACTTTCCTGTCCTGGTATTCCCCTACACTGCTGCATCGAGCCTTTCTAGGACCAAGGGCCTCTCCTCCCTTTGATGTCCAACAAGGCCATCCTCTGCTGTCTATTCCTCTGGAGCCATGGGACATTTTTTTGGAGGGGGGAGGGAGAAGGGGACCAGGAAAGGGGAAATCATTTGAAATGTAAATAAAGACTATAATAAAAAATTTAAAAAAAAAAATCATCACCTAATAAAAACCAAAAAAGAAAAAAATGTAAATAAAGAAAATATCTAATAAAAAAAGAAAACATACCTTGCCTGTTTGAGAAGAGAGTGGTATGTGACCCTGATTCAGTATCGTATTGAAAATAAGCATATAATAGTTTTTTGGCACTGACTTCCCTCTATTATAAATAGGACAGTATGAAGCCGGGCGGTGGTGGCGCACGCCTTTAATCCCAGCACTTGGGAGGCAGAGACAGGAGGATTTCTGAGTTCGAGGCTAGCCTGGTCTACAAAGTGAGTTCCAGGACAGCCAAGGCTACACAGAGAAACCCTGTCTCGAAAAACCAAATAAATAAATAAATAAATAAATAAATAGGACAGTATGTAAAACACCTGAAAATGGCTAGCATTTATTTAGTTGAACCTGTCTTTTTTTTCACCATGACTGTAAATAAATTGTTTTCTGTAACAAAGTTACCATGAACTAGAATTAGGTGAAGGATTGCCTTTCCAAAAGTTTCAGCTGAAGCTTCTGTTGAAGACAGACTTGAAGAGTACACAAGGTGTCTGAGAAATAAGAATTTAAATTGTATAGCAGTGTGTTCTTGTGGTACTCTTAATTGTGGGAGCAGGAGTTGTCTCTGACACTTTTTCCTGCTTTTTATGACCCTTTACCTCCTACTGGGTTGCCTGGTCCAGACTTAGTATGAGGTGAAGTGCCTAGTCTTGTTATTTTCTTGTTATGTACTGTTCAGTTGATATCCCTGGGAGGCCTGCTCTTTTCTGAAGAGAAATGAAGGAACAGTGGATGGGGACGGGGGAAGCAGGGGTATGCATAACGGGGGAGTGAGTGAGGTGAAAATGTGGTCAGGATATAATGAATGAGAGAAGAATAATTAAATAAATTTAAATAGAGATAAACACAAATTATTTAAAGAAAAGAATTTAAGCAGTGTTTCAGACATTGGACTTATTACAAAGCTGGTAAAATTACATTTTCTTAGGTTCGTTTTTGTGTTTAAATTTTATAGTGGGTAGAAAAAACTGAACTACATTTCCTTAAATGTAGTCCATAGCTCAATACCAATATAAAGATGAGTAGGATTTGTATTCCCTCAGAAATCACATTCTTATTACATCAATGAGAAACAGAAAAAAATGCATGTATAATATTTCTGTGGTGCTAATCATTTACATAAAAACTTAGATTTTCTGAGAGATGCTGATCCGGAGATCTGTGAGTATCTGTCTCCACCATGTGGTGCACTACTATTTCTACTACTAAATAGGATTTCTAAATACATCCTCCTTTTTCTTCAGTTTAAATTGAGAGCCCTGAGGCGGGGAGAGGGGTGAACCTAACTATAAGAGTATATACATCAAGTGACAAACTTCTCAGTGTTATATCTTATTGCACATAAAAGTATATAAAGATGAATATTTTTTCCACATTTGCATTCAGAGAGTACCCATCTTAAATCATTATTTCCACTTATCAATTGTCTAGCATGGTTAGAAGACAGTAACATTTGAATGCACATTATAGTGAAAAATATGTTTCTTACTATTTAGTGATATGTGATTACAGAAGGAAACTTAAACATTTAGATGATAAAAGAGCAAAAGTAGTCCCATATATTTTGTTTTGAATAGTATGACTGAAACAAATCACAATTTGAAATGTTTCAACTGCCTAGCGCCATATACATCTTAAATTGAGTCAAATAAAATATACAACTTAAATATTTCATTGAATCAATTATACAACTAAAACAATGAAATTAAATTCACTAAAAAAGCCACAGAACAGAGATATGATAATTTATTTCTTAACTTTCCTTAGTGTCTTAGGGTTTTACTACTGTGAGCAGACACTATAAGGACAGTATAAGGCAACACTTATAAGGACAACATTTAATTGGGGCTGGCTTACAGGTTTAGAGGTTCAGTCCATTATCATTAAGGCTGGAACATGGCAGCATCTAGGCAGGCATGGGGCAGGAGAAGCTGAGAGTTCTTTATCTTCTTCTGAAGGCTGTTAGCAGAATACTGACTTCCAGGCAGCTAGGGTGAGAGTTTTGAGCCCACACCAACAATGACACGCCTACTCCAACAAGGCCACACCTCCTAACAGTGCCACTCCCTGGGTCAAGCATAAACAAACCATCACACTTAGCAATATATGGAGGCACTGAGATTTATATTTGCAAATCAGACCAGGTAATGAAAAAATTACAAATCTACAAACTGCACCTTTGAGCTCTTAAGTCAGGATAGAATATGTCATCAGAAAGTTCAGAAACTATTGTATTTACTCTGAGGTAATTGAGGTGGAGGAGAACTTTGAATCAGTCATTACTGATAACAACCATACTTTTAAGTTCATCATTTTTGTTTTTACATATTTTACTTCTCACAAATCTTTATTAAGATCCCTATTTATGATTGTGTACAGAATTTAGTTGAAGAATGTTGGAGTGATTATTCACTTATTGCTGGCTATTCTCTCTTTTGATTGTTTCGTCAGCCTACGCTAAATGAGCAATGACTGAAAATAGAAGAGAGACACTATAGAAGAATGTACATTGTGGATGTTTGGAAATGAGTTTAGCTTTATTTCTTTTATTATTTCTAATTCCATATGTAGAATATGCTGACTAACTAGAATAATCTTCAAATCATTGTATGGGGTATAGGTAACTATATTTAAATATTTACATGCTTATTCTTTACTTTATGATCATATTTCAAAATCCTGCATTTCCCTAATTATTTTTAGACTTTAGAAAACATATAAATATATAAACAGCATATCAGGGACAAGTGTTAACTTACTGATGTCAGTTTACTGACAATGTACTTTTTATTATAATTGGAAACAGGAACTATTTTCTGAGGTTATCACTAGTTGTAGGGTATGTTAAAGCAAAATTCATAATAGATATCTGTTCCCATGTATTGTACACATTACAGAACAAATTAATAAAAATGAATAGCAGAAGGAAAAGGGACTATTTTATAAATAAATAAATAAGTAAATAAATAAATAAATAATTTAGAAAGTACTAGAAATCACAAAATCATAAAATATTTCATTCACCCAGATCAGATTTTCTGATATTCCAAAGTTTATTGTAGATGGGGTTTATTTTTCCTGTTGCTTTTCATTTTTATATTTGCCATTAACAATGTGTTATAAATTTAAAATCATTTCATAGAAATGAGCTATCCAGCCATAAGCAGTTGAATGTTTACAGTACATGGCATGAATACCCTCTTTTAGAGTGAATGTTAAGTACAAAAAGACATCTGTCCAAGATAAAAGTGTTACTGTTACACCATTGTGGTTAACTTGTAGATCCAACAATTGTTGTGGTTCACAGACTTCCAACTGGATAGTACTACTGATTGCTCCTCTCCCTTGACAGTTTGCATAACAGTTCCAATCATATGAGTCCAGTCCTCAGGGAAGAGACTTCTAGGTCAGTTCTAGCTAAATTCCCCCATGTCCTGTGTCTGAAGTATTTGATATATTCAGCAATATGGCATTACATTCAAATTCTGGGAGGCAACAAAGAACAACAGCAATACTACCCTATAGGGTTTTGGAGATCTTTTGCACTCCATAGACCAACTTTAGAAGTGTTGTTTTTAATCATGCCTGATATCAGAGTTTAGTTAGATGGTTGATGTCATGCACATGTGTGTGCTCACACACAGACACACATGTTTCAACATCTCATATTTTGTAATGGTTTGATATATTAGTTACTTTTCTGTTATTATAAAATACTATAACCAAGGCAACTTATAAGTTTACTTTGGCTTGTCATACCATATAGATAGAGTCCATAGTGGAGAATAAAATATAGCAGCAGACAGAAGGCCTGGTGGCAGAGATAGGGAACATAAAGCTTAATTTTTTTAAAGCCAAACACACAAAGTAGAGATCAAAAACTAAACTCAAGTAATGATGGTTTTCTTAATCTCAATAACCACCCTAAGTAACCTCGAATAAGGCTATACTACCCCCTAAACCTCTCAAAATATGCCACAATATAGGGCTCAAGTATTTTAATGCCCAAGACTATGGCTAAAACTTCTCACTTAAGCCAGTACACATAGTGATGGGATTTTTTTTAATGTAATTTGAATTTTCTAAAACTATAATGAATTTGAAATGTAATTAGATTATAGTTGAAGATTATATTTTTAGGCATATTATTTAAGTTCTTTACTGTTTACATTGGTTTGATAAAAATTTTACATGTTACTATGATGATAATTTTACAAGATTAGTTGTTTACCTTTCACAAACATGTAATGGGTAGTAAGGTAGAATGAGAGCTCAAGATGTATAACCTTCAGAATTTTCTGAAGAATTTATAAACTTGTACAAATATGGAAAACATTCTTATTCACGTTTAGTCCTCCATCCCAAATGTCATTTACTTTAATGTCCTGACAATAGCCGAAAAAAGAGCACCAATGTTTATCTTATTTTTGACATTTTTAATAGTAAATATATATTATAATGAAAGTCTCTATATGAATGTATAATTTAAGCAACTATATTTATGCTATTATGTTTGACGATATCATTCCTTAAAATGATATATTTTTTAATGATATGGTCTAAGAATAGTATTTTTATAGAGTAGAAAGTAAAATGTAAATATAAAGTAGGCACATACTTTTACATGAATTTAAAATATGTTCAATTAATTTATAAATCTATTAGATAAATGCATCATGTATCCTACAACCTTGGTGATGTAGAATGAACTAGAAATATTTAATCACATACTTTATAATTTATAAAATGAATTCTATTATATAATTATAATTTGAGAGTTTTTATAGTAGAAACATCTTTATATTTAAAGCGCATAATTTATTTAGCCACTGAGTTTGTTTTTATGCGAATATACTTGATCAGGAAAATTTAAACTCTAATCCCTTTAGAACAGTGCCATATAACTGAAAACTTAGCTTTAAATCCTATACTCTGTGAAAGCTTCTCACTTTTTTATGATGCATATTATGCATTATACTCTCCATTTAATGTTTTTAATGCTTGTGACATTTTGAAGAACATAAAGATTGATATTTAGTGGAATAATTATTTGATGTGAGACAAACAATTCAAACTCTCTAAAATGCATTGCACTGTGTTCAAAATTCCCAATCTTCCTCTGCCATGATAATTGGTCCTTCACATCCCTTGGTAGCAGATGGACATTATATTTCTGGTTGCATATTGGTAAGTTTAAATTGTTTCTATCATTATACAATGTAGAAATGGTGTAGCTTATTTGACAAACATGAAATATGTTATCAGAAGATTTTTCATATGCCTGTAGTATTATATTCTCCTTCTGTGGCTATAATACCAAGATTTGATCTCTCATATATTTTATAAATTAAATTATTGAAATTAATCAAATAATCCAGATCCCTTATGTTTTATTCAAGCTCTGATACTATTTTTTAATGATCCATTAATCAGTGAGGTTATTCCAATGAAAATTTAATTTGCTTATTGAGCTTTTCATTCCAGCATCATATTATTGGCTACTCTCCAGAAATTATGTTTATTGAATTCTCGTTTAATATCTGCGGTTTACTTTCTTATTGCATTATGCTGTGCTGTACTGTGTGTGTGTGTGTGTGTGTGTGTGTGTGTGTGTGTGTGTGTGTGTGTTCCCTCAGAGTCTGTTTGTCTCTACTTTGAGTTATTTTAAAATACTTATCATTCATTCTTTTAAATTCTTTAGAAGTTCTTCTAAGTTCTCATTGGGGGACATTGTTATGGGATTCATAATCTTTGGAGGAGAAATAGTGTCTTGGCTTTATGTATTGTTTTTGTTTATGCATAGATACTTGAGTAACTTATTTTTTGTTAGTTGAAGGTTTTTCCCTGCTTAGGCAAGTGATCTTTCTTCTTTAAGCAGAGACATCTATAGTACTCAAGAAAAGACAAAGTCATAATGCAATTTTCTCATAAATTTTCTCTGGAACTTGTATTCACAGTCATCACTTCTATTCCCACTGTTTCAATGAAAGTCATTTATGACAATTACTATACATGAATCAACATAATCATAACTTATCCCCTCCTTTACACTATCTGATATGGATTTTTGTATCCAGAAAACTGATCCTGGTTCAGCTATGGCCAATAATCAATTTCTTTGAATATTACCAGTAAAATATTTTTCTGTAATTATGATAATTTTACATATTTTCATTAACATATAATAGTTCTCTCTAGCAAGATGATTTAATGTAATCATTCATTTGTCTTCCCTTGAAGGGATGTCATTTTTATGTCATTAGATAATGCCCAATGGGTATATATTTATTCCATTTACCATAATTTCTTTTTACATTCATATCTATTTTTATTAGATATTTACTTTATTTATATTTCAAATGTTATTCCCTTTCCTCATTTCCCCTCTGAAAACCCCCTATCCCATCACTCCTCCGCCTGCTTACCAATCTACCCATTCCTGCTTCTCTGTCCTGGAATTCCCCTATACTAGGGCATTGAGCCTTCACAGGACCAATGGCCTTCTCCTCTGAAATGGCCATCCTCTGCAACATACGTAGCTAGAGCCATGGGTCCCTCCATGTTTTACATTCATATATTGATGGGAACATATGCTCAGTTATTATCTTAACTATTATGAATACTGACACAATAAATATGAATATGCAGCAATCACTTTTATATGCAAAGTTTAAGTATTTTAGCTGTAAACTTGGGAGCAGGGCAAGCACATTATAAATTATATTTACAGAGCTTCAAAAAAACCTCTGTATTGCCAATTATAGTAGTAATGCTATGTTACATTGCAGCCAACAGTATGTGGGTTAATTTTTATCTTTATGCTCATCAGTAAATGTTTATTTTCATTTTTAAAAATAATACTAATCCAGGCTAAGATGAGATGATACCTAATTTTATCTGTGACAAGAATTGTCACAATGGCTAGTTAAACATTTTTATATTTCTTTGTTAACTATATTTAATTTTTAATAAATATCTTTTCACTTGGCCTAAAAACTAATGGATTCCTTATTTTTCAGTTTTAGTTCCTTTCATATTCTAAATATTAATACTGTTCATAAAATCAGAAGAATTGTTGGCAGATATCTTCTCACATATTCTGGGCTGTTCCTTCAGGTTCTTGATTGTTTCCTCATTCAACAGCTTTATAGGCTTTGGTAATATTATTTTCCTGTTTTGCTTTTGTTTTCTGTGCTTTTGTGAGCATGTCATAATTTTTTTGGTTTTATTATTTTTATTAGATATTTTCTTTATTTACATTTCAAATGTTTTGCCCTTTCCTGGTTTCCTCTCCAAAAACACCCTATCCCATCCCCCCTCCCCCTGCTTACTAACCCACACACTCCCTCTTCCCTGTCCTGACATTCCCCTATGCTGAGGCAATGAGCCTTCACAGGACCAAGGGCCTCTCCTCTCATTGATGTCCAACAATGCCATCCTAGGCTACATATGCAGGTGGAGCTATGGGTTCCTCCATGTGTACTCTTTGGTTGATGGTTTAGTCCTTGGGAGCTCTGGGCATACTGGTTGATTTATATTGTTCCTCCTGTAGCACTGCAGACCACTTCAGCAACTTGGGTCATTTCTCTAGCTCCTCCACTGGGGACTTTGTACTTAATCCAATGGTTGGCTGAGGGCAATCATCTCTGTGTTTGTCAGGTACTGGCAGAGCCCCTCAAGAGACAGCTATATCACGCTCCTGTCAGCAAGTGCTTATTGGCATGCACAATAGTGTCTGGGTTTGGTGACTATTTATGTGATGGATCACCAGGTGGGGCACTGTCTGGATGGTCTTTTCTTCAATCTTTGTTCGACACATCACCTCTGTATCACCTCCCATGGGTATTTTGTTCCTCCTTCTAAGAAAGGTCAAATTATCCATACTTTGTTCTTTCTTCTTCTTGAGCTTCATGACCCTATTAAAAATGGGGTACAGAGGCAGTAACCAGCGCACCAGCTCTGCTGTGGGACTTCTGCCTGGCAGAGGGACCCTGCACTGGGCAGGAGCCTACCAGCTTTACCTTTCGCGACCTCTGTTCCCGCAGACTGCGCTGAAGAGACAGGTACCCCAGGCTCTCTCTCCCCAATATAACATCACTTGGGACACGGCCTGTTGGGGCTTCCCTCTGCGCCCGAGAATGGGTCAGCACTGTGGTCTTCTGGGTGCCAGATCGGCAGGCCATCGCATCTGCAGGGTGAGCGGCTCCACGGAGAGTGCCCTCCGCCATCTTTGCTCCAGTGACTGGGAAGTTGGGACAGCCAGGTTCTGAGACAGACAGGCATAATATCACTTGGGTCTTGGGCGGCTTGTGTGTATGCGGCTCCCAAGTGCTGGACTGATCTGCAGTAACCAGCACGCCAGCTCTGCTGTGGGACTTCTGCCTGGCAGAGGGACGCCCCCTCCCCCCCAGGAGAGATCACACACCCCTGCACAGGGCAGGAGCCTACCAGCCTCCCTTTGGCGACCTCTGCTCCAGGAATCCACTAGGCTGAGCCTTTGGATGTGCAAGGCCTCCCCAATATAAGATCACTTGGGGCAAGGCACATTAGGGCTCCAAAGTCACTCAGGAGCAGGCAGGCCCCAGAAATCGGTGCCAGGGGAATCCTGGTAATCCAGGGGGGGCAGAAATAGCTTTGCAGGCTCAAAGGAGGTCCAACCAACAGCCAGTGGCAGCAGGACCAACTAACACCAGAGGTATCCAGATGGGAAAAGGCAAACGTAGGAATGTTACTAACAGAAATCAAAGTAATGTGGGACCATCTGAACCCAACCCTCCAACAGCAGCAAGTTCTGGATACCCCACCACACCCGAAAGACAAGATCTGGATTTAAAATCACTTCTCATCATCCTATTAGAGGATCACAAGAAGGACACAAATAAATCTCATAAAGAGTTACAGGAGACCATGAATCAACGGTTAGAAGCCCTTACAAAGGAAACACAAAAATCGCTTAGAGAAATGCGGGAGAACATGGATCAAAAGATGGTGGCGCACAAGGAGACAACACAAAAATCGCTTAACGAGATGAATCAACGGGTAGATGCACTCACAAAGGAATCACAAAATTTGCATAAAGAAATGCAGAAGAATATGGGTCAACAGATGGATGCCCATAAGGAGGCAACACAAAAATTGCTTAAAGAAATGAATCAACAGTTAGAAGCCCTTACAAAGGAAACACAAGAACTGCTTAAAGAAATGCAGGAGACAATGGATCAACAGATGGAATACCATGAGGAGGAAACACAAAAATCGCTCAGAGAAATGCAGGAGAACGTGGGTCTTCAGGAAGAAATCCTGAAAGAGGTAATGCAAAAATACCTTAAAGAAATACAGGAAAATACAAACAAACAAGTGAAGGATCTCAGCAAATCCATCCAGGAACTAAAAAAGGAAGTAGAAACAACTAAGAAATCACAAAGGGAGACAACTTTGGAGATAGAAAACCTTGGGAAGAAATCAGGAGTCATAGATGCAAACATCAACAATAGAATACAAGAGATGGAAGAAAGAATCTCAGGTGCTGAAGATTCCATAGAAAGCATCGACTCAACAGTCAAAGAAAATGCAAAATGCAAAAAACGTGTAACCCAAAACATCCAGGAAATCCAGGACACAATGAGAAGACCAAACCTAAGGATTATAGGTATAGATGAGAGTGAAGATTTGCAACTTAAAGGGCCAGTAAACATCTTCAACAAAATTATGGAGGAAAACTTCCCTAACCTAAAGAGAGAGATGCCAATGAATGTACAAGAAGCCTACAGAACTCCAAACAGACTGGACCAGAACAGAAATACCTCCCGTCACATAATAATCAAAACACCGAATGTTCTAAACAAAGAAAGAATACTAAAAGCAGTAAGAGAAAAGGGCCAAGTAACATACAAAGGAAGACCTATCCGAATCACATCAGACTTCTCACCAGAGACTATGAAAGCCAGAAGATCCTGGGCAGATCTCATGCAGACATTAAGACAGCACAAATGCCAGCCTAGACTACTATACCCAGCAAAACTCTCAATCACCATAGATGGAGAGACCAAGATATTCCATGATAAAACCAAATTTTCACAATATCTTTCCACAAATCCAGCCCTGCAACGGATAATAGGTGGAAACCTCCAATACAGGGAGAGAAACAACACCCTGGAAAAAATGAGATAATAACCTTCTTGAATCAAACCCAAAAGTAGATAACTACTCAAACATAAAGATAGCGTCAAGAATGGCAGATGGCAATAATCACTATGCCTTAATCTCTCTTAATATCAATGGTCTCAATTCCCCAATTAAAAGACATAGACTAGCAGACTGGATACGTAAACAGGACCCAGCATTTTGCTGCATGCAGGAAACGCACCTCAGTGTCAAAGACAAATACTACCTCAGAGTAAAAGGCTGGAAAACAATTTTACAAGCAAATGGCCCCAAGAAACGAGGTGGAGTAGCCATCCTAATATCAGATAAAATTGATTTTCAACCTAAAGTCATCAAAAAAGACACAGAAGGACACTACATACTGATCAAGGGAAAAATCCACCATCAAGAACTCTCAATTCTGAATATCTATGCTCCAAATGCAGGGGCACCCTCATTCGTAAAAGAAACTTTACTAAAACTCAAAGCACACATCGCACCACACACAATAATAGTGGGTGACTTCAACACCCCGCTCTCTGAAATGGATCGTTCAGGAAAGCAGAAACTAAACAGGGACACAGTGAATCTAATTGAAGCCTTGGACCAAATGGAACTAACAGATATATATAGAACATTTCATCCTAGAGCTAAAGAATACACCTTCTTCTCTGCTCCTCATGGTACCTTCTCCAAAATTGACCATATAATTGGTCACAAATCAGACCTCAACAGATATAAGAAGATAGAAATAATCCCATGCCTCCTATCAGATCACTATGGAATAAGGGTGGTCTTCAATGGCAACAAAAACAAAAGAAAACCCACGTACACATGGAGGCTGAACAATGCTCTACTCAATGATAACTTGGTCAAGGTGGAAATAAAGAAAGAAATCAAAGACTTTTTGAAAGTTAATGAAAATGAAGGCACAACATACCCTAATTTATGGGACACAATGAAAGCAGTGCTAAGAGGAAAATTCATAGCCCTGAGTGCCGCCAAAAAGAAACGGGAGACAGCATACACTAACAGCTTAATGGCACACCTGAAAGCCCTGGAACAAAAAGAAGCAAATACACCAAAGAGGAGTAGAAGGCAGGAAATCATCAAACTCAGGGCTGAAATCAATCAAGTAGAAACAAATAAAACCATACAAAGAATCAACAAAACGAGGAGTTGGTTCTTTGACAATATCAACAAGATAGATAAGCCCTTAGCCAGACTAACCAGAGGGCACAGAGATAGTATCCAAATTGATAAAATCAGAAACGAAAAGGGAGAGATAACAACAGAAACTGAGGAAATTCAAAAAATCATCAGATCCTACTACAAAAACCTGTATTCAACACAACTAGAACATCTTGAGGAAATGGACAATTTCCTTGACAGATACCAAGTACCAAAATTAAATCAGGATCAAATAGACCATCT
Source organism: Tokudaia tokunoshimensis (assembly GCA_036184795.1). NCBI lineage: Eukaryota > Metazoa > Chordata > Mammalia > Rodentia > Muridae > Tokudaia > Tokudaia tokunoshimensis. The sequence goes on from BTHU01000023.1 coordinate 43,164,417, forward strand.
AAACCGTCCTATAAGCCCTGAAGAAATAGAAGTTGTCATTGGAAGTCTTCCAACCAAAAAAAGCACAGGTCCAGATGGTTTTAGTGCAGAATTCTATCAGACCTTCAAAGAAGACCTAACACCAATACTCTTCAAACTGTTCCACAAAATAGAAACAGAAGGAACACTACCCAACTCGTTCTATGAAGCCACAATTACACTAATACAAAAAGCACACAAAGATCCGACAAAGAAAGAGAATCTCAGGCCAATCTCTCTTATGAATATCGATGCAAAAATACTCAATAAAATTCTTGCCAACCGAATCCAAGAACACATCAAAATGATCATTCACCACGATCAAGTAGGCTTCATCCCAGGGATGCAGGGATGGTTCAATATAAGGAAATCATCAATGTAATCCACTACATAAACAATCTCAAAGAAAAAACCACATAGTCATCTCATTAGATGCTGAGAAAGCATTTGACAAAATTCAGCATCCTTTCATGCTAAAGGTCTTGGAAAGATCAGGAATTTAAGGCTCATATCTAAACATAGTAAAAGCAATTTACAGCAAACCAGTAGCCAGCATCAATCTAAATGGAGAGAAACTTGAAGCAATCCCACTAAAATCAGGGACTAGACAAGGCTGCCCTCTCTCTCCATATCTTTTCAATATAGTACTTGAAGTTCTAGCTAGAGCAATTAGACAACAAAAAGAGGTCAAAGGGATACAAATTGGAAAGGAAGAAGTCAAACTATCACTATTTGCAGACGATATGATAGTATACTTAAGCAACCCAAAGAACTCCACCAGAGAACTCCTACAGCTGATAAACGACTTCAGCAACGTGGCCGGATATAAAATCAACTCAAGCAAGTCAGAAGCCTTCCTATACTCAAAGGATAAGCAGGCTGAGAAAGAAGTAAGAGAAATGATACCCTTCACAATAGCCACAAACCATATTAAGTATCTTGGCCTGACTCTAACCAAACAAGTGAAAGATCTGTATGACAAGAACTTCAAGTCTCTGAAGAGAGAAATTGAAGAAGATCTCAGAAGATGGAAAAATTTGCCATGCTCATGGATTGGCAGGATTAATATAGTAAAAATGAGCATCTTACCAAAAGTAATACACAGATTCAATGCAATCCCCATCAAAATCCCTACTCAATTCTTCATAGAGTTAAAAAGAACAATTCAAAAATTCATCTGGAATAACAGAAAACCCAGAATAGCTAAAACTATTCTCAAGAGTAAAAGAACTTCTGGGGGAATCAGTATCCCAGACCTCAAGCTGTACTACAGAGCAATAGTATTAAAAACCGCATGGTATTGGTACAGTGACAGACATGTAGATCAATGGAACAGAATTGAAGACCCAGAAATGAATCCACACTCCTATGGTCACTTGATCTTTGACAAAGGAGCTAAAACCATCCAGTGGAAAAAAGATAGCCTTTTCAACAAATGGTGCTGGCTCAGCTGGAGGTCAACATGCAGAAGAATGCAAATTGACCCATTCTTATCTCCTTGCACTAAGCTCAATTCTAAGTGGATCAAAGATCTCCACATAAAACCAGACACTCTGAAACTAATAGAAGGGAAACTAGGGAAGAACCTTGAACATATGGGCACAGGGGAGAATTTCCTGAACAGAACTCCAATAGCTTATGCTCTAAGATCAAGAATAGACAAATGGGACCTCATTAAATTACAAAGTTTTTGCAAGGCAAAAGACACTGTCAAAAAGACAAAGCGGCAACCAACTAACTGGGAAATGATCTTTACCAACCTTACATCCGACAGAGGGCTAATATCCAAGATATACAAAGAACTCAAGAAGTTAAACTCCAGAGAGGCAAGTAACCCTATTAAAAAATGGGGTACAGAGCTAAACAATGTGTTCTCACCTGAAGAATATCTAATGGCTGAGAAGCACCTAAAGAGATGTTCATCATCCTTAGTCATTAGGGAAATGCAAATCAAAACAACCCTGAGATTCCATCTCACTCCAGTCAGGATGGCTAAGATCAAAAACACAGGAGACAGCAGTTGTTGGCGAGGATGTGGAGAAAGAGGAACACTCCTCCACTGCTGGTGGAATTGCAGGCTGGTACAACCACTCTGGAAAGCAGTCTGGCGGTTCCTCAGAAAACTGGGCATGACATTCCCGGAGGATCCGGCTATACCACTCCTGGGCATATACCCAGAGGCTTTACCTGCATGCAATAAGGACACATGCTCCACTATGTTCATAGCAGCCTTATTTATAATAGCCAGAAGCTGGGAAGAACCCAGATGTCCCTCAATGGAGGAATGGATTCAGAAGATGTGGTATATCTACACAATGGAATACTACTCTGCAATTAAAAACAATGAATTCACGAAATTCCTAGGCAAATGGTCAGATCTTGAAAATATCATCCTTAGTGAGGTAACCCAATCACAAAAGAACACACATGGTATGCAGTCACTGATAAGGGGATATTGACCCAGAATCTCGGAATACCCTAGACACAATCCGCATATCAATAGATTTCTAAGAAGATGGAAGGAGAGACCCCTGGTCCTGGAAAGACTGGATGTAGGGGAACGCCAGGACAGAGTAACAAGAGGGGGTTGAATGGAGAAAAGAGGGAGGGAAGGGGGCTTATGGGACTTTTGGGGAGGGAGGAAATGGGAAAGGGGAAATGATTTGGAATGTAAATTAAAAAAAATAAAATAAAATAAAATAAAAAAAAAAGAACTGGACTTGATTCAAATCACCATTGCTACAGAACTCCTGGTTGGGAGGACATGTCACATGTAATGTGGTCATTAATACTTTAGTTTATCCTTATATGATACATGCTCTTCACATTTCTTTGTTTGCTATTCCAATAATTTTGGCAGTTGTGCTCTCCATATCATAGACAGTGACTTTGATGTTAGAAGCACTACAGCAGACATGAATTCCTGTATAAATATTGTGTTTAACTTCTAAAGGGGAAAATGGGAAACTTCAAAAGGAAAGAGGGAGAGTGGATGGAAAATAAAGTTAAAAAAAATGGGGTACAGAGCTAAACAAAGAATTCTCAACTGAGGAATACAGAATGGCTGAGAAGCACCTAAAGAAATCTTCAACATCCTTAGTCATCAGGGAAATGCAAATCAAAACAACCCTGAGATTCCACCTCATACCAGTCAGAATGGCTAAGATCAAAACTCAGGTGACAAGGTGGTGGCAAGGATGTGGAGAAAGAGGAACAATCCACTGCTGGTGGGATTGTAAGCTGGTATAACCACTCTGGAAAACAGTCTGGTGGTTCCTCAGAAAATTGAATATAGTACTACCTAAGGACCCAGCTATACCACTCCTGGGGATATACCCAGAAGATACTCCAACATGTAATAAGGACACATGCTCCACTGTGTTCATAGCAGCCATATTTATAATAGCCAGAAGCTGGAAAGAAGCCAGATGTCCTTCAACAGAGGAATGGATACAGAAAATGTGGTATATTTACACAATGGAATACTACTCAGCTATTAAAAACAATGAATTCATGAAATTCTTAGGCAAATGGATAGAACTAGAAAATGTCATCCTGAGTGAGGTAACCCAATTACAAAAGAACACACATGGTATGTACACACTGATAAGAAGATACCTTTCTTTTTGCTTTTAATTTTCTTTATTATAGTTCAGGAACATTGTGTGTCATTACTTTCATGTATTTTCATAGAAAATTTTCACATTATACAGTACAATTCGTTATAGCAGAAAGAAAACTACTTTAACATAGACGCTACACAAATCTCAGTGAATGGTACATGCCTGTGCTAATAACCAGAAGAGTGTTGTTCTACTGTTCCCATGTACATTTAGCTTTTAATTTCTAAGGTGGTAAACATGTGTTTATAGGAAGACTGTAATAACGTTTCTTACAATAAACATCACCTACAAAATGCACTCAGTATGTGCTGCTTTTTGATTGCTTTATTATACTTCAGGAACTTTGTGTGCCATTACTTTCATGTATTTTCACATCACACCGTAGAATTCATTATTAGTGAAAATAAAAAATTTTACAGAAATATCTTGAAATGCTTACATAGTTTTCTTCTAGTAATTTCAGATATTTCTAGCCTTAACATTAGGTTTAATCAAACTTAATTATTTTGAGCTACTTTTTTTTCAGTTTATGGAAAAATATTCTCATTTCATGTTTTACATGGTGGTTTCCTGGCTGTCCTTTTTCCAATTGTATATTAATGCCCCTTTTGTTAACCTATGGGAGATCATTCCATATTTTTGTCTGTCTTCTTCAATTTCTTTTACCCATGCTTTTAGAATTTTCATTGTAGAGGATTTTCACATTCCTTGTAAAATTATTTAATAGAATTAATAGCTATTTAATTTTTGTAGCAATGGCGATAGTGGTTGCTTTCAGGAATTTAGGTTCAATCAGTTCACTATGGATACATTAGCACTTCTGTAGCTATGTATTAATTTTACATTCTGGTTCCTTAAGCAATGATTTAGTTTGTTTTATATTGGGTTCTTTTTTTTTTTTTTTTTGATCTTATTTCAGGATTTTTTTTTCATCTATGAATTCCCCAAATTTAATTTTTCTTATTCATTTTCTAAGTTTTTTTATTTACATTCCAAATCATTTCCCCTATCCCATTTCCTCCCTCCCCGAAAGTCCCATAAGCCCCCTTCCCTCCCTCTTTTCCCCATTTAACACCCTCTCGCTTCTCTGTCCTGGCATTTCCCTTAATCCTGTCTTTCCAGGACCAGGGGTCTCTCCTTCTATCTTCTTGGAAATCTATTGATATGCGAATTGTGTCTAGGGTATTCCGAGATTCTGGGTTAATATCCCCTTATCAGTGACTGCATGCCATGTGTGTTCTTTTGTGATTAGGTTACCTCACTAAGGATGATATTTTCAAGTTCTGACCATTTGCCTAGGAATTTCATGAATTCATTGTTTTTAATTGCAGAGTAGTATTCCATTGTGTAAATATACCACATCTTCTGAATCCATTCCTCCATTGAGGGACATCTGGGTTGTTTCCAGCTTCTGGCTATTATAAATAAGGCTGCTATGAACATAGTGGAGCATGTGTCCTTATTGCATGCAGGGGAAGCCGCTTGTATATGCCCAGGAGTGGTATAGCTGGATCCTCCGGGAGTGTCATGCCCAGTTTTCTGTGGAACCACCAGACTGCTTTCCAGAGTGGTTGTACCAGCTTGCAATCCCACCAGCAGTGGAGGAGTCTTCCTCTTTGTCCACATCCTCACCAACAACTGCTGTCTCCTGTGTTTTTGATCTTAGCCATTTGACTGGTGTGAGGTGGAATCTCAGGGATATTTTGATTTACATTTCCCTAATGACAAAGGATGATGAACATCTCTTTAGGTGCTTCTCAGCCATTAGATATTCTTCAGGTGAGAACTCTTTGTTTAGCTCAGTACCCCATTTTTTAATAGGGTTACTTGGCTCTCTGGAGTCTAACTACTTGAGTTCTTTGTATATATTGGATATTACCCCTCTGTCGGATGTAGGGTTGGTAAAGATCATTTCCCAGTTTGTTGGTTGCTGCTTTGTCTTTTTGACAGTGTCCTTTGCCTTACAGAATCTTTGTAATTTTATGAGGTCCCATTTGTCAATTCTTGATCTTAGAGCATAAACTATTGGAGTTCTGTTCAGGAAATTCTCCCCTGTGCCCATATGTTCAAGGTTCTTCCCTAATTTCCTTTCTATCAGTTTCAGTGTGTCTGGTTTTATGTGGAGGTCCTTGATCCACTTGGAATTGAGCTTAGTGCAAGGAGATAAGAATGGGTCAATTTGCATTCTTCTGCATGTTGACTTCCAGTTGAGCCAGCACCATTTGTTGAAAAGGCTACCTTTTTTCTACTGGATAGTTTTAGCTCCTTTGTCAAAGATCAAGTGACCATAGGAGTGTGGATTCATTTCTGGGTCTTCAATTCTGTTCCATTGATCTACATGCCTGTCACTGTACCAATACCATGCAGTTTTTAACACTATTGCTCTGTAGTACAGCTTGAGGTCCGGGATATTGATTCCCCCAGAAGTTCTTTTACTCTTGAGAATAGCTTTAGCTATCCTGGGTTTTCTGTTATTCCAGATGAATTTTTCAGTTGCTCTTTCTAACTCTATGAAGAATTGAGTTGGGATTTTGATGGGGATTGCATTGAATCTGTATATTGCTTTTGGCAAGATGGTCATTTTTACTATATTAATCCTGCCAATCCATGAGCATGGCAGATTTTTCCATCTTCTAAGGTCTTCTTCAATTTCTTTCTTCAGAGACTTGAAGTTCCTGTCATACAGATCTTTTGCTTCTTTGGTTTGAGTCACACCAAGATACTTTATATTGCTTGTGGCTATCGTGGAGGGTATCATTTCTCTTATTTCTTTCTCAGCCTGCTTATCCTTTGATTATAGGAAGGCTACTGACTTGCTTGAATTGATTTTATATCTGGCCACTTTGCTGAAGTTGTTTATCAGCTGTAGAAATTCTCTGGTGCAGTTCTCTGGTGGAGTTCTTTGGGTTGCTTAAGTATACTATCATATAATCTGCCTCTGCCTCTGGCAGAGCCTTTCAGAAGACATTTATATCAGGCTACTGTCAGCATGCACTTCTTGGAATCCACACTAGTGTTTGCATTTGGTGACTGTATACAAAATAGATCCCCAGGTGGTGCAGTCTCTGAATGGCCTTTCCTTCAGTCTCTGCTCCACACTTTGTCTCTGTATTTGCTCCTGTAAGTGTTTTGTTACCCCTTCCAAAAAGGACTGAAACATCCACACTTTTGTTTTCCTTCTTTTTGAGCTTCATGTGAGATGGAAAGATTTCCCATGCTCATGGATTAGCAGGATTAATATAGTAAAAATGGCCATCTTATAGAAAGCAATCTATAGATTCAATGCAATCCCCATCAAAATTCTACCTCAATTCTTTATAGAGTTAGAAAGAGAAATTTGCAAATTCATTTGGAATAACAAAAAAACCAGGATAGTGAAAACTATTCTCAACAGAAAAAGAACTTTTGATGGAATCATCATCCCTGATATCAAGCTATACTACAGAGTCATAATGAAAAAAATGCATGGTATTGGTACAGACACAGGAAAATAGATCATTGGAATAGAATTGAAGAACCAGAAATGAAACCACACACCAATGGTCACTTGATCTTTGACAAAGGAGCTAAAGCCATCCAGTGGAAAAAAGACAGCATTTTCAACAAATGGTGCTGGTTCAACTGGTGATCAGCAGGTAGAAAAATGTAAATTGATCCATTATCTCCTTGAATTCTTTACTTATAGTAGCATATGGCACACCTTTTGGTTGTTTCTGAAACTATTCATTGCCTAGCTGGCAGAAATAGGATGTTACGTGTAACCCTCTGTAAGTTTGAAAGTCCTTTGTGCTAGTCTAAAATCTATAAAAATCTTTTGGTCTGTACTATGAAAACAATCAAATGATGCCCCAACCATCAACGTCATAGATGAAGTTACCTTAACTGCCATGACTTCTCCAAAATAGTGCAATATTTCTGCTAAACCTATGAGGTGAAATAAGGCACTGCACTTCAGATTTTTTTTTCTCCCAAATAGTTGGTTACAGCAATGAGAAAAGTAGATAACTCAACTTGCTTATTCTAATTTTCATGAACTTAATCTGAAATATTCCGAAGAATCCCACTAGGAATATCATATTTTTTCACCTTTGTCATGGCCCCATTACTTGTTCATTTTGGCATTTATATATTTGGCCAGATTTAAGTATACTTTCAAAACAAAATGCAGTCAATTAGAAATAGTACATATAACATAAATTCCATATTGAAAATCATATCCATAGGATTTTTGTGATAATCTCAACTTTGAAGAGAGAAGTAATTTCATTTTTGATCATAATAAAGATTTAAGGAATTCTTTTCTATTTTGAGGAGTCTGGGTTGTTAGTGATAACTCACGAATATTTCAAAATTCCATGTTCTTGGAATGAACATGTTCATGGAATTTCCTTTGCAATAACATTAAGAGTATGTTGGCTCATAGTGTTTTCTTTCCACCAGAAAATCCAATCAGATTTGACAAGTCATGAGATCAGTTTAGAGGAAATGAAGAAACATAACCAGGGGAAGGATTCCAACCAAAGGGTTCTTTCACAAATTGATGTTGCACAGGTATATTTTATTTTATTTTATAACCTAGGGAGATTGATTTATAATTAAATGACTTTGTTATCATCAAATTCAAAATTATATTATGGCATCTATCAGTACAATATTTAAAAATAACTTCTGTAATGTTTAAAGATAAGTAAGATATCTGTTTAGTGTAACATTAATTCAGAACATTAAATTCTCAATGACATGTTCTATGTGTTAGAAAATTATGTAAAATTTTCCATTTATATTCTTTCTTTTAATTTTTTTCAACAAATGAAAAATTATCAAACATATGACTGGTTGAATTATTAAAGATAGATAGATTAATTAGTATTTCCTTAAATTGCTGTTACAGAAAAAATTACAAGATGTCTCCATGAAATTTCGATTATTCCAAAAACCAGCCAATTTTGAACAACGTCTACAGGAAAGTAAGATGATTTTAGATGAAGTAAAGATGCACTTGCCTGCACTGGAAACCAAGAGTGTTGAACAGGAAGTAGTTCAGTCACAACTAAGTCATTGTGTGGTATGTATTCCTAGTGTCAAATATCCAGCTACCTTTTCAGTTTGCTATATTAGAAGAATTCAATAATCTTTGGTAACAGAATGCATTTCATATAACTGTAATAATTATAGCATAGTTTTTTTGTTTTGTTTTTATTTTTGTTTTTGTTTTTTGTTTTTTCAAGACAGGGTTTCTCTGTATAGCCCTGGCTGTCCTGGAACTCACTCTGTAGACCAGGCTGGCCTCAAACTCAGAAATTTGCCTGCTTCTGCCTCCCAAGTGCTGGGATTAAAGGTGTGCACCACCACTGCCCAGCGCATAGTTTTATGATTAAGAAAATGACAGTATATTAAGATATAGTTCTTATGGAAATAATTTTAGCAGTATGATTTTTGATCAATAGTTTTTAATGGCTATTTAGAATAAAAAAGGAGTCATATTTAGATTATTCTTTCTTGGTACATAGTTTGAAAAGGAAATCAAGAAAGGAAATAGACTGCTCTCGAAACAACAGCTATAGTAGTAATTGTAATAGAATTTATGTTTCTCAGTAAGTTTAAATGGTGTACAGTAGTCATCTTTCTTTTCAAGATTACAGATTACCTGAGAGAAATTAAAGACAAACAGCTGTGAAAGACACCACAGTTTACATTCTAAATACAATGAATCCTAATGTATTGAATATACACTGAAATGTCACCAGACTGTAAAACATAAACCTATATCATTTGTACTTTAACTATTTTCTACAATAAAACCAAATGATTTTGGTGTTTCCAAAATGCAGATTTTTTTCTATACATTTGAAGACATAAATTAAACTAAAAAATTGAAAAGTGTCAAAATGAATTTACAATTATTGGTAAAGTAATAGCCATATCAGTCATGAAAGTCAGATTCATAACAAAGTATATGACCATAATGAAACAGATAAATTTAATATTTGCATTTACATAATGATTTTAAGCTAAGAAGTGAAAACATGATGTAATTGTTCTAACTCCAAAGACAACCCACCTACTAGTGATAATTTTCTTAGTAAGAATGAAATTATTTGGAATAAATATGGAAGAATTTAATGCAGAACTACATCCATCTTTATCTATATACACATATATACAAATGAAATTTTTTCATGCATATGCACATAATACTTTGTGTACTTCCTATAAAATAAGTACAAAACACATTGTAACAGTGAATTGACATTTGCACTATATTGATAATTACACTTGATTTTCAGTTACAATATTTACCTTATAAGGCTTTGTTATCCTAAACTATCCATGTAAATGTGTATGTGTGTGCCATATGTTCTGGTATATATGTGAAAAATAATATAATTCTACTGTTTTATATTCTCATCAGTGTCAATAAAATATATTTTTATATTTCAATAAAAATATTTAAGAGTAATTCATTTCTTTCCCTGTGCTATTATATACATGGAAATAGTAATTTATATATTTATATGTTTTATCCTAATTAAATGTAAGTGCCATGAAAAACACTGCATTTTATACTTCATATGACAGGAATGCAAAACTATCTGGTGGATTTTAGGCAATCAATATACCAGAAAAATTAGCACATTCATTCTTGTAAACTTATGGCTAGAATCGAACAAATGTGGAACATAAAATACAAACCTTATAACATTCAGCAATGACATTTGTAAATTAATGTTGATGAACCAAATATATATGGTGCCTTTAATTTATATGAGTAGCTGGAAATTATACACATATTTATAATCATGAATATATCTAAGTTAACTCAACAGAAAATACAAATTGATATGACAACAGCCAAAAACTGCACTCCATTTAACTTATAAACACAAAGGGGCAATTAATGTCTATATCTTTTGTATTAGTAATATAATATTCCATACATTATATAGTACTTGTATTTGTTTTATGTTTTAACACAGAATTTGTATAAAAGCCTGAGTGAAGTGAAGTCTGAAGTGGAAATGGTGATTAAAACTGGACGTCAAATTGTACAGAAAAAGCAGACAGAAAATCCCAAAGAGCTTGATGAAAGAGTAACAGCTTTGAAATTGCATTACAATGAGTTGGGTGCGAAGGTGAGTACCAATTTAGAGCAAAATCACATTTTATAATATTTACAGTATATTGCTAAACAGCATGCAAGGTAAAATATAATACCAGAAACCTTTATTGTAATTCTCAGTCTAATGCAAGTATTTCCAAATGAAACTGATACTAAGATACCTTAGTCTCTGCTTATCCATTTAAAAAAAAAGCTTAAAGAGGTATTTATTGGTGAATCAGATAGTTATTAAATTTTTTTTCTTGTTCTTATACCCTTTCTGTTCAGTGTAAGAAATCTATTTACTATGACTGGAAAACTTGTATATATATTACATTTCAGTTATAATTGGAGTGAAATAATGCACTTAGAATGAACTTGGTGGAATGGAGTTAGCACAATTTGAAATCAAGACAATTAGTTGTATATTTATTCATATTATCTTGCAAATATTCACATACATATGTATATGTGTGTGTATGTATGTGTGTGTGTGTGTGTGTATGTATTAACACCACTTCTCTAATCTCTCCCCTGCTACTCCTTCGCAATCCATTTTTAATGTCTTTTCTATTTAATAATTTAATTAAATTTAATTAAATAATTTTAATTTAATATTTTTTTCTTTTTTGATGTTGTTGCTGCATGGTATGGGATCATGTTAAATATAATTTTGGTAATACCTATATCAAGGAATGCTAGGTTTTATTTTCTTATACTTTCTGTGGTAAGAATGGAATTCAAAAAAATGTATGTTTTATTCATTTGAGATTAATATTTATTCACATATATACACTGAAATTTTTTGATGAGTGAGTACTTTTTATTTCATTTTAGACAGGGTCTCATTTAGCACAGGCTTGTCTTGAATTCACAAAATATCTAAGGCTGACTTTGACCTCCTGATCCTTCTGCCTCTACCACCAAAGTGTTGGGATTATAATCACATTACAACTTGTATGGTTAATATTTCCTGCAGTAATAAAGAAAAAACAGGTCTAGGAAAGGCGAAATTCTCATCTTGCTCTTTCAGTGATTATTTGGGCCAATTCTTTGCACAGTATCATTGTCTTTAACATGGGAAGTTTTGATATAAAACATTATTGAAAAATCATTTAGAATTTAAAACAACAAAAATAAAGTTAGAAGACTATTAAGACCAACAGTTTATTATTATGAATTTAATGTATGTAATGATGATGCAAAACCTTACTTACTCATGAAAGTACAAATTTGATTGCTTAAATATAACAATTTAACACTATAATATCATTAATATATAATAATGAAATGACTAATAGCATTTCAGAATGCATCACAGATTGAGGAAATAAATTGTATTTGAAGTATATATTAAGAAATATTAATGATTAAGGGATTGTATTTAAACACTGTTTTATAAAAATACTATAATTCCTGTATTTCCTACCTAAGAAAAATAACTTTCTATTTATTGATCTTCAAAACATATTCAAACAGGGTGGCTTTTTAACAAAATAAAAGACAAAATATGTATTTAAGGAAATAATTCTTTTAATATATAAACAGAAAAAACATTCTAATTTATTTATCTTCAAAATTTACATGTTTGTATTTAATTCAGTACTTTTTCATTTGTAGTAAACAGTTAATAAGATTAATACTGTGTGGAAATATCCTTAAGAATAATGTATTTTTCAGACTTCTGGGGCCTGCTATTCCAACATGAAAGTGCTGACCTACCTGGTTCATAATGAGGACTTCCTCCTTAAATTGTAGATTACCAATTTTTCACTCTGTCATCACTGTAAGGAGTTAAAAATTACTCTTTCTTCATTCAAAGCCACTGACATATAAGATTAGCAACTCATACTTGTGACCACGTTTAACCTCAATTAATGACTTTAAAGCACATGTGCATGTACTCAAATACAATTACAATGGGGTTAAGATGTTTGCATATGAGATTTGAGAGTTATAATTTGGTCTTCAGCACGTTTCTTAGAATATAGGTTTTATTAATTTTAAAAGCACCAATGAGTTGCATTGTTCAATAATACAAAGTGAATTTTCATATATCTGTTTCATCAATTTGAATGAGAAATATTCTCTTAGCTCCACTGATATGTCTTCACTATGCTTTGACATTTTTTTTTGAAAATAAGCACGAGTAGAAATATCATCTTCTTGCAAAAACTTTGTAATTTAATGAGGTCCCATTTGTCTATTCTTGATCTTAGAGTATAAGCTATTGGAGTTCTGTTCAGGAAATTCTCCCCTGTGCCCATATGTTCAAGGTTCTTCCCTAGTTTCCCTTCTATTAGTTTCAGTGTGTCTGGTTTTATGTGGAGATCTTTGATCCACTTAGAATTGAGCTTAGTGCAAGGAGATAAGGATGGGTCAATTTGCATTCTTCTGCATGTTGACCTCCAGCTGAGCCAGCACCATTTGTTGAAAAGGCTATCTTTTTTCCACTGGATGGTTTTAGCTCCTTTGTCAAAGATCAAGTGACCATAGGAGTGTGGATTCATTTCTGGGTCTTCAATTCTGTTCCATTGATCTACATGTCTGTTACTGTACCAATACCATGCAGTTTTTAACACTATTGCTCTGTAGTTAAATTACAAAGTTTTTGCAAGGCAAAAGACACCGTCAAAAAGACAAAGCGGCAACCAACTAACTGGGAAATGATCTTTACCAACCTTACATCCGACAGAGGGCTAATATCCAAGATATACAAAGAACTCAAGAAGTTAAACTCCAGAGAGGCAAGTAACCCTATTAAAAAATGGGGTACAGAGCTACACAAAGAGTTCTCACCTGAAGAATATCTAATGGCTGAGAAGCACCTAAAGAGATGTTCATCATCCTTAGTCATTAGGGAAATGCAAATCAAAACAACCCTGAGATTCCATCTCACACCAGTCAGGATGGCTAAGATCAAAAACACAGGAGACAGCAGTTGTTGGCGAGGATGTGGAGAAAGAGGAACACTCCTCCACTGCTGGTGGAATTGCAGGCTGGTACAACCACTCTGGAAAGCAGTCTGGCGGCTCCTCAGAAAACTGGGCATGACACTTCCGGAGGATCCGGCTATACCACTCCTGGGCATATACCCAGAGGCTTTACCTGCATGCAATAAGGACACATGCTCCACTATGTTCATAGCAGCCTTATTTATAATAGCCAGAAGCTGGAAAGAACCCAGATGTCCCTCAACGGAGGAATGGATTCAGAAGATGTGGTATATTTACACAATGGAATACTACTCTGCAATTAAAAACAATGAATTCACGAAATTCCTAGGCAAATGGTCAGAACTTGAAAATATCATCCTTAGTGAGGTAACCCAATCACAAAAGATCACACATGGTATGAAGTCACTGATAAGGGGATATTGACCCAGAATCTCAGAATACCCTAGACACAATCAGCATATCAATAGATTTCTAAAAAGATGGAAGGAGAGACCCCTGGTCCTGGAAAGACTGGATGTAGGGGAACGCCAGGACAGAGTAATGAGAGGGGGTTGAACAGAGAAAAGAGGGAGGGAAGGGGGCTTATGGGACTTTCGGGGAGGGAGGAAACGGGAAAGGGGAAGTGATTTGGAATGTAAATTAAAAAAATAAAATAAAATTAAATTAAAAAAAAAAAAGAAAAAGAAATATCATCTTCAAAATACACTTGTTTGTGTACATTAAAACAATACTACTGAGACAATTTAGACTCAATATTCTTTTTTCTTAAATATTTATCTTTCTTGCTCACAGACAAGAACAACGTAAAAATTTTCCTTAAGGTGGCAGTATCTCCTGTATTTAAAAACTTAGTTGCACATAAACAAAATAGAATAAATAAAAATGAGTAATGCATGAGCATAGGAAAATAGTATTATTTTGAAATATTGAATCTGGAATATGTTTCTATTAATAGAGTACAGAAGTAAAATAAGTATACACGGAAGCACATTATAAAGTTTTTTTGACCTATTGCATACAAAAATGTTCTTTCAGTAAAATGAGTAGATATTTATAATTTCCTTGGATAAAAAGTAAAAATGAGATCTCGGGGGTTCAGGTTAATTGATACTGCTGGTCCTCCTACAGGGTTGCCCTCCTCCTCAGCTTCTTCCAGCTTTCCCCTAATTTAACCACAGGTGTCAGCAGCTTCTGTTCATTGATTGGATGCAAATATCTGCATCTGACTCTTTCAGCTGCTTGTTGTGTCTTTCAGAGTGCGGTCATGATAGGTCCCTTTTTGTGAGCACACCATAGCATTAGTAATAGTGTCAGGTCTTGGGGCCTCCCCTTGATCTGGACCCCACTTTGGGCCTGTCACTGGGCCTTCTTTTCCTCAAGCTCTTCTCCATTTATTTCCCTGCAGTTCTTTTAGACTGGAACAATTATGGGTCAGAGTTTTGACTATGGAATGGCAACCCCACCCCTCACTTGATGCTCTGTCTTCCTTTCTGGAGGTGGACTCTACAAGTTCCCTCTCCCCATGGTAGGGCATTTCATCTAGGGTCCCTCCCTTTGAGTCCGTAGCATATCTCACCTCCCAGGTCTCTGATGCATTCTGGAGGGTCCCCCTAACCTCCTACCTCCTGAGGTTGCCTGTTTCCATTCTTTCTTCTGACTCTCGGGACTTCAGTTCTTTTCTCTCCCAACAAAAGATCAGGTTCCCCTCCACGCCAACACCCCCTGTCCACTTTCACTTCCAGGTCCCTCCCTCCCTACTTGTGATTGCTTTCTTCTCCCTACCAAGTGAAAGTGAGGTGTCCTCACTTGGGCCCTTCAGCTTATTGACCTTTATGAGTTCCGTGGACTACATCTTGGGTATTGTGTATGTTTTGGCGGGCTAATAGCCACTTATTAGTAATTACATACCATGTATGCCCTTTTGGGTCTGAGTCAACCTGGACCCCCGAGATCACTCAAACACTGGACCACCAACCAGGCAGCATACACCAGCTGGTATGAGGTCCCCAATACATATAGAGCAGAGGACTACCAAGTCTGGGTTCAGAGATGTACCTAACCCTCAAGAGACTAGAGGCCCCAGGGAGTTTAGAGTTCTGGTTGGGTGGAAACATCCTCATGGAGACAGGGTGTGGGGAGAAGGTATTGGATGTGGAGCAGTCAGAGGGTGGACGAGGTGGTGGGAATAAGATCTGTAGTATAAATAAATAAATAAATAAATAAATGACAAAAATGTAAAATGAAAATGTGTTAAAATATTCAATCTTGGTCAGTCAGATGGCTCAGGTGGTAAAGAAACTTGATTCTAAGCCTTAAAAATTAAGATCAATCCCTGAGACCCAACGTTGCAGGAAAAAACCAACTCCTACATGTTGTTATCTGTATTGCACACATGCTCTATGGCATAGAAAAGTTCATACATGTAAGTATTCAAATAGAGAGAGAGAGAGAGAGAGAGAGAGAGAGAGACAGAGACAGAGACAGAGATATAGACAGAGAGACAGAGACAGATAGACAGACAGACAGACAGAGGCAAAGAGGAAGAGTAAGAGAGAGACTGCCACCACCACTCCACCATCCAGGAAATAATGTATGGATAAAAGAAGAGAATGGTGACTTTACTAGGGATTGGAATAGCTCAGTCAGGGAAGCATTTGTCTTACAAGCATGAGGATTTGAGTTAGGTGAATTCATAGAATGCATATGAAAATACTCAATTAGGCGGCCCATACTTATATAATCCCATGGTTGGGATACAGAAAGAAGAATAATCCTGGGCTAAATAGCAATATTGCTAGGTTAATTTGTGATCCACTGACATGTCCACTGAGAGGAGGTAGACACTGTTTCTGAAGATGACACTTGAAGCAGTTTTCTGCTTTCCACACACATGCATATATATGTGTATAAGCACACATAGAAACTCTCATGCTATGTACCCACAATTCATATGAACATGTATATACATGGATTTATACACCTTTAACAATTTGAATTTGTATCTAAGATGTAAACTTTATATATATATATATATATATAGTATACGTGTGTGTGTGTGTGCATGTGTGAGTGTGTGTATTGAATACATCTCTCATAAATTTTGGTGAATATTTAAAATTTATATCATCATTTTTTATTGAAATATGTTAAGCAATTTAGACTTTCTTTTAGTTTTCATGCCAATAGTCACACAATATATACATGTAGTGTATATATACATAAATGCATACATTCATACATATATCTTTAGAGACTGAAGCATAAATGTGAATTCATACTGTTTGTTTGTTATATAACTTCGTAATGATTCAGACTAATTGTAAGTCTATTTTTCAGATATTGTGTTAATAAAACCAAATCTTGGGGTGGCCTTTAATCCCAGAACTTGGCAGGCAGATGTAGGTAGATCTCTGAATTACAGGCCACCCTGTTCTACAAAGTTATAATTAGAACAGCATAAATAAAGCCTGTCTCAAAAAACAAAATAAAACAAAACAACAAAATATCTAACATACTGAATAAATAAATAAATCTATTTGTTTTGCCAGAAAAGTAGTAGTAGAAATGTAATTTTTGTCATATAGTTACAAATACCACTTTTATTAAGCCATTTCTGAATAGTTTATACTGAACACAAACACTGTCTACATAGGAAGGAGTTCAAATTAATATGACACTGACTGAAATTTCTGCTGAGTTTTCCCTTTTCAATATATCATTATACTGCTTGACATATATACATGTTAATTTTCTAATGGAGAATTTTCTTCTCTTTTCTCCTTATTAGGTTTTCTTTTAGATCCTGGCTTTTACCCATAAGAGTAAATTTATGAGAGTGAAAATTTGGGGTTTAAAACCAATTTTCCCTTTTTGTTAGAAATTCTTTATATGGAAAAGTGGTGTTCTATGAAAAAGTAATTGTAAAAGGTAGTGAAGATGAAATTGACAATTCTATACATTAGATAAATATGATTGCCTCCCTAAAGAAATATTCTTTCTCTTTTTCTGATACCACCTGCCTAGCAAGAGAAAGACTCATTTGTATTTTGAAGACAGTAAGTCTGTTTGTCCATGTCTTTTTCAAATGACTATAGGTCTTCTAAGAAAAATAGGTCATATCTTCTGTTTGCTTCTGTTATCTTGTTTATTTCAAAGTTTGACCATAAATATTGCTTTTACTAAGAAACAATTTCCCATAATTTATATTGTAGCTGCTATCACAGCAGCAGGTACAAAGTCACTATATTTTGGTTAAGCATTTCTGTTGCTGAAGATTTTTGAACTTAACTACTAATTTCCTGACTATATGATAAGATGGAAATCAGCATGTAAGAAAATGGTTATTTTACAGTGATTGGAATATAAAAATTCCAATAAAGTGATTGTATATAAGGTTGACTTACAAAGTAAGCCAAATTTAATATATAATTATTACATTTAGGTAACAGAGAGAAAGCAACAGTTGGAGAAATGCTTGAAGTTGTCCCGTAAAATGAGAAAGGAAATGAACGTCTTAACAGAATGGCTGGCAGCAACAGATACAGAATTGACAAAGAGATCAGCAGTTGAAGGAATGCTAAGTAATTTGGATTCTGAAGTTGCCTGGGGAAAGGTATATCTCTTATTACTGAAAGTTATTTTTATCATATATGAAAACTCATAGTTAATGATTTTATAACCAATAGTAATCCCTAACAGTAATAGAATTATCAATATTTTCTTGTTTCATTTTTCCTTTCCTCAAGAATTAATCAAGGGCTAACTGTATATTTCAAGCCTGGTAATTAAAATAGTATACTTTATGAAAACTCTCTCCAAAGCATACATTGAATAAATGGTTTATGAATGAATACTTTAAATTATATAAAATTAGCATAAAATATCTATTGACCATTATAGATATTCCTAATGGATGATCATATCAATTTAAAGATTCAAATATAACATTTGCTGAGATAAAGTTCTATGTTTTATTAGTTTACCTCAAAATAGAATGCCTATATGGAACATGCAACAAGAGATGCAGCAAGTTACAGTGAGTGTGAATAGTTCAGCATATTGACTAGTTTAAAATCATGAATAATCTAAAGGACCTGTGAAGTTTCTATCATTCTGTCACAAAAGGGCATCTGCCCTAAATTCATTCATTCTACCTGGAAAACTCTTCTCATTTCTCTGACAGTCAGAGAGATGTTTACTGCGGCCTAAAGTTTAAAGTCAAACACTCATAGCTTAATTTTTCCTAGGTAATTTATTACTAGATTATTTGAAATTATCCCAATAAAAAGGAAGCAAATTCTGTAGTTAGTTTGAATAGCATATTTACATCATAGGCTTTGCCAAGGCATTTGGCCATTTATAAAGCATACTCTCATTTTAAAAAATCTCAAGTATTTGAATGTGTTAATTAGTTATTCCAAGATATTTGCACTGATTTTTATTTCAGTGATGCTAAACATTATACTCCAAAATTTTAAAACATAGAATGTGTTATGTAAAAACTCATGATGACAGGATGCCATACTTGAAACCATTCTTCTTTGCATAAATGTAGACTATGTGTAATGGTAATTTTTAAAAAGTAAGTAGTGGTAGATTATATTCCCTTTTAAACAACTTAGAACAGTTATTTAGTATTACAGGAAGATCACATATTATTTGAGATTTTTATGATAAGGAAAATCATATAATATAGACTAAAAATGTATTGGCTTTATTTTCCCCTTACTACTCTACAATATAATGTGTTTCTGTTTGTTTAGATTAAATCAATAATTACATGCTTAGGTACAAGCCAGGCTACTATAAAAATTGCCCAAGATGAAATGTCTCAGAGAAGGTAAATATGAGATGCTTATCTCATGTACTCTCACTAGTTTTGGTTTAAGGAAGTAACTTTTGGTATAAGAAAACATCCAGAGGCTTGGGTCATTTCTTTGCAAGATTGTTGGTATGTTTCTCCTCTTTGTATAAAACTTGCACATCCACAAAAATGAAGATAATGGAGTGGAGAACATCAGTTCTCTCTCAAAGATGGATGGTAAGAGCTTCACTCATTATTTCTGCTTTTATTTCATTTGCCATAACTAATGTTGCCTGATCTATTTACCAGACTTGGTAACAAAATATCGACTTGAGAGGAGCAAAGTTGCACCCTCCTAAAATGACCTTGCACTGAAATGAATACAGAGAGAATGTCTTTTAAGAGATAATTATCTTCGCAAAAGCAGTATCTTATTGGCCTTTTATCTAAAGAATGAAGAAAAAGTAAATAACCTGCAAACTTATAAACACCTGTCAGTGCCTAGCAGCTTTCAGTATAAGTAGCCATATAATAGTTCAAATATTTTGTTCTTTTCTTTATAAAATATAACAAAATGTACAAATTTCCTTTCAAGGATTTAGGAATACTACCCAGAATTGATTTTCAGTGAGCTCTTATCATCACAGGCATATCTTTATTGCTGGTTTTGAAATGATCTGGTTAATCGATTGTCAAGACTTTCTTAGGAGACCATACAAAGCAATGGTTTAAAAACTCATAATCCATGGTTCTAGAGACTGAAAGTTCAAGATCAGTAGTCAGAAAAGTGACTTTCATTTAAAACAATTACCCGTGGCTAGAAGATATGAATATTGTTTTTCACATTATTGTCATATATGGACATATCTGGATACTAAATTAATCTTCTTCTGATGATATCAGTCACATAGATTCATAATCAAAATATCATTATAACAGTTACCTCTGCAAATATCCTATTAATATAGAGTCACATACAGAAGTACTAGAATTTGGAACTTCATCATGGGAATTATGGGGGGGTATAAAATAAATTCTGACAAAGGGGGAGCCATAGAATGTAGAAATTTCCATAATGTTACATAATAAACTAGATCTAGAAGTGAAAGGAAAATTAACTAATTGCATTTCATTAGCAATTTGGGAGAAATTTTACATTTATATCAAATATAGACTTATTCTACAATCACCATAAAGATTTTTCCTCTCTTTCATAAAGACTTATATTATCCTTAAGTCCCACACCCACTCCCTGCTACACACAAGAAAATTCCACCACAATTTTAGTAAGTTCACAAAATTATTAAGAGATTTGAATAATATGGAGCTTTGGCCACCGATTGAGTCTTCATATCATCTCCTTAGTTTGCTCACAGTTAATGTACTTTTCTTGGCAAAAGTGCGAACCAATTGCCCCAGCTCCTCTGTACTCTATATAACCCAGACATTTTTACTACATGGCTATATGACCTTTTTGCCTTTGTGGTCTTTTGACCTCCTGACCTCTTAATCTCCTAGTTCTTCCCTGTCCCCTTCCCCTTTTCCTCATATGACCTGGTCCAGTTTTCCAAGCATATTCTTACTCTAGATTCACCCAGACATCTTTGTCTCTACTTCTTTTCTTCCTATTATCTACAACAACAACAATGAAACAAAACTAAACACAAAAAATAAAACAAACCTATCTCAACCATTTAATAGTAGTCATGTGCTACTTTTATTTTTCCCCCATCCACTCCTTTGTAGTCAACACTGGCTTTCTATATATATTAGCTTCAAACACATGATCCCGATGCTTTAGCTCCTGTAATGCTGGGATAAAGGGTAAATTAGAATTTGCTCAGTGTTCAACTAGAATATTTAATTCCTTAAAAATAAATTTGGTCACTTGAACATAAAATAGTTTTCTGATATAACCATTACACATTTTATTTATTCTACTTCAGGGTTATTAGTGAAGAACACTGAGTCATTTAAATAAGCTCCCTGAACTCACAGCATCATCCAAACTGTAAGAGTTAAACATGATTCCCAAAAATGTTCTTTTCTTATCTTAATTTGGATCAAAATTCTTCTATGTAGTACACATCTATATTGTTTTATAGAAAACAAGTTGTGTGATGAAATCAATAAAAGAAAAAATTGAACTTGATTCAGCATTTTAAATAATGGAAAAATGCAAGATAACTAATGCCTGTATCAATGGACACTAATAATATGTATGGCTTTACTGTGATGTGGTTAAAAGGAAGAGAAGATTTTATCATTACGAGAGAGAGAGAGAGAGAGAGAGAGAGAGAGAGAGCAGTAGTCACGAGCATCTGGAAGAGTACAGAGCAGAGAGAGAAAGTAGTAGACTGGACACAGGCTGCTGAAAAATCCAGAGGGGGAGAGGTGAGGGAGGTTGGGGAAGGAAAAGGAAGGGAAAGTGAGAGGGAAAGTGAGAGGGAGAGAGATTTTAAGGGAGAAAAGGAGAGTACAGCAAAATAGAAGACAAAAAGAAGGGCAAAAGAGACAAAAAAGAGTAAGACAACAGAGAGAACAAATACAAAGTAGCAGGGTTTAGACATCAAAAGGAGGTAAAAATGAGACAAATTGGAAAGGAAGAAGTCAAAATATCACTATTTGCAGATGATATGATACTATACTTAAGGGACCCAAAGAACTCCACCAGAGAATTCCTCCAGCTGAGAAGCAACTTCAGCAAAGTGGCCAAATATAAAATCAACTCAAGCAAATCAGTACCTATCCTCTACTCAAAGGATAAACAGGCTTAGAAATAAATTAGGGAAATGACACCCTTCACAATAGTCACAAATAATATAAAACACCTTGGTGTGACTCTAACCAAGCAAGTGAAAGATCTGTATGAGAAGAACTCCAAGTCTCTGAAAAAAATGAAGATCTCATGGATTGGCAGGGTTAATATAGTGAAAATGGTCATCATGCCAAAAGCAATCTACAGGCTCAATGCAATACCCATCAAAATTCCAGCTCAATTCTTCATAGAGTTAAAAAGAGCAATTTAAAAATTCATTTGGAATAAAAAAGTAAAAAACCCAGGAGAGCGAAAACTATTCTCAACAATCAAAGAAATCAGGGGGAATTACCATCCCTGATCACAAACTATATTAGAGAACAATAGTGATAAAAAAAACTGTGTGGTATTGGTACAGAGACAGGCAGGGAGGTCAATGGAATAGAATTGAAGACCCAGAAATGAACCCACACATCTATCATCACATGATCTTTGAAAAAGGAACTAAAACCATTCAGTGGAAAAAAGGCAGCCTTTTCAACAAATGATGCTGGTTCAACTGGCTATTATCATGTAGAAGAATGAAAATTGATCCATTATTATCTCCTTGTACAAAGATCAAGTCCAAGTGAATCAAGGATCTACACATAAAACCAGATACACTGAAACTAATAGAAAAGAAAGTGGAGAAGAGCCTTGAGCATATGGGCATAGGGGAAAAGTTCCTGAACAGAACACAAAGAGCTTATGCTCTAAGATCAAGTATTGACAAATGGGACTGCATAAAGTTGCAAAGCTACTGTAAGACAAAAGACACTGTCAGTAGGACAAAATGGCAATCAACAGATTGGGAAAAGATATTTACCAATCCTACATTCGATAGAGGGCTAATATCCAATATATACAAAGAACACAAGAAGTTAGACACCAGAGAACCAAATAACCCTATTAAAAAATTGAGTAGATAGCTAAACAAAAAATTCTCAGCTGCGGAATATGGAACTGCTGAGAAGCACCTGAAGAAGTGCTCAAAATCCTTAGTCATCAGGGAAATGCAAATCAAAACAACCCTGAGATTCTACCTCACATCAGTCAGAATGGCTAAGATCAAAAACTCAGGGGACAGCAGATGCTGGCGAGGATGTGGAGAAAGAAGAACACTCTTCCATTGCTGGTGGGATTACAAAGCCTCTGAAAATGAGGTTGGCAGTTCCTCAGAAAACTGGACATATTACTACCTGAGGACCCAACATGTAATAGAGTCACATGCTCCACTATGTTCATAGCAGCCTTATTTATAATAGCCAGAATCTGGAAAGAACCCAGATGTCCCTCAACAGAGGAATAGATACAGAAATTGTGATACATTTACACAATGGAGTACTACTCAGCTATTAAAAATAATGAATTCATGAAATTCTTATGCAAATGAATGGAACTAGAAAATATCATCCTGAGTGAGGTAATCCAATCACAGAAGAACTCACATGGTATGCATTCAATGATAAGTGGATATTATCTCCAAACCTTGAAATACCCAAGATACAATTCATAGACCACATGAAACTCAACAAGATGGAAGACCAAAGCAAGGATCCTTCAGTCCTTTTTAGAAGGTGGAACAAAATACCCACGGGAGGACATATAGAGATAAAATGTAGAGTAGAGACTGGAGGAAAGGCCATCCAGAGACTGCCCCACCTGGGAATCCATCCTATATACTGTCACCAAAAGCAGACACTATTGTGGATGCCAAGATGTGCATGCTGACAGGAGCCTGATAAAACTATCTCCTGAGAGGCTCTGCTAGAGCCTGACTAATACAGAGGCTGATGCTTACAGACAGTCATTGGACCAAACATGGGGTACCCACCGGCGAGTTAGAGAAAAGACTGAAGAAGCTGAAGGTTTGTGCAACCCCATGGGAAGAACAGCAATATCAACCAACCAGACCACCCACAGTGTTCCCAGAGACTAGACCACCAACCAAGAGTACCCATGGCTCCAGCCACATATGTGGCAGAGGATGGCCTTGTAGGGTATCAATGGGAAGATAGGCCTTAGGTCCTGTAAAGGCTCAACGTCCCAGAGTAGTAATATGCCAGGGTAGGGTGGCTGGAGTGCGTGGGTGGGTAAGGTATCACCCTCATAGAGGTAGGGGGAGGGGCAATGGGATAGGGTGGTTCTGAAGGGGACATCTGGAAAGAGGAAAACATTAGAAATGTAAATAAATAAGATATCCAATAAAAATGCCTTTCTGTTTGCCAATGGTTTCTTACATGTAATCGCTGGGAATATTGAAAAATATACAAATAAATGGACTCAATCTTGGTGTGTTTTTGGATTTAAGCGATCTACCCAACTGTAGCTAGAATCACCCATAGGCTACTGTATTTTCCAATAAAGATTTGTTATTTTCCAAGAACTGCAACTCTCAGCATTCCAGAAACTTACCTGGTTCCTGGGGAGGTGAGGCTTACAGGATAATTATGGGCCTTACACTGAGCACTCACTCCTACAAAATATCAGTCATGTAATATTGATGATTTTTAGCAGAATAATGGGATATACATCCAAATATGTTAATTATATTTTATATATTTTAAACAAACTTAGTATTTAAAGAAATCTAATTTCTACTCATAGTTTAGAGAAATAATTGATACATCTCATCACTGTCTTTGCCATAAAAGTGTGAGAACTATTCTTTTTATTTCTAAAGTCTGTTACATGATCAGTCTCATGAAAAATTACATTTCTTTTTAAAAGAGAGAATAGTAATTTATCTGTGAAGTGAAATATCACTAGCAGATCATTAACTTGGTACAATGACTGCATCAAACAGCTGTTACTTAGAAAATAGAACATCTGTTAAATGCCATTGAAGTCACTATTCACTGTCATTATAGTTATGGCTGTAATTTTTGTTCTGCACATTCTGCTTTCATGAAAATTTTCTTTAATGGATGATGCATTATTAAGAAAACGTCTATATACATTGCTTGAAAAATCTAATATACGGATATATGCATATATATATATATATATATATATATGATTCTTTAATCTATCATTATATTCTGTCACATAGCTTAAGTGTAAAATGTGCCCTATATATTAAGCCAGGACAGAATAATTCAAGTTCTCAATAATAGTTCATATCAAATTTCTTCAAGTATAGAGCATATCTGATTATTTGGTGTACTATTGTGGAACACAGCATACATACATACATACATACATGCATACATGCATATATATATATATATATATATATATATATATATATATATAAACAATGAAAGAAATTTTCTTGGAAAATTAAAATTTAAAAACTATAGCATAATACTACTTTTATTTTTCATTTTTCTGTTTTTTCATTTTATTTCTATTTTCCATTTTTGTAGGTAAAGCAATGCTAAGATAGTTACACATACACATGTATGACCAAATATTTTAAGATATCATATATATATATATATATATATATATATATATGTTAATCCTTCAAGTACATTTTAGTAAATAAGATATAAATAGTACCTACAATAAAATCACTGTGATGTCCTAGTAAAAGAAATGATATTGTAATGAAATGCCAATAAGTACATATTTGTATACATTGTGGTAAGGTAAAGACTTAAGCTATAAAATGATTGTCCTTACAAAATTCTTTTAATAGGCTGGAGAGATGACTCAGTTGTTAAGAAGACTGGCTGTTATTTAAGGGGACCTAGGTTCAATGCCCAGCATCCAAATGGAGGCTCAAAACTGTCTGTAACTCCAGTTCCAGGGAACCTGACAGCCTCACATAAATATACATGCTGGCAAAATAACAAAGAATGTAAAATAAAAATAAATTAGTTAGTTTTAGGAAAAGAATTGTTTTTTAAGTATGGAATGAGTGTACTGTGACATAGAAGTTAGCATTATAATAATTCTCAGAAAACTTAAGGCATTAGAAATGTGGGAAAATATGAAAGTGAGATAGTGAATGCTTTCAAGCCCAAATGAACAGTCTTAAATTCTTGGGGAATAGTGTCTGTATGTTTTTGTGGAATCAGATAATTATTATAAAACTTCTTATAATATTTAAATTAAAAATGAGAGTATCAACAGATCTGGGTGGTGTCGGCACAATAACACTGCAACTCCCCTCTCTCTTCTCCTCTATCCCCTGTGTCCCTTCTCCCTTGTTTTCCCTCTCCCCCTCCCTTCTCTTCCCTCCCCTTTCTGGTGGCACTGCTCTCTCAATTGTCTCTCTTTCCCGTCTGTGCTAGTAAGAGTTGGGTATAACCTATTTCTGACTCATTCTGTCACAACTGTCTCTCATTTGTTACTTTGTCTGTCCCTCAATTAAATGTCACTTTTAAACATGGCTGCAAATCTTTACAAATTAACTTTAAATTCATTGTTTGAAATTAAAGGTGTGTACTGAGGGCATGTCTATATTCTATTCAGATCATAATCTAACACAGGATGTATCTTCATTCCAGCCAGAAAATATAAATGTAAAAGACTTTTAAATGTTTGCCCTTTCCAGAGCAGCCCAGTTGCTGAATTATAATTCCTCTACAATTCACCTTAGTTTATGTACCTTACCATTAAAATAACCATTAGTATGCCCTAAAAACACTTTTGCTACTACCTATGATGAGTTGATCTCGATGTATTTTTCCCAATTTCTTTGATTATGATGTAAATTCTCATAGAGAAAAAATCTATTTCATGCATTCTTAATGATTAACAAAGCAAAGTAATGTTAAAATACTTTTGGGACTAGGAAATTGTACATTTATTTACTGGAAACTATCAAACTTATCACTCAGTATTTCTGCACCTACCTGATTATATATTTTACCCAGAAAATATTAACATTTGCAGTAATTTGATTTCAGTAGAATTCTTCTCATGGTAAACATTTTCCTACACCCAATACCATTTGATGAAACATATGTAGTCCCAATGTTGCTATTCTTATATCTACAAAAGTAGATATAACAAAGTGAATATAATGAATATAATCTTATGTTTTCCTCACTTTAAAATAAAAGAGAATCTTACACATAACAACTTCATGGAGGAAACTGTATAATTGCATATAAAGACAATATTGATTTATTTCTGTACCTAGAACCATGGTTACTGTCTGTCTATATTTTTAGAGTATATATTTTACCCTAGAGTGCAAAGAATTTTTAAAGGGTTTAAATTTATTATGTATCTATTCATTTCTAAATGAGCTATGTCTGCCCAAACTTTGTATTTTAATTATTTCAAAAGACATTTAATAGTATTATTTGTGGGAATTATACCATAGTATCTGGTGTCTAAGTGGAATGCAATAAATACTCATGACTGATATCTGAACAAATTGATTTTAGGCAATTCTAGTCCCATTCTTGTCCAAAAATAAAACTTACACTATAAATAATCCTTTTGCTTATAGCAGATAAATTCATTTGGCATGAGTTACATCAATTTCAATATTTTAATATAAAAATGACAATAAAATACAAATATAAGAATCTTGTCTTAGTCAGAGTTTCTATTCTTGTACAAACATCATGACCAAGAAGCAAGTTGGGGAGGAAAGGGTTTATTCAGCTTACACTTCTGCATTGCTGTTCATCACCAATTGAAGTCAGGACTGGAACTCAAGCAGGTCAGGAAGCAGAAGCTGTTGCAGAGGCCATGGAGGGATGTTCCGTACTAGCTTGCTTCCTCTGGCTTGCCCAGCCTGCTCTCTCATAGAACCCAAGAATACCAGCCCAGGATGGTACCACCCACAAGGGGCCCTCCCCCCTTGATCACTAATTGAGAAAATGTCTCACAGTTGGATCTCATGGAGGCACTTCCCCAACTGAAGCTCCTTTCTTTATGATGACTCCAGCCTGTGTCAAGATGACACACAAAACCAGCCAGTACAATTGACCCCTTGTCAACTTGACACACAAACACATCACTATTAAGCCTCAACCCTTTCTTTCTTATTCATCTCCAAGATCTAAATAACTTTAAAAGTCTCACAGTCTTTACTTATTAAAAATTCAATCCCTTTAAAAAGGTCCAATATCTTTTAAAATTCAAAGTCTTTTAAAAATTCAAAATCTCTTAACTGTGTGCTCCACTAAAATACTTTCTTCCTTCAAGAAGGAAAAATATCAGGGCACAGTTACAATCAAATCAAAACTCAAACTCCAATGGTTCAATGTCTGGGATCCAACTCACAATCTTCCAGGCTCCTCCAAGGGCTTGGGTCACTTCTCCAGCTCTGCCCTTTGTAGCACACAGCTTGTCTTCTAGGTTCCAGCTGCCTGTACTCCACTGCTGCTGCTGTTCTTGGTGGTCACTGCACAGCACTTGCAACTCCAAAACACTGCATGACCCCTTCAGTCCTGGGTCATCAGGACTGAAGGTTACACCTTCACCAATGGCCTTCTGCGGCCTCTCAGTGTCGAGCCTCAGCTGCTCTTCATGACTGCTTCATGCCTTCAAAACCAGTACCACCTGGGTGACTCTTACACAGTACCAAGTTCAGCCACAGCACAAAGTACAACCGTGGCTATCTCTGGAACACAGCCTCTGTGCTCTCAGAAAACACTTCCCAGATTTCACCTCAGTGATGCTGGTCTCTTCTTAATCACCGCTAATTTCTTAGCTCCAGTTAACCAGCATCAATAGTCCCAGTAACACAAAGGTTTGCTTTAGTGGTTCTGGTATCTTGTTAATCACAGCTGATTCTTCAGCCCCAGCTAACCAAAACCACAGAATCTTCACAATCAAAACATGGCCCTGATAAGAGACTTTAATCTTCCCTCTGAAATTTCATAAGCCAGGCCTCCATCTTCTGCACTGTTCTTAACAGTATCTTCCAAGTTCCTACAGAACTTTCCACAGAGCTCTTAACATCCTAATGGCTCTTCTAGCTCAAAGTTCCAAAGTCCTCCCACAGTCTTCACCAAAACATGGTCAGGTTATCACAGGAATACCCCACTATTCTGGTACCAATTTGTCTTAGTCAGGGTTTCTATTCTTGCACAAACATCATGACCAAGAAGCAAGTTGGGGAGGAAAGAATTTATTCAACTTACACTTCTGCATTGCTGTTCATCACAAAAGGAAGTTGGGACTGGAACTTAAGCAGGTCAGTAAGCAGGAGATGATGCAGAGGCCATGGAGGGATGTTGCTTACTAGCTTGCTTCCTCTGGCTTGCTCAGCCTGCTCTCTTGTAGAACCCAAGAATACTAGCCCAGGGATGGTAACACATACAAGGGGCCCGCCCCACTTGATCACTTGATCACTAATTGAGAAAATGCCCCACAGTTGGATCTCATGGAGACACTTCCCCAACTGAAGCTTCTTTCTCTGTGATAACACTAGCCTGTGTCAAGTTGACACACAAAACCAGCCAGTAAAAACTTATAGGTGAAAATGATTATTTGTTGAGAACACCTACAAGTAAGAAATCTACTGTCTAATAGAGATATATTCTTATCTTCTTTAAATTAACATTTCTATGACTATGATTGTATAAATTTTATTTGAATCTTCTTGTCAACTTACTGTGATTTGTTGTTATTCATCTGTGATCTTTGTCTTGTTTTGACTTTGACAGTGGTTATTAAGCTATTGGGTTCATTTTTAAATGACTTTTCCTCTTTTTATCAGTTTATTTATATATTTATTTTCTACTAAGTAAACATT
Source organism: Tokudaia tokunoshimensis (assembly GCA_036184795.1). Lineage (NCBI taxonomy): Eukaryota > Metazoa > Chordata > Mammalia > Rodentia > Muridae > Tokudaia > Tokudaia tokunoshimensis. The sequence goes on from BTHU01000023.1 coordinate 43,194,383, forward strand.
ACAAGAAGGGTTCATTAAGTTTAATTAGGTGTCAAAATATTCATGTCTCCAAATTACTGAATATACTGCATTAGAAAAATGATTGAGTCATAGTGGATTAATTTTCAAAGATTAGTCTTAAATTATCTGCCTCTAACAAATGCATGATCAAATTAATAAACATGCAATATTAATTAAAAAATCTCTAGGTTTAGTTATTAAACAGATATAATCATGATTAAAATATCTATCACATTTGTACAACAATGTATACCTGATATGCCTGGTAATAAAGGTACAATATATATGGGAAGATTTCATGTTTCATAAACACATGGTTTTAGGTTTATGACCTTACAAAAATATTTGTATACCAATCAAACTCACAATCGTTTTACAACCTAATGCCTTAATGCTACATACAGTGCATTACTTGAAGCTTAATGCTATTTTTTTTCTACAGGCTACTCAGAAAGAGATTGAGAAACAGAAGGCACACTTGAAGAGTGTCACAGAACTAGGAGAGTCTTTGAAAACAGTGTTGGGCAAGAAAGAAACCTTGGTGGAAGATAAACTGAGTCTTCTGAACAGTAACTGGATAGCTGTCACCTCCAGAGTAGAAGAATGGCTAAATCTTTTGTTGGTAAGAACAGAGGCTGGAAGATTTTTTCTCTTCTTTATTTTTTTTAGTTTTTGTTATTAGATATATTCTCTATTTACATTTCAAATGTTGTCCTCTTTCCTGGTTTCCCCTCGAAAATCCCCTAACCCATCCCTTTCCCCCGCTCACCAATCCACCCACTCCCACTTCCCTGTCCTAGGAAGCATTCCCCTATCCTGGGGCATCTAGCCTTCTCAGGAACAAGAGCCTCTTCTCCCTTTTATGTCCAACAAGGTCATCCTCTGCTACATATGCATCTGGAGCCATGGGTCCCTCCATGTGTACTACTTGGTTGGTGGTTTAGTCCCTGGGAGCTCTGGGGCTACTGAGTGGTTCATATTGTTGTTCCTCCTATGGGGCTGCAAACACCTTGGAGCTTGAAAGCTCCTTGTGTCCTTTCACTAGCTTCTTCATTGGGGAACCTGTGATCAGTTCAATGGTTGGCTGAGAGTATCTCCCTCTGTATTTGCCATGTACTGGCAGATCCTCCCAGGTGACAGCTATATCAGGCTCCTGTCAGTAAGCACTTGATGGCATCCACAATAGTGTCTGGGTTTTGTAACTGTATCCCTATGTGGGCCAGTCTCTGGATGGTCTTTCCCTCAGTCTCTGCTCCACACTTTGTCTCTGTATCTCCTCCTAAGGGTATTTTGTTCTGCCCCCCCAAGAAACACCAGATTTTTTTTCTTTGGTGGGGTTTTATTGCTGTGAAGAAGCTCCATGACCACAGAAACTCTTTTAAAGGAAAACTTTTAATTGTGCCTGGCTTAGAGTTTCAGTGGTTTAGTCCATTATCATCATGGTGGGAAATATGGCAATATGTAGGCAGACAAGGTGCTGAGAGTTCTAATTCTTGAAATGCAGGGAGCAGAATGGGAGATTGTGTTATATACTGGGCAAAGCTTGAATATATGAGACTTCAAAGCCCATCCCCACAGTGAGAGAATTCCTACAACATGGCCCAACCTACTCCAGTAAACCCAGGACTCCTAATATTATGGACCATTCCCTATGGACCTGTGGGGACCATTTTCTTTTAAAACATCACACTTTCCCACTCTTCTTTTTCAACAAGCTAACAAAACAAAACAAAAACAAGAAAATAATAATTTTGGAGTGATATTTGTGTTTGAAAATTCAACTGCTCTCTCTATATACTTATATAGATGCTCAGCATTTTAAGATATTTTTCAATACTTAATATTACCTTCTATTTTGATATGTTGCTTGAAAGGAATTTAAATATTTCACTGTTTTCTTTGTAGATAGTTGAATGAATGTTTTAGGAATTTCGTCTAGCTAATAACATGGTATATTTCCACACAATTCAGGAATACCAGAAACACATGGAAAACTTTGATCGGAACATAGAACAAATCACAAAGTGGATCATTCACGCGGATGAACTTTTAGATGAATCTGAGAAAAAGAAACCACAACAAAAGGAAGACATTCTTAAGGTAGCAAATAAAATTATATGAGATGTAGTTTTCAAAACGTACATCTTATGACAATAATGTTTGAACTACAAAATACCAAAGACTTTTGCATAAAGCCTAACATCTTTATTTTTACTGCATTACTTCCTTCTTTCGAACATCCATCATTCATTTCAATTATGAGATGCTCATTCCTTCATATTCTTTCTTGTTGTTTAGAAATTAATGTAATTATAGAGATCTATAATTTGGATTGTTGGGGGCCGACAGGCCAAATGCCGGCTACATAGACAGGCCGCCTCTCCCCTCAAGTGAAATTCCTGACCATCCTGACGGAACATCAAGACCAAGATAAAAATCTGTGACCTTCCCGGGAAAAACCGCAGAATGTCCCAGGCACCTGACCCAGGGCTTGGCCCATAGCTCACTTTCCCCTAGCTTTCCCTCCCAACTTCCTCATTCAGGGCTTGGCCCATAGGTCACTTCCCCATAGTTTCCCCTCCCAACTTCCTCATCCCTACTGCTTAAAACGTGCTGCCTGTGTGACAATAAACGGGGCCTTGACAATGGAATCTTGCTTGGCCTCGTTCTTCTCTCCCCCCCATGACCCTCAGGTAGCGCCTCTTCGGGACCATGAATAACTAAACCTGCTGGACGGGTCATTGGATATTTGTCCAACTTCATATCTGACCTCTCTATTTTTGAGCTCAGATCGTAAAGGTTCAAAAATTATTTTTCTTCCATATTGTAACTCATTCTTCTTTTAATAGCAGTATTATTGTTTGTACTTTCAACATAGTTTTTAGTTTATTCATATAGCCCTTATTAAATACTCAGTTTTTTATCTGCTACTGCCAAGGATCAATCTTAGTATACATTTGGTTACACTGCTCTAAAAACCCTAAATTCAGAGTGCTGCAAACTAATTTTTTTAATATTTATGTCATTCTACAATAGATTATTTGACAGCATATGATACTGTTTCATATACAAAATTATTCTAAGCTATTACACAATTTTACTTTCAAGTGAAACATAGGTATTTATGAAATATAAATTAATTTTTGTTTGTTCTTGGGAAAATTATCAAGATACCACATTGCACAAGGGCAAATATTACAAAACCTAAAGTATAAAATACTTTTAGAGCAATTAAATAAGGGATATTTCAACACCTTATTGTTCATTATCATCACTGTACATAAATCAATGCACATGTAAAGAAAAGTAACATTTTTTAACATGTTTTTCTCATCTTAAAGTAATTATTCAGACATCCTTTGTTTTAAGTCACAAGATCAAATTAACCTTTGATTTAAAATATGGTTTCTAAAACAATATATTTGATGCAGAAAGTATATCTTATTGATGCATTACATCTACTTGATGTTTTGCATTAATCAAATTTAAAGTGTTTTTACAGATATTATTAAATTCATAATTTAATTTGTTGAAATTTTTGGTAATGTTTGTAAAAATTCAGCTACTATTACCATTTCTGTCTTTCCTTTATTGTGGTTACTAGAATTTGAAAACATAGGATATCCCTAAGTTACACAAATCATTATATATATAAAACACATATTGTCTTTTAACTTGTGAATTCCTGTAAGACTTTCAAGACTATTGAGATCAAAGCTGTATACCATCATTTTTAGCTCTCATTTTATGTAGATTTTGGTTTTTTAATGAAATATTTAAGACTTTCTAGGATATCCTTAAACCATATTTATCTTATTATCTAGGTTATATCTAGGCATGGTTCTATGCTATAATCTGTAGTCTTAATTCTTATATCAAGGGGTAGCATATAATGACAAAATTCATGTAAATATTTTATATACTACAAGCAGAATATCTGAAATATGGGACCATTCTCTACTTGTTTCATACAAAATATTCCTCCTTTTATATGCAATGTAGTATATCTATGTACTAGAGAATAACCCTCTTCTATGATATTCAAAAAAAATAGATAAAGAGGTTGTCAGAAGTATCAGAAAGGAATAGGGAAGTGTGCTTCAAGTACTTTTCCTCCTAAGCACACAATTCAGTGGTGCTATAAATATTAATTTCAGTGAGGGTAATAGAAATATGATCAACTGCATAATAATATGCTTATTTCCAGAAAATAACTTGAACCCAGAATTTTTTCTTTAAGTAGATAGATTAAACAGATGTATATGAAACTTAAAAAGTAGTGTCCTAGCAGTTTTAAGATGACACATAACTTGATTCGACTTCCCTATTATTGAAATTGGTTTTGTTCTTTTCACTCTCTACCTCTGCATGCATGCCATTCTTTCTTCTCGTCATGTCTTCCTTTCCCTTTCCTCCTCTGCTCCTCTATACATCTCTCTCTCTCTCTCTCTCTCTCTCTCTTCCTCTCTGTGTACTGCAATTTTGATTACTAACTTAAAGCCCTGTTTCTTACTCATGGAATATAGCGTTTAAAGGCTGAAATGAATGACATCCGCCCAAAGGTAGACTCCACACGTGACCAAGCAGCAAAATTGATGGCAAACCGTGGTGACCACTGCAGGAAAATAGTAGAGCCCCAAATCTCCGAACTCAACCGTCGATTTGCAGCTATTTCTCACAGAATTAAGACTGGAAAGGTAGGAAGATCTACTTCAAGGTGGAAACTTGTCCTAAATGATCTCTTGAGAAGGTTGCACAATACTCTGAAGGGGACAAGGAATCCCCACAACAAGGTTTTCAAAAAGAAAATGAAAATGAAGCCCAAAATATACTTAAGGAAGTTTTGCCACTGACTATAATGGAGATACACCTCTCTTACTTTTCTTTCTATCTTTCTTTCTGTCCCACGTTTCCCTGCCACAGCTATGCTAGTACTGCACCTTGCAATGCAATGGTTTACATTTGTATTTTTAGGGATCACCTATAATTCACTAACAGAGCATGTAACATGCCAAAATAAATAAATAAATACTTTTAAAAAGCACAAAAGACATCTACCTAAACTAAGCACTTCTGAAATATTTTGCTAAATATAATATTACTCGTGTGAAATGCATATCATATATCCATTATAAGGCCTTGTACATCTGCATGATCTAGGATATTTGTACCTCTTTCTTTGTTATGCACTTTTGTGTATATAATTTGTTCATGCTAAATGATAGCATTGTGACAAAATCCATTAGGTTATACTGAAATACTCAAACCTTGAAATGAAATGAATGTGAAACTTAATTTCTATATATTGTGTAACTTTGTATGCCTATTTCTATTCTATTTAATTAAGAACTGGAGATTATAGTATTTTTGCATGATAACTTTCATGTTTATATAACATGTAATGGATATAAAATCATCTTAAATAGTTTGCCAAAATATGTAAAGACAAGATTATAGAACTTAAATATTTTGGGGAGGATTTGAAATACAAGGAATAATTTGAAATTTTACACATTATAGTCTGACCCATTTTTCAATCTAATATGGAATATATGCAAATATAAATCTACACCAAAACACATATGTATAAAGATAGTTAAATATTGAAAAAATTTAATTGAAAATTAATATATATTGATAAAACAATTTAGGTTTTATCGTGTTGAGTTTTATCTGCTTTTTCTTATTTACTAAAATTGATTAGATATGATATTGATACTGAACTAGGGTTCTGAAGGAATAATTATACTTTGTCATCATAGTAAAACTAAAACTGCAAAGATGAAGTATACCTAATTATTTGCCTATTTATTTGCTGATTTTCCGGAAAGTGCATTAAAACTTATTTTTATCAATATGTTTATCAAATTATATATATATATAAATATATATGAAAATTTCTAAAGTTTCTAAGGCATTGTAGTGAGTCAGAATATATATTTGAAGTATGTTTTAAAATATATAAAATATAGTATCAGAAATTATAATTTATATCATCAATCATCCTTAAAATTTACTTTCATGAAATACATAGTTTATGACATTAAAAAAAGTTAAATAGGCTCTTAAATTTTGTTTTGCATGCATACTTCTTTAAGATTGTATTCTTGTTCTTAAATAGCAATTATTGTTACTTCTGATGATATCTATGATGTAGTTAACACTTGAATAACTGAATGAATTTAATTTCAGCAACCCTATTAATGTTATTAAATTTTAAGTTGTTATCATGATACATATACAATTTTGATAAACTACTAAGCTATAGGATATATAAAAGAATATGTGGATGTACTTTTCTGAAAATTATGTCATGAGATTGTGGCTCCCAGATACTACATTGCAAAAGATAGAGTTTCTCCTTTATAATAGAACTCTCTTTAAGAGAATTTCATAACCAAGATTTTAAAGTAATTTTTTTCTATATCCTGCATGAAAATTTGATTACTAGTTTAGTAGTCATGCATCAAGTAGGATATTCAAATCTAATATTTTACTCATCATTCCAAGCAAAGCATAAGATATTACAAATCAGTAGTTTGAAACATATATTGATAAATCAATCATATTTTATCTAACTGAGTATTCCTGTTTTCCCTTAATTACCAAAAATGACTAGATATGATATTGATACTGTTAAGAGATAATTATGCTTTATCATGCTAAAACTCCACTCCATCGATAAAATGTGTCTTATTATCTGTTGTACCAAAAATTATATTGAACTTCCACTTTGCTGGTAGTTATACAAATGCAAGGATGTTAAAATATTTGGTTAAGAAATGTGTATTTACAAACACAAAACCAAACAAATTACAAAACTAAAAATACATTTACTATTAAAACTTCTTCAAGGAGATTATAAAAACAACTCTATGTTGGAAGAAACAAAGCTAAATTTGCCAAAAGCCTGGAGTTAGGCAATCCCTCTGGACATCTATGTTTTCATGTAAGGCAGGTTTATGTGTGTTTTGTTTTGTTTTATTTTTGTTTTGATGGTTTTGTTTTGCAATAAAACTTTATTTGTTTGAGTCAAAAATCTTTCAAGTGTAGAATAGCACCTAACGAATATATATTTCTTGGTAAACAAATTTAAAATGAATTTTTATAGAAAGGCATACTCGTCTAAATGAAAGACTTCAGCACAATGAGATTTAAATTGCTTTTACCAGCCACCCTGTCCATAAATTTCTTAAATGTAACAAAGTTAAAATATCATCAAGGATTCTTCAGCAACTGTTAGTAGAACACCAGAGTTCCTTAGGCTACAAAAGGAAAAGAAAAAAAAATGAATTGCATTTATCTTTTAAAAGCAATTATAAATTCATCGTTTTAAGCATAGTTTTTGTAAACTTGATATATAAAATATACAAGAAAAAGAACACAATTTTAAAGGTATAAACTTTCATATTATGCTCATAAGTTTTACTTGTAGCTCTTGTGTATACCTATGTCTCTGCACCAAAAGGAAAATGGCCATGACCCTCCAAAATAATTATTCAAAATTGAGTACATAAAGTATAAAATAGTGGAGTTACTGGATAGAGGGGAATTATATGCCCTTTTAAATTTTATTCCTATGATTGGATTCAAGAAATATAAATTATAGTTGTAGAATATGGTGTTAACATGTCTGAAGTCAGTCAGTCCAAAATCCTACTGCTTTTGATTTGGAAACTTTGGTATTTTTGACTTGAGAAGTTACATCTGCAAGATATTTAGTATCTTAGACATGATTCTGCATGTAGAATAAGATCCTGATAGTGTCACGACAACCTTAGATATTAAAACCAGATTAGCTGCTGTTTGAAATTGCAGTTACTTCCCTGGGTAGATTTTTTCATGAAAAATTACAACTTAAGACAAAATCATTGTTGATAACTGCAACATGAAAATCCTTTGTTACTAAACAAGAAGAAATTATGAATTCAATATAAGGATTAATTTTAGACTAGCCCCTTTTCAGTCAAATTTAAGGGCAACTAATTAGAGTAAAAACTTTCATGAAAAGTCACTGATTTCTCTGCTATGCTATATTGAGTAATTAATAAAATGCATCTATCCTTCTAACATTGATTCTCTATCATAAGAAATTGTAAAAGTCAAAACAGTGAGCACTGGGATTCCCAGTTAGTACTGGAGGGAACAACATAACAAGAATTGAGTTCTTAAGCTGAAACTCCCCAGTCGCTTTGGCATCTAGATAAATATATTACTAATTATGTAATTTGGCATATTTCCATTTTAATTTCAGGGCATCATTGGCATCTATCAATTTAGGAAGATAATGCCTGTCCAATTTTAACCTCAACTTTGTCATGTGAATAAATTATCTAAGAAGCAGATACTTAGAAAAATTGTTATATAGATTTGAAATAATGAAAAAATGTGAAACTATTATTTTATTAGATATATCAAGCCATTTCTTACTTCTCAAATTTTGAGAACTAAGATAAGCATTGTTGGACAAAAACTGTGAAAAGTAATATATTTCTCTTTCTGGTTTCTGCTGGAATAGGCTGGTATATATATATATAAATATATATATATAAATATATTTAAATTAAATATAAAATTAATTAAATTAAATATAAAATTTAATAGTCTATATATATATATAAATATATATATAAAGACTATTAAACAAAAGGGTAATCAACTAGACTTAAAAAATACTAGAAAGTTCTACCTCACCTAATGCAGCACATAAACTATCTCAAATGCTACCTCTTTCTATGTATTTAAATTTATCAAATTTCCACCAATTTGAGAACCTGGAATTTTTCTTAATCATTAAGAGATTAGTTTAAGGACTTAGTAGTTCTAGTAAAGTAGTTTGTAATTATAAAATTAAACCAGAGGATCTTTAATAACCCCTAGCAAAGTTGAAAAAAATAAGAAGTGATAACTTGTCTAAACTTTCTTTGTTTTAGAGTATCTGAGTTGAATGACAAGATGATTGTCAGACAGTGCTTTTAGTAACAGAGGTGCCATAAAACAGATACATAAGAAAGAAATTACAAAGAAATGTTAATTATATCTTAACGTGGTTGCTTAGGAACCTTCTATTCTTCATTCTAGTAGAAGCCAATTGAAAGGAGAGGAATTAACATTTGAAGAAAAGTTTGTTTTGGTGGGTCTTAAAGAAGTAATAAAGATAGAATTGAGAATAAAGGAGCTGACTAGATAAATTCTCTTTAGCCATATATTATTTTCAGAGCACAATGTTTGGTCCTGTGGGGAATCTTGTTAGTTCAAATCTGATAACTTTAAGTAAATTACTATTATATTCAAGATATATTCATGAATGCTGGATTGAGAGTCATTTACATAGTATGTGAATTTAATAGTAACTCCAAGAGCATTGAGGAGATAACTGTTTTGGAAAAGCCAATGAAAAGGCTCCAATATACAGTGTTTACTAGCAACTAAATTATGATTCCTTGGGGATAGAGGGCATGGAAAATGAAGCTTATTTGTGGATGGTAAAACTGAAGAGGCTGATTAGAGTCATAAGAAGGTTATGCCAACAAGAATAATACATCATCCTTAATTTAGCATGAAGTGAGGACTTCGGAAGATTCACACATTTTGAATGATTAGTGCAGTGGCATGTGAGGAGAACACAACTGAACTGTATCAGGAATGAGGGAGACAAATGAGGGAGCTTCACAGTAGTCTATGTGACGTACAAAGGAGACTTCAAATAATGCAGTATTTACAGGAATGAAAACTGTTAATCTAGAGATAATTCTCCAAATTTTTCATGCAATTGGGAGATCAAAAAACACAGATTACAAAGCCCCCACACCATTTCCTCCAGATTTTCTAGTTGTGTTGAATATAGGCTTTTGTAGTAGGATCTGATGATTTTTTGAATTTCCTCAGTTTCTGTTGTTATATCTCCCTTTTCATTTCTGATTTTGTTAATTTGGATACTGTCTCTCTGCCCTCTGGCTAGTCTGGCCTTATAAGGGCTTATCTATCTTGTTGATTTTTCTCGAAGAATCAACTCCTAGTTTTGTTGATTCTTTGTATGGTTTTATTTGTTTCTACTTGATTAATTTCAGCCCTGGTCAGAACTGGAAAATATCATCCTTAGTGAGGTAACCCAATCACAAAAGAACACACATGGTATATAGTCACTGATAAGGGGATATTAACCCAGAATCTCGGAATACCCAAGATACAATTCACATATCAATAGATTTCCAAGAAGATGGAAGGAGAGACCCCTGGTCCTGGAAAGACTGGATGTAGGGGAATAGCAGGAAAGAGAAGCAAGAGGGTGTTGAATGGGGAAAAGAGGGAGGGAAGGGGGCTTATGGGACTTTCGGGGAGGGAGGAAACGGGAAAGGGGAAATCATTTGGAATGTAAATAAAAAATATAGAAAAAATAAAACAAAGCCTCCACACCGAGAGATATAAGTGCGGTAAAAGTAAAGATAAACCTGAAATTTCGTATTGCTAACAAGTTTCTGGGTGATGCTAATGTAAATGGACTAAGAGAGTCCACCTCCAAAACTTCCTAGTTAACACGACTGGGAACTATTGTAGATATCTTGTCCTGAAAGGCCAAGAAGATAAGGATGAAATGATTGATTAGAATTCCAAACTGATTGGGTGAAAAAAATCCAAGAATTAATTTTAATAATTAAATATGCATCAAAATGTGTTTACCATTCCTCAATGTTTTCTAATGAATTTTAACTATATTTCATAAAACTCTGCTCTATTAACATAGGCAGTTATTTCATTTTATGGAAAAATATTGCAAATTATTTGCATATGACTTCTATATATTTAAAGTATTTTAATCTTTATGTTCTGTAAAATTTACATATTGGCTCTAAAATGGATGAAAATTAAGCAGTTAAAAGAGGGCGAACATGTTTTCTCAGTGTCTTTAGCTATTGAATAAAACTTATGTGCTATAGTATATATTTGCCACATATTCTTTTATATCCATATGGGCCTTGGAACTTGCAATATATATAATGTAACAGTAAAACCAGATTTGGAAAATCAGGCTTCATATGTTTAAGTATTTATCATTTTATTGAAATAATAAATTATGTGAGTGTCAGTTTTTCAAACTTTAAGTGCCATCAACAGATATAAAAGTAATCATTCTGTAGATGAGATACTTTTAGATATTTATAGTGACTTATGATACAACCTATTAAACAGCTGGCAAGAATCTATATAATGTAGAATATACCACAAATACAACAAAGTACATGGCTTCTTTCAAACATAGTTTTGTGTTTGAGAAATAATTGAGTAATATGTTAGACTGATAATTTTATCTTTATCAGTGTGAAATAAACAACACAAATTCCCTGATCTAGGATGTCAAATTATGATTTACTAGATCTGGTAATTTAACTAAAATTTAATTTCTGTGGTCAGTTTATTAATATGAGTGTACTAATCATTCCACTTATGCAATCTGTTTCTTATCATCTTCTAAAAGAGCACCTCTTCTGACAGAAAAAGCCAAAATTAATATTTTGGCCCAGTTAACTCATGTTATATAAATATATCCTTTATTTAGTTTTCTACAAAGAAAATATAATGTTTGTAGATGAAGAGTAAGGGGAAAAAATGCAGATACTGAGCAATATATAGTATTTACAATGAATATTTTCAGAGATAAAAATGGGCAAATTTTCAAGCTGTATAATATACATACTATTTAAATTTAACTGAAATTAATAAGAATTGAACCAATCCACACCATTTCTATTCTAATGACATTGTTTCACATTTGTATTTTACTACCCAACAAGCAGGGTTAATTATATTTAAATTGTTATAATAAATAAATCTGTTATAATTACTTTAACTGCTGAATACAGTGAACACTGTCTTTTGATAGAACTGTGTTTTATTAACATGACATTTATTATATGTAAAGCTTTTTAGCAATTACTGAATGTCAGATCTAAAAAACAAATTATTTTTTCCAATTAGTGTATGTGTGTTCAAGTGTAGTTATTCTTTAGAGAACAGACTATTAGATAATTATATGAGGATATAAGAAATGCTGTATATCACCTAATTCTCACAGTTAAATTGCCTGGATAGAAGTTTTTAGATCTCAGTTCTATAGCATAGATCACTCTGTTTTGCAGATTCCCAATATGATTTCTTCTGTTTATGTCAGAAAATCATCATGATTGATATTGTGATATGTTTCTGTGAATATATTCAAGTTCATTTCAAATTGTAACTTTAGTACACTTCTTTATTTTAAAATCACAAAGTGCTGAACATAATGCCTGTAAGAATAGAATATGGAAGAGGCAGGAGGATTTCTGAGTTAGAGGCCAGCCTGGTCTACAGAGTGAGTTCCAGGCCAGCCAGGGCTACACAGAGAAACCCTGTCTCGAAAAACCAAAAAAAAAAAAAAAAAAAAAAAAAAAGAATAGAATATGGAGAGTTGAAAATGTAGTTTTCCATAATGTAATTTTATATTTACTTTATCTAGCCCCACCCAAACTTGCACCATAATTTAGATTTAAACCTATTATTCCTGGTCATTTGACACTACTGAATTGTTACAATCATGAAAAAGAAAATTACTTCCAGTAATACTTAACATAGGTAGCCAATGAACCGTAATCCGCCAATGTCTTACACAACCGATTTTTATCCAATTATGAAGTGGGTAACACAGAAGTTTATTTTAACAACTTACAAATCTATAGACATATATTGGACAATCCTCTTAGCGAGCTTCACAACTAAGGCATACTTTCGTCAATAAAGCCTTTAAAGTAAATTGGTACCTTACCCATTTATTACCATACCTATTACAAAAACTATACAATCAATGGATGATATTATTTCGAGCCACTGAAAAATGTTGCAACTATTTTGTAGTTTTCTCATAGTTTAACTTTATATTTAAAAAGCCACTAATCCCACAAGTTATTAATTTGTTCATCTTTTTTCTAATAGAGACAAAGGTCTTTAAAGGATCTTATTTATCTTTGTAAGTTTTCTTTCCTCTATAAACAGGAATATATGAAATTACTGTCCATATCTGTCATTAGTCTCTTCTGTATTAGAAGTTAGTGGTCCTTAAACCTTTACTCTTGATTGTTATTAGCTATTTTTCTTTATTCTTGTTTTAGTGATTGTTATGAAAAAAATTGCTATTTCAAACTTACAAATTGAAAATTATATTGATTGATTTGAAAGAAGTTTAGCACAAACTGTGGCACTCAGATTATTTATTTTCAGTATAAATTTCAATGTGTTTCCCTTCTAGTAATTTTATGTTAATGCTTTAGATTCCATAGTCAAATTAACAGATGTTTACAATGTTATCTGTGTAAACACATTTATTATAATTCTATTGTATATGTACATGCTAAAGTAACATTTAGCCAAAAGAAAGCTAACATTTCAATATAAATAAAGTATATCTAAATAATTATAAATGCTTTCAAAACTTAGTGATTCAATTTGTAATTGTTTTTATTTTGTTCAGTTTATTATTCTTTGTTGACTTGTGATATACATGACCATTAATGCAAAAGCTTCAATAGAACCTTAAGTCTCATCAATCCTTAAATTATTCAACAAAGCACAATTAATAGTTGTTAAGCAATTTAAAGAAATATTAAAATATCAAGGAAAACAAAGTGTTGTCTTTCTCAGTTTCTCTGTCTCTCCTTTCTTTTGTGTCCATTTATCTGTTTATTAAAGCTTTCTATGTTCTATCTTCTATGTATTTTTGTGTAACTGCACGATCATGCTAAAGTTCTTAAAATAAAAAGGTAAGTAGAAGATTCAATTGTGCAAAGTAATAATTGCTATATGCTTCTGTGACTCCAATATATCTTCATATCTTTCATTTTCTATGTACACTAAAACCTACCTTGTGTTCAGTGTCTAATATTATGCAACATAATTATGATTCTAGTTTTACTGTGGTCACACATTTTCTTTAAGTAAGTAAAATTATTTTATTTGATATTTAATGCGATTTGTCTTCAACTTCTATAGACAACAACATGTACCTTGAACTAAACTTTAATCATTTCTGAGTTTATTGATTTACTCTTTCAATTTCCTTCTTGTTTTATGAGGAAGGACTTCATTATGTAGTCCTGACTGATCCAAATTTGTAGTTCTCTTATCTCAGCCTCCACGTACCCATATTATAATTGTGTATCACCATGACAAGGTCTATGTGGGCTTTGAAACAACAGGCACTTCCATATTATTGATTTTTTTCTAATAGTTTTCATAAGAATACAAACTTATGGATAATAACAAACACATGCAAGGGAAACCTTTTACTAATAAGCAAACCTGGCTTCCTTATTAGAATTCATTACTGTGCTATAATGGTGAGCTAGCTAATTCTTAAGGTAATTAAATTTTTCTAATTTGTTATACACAAAGAGAAGTGACCACAAGTATACTAAGTGCCTAATTTCTTCTTGTCAACAGATGAAATAATTGGACTAATTATTTATTGTCATTTTGAATGAAAAATTCATCATTGATTTATCTATGTGCAAGTAATATTTGCAAGTAACTAGCAATGTATATAATAAAGATATTTTCCTTTTCCATAAGAAATGATGACATATTTTGTAAGCAAAATGCAGACTATTACAAGAGGTGATGCTATTTTCAAAGATTGAAAATCTATTTGATAAAAGTATACCAGTGGTTATATAACACTATATTAGTAAGTAGGAGAGTAAAATTGTAGTTTAGGGTCAGAAATAAGTGTGGGATAGATAATCTTGAAATTCTTCATAAATTCCACTAAAAATTTCTCATACCCAAAGGGCTATTGTGAAAATTTCTCTCAAAAACATAATCTAAATTGTAACAGACAAAATCTTAAAATGTTTTTGAATGAAACTGATGCTATATATAACCTATAAAAATGTGATAAATACAACACAATAACATTTTGAATATTCAGATTTTCTGTACTATTGATGATTTATTCCATGCATACATTTTTAGGTAATAATGAAAACTGAATCTTATTAGTTGTCATTGTTAAAATAGTATAGATCTAAACTGAAAAGATTCTATATATATATATAACATATAAAATTTGTCTAATACAAATTTAGATGTGACATAATTATAAAACATGCCTATATTTAAAATATTTGGTTTGAAATAGGGAATGTAAAATACAATTATTAGCTTTTGTGGTTTGGAAGATAGCATTTTGCTTACATAACTGAAAATGTTACTGAACACTGGAAGATAGTTTTTTGCTCTTATGGAAAATAAAATAATTTTTCCTGATTTTGTTTTTATTATTAACTAGTTCTTTTTAATTGAATTTACGACTCTCTTTATATTTCTATTGAGCAACCCTATTCAGATCATATTTTTTGAACTTAGAGAACAGATTTGATCATGAGGTGTAAGATTTTAATGTAATACTCATGGTAAAATTGTCATATTTTAAATATATGACCAAAATCATTATTATTTAGCATCTTCTTCTATATTTTCAGGAACGAAAAATGTGTTACTTCTACTAAAGTTTGAAACTGTCCAAATTTAAAATCTATTCTAATGTTGGCCTAAAGTGCAGTCTGAAAATACTTTTTATTTATATTATTGAATTTGGAAGAACATTGGTAGTGTCTAAACCCTAATCCTCATAATGTTCTTTTACCAAATATAGAGTGGTGGTACATCAAGTCTCAACCCAGTGCATTTTGCTAAAAAGTGTACAAGTTTTTATTTTTGTGTGAATTTATACTAATTTTTGAGATAGTATTGTCTAAAATATTTTTATGCCAGTAGCTTGGTGGTGCTGAGTTTCTTCTTTATAGTTGGATTCAGCTTTGTGTATATTATCATATGATGCGCTTCATATCATTTACCCTGTTGACATATTTTACTTATGAGTAGCATAGAACCAATAAGATCTTTCGAATTTTGTCTTTAGAAATTGTATATATTAGGAGAGAAAGAGGTCAGGGTAGAGTGTTTACCAATCATGGGAAATATTTTGGGGTTGATCAAAAACACTGTTATACATGTGATTGTATATAATAGTCATGTATAATTTACTAGACTTCTTGAAATATCCATTCTGATATGGCATTATAGTATTATTAAAAGTTTATTTCCTATTCTAGAAAAATATTTTTGAATACCTACTCCACAGAATGAATGATTCTAGATATAATGAAACAACTCCATTTAATAGATAGTGGATTTTTTCTCACTGGTTCTGAAGTTATTTCTCCAAATAATTGCTAATGAAAATATTTTAGAGTACAAAACAAAAATATATTGACAAATCCTTGGGATTATTTTCAATAATACTATAGGCTAATACGTCAAGTTTTCTTAGCAAGTTTGATAAAGTTTGACAAACTGACACCTAAGTTACTCCATGCTAACATTAGAATTAAATTATTTTATTTATCTATAATTAGTTAACAAAATAAAATAAAGCCAAGAATCATTTATCCTTCAGAAACTTTTTCCAAAGAGGAAAATTGGGTAATGGCTATGATTTAGAGGTGAGCATTTGAGGTAAGATGTATTGAGTAATAATTCCTGTCACACAGTTGAATAGGAGTTTGGGAAATGTTATAATAGATGTTTACTGAATATTTATTATGATTCAGGTAAATACTCAACATGCTTGTTTTCATAACTTTCTTATGATGTAGATTTTCTCATTGTTATGAGTAATATAATCCATAATCTTGTAAAGATATAAGCAAATATTCATTAAGGGTCCATAGCTAGTATGTGAAGCCCAATTTCAATATAGAAATGTTAAGTTAAGAGCTTATGTTCTTTACTAGAAGATCAGATCCATTATATGAATCTTGAGAGAAGGTAACAATGAACAACCAAATGACCTACAAAGCAATCCTATATTAATTAATCATGGAAAGATTCTCAATAACAAATTAGAAGAAGGCATGATGATCACGCTGGAGCCTATACCTTATTGTTCCTGTTTGTAGTTTGTCAATTGTTTGTTCATTTTGGTTGTTTCATTTTGTTTTGCTTTGCTTTGTTTTTTAGTAGATTGGTAAGGTCCCTATTTAGCAAAAACAAAATTTCAGTAGTTGGAGACCTACCAACTTGGTCACTGTGCACAGGATGGGGCTTATTGGTAAGGAAGAGAATTGGGTAGCTCTTTGGAGATTTTTGGAATTACTGGGTTTACAAAGAAAATGGACCATAGGCAATTAATTTTTATTTGACATTAGTTAGATTCATGGATAGACAATATCTGAGAATGTATCCAATAACAACAGGATTTGTATTTTGAGAATGTTTGGCTAATAATGAAGATATGGTGTTAACTAAATTAGGCAAAATGGTGTTACTTATACTTTGAGAAAAGCCACAGTTTTAGTTGAACTTAAAAATATTATTTTTTAAAGATTGAATTTTTTGTTAATTATTTCTTTACTTTGCATCCTGATTCCAGCCTCGTCTCCCTCCTCTCAGTCCCTTCCTCTCCCTTTCTACCACATTCACCCTTCCTTCCCTTCTCCTCACAAAAGGGGAGGTTTCTCATGGATATCAACCAGCATAGGCATGTAGTTAGCTGTTGGAAAATTTAGACTAGATTTCAAAAGTGACATCATAGCTAAATATAACAATTTGAAAGTCATGATGTTTAGAAGAGCAATTAATTAATTAATTATAGAAGAAACCATGGAATTGGGTCTGAAAATCAGCCTTCTAAGACCTTGAAATAGTTCTGTTTAAGTAAGTGGATAGAGGATGAGCTAGCAAAAAAGCAGGTGGAGCAAAACAGGTAAAACTAACTACAAATAGAAAATTTGATATCTAGTTAGTGAATGAAGTTTACATTCAATATTTATTTTCTATGTATAAAAGTCATGTTGAACAGCAACTTGTTCTCACTTTCTATCAGCAAAGATAAACAACAGTTCAATAATTTAAGTGCCAACAGATAAGTATTGTGTATACATTTGGACCCTATATGCATGTGAACTGTGGCAGTATGATAATAAAGGAAAGACAGCAATCTCCTTTAAGTTTAGGGTATTCCAATTTCTACCCTTTCAAAAATTATTGTATTTCAAATGACAGACCATAATTAAATTTGAAGTAGTATGTCTATAAATCCTTTTAAAGAGGATCCTATAAACCATTCACTGGAGAGGGAATGGGACATTGAAAATGTGCCATAAATTATACTATATGTTGCAGTTATAATCTTATGAAACGGCCAGGTAAAAATGATTTCTACTGTTATTAATGTTAACATTCAATACAAAATAATGTTCAAGAGAATAAAATATGTAGATTTTATTAACAAAATTTTAATGATTGCATGGTTCTTTTGATATTTTATTTTCAATCTATTTCAATATATTTCCATGCATTTAAAAATCTTTCATTTAGAAATTCAAAGGATTATTAATTTTAAAACCATGGTCAGTATCAATATTAGAATTAAATACATTGTGAAGAATATGAAATATTTGGGTTTCATTCATGTCACTTAATAAAACATTCTTGGTGCAAGCTAATCATGTCAACTTAGGAGAACATGCCAGGAATTTGTTCCATGCTAAAAATGGCATTTGAAATATTGGAACAGATTGCCACATGGTTGTTCTAAAAATAAGGTGAAAATTCCAGTGTTTACCCAAAGATACTGTTATTGATGAATGAGGCAATTTTGGAGAGACATGTTTACTTAAATGTTTTACTATCAGAATGTCAAAAGTAAGATTAAATTTAACTTTAAAAGATTAAAAATTTAGCATAGGCAAATGTATGTAAATCGACTATTTTGTTATTCTGGAATGATGAATTGCATTATCTTGCATGCAGCTATGGTGACAAGTGTTTCTCCATATATGTGTCCTCGGGTACTTTCCCAGTTGTATTTCAAAATCTTCATAAGCTTTAATATGAAAACATAATGCATGTCATTATTTTAGCAACAGGGATCTGAATAAATGCATTTCATTTGGTTTATGTTTCTAATAAAAAGTAATTTTGATTTAAATTAGCACTATCTTTTTTTTTTAGGCCTCAATTCCTTTGAAGGAATTGGAGCAGTTTAACTCAGATATACAAAAATTGCTTGAACCACTGGAGGCTGAAATTCAGCAGGGGGTGAATCTGAAAGAGGAAGACTTCCATAAAGATATGGTAAATTGGTTATGATGAAAGTATGAATGAACTGGGAATGAAAATGAATAAATATTTGGAAAGAAATAATATAGCTTATGTCTCCAACTGAATTTTCAGAATACTACTATTCATGTAGTTATTTTTAATGATTTTATTAAATGGATAGCATTCCTTTGGACACTTTATTATTACTGCCAAATTACCACCTTATAAACATATAGAAACACTCTCAACTTCTAATAAATAGTTCAATTGTGTTTTGGATTGTTCTGATATAATCTTCAGAAGACAAAATGTAAAAAGATAAAAATAGCCATTCACGAAATAAATTTAAATATGATACAAAATTCCAGCTTCTTATATATCTGATATTTTGTTTTTCTGATGTTTCTGGTAATAGTTAAGACAATGGCTTGAAATGTAAATATTGTCTAACAAAGTTCCTAACAAAATGCTTTTACCAAATATTTGAGATAAATTCTGATATACATGTATGTATATAAATATATAGATATTGAATATATGTGTGTGATGTATATAATATTATTAAATGTAAAATATATATTGACTACAATACATATATATGTATGTATGTAAAATAATTCTATGTTGCTTACTCAGTGGGAGTAAAGAAATAAGTCCATGTATCCTGTACATAAACTTAGACTTTCTTCAAATCTCTGCTAATTTCTCTCTGGCTTGATTATCTCTACATCGCATCACTATTCATTGAGTACTTTTATGCTACATTCACTTTACTTTTTCACATGTTTTTTTCTCCTCTTCCACTGCCATCACCAACCACTCTAGCATTCTGATCTTTTTCTGTATCAATAAGTAGAGATGTTAATATATACATGAAGGCTAAAGACTTCTTAGACAGTGCTTGAAAACAGCACTAGAAGGCAAGATATTTTTAGATGCTAGTTACATATAGTAATATGAGAAATATTAATTCTTGCTTCTTGGAGCTGTCTCAATGAGTCCTCCTTTATATAAGAAGTTTAGTGGTCTTCAAAGCTCAGCTCATGGAAAAAGGACAGGAAGAAACTTCCAGAAATGCAGAGCTCCAGCTGCCTCTCCTTCATGTCAAAGAAGAAAATCCAGGGTGAAGAAATCAAAAGTCTTGCTTACAACTCAGTCTTACTACCAAACCTGCCATAGGAGCCCTCACTTGAGGAAAATTAATTAAAGTTTTCTTTATATTTATTTTTCTCCAAGCCACTGAATTTTTTCAAAGTTTCAAAAGGCATATTAAAATATACTTTCATATACAACAAACATATATGTATGTGTGTGGGTGCACGTGTTTGTGTATGTGTGTGACTTTCACTAGTCTATTAATAGACAGCTTATCAAAATACATTTTTGAGAGTGGATGAGTCCTCAGTTGTATTTTGAAATGTAAGCATATGTTATAGATGTACATATATTACATTTATTACCACACATCATAATACATGTAATGTGCCTTTTGAAGTTTGCATGTCATTTATCATTTGCTAAATGATATACATGGGTACAATTGCATAGTACACCTTTGTAGTAGACATTTTTATATTTAGAGTTGAATAACAGGAAATGAGATGTGCGAGTGTATTCATAGGCAATGATATTACAATAGCAAGATTTTCAAATTGTATCTTTAAGTAAATAGAATTAAACTATTCTTCTTAAAGAATAAAACATGAGGATTGAAACCTTTTTAAGTTATTTTAATACATACTCATAGTACTGTTTTATGTGCTTAAAGTCAGCATAATTATGTCATTTTAAACATTATTTTCAATATCTAAAAAATTTCACCATCATTTTCTGTAATGCTCTATATTCTAAACTAGAGCATTTAGATTTAAATATAAAACATAGATTACTATGTAAATCTACAGTATATTTTAATTTTTACTTAATAAATTATTTATATATAGATCAATTAACACTGAAAGTGACAAAATTAATTTATTTCTCCATACACTTTTAGTTGGTTTAAGGGTAATAAAAATAAAACCTAAATGAATATTTTTACAGCAAATCATTACTTTTACCACTGAAATGGCTCTTCTCCCCATCTTCATACATATGCCACTCAAAATGTATTTGTCAGAAGAGATATACAGAAACTGTTTTCTATATAAATATAAAAGAAATACTGTGAGCATGGTATTTTATGATTGTATTCCCTAAATTTTTTAAATTGGATTTTTGAGTGTATTTATATAATGTTTCATTATCCCTGATATCAATGTACAGCTTTTAAAAACCAAAATGAAGACTGTACTTGTTGTTTTTGATCAGAGTGAAGACAATGAGGGTACTGTAAATGAATTGTTGCAAAGAGGAGACAACTTACAACAAAGAATCACAGATGAGAGAAAGCGAGAGGAAATAAAGATAAAACAGCAGCTGTTACAGACAATACATAATGCTCTCAAGGTATTAGAGCTCAAATTATAATATGCTTTGCCTGTGGTTTTGTCTATATACTGTAAAATACCATATGCATAAATAACTCTTTCAGAATTTTAGTTACCAGAAAACTACTTTTCCCTTTCAATATGTGTGCTTTATTTATGATTTTCTTTTGTGCTACCAGATTTGAAAGATATGTAAAATAAACTATGCTTTAGTTCTTTTTCTTAGTAATATTTAAAGCTATCCAAAATTATCATTCATGGTATTTATGAAGTTATTTTCTAATATGCTTTATTTCTATAAGCTTGTTTTGTATTTGTTGTGTTTGCCAAAATAATCAATTGAGGCTCCTCCACTGTTGTTTCTTTATATTATGTCTAGTATTTTGGTAAACTATTTCTTTAATAAGATGTGGATTTTCATCATTTTAAAAAATATGCTTTACTAGGCTTATAATAGGTTCTTTGTAAGACTAGGTATCTACAAAAGCCTAATTTCATTTATTTAGAAATCCTCCAAAATGACTGTAATGCACTTGCAGAAATAACTAAGAGCAGTATATGTGATCATGTATCCTTGCTACTCATCTGATTGTGTAGGATAAAGAGAATAAACTGTTTTTTTTTCTTCTTTAATCCTGACTAGATATTTTTTGAGATAAAATTAGACATGCTGAACATTTTAGAAAACATTTTGTATATGCTTTACAATCTTCTCTTTTCTCCTTTATGGCTGATTACCTAATACTGTTAATTGTAAAGTTTTACATTGTAAATCATTATTTAGACCTACGTTGCTATATAGTTAGATTCGCCTAGTAGGTAGATGGAGTCTGCTTTCTAAATGCAAATAAGTGGTTAAAATTTTTTCCCTATTGTTAACCAAATAAGCACTGCTGAGAATGTAATTACACAATATTGTGCCTGCAAGGAGTCAACAATAAAGTCTATTTGGCTAGCAGGTGTTCTGAAAGTAACTGCTGATAAGTATATTAGTAAATAGAAAAGACATCTTCCTAGAGGGGAAAGCAAGAGCAAATCATAATGTGCCCAGAAGATCAGAATCCTGTGTAATTCATACTCTTCTAGACAGAGATTTTGTAAGTTTATTACAAGAGGCTATGTGTACCATTGATTAGCTGTGTATAGAGGTCATCTTACATACATCTAACTACTATGTATATTTGTTGTAAGCAGAATCCTGTATTACACATCACCACTTTCTAAGGAAACCAAAGCACTACTAGATTTATAACCACTAAGTCCTTTATGCAAATATGTTCATTGTATCATGAATTAGTCACAGTTCAATAAGTCACAGGACCAGATCTTGGTATATTTAGTGGGGGTAACAGAATTCCATTTGACTCTTCCAAGGCATTTATTACCACTACATGGAACTTAGAAATGACATATAAAGTATAAACTGCAATAAACTTTAAATCCTCATACCACACATGATTAATAGTAATCAAGTTACTGCTAAGTCAACTTATACCAAATACAGTTATATAGTTAACCTGCAAAGTGCTTACAATTCTATTATTAAAAAATATTTCAAAATTGATTTTTCAAAGCAATGAAACATTCAGCTATTCATTGATGTTTTTTAATTCATATTAATTTGGACATAAAACACAAGTTCTGCCTCTTTGAAGAAATGAACTATGTAGATAGAGCTGTTATATTTCCAAGGGGTATACACTGATGTTAAACATAATTCTGCTTATTACAGAAAGTATTGAGTGCACTTCTATGAGCTAGATAATAACTACTCTCTCTCCTTTAATAATTTTTAAATGGTTTTCTTGTTTTATATCACCAGGATTATTGAAAACCATTCTGTATATAATACTGATTCTTTTTATACTTTGAATATTATTTAGTATAATAAGAATATGTAGGCTAAATATGTATTTAAAGAAAAATAAATTTCTAATATTTAATTTCTCATTTCATGTATAATTATAGCTACAGAAATAATATTTATAGTTCCACATATAAACAGAAAAACTTTAAAATAACTAGTAAAATTATGTTTTATTTTAATTTTATGTATATGCATAGTTTCATCCATAATTTTGTGCACCATGTGTGTCCTATACCTTCAGAGGCCAGAAGATGGTGTCATATCCCCTGGGACTCTAGTTATAGAGAGTTGTCTGTAGCCATGTAGGTACCGGTACTTAAACTTCAGTTCTTAAACATGGGCTATAGTAGCCAATGTTCTTAACTATTGAGGCATTTCTTCAACTTTCAAAATGCTTAAACTGATAATTAACAGTATGAATGGTCTAATCTTATAGACTTT
Source organism: Tokudaia tokunoshimensis (assembly GCA_036184795.1). Classification (NCBI taxonomy): domain Eukaryota; kingdom Metazoa; phylum Chordata; class Mammalia; order Rodentia; family Muridae; genus Tokudaia; species Tokudaia tokunoshimensis. Next base: position 43,218,254 of record BTHU01000023.1, read on the forward strand.
TCTAAAGTCATGAATGCATATAGTTTGCCTTTTATAAGGTTACTCTTTGTTGATAAGCCCAAGCTAAACATTTTACATATTAGAATTTTTCAGTGTCCTAAAAATCAAGTGCAACTCAGTGCTTTTGTAACTAACTAGTTAAATTCATTATGTTCATATATGAAAAATTTTCAAATGTTCTATGAAATAATTTTCTTAAATATTTAAGAATTAATTAAATGTAAAACATGTAAGCAATGTTGAATATTTAAAGAACCAATATTTTGCATTATTCATGTTTCTTAGCTTCTGTTCATAGATCTTAATATAGTAATACATAATTTAATGATTTATGCATGTTTTATATTTAAATATGATTTTTACATAACAATATGAAACCAAGGGTATGAATATGGTCTTTATAAATAACTATAGCAAAGAGTATATTATATACGTATTGATATTTTAATAATGTCTACATCATGAACAGGATTTGAGGTCTCAAAGAAGAAAAAAGGCCCTAGAAATTTCTCACCAGTGGTATCAGTACAAGAGGCAGGCTGATGATCTCCTGAAATGCTTGGATGAAATTGAAAAAAAATTAGCCAGCATACCTGAACCCAGAGATGAAAGAAAAATAAAGGTAAAGTTGTTTTAGAGTGGCAATAATAGATTTTGATGCTAGATTTTAACTACTTTAATATTACCCAATATGATCATGTATAAAATATTAATATTCTTGTTTCTTCTATAATCTTGCTCTGTGTTTTGATGTATTTCTTTGTATTGTATTTTGTTTCAGTGATTGTATTGTACTACATGTTTTTTGATTGACATATTGCTGAATGAATAAAATGTTTTAATTTTAAACAATGTGAAATGAATAACTAACTGTCATGTGTTTTCTGGTAAAATTGTAATTGACTTTGTGTATCTTTGTTCCAGATGAACTAATGACTTATCGGTACATGGACGACTTCTTTCTCATGTTAGCACATTCATTTCATCAGAGCATCTTCTCATATCACTGTCAAATCTCTATAAATTTATTTGCAAATTGTCCAAAGATGTTTTCTTTCTCTTATTATTTTCACTTTTTATTTTGCTTCATTCTCTGTTGAGTTCCTCAAACCTTTAAAAAGAAAATAAAAGTTGTAGTCACTTACCCTCTAAATTATATTCTATTTGGATTATCCCTAATAAATAAATGAAAAAAAAATCACTCCAATTTTGGTCACTTCTCAAAGCACCAAAATTCATGAGCCAAAATGTTAACTAACATTTAATAAATTAATTAGAATGTCTTAAACTAAGCATTCAAATGATACCTAAAATTTTATTTGGCTTATTGGGTGTGGATGATAGTAACACTTTCCAATATTTATAAACTGTGAAAAATAAAGATAAAGGAACAACAGCCTATGAAAATTCTGAGAGAAGTATTTGCTGCTTGTAGGTTGGTTGACATGGTTAGCTAACTGCCCTGGGCCCTGTATTGATTTTGCTCAATAGGAAATTGATCGTGAATTGCAGAAGAAGAAAGAGGAGCTGAATGCAGTGCGCAGGCAAGCTGAGAGCTTGTCTGAGAATGGGGCCGCAATGGCAGTGGAGCCAACTCAGATCCAGCTCAGCAAGCGCTGGCGGGAAATTGAGAGCAATTTTGCTCAGTTTCGAAGACTCAACTTTGCACAAATTGTGAGTTGTTACTGGCAAACCTACGTATGTGTTTGCAACTACTACTATATTAACAGAAGCCTACTAACAATACCAAAAATCTGGGCTCAATAAAAAATAGTGTGCATACTAAAAGTGAGTAGTTCCCTTCACGTTGGGCTTCTGTAACTCAAAAGTTTAATTTTCAAGAATAAGGACAAAGGAGCAAATGAAAGGAAAAATCCCCCATATTCAATATGAAAAAATATACATCTTAATTTCTTTTGCTACATCATTTTTCATAACATTGGCAATGTGAATTTCTCAACTTCTCATACATTTATTTACTTCAGTGTCTAATCCAGAAATATGTATTGCTTTCCTTAGATCATCCCATGCTAATTTTACTTTCTTACTGTATACATGGTAAATAATAAGTATTCTATGGAATATATTATTGCAACCTACATAAGATCTAATCTTATTGATTTGAAGTATATTATTACAGACTTTACTTTTGGATTAGGCACTTAGCATGTCACGGTACATGAGACAAACTGGATGGCTCATGATATGTTGATATTTGATGGACGAAATCAAGAGGATGGAATATTTCTGATATTCTCTTTGAAAACACAATTCAATGTTGTATAATCAATCATGATTCTTTGTAAAAAAGTAGAAACTACGGAGACTTTATGACGAATACCTTTTTATTCCTACTTCAAGTTTTTAGAAGGTGAAGAAGAATAACCACCATCTGTAATTTCCAGAAAGTACTCATCACAAACCCAGGATATAAATGTCTGAGACAAAATGTTAGGTTTGAGCATATGAAACAGTTATTCAACCATTTTGCATTGTGGAAATGTCAACTGCACGGGGTTCAATTAAAAATAATATTTCTTCTGTGATATTATTCATTCCACATTATACAGTGTATATGTAAGATGTATAAAGAAATTAAAATAACCATTTTATGAATGTGTATGGGAAAATACATGGCATACTATTGTGACATCTTTTATGCTTTTTAGAAAATTCATAAGTATAATGTTATTTATGAATGAAATAATCTAAGATTAATTGCAGCTAACTATTGCATACAGTTTGAAAAGAACATTAGGAAATACTAACCAGGCATGATGGCACATGCTTATAATTATACACATTAGGTATCCATAGCAGAAACAAGAGTTTGAGGTCAGCCAATATCTCAAAATTTTAAAAAAATGAAAAGAACAATATTGGAACCATTTTAAGTCTTAATTTCTCCTGATTAAACATTAAAATCTATGATTTTACATATTTAACATAATGTATCACAAATCACTGAGACTTACAATAGGCTATATAAAAATTTTAGTAGAATAATTTGTATGTATGTGAAAGAGTTCATGTATGTTGGGGGGCATGAATGCAGGTGTGGTTAAATGTGCACGTGTATAGTACAGGTCAAATTTTAATTGAGAAGACTTCAGGTATTATTTTTAAGATCTCAGCCATCAATAATTGGTAGTGGTGGTGGTGGTGTTGGTGGTGGCGGTTGTGGTGAGGAAGACTGGGCTTCTAATTACTCTGGAACATATGTGATTACAAATAATATAAATATATTATATTTATTTATATGGTCCTGGCGCTTGAAAACAATTCCTAGTCATGATCCTTGCAAGGCAAATATTTTCCCTTTGAAACTACCTCACTATATCCTAGTAAAATTATTTTCTTTTGATTTAGTTGAACATTTAGAAAACAGTCCATGGCTTATGAAATCCATTTTTTCCTGTTCATAAATAGTAAATGATGATATATAATATATACATGTATATGTACATATATATATACATATACACATACATACATACAAACATACATACACTTTGAGCCACTAAGATATTTAAGCTCATTGTGTGTAATTTGTTTAAGGTGGGAATAATAACTTTATCCAATCTACCGTGATCAATCTACATTACAAGTTAGATGAAATTAATAGGCAAGGAGTTATCTACAGTTTCAAAGAGTATTTACAGAAATTGAGGGCACAACTTGTGCTTCAATCAATGAAGGGTAGGAGTCTACAAGAATTTTCTAATAAGGTTATTATTGAGCTTTTTGATAAACAGTAATACTTAGTGTCTTCCAAAGTTCCATAGCAGGAAGCCATGTATACATTTTAGTAGAAATATGTTTATATAAATTAGAATCTACTAAGCAAACTTTGTCTGCTGAAAATTATAAAAGGCATGGAAACTAGAATAAAAAGAGTTCCATAATGTAAATTGGAGAACATAAGGAAAAGTATTATTTTATATATTTAGGTAATATTTAATATGTTCAAATTAGAGTTTACATGATTTCTTACATTAAAGAAAACTCTACCTACTTGAGAAAAACAACAGTGAGATGATACCAATATAGTCTTAAAAGGATCTCTATATATTAAATGACCAAGAATGTACAAAAGCAGCTGAAGTCTAACAATACTCAAGAAGACTTTGCAAGAGCATTAGATATTGAGCACAATAGATGTTAGCTAATATTCTATATACCTGAGGCAAGGCATTCCTATGTGATAGTATTGTATTGTATATAGAAAAATATTTAAGTATTCTTGAATAAAGGATTAAAGTTAATATTTTGTAAAGAAATGTATTAACTCAGAATAAAATATAAAATTGAATGTTATTAATTTATCTCTCCTATTTAAATAAAAACATTAAAATATTTTATAATAAAATTCTGATAAATAATGGAAAGAACAGATTATGTGAATATAAAAGCAATTTGGCAAAATCCCACATAATACAATAAAAATATGGAACTTTTACATTGTGTCATATATATTGTATCCATGTTCTCAATGTGAATTATTACAAGTTATATTTCAAATAAAAAAAGGATAGTTCCCTCTCTGAATAAATACTCAAATAGAATGCATACTTGGCCTATCCAACAAATACATACAAATAGCTTACTTGAAGTAACATAATTAAAAAAAAAATAATAGTCTTTTCTAAAACAACTCCATCTGAGCATCTCAACAAAAAAGCATCATTTATATTATATCATTAAATAATTTATATCCTCAACCATCAAATTTAGTTTTGTATCTTTCATGTCTAGGAAGTATCTCAAACATAGCATTCATTCCCTCATGTATGCTTCTAAAATGTTAGCAGAAATTATTGTTTTGCCACTTTCACTATTTTACCTTATAAAACATTATTATGAGGGGTACATCAAGTTACCTTTATGCATCAGTTGCTTGAATCTCTTAAGCAGTAATATACAGTCCATGCCAGAGTCTTTTTCCAAAATGTTATATAAAATGATTCCTTAACCTAGATTTCATGCTGATACCCAAAGGACAATTTTTGTATTTCATCTTCTACTACATAATGAAAAAATTACTATTGTGATTAAAATGGGGGAAGCATTGTCTTTACATAAATACCATACAGTCTCTTGTCTTCACTTTGAAACATAAACAAACGTTATCAGCTCCCAATGTAATATCACTGGAAAATATTGGAAAATAAAGTATTCTTATTTGGAGACAGAATTTTCTTTAGTATATGCAGTTGTGAATATAAAAGACTATTTATAGTTGCCAAGGCGATTATTGACCCAGGAGTTAGTTGCTTATAAAATTTTCATCCTCTCAGCTTCAATACTGTAATTAATATATCACAAAGGTTAAGAAAGGAATTACACACATGAAGATTCTATCCATCTATTTTTACTAAATTTTTGATAAAAAATTAACTTGCTATATGTAATTGTGATAGCCATCTCTATTGTACTTTTTGTATTTTCCCCTACTTATATAGCTTGATATTTCAGTGGATGATTAAGAAAGAAATTTATATTAAGGTAATGGATTTCTGAGAATACATCAAAGTGACTGATTTTCACAAAGCATCTAAAATCTGAATAAAAACTCAGATAAAGCCCACTTTTCAAAGGGAGGTATGAATACATATATCATCATCTGTGTTACTAAACCTAATAGTTAAAATATTTTGGGACAGTTCAAATCAAGAATTCCATATGCCTATTTCAAGATTCATTATGAAAATGGAAATAAAAGCCTAGCCTACATTTATAATCTAAACAACTGCCTTCAGTATCTAAAGGAGAACAGAGAAATACTATTCACATTGAAATAAAAGCAATTTCTGGAATGCAATTTGTTTAGAATTTCCTAAAATTATTCAGGGTTCTAGTACTCAAACTCAGAAATTGACCAAATCTCATGCATCTAAAATAATAAATAATGAATTGTAGGAGACATACAGATTAAGGAAATAATATAAAAATGGTCACTCATTTTAGAGCTTTGGTATGAACCAGAAGGTAAAGAAATAATGACATAAATTATCTATGAACACTAATTTTTTTTATAGAAACTCTTTGAAGTATTAATTAAATGTCTGGGTAGATGGCTCAATCTAATGTGTTTGTCACACAAGCATCAGGATCTGAGTTTGATCCCCTGAACCAAGAAGCAAATCCACATATTGTGCCAGAAATTTATGATTTGAGCAAGTGCAATTGGATCCCTCATGCTCCCTGAACAGCCTGAAACCCAGGCCAGTGAGAATTAATAAAAGTCTAGTATCTGAGAAATAACAACATATGTTAGCCAGCGGCCTCTCAGAGAGCACACATATGCACACAAATGCACACACATATGAGCCTGCACAAACATGTACTCTTACACAAACACACAAAGGAATGTCACTGAAATAAATTACTTTTCAGACCAGAGGTGAATTTATTAACATAAGAAACTCATGGATTGAACATGGAAGTTGTGTTTTAAACAAAAGTAACTGGAGGAGGGACATTTAGGTAAATGTTCTAAAGAGGGGAAAAAAGATAAACAGAAAAAAATGAAGGACTATATTTAACATACAACTAACTCATCTGATATACATCACACATAAGTAAGCTAAAATATTGCATACTAGTGCCATAAAATTTCCCAAAGAAGGGTATTGACTGGAGCTAACCTGCTCTATTGCCCACCTGTTTCTTTTTAATCTCTATTGATCATAGGTACTCCCAACTTTCCTTTAAGGGTGAAATGTCTCTAGGATATTTTCTGATTTTGAGCTGAATTATACTAACCTTAAAGATTTTATGATTTAATAACTAGATATAAGCCTGTACCACTACAGTTTAAAACTCTGGACCACCATTTTTCCATGATGTGCCTTTGTAACTTTATTGAATTTTGATATATAAATCTTCACCCAGCTTTCTTTAACTGTTATCAAAATAAACAAGACAATCATTGCAAAATATACATCATACATGTCACATCAAAAACATTTCAATTGATTTTCATGTGTTTTAATGTGAAATTCTAACATAAATTTCACAGGATATAATACCTGGCTAGGTCACTGCTTTCTCTCTCTCTCTCTCTCTCTCTCTCTCTCTCTCTCTCTCTCTCTCTCTCTCTCTCTCTCTCTCTCTCTCTCCCTCTCTCTCTCATTCTCTCTCCTTCTCCCTCTCCCTCTTCCCCCTCCCCTCCCCCTCCCCTCCCCCTTCCCTTTCTTCTCCCTCTCCCTCTCCCTCCCTCTCCCCTTTCCGCTCCCCATCTCCCTCTCCCTGTCCCTCAGATTTCCCTTTCTCTCTCTCCCTCTCCCTCTACCCCTCTCCCTTTCCCTCTCTCCCTCCCTCCTTCCCTCCCTCTTTCCATACACACATCAAGTGCTTACACAGATCTCACTTTCTCACACACACACACACTCACACACACACACACACACACACACACACACATACACAGACCTTACCTCCACATTCATACTTCACAAATGTCTTCACTATTTCTTTTATATTGTAGTATAATGATAAGTAGCCTTTTTGTTAAGTATCATTATACAAAGAGAGATCCAATAATAGTTTTGCAGTTCTGTGTCTAGAAAACAAAATGGTTAGATTTATAACATACGTGTATCTATAATTCATGTACTTACTAGTAAAAAAACACATGATAAGATCTTGTAGGGATCAGAATGTTATAGATTCATTGTGTATGTTTATAACTTTGCAACGAGTTTAGATATGACATAAGTACAGTATAAAATCTCTAAATAGTGGAAGTTAATATATATATATATATATATATATATATATATATATATATATATATATATAAGATTTGTAGTTAAAATGGTTAATTTAAGCAAGGAACTGAGCTATGAGAATATTAATTGAATTAACTAAGAGTTGTAAGTAATTATATTAGTACAGGGTGTTTCCTTTCCTGGGTATCTCCAGCCTGAATACTTTACTGTGTATTAAATTGGATATAATTATCATAATATAGTTGTGTAATTTAAATGAAACTTGTCATTTTATACACGTATGATTTATCAATACCTGGCTCACAATAGCTCAATAAACTAAAATTATTACAATAAATGTGTCAAACTATTCCCAATTATTTTTAGTAGATCATAGCTATGCTATGTTTATAATTGTATATATGTTCATGCTATGAATTAATGTTGTGACAGGACTATATTCATAATAGTATTTTATGAATAATATATAAACATTAGTCAAAATGTTGTTACATTTCTTATTGTAATAGTATGTCAGATTGTGTTATCAAGTAGAGATGAATATATTTCATGGAAATAATGATGACTAAAATAGCACAAGTAATACATTTTTTTCTAGGATTATTACATGTCAAAGCAAAATAAAGTCTAATGCAATTATATATGTGGAATTTTAGTACATATTTTTATTGAAAATGAAAATGTAATTCACTTTGACATTAAATTCTGATTGTCACTGAAATTATTATCATCTTCCTGGGAATTTTATAAGTCTCAAAATTAATTTCAGGGCATAGAAGTAGATTGAAGTAATAAGTTGATTACTTCCTTTTATAGATAAGAGTATTAAGTAAAATTTGTTTAAGTAAATATAAAGGATTTTAATTATCTCTTATCTTATTGTCTGATACTCCAGTTGTTTGTTAATATGAGGCCCATTGATAGATCTTTACAATATATATCTATAACAACAACTACATTCTGAAAAATGACAAAATGCTTCCAGAATTTACCTTAGTTTCAAGCAATTTAAGGGAAAGGATTCCAACCTGAAAATACAGTTTTAATTGTAAATTATCAATTGATTTTGTTAATGTAGTTTCCTTGATATTAGTAATTGCTGATAATCTTTTCTCTTATGTTTCATATTCCTACTAAGTTTTAAAGAAAAACTCAATAAAATTGAAGATGCTCTGATATTGTACTTGCACACACTTACTAGATGACTACAAATAAGCCCAAGTTTTGTTTGGGATACACTGGCTTGGTATTCCTTTTCTTTAACAAACATTTGTTCAGTGACTGCTATGTGCTAGACAACACAAAACATAAACCAGAACCAGCGCATCCATAGCAATCATAAAAAAGACGTGATATTTGAGAAATCTAATTCAAACAATGAAGATGAAAAAAGGAACAAGAATTTATGCTCAGCAATTTGACCTCCATTTGCAAAACAATAAAAAATCTAATTTTCTCCAATCTAAATTTGCTTTGAAAATATGGAACAGCAGCTGGAACGGAGCTCAGAGGCTTTTGTAATGGGGTTGGAAATATCCTTCATAGCGTGCCTGAAACAAATGGTCAAAAATAATTAAATTGCTTGTACCATCTGGGATTCATTCCGATTCTTCAATGATTACTTAAGACTTTCATTGTATAGGATTTATTCTGAGAAGAGATGAGTAGAAGGAATTCAAGTAACTATATAACATTTCCCACTTTCACTTTCATTATCAAAACAGGACTACAATGTTTTCAAGTTTGCTAAATTACCTCGAAATTTTTCTGCTCCTTTATGAACAGATGTCTTTTAACATATTAATATGCTTCTAAGATTTTATTAGCACTAACCCAAGTATTCTTGTTTATAAATGTAAGTAAAGCAAGTATAATAAAAAACAAAAAAAAAATATAAAGAGACCATTATATAGCATAGTTGTTGTAGAGAAAATTCCCTTTTTTGCTTTATTTAATATTTTGAATAGTAGTCTATACTCATTTAATAACAGAAATCTATTCAATAGATAACTAAATGAAAGTCTAAGCTGATTGCATTCTCAAATTTAATGCCATATGCAATAGTCATATTTAACATTTTAAATTCTTAATTTAGAATTAAAAACATGATAGCTATAACAATGCAATTAATTTGTGAATAAAGGAAACATGCATGATATGAAAACCTAATGTTCACACATACACATATGCATAACATCTACAAATTCATTGAAAATGCAAGACCATTGATAGTTGTTTATTACATAGTAATGTATCAGAACTTAATATTAGAAATAATTTTAAGAAATATTTCCAGAAGATTCAAGAAAAGAATATTTCTTAATACCCCTTTTTACCTAATGGAATGTCTCCATGGCAAAGTTTCAACTATTCACTAATGTTTAGAATTATTTTCTGCATCTGAACATGGTTCAAAACATGTTAAATGAGTAGACTCTATGTAGTCACACACATACATAAAACATGAGGATTATTAAGTGCACTATGTTAGTCTTTCCTTGCTAATAAGGATACATACATACAGATGGGTTTTTTTAATTTGTCTTTTCATATGCCTCACACTCTTCAATTGGTGCCCTGCCCCATCTTGCTGTTCCCCTTCCCTGCTCCACAGTATGTTACTATCTGCTCCATGCTACTTTTAATTCATTGTCCTCCTTTATTCACTACCCCTAAGGTCTGTTCTTTTCCAGCATGATCCATTTTGTAATTTCATCAAACATAAACACATACACATGCACATGAAAATGCACAAACGTACTCACATACACACATGTGGAGAGAGAGCCTGCTTATAAAGCTTAACTTGATTTTCCACTTATCACTTGTTCATTTTTTTAAACAATTCATATTTTTAAAATCTGTATGGTGAAATATCATCCTTACATATATAGACCACATTTTCTTTATCAATTTTCTGTGGGCATTCTAGATAATTCCTATTTCTTAGCTATAGAATAGTACTGCAACAAACAAAGTTGTGTAATATCCTTGTAATAAAAGTTAAATTCCTTTGAGAGGTACATATGGGTTTCATTTTATTTATTTGAAAAAAATTGGACCTGATATCACTACAATATGAACGTTTGCGTTGCTGGCAGCAGTGAGTAAGGATTACTATTTCTTTCATCCACACATGTAATAGTTATCATTTGTATTCTAAATCTTACCCATTCTGAGCTGGATTACAAAAGTAATTTATATTTGCTTTTTATTAGTGGCAAAGTATAAAATAAGCATATGGAATACTTTTTATATATTTATTATCCATTTTTATTTCTCCATTTAAGAACTGCCTATTCAGTTCCTTAGGTTATTTATTGATTGGCAGATATTGTGATGCTTAGTTTTTGTAGTTCTTGATAGATAAACATTCTGATATAGAGTTGACAAAGATTTTTTCTCATTTTTAGTTTCTTTTCTCTGTTTATTGTATCTCTGGCTATTCAGAAGACTTTTAGTTTCATTTAACTACATTTTTCAATTCTTGAGACACGTGCAGTTTGAGTACTTTAATTATAATCCTCTCTTGTCTTTGCTTGGTCCTTTGTTTGAGACAGAGTCTTGCTGTGCATGTTTAGATGGGTAGAAACTTGCTGCATGGACGAGGGTATTCTTAAACTTAGTCAATCCTTTTGCTGCTACTTCCAGAATGCTGGGGTTATAGCAGTGAGGTACTACACCAAATTCTACCCACTTTACTTCTTTTTAAATAAACTTTAATTAATTCATTAAGAAGTGTGTACAATGTGTGTTAGGCATATTCATCCTTGTTTTCCCAACTCTTCCATTATACATTCTCTTTTCCACTGAACTTTGTGTCCTGTTTATCTGTTTGATTGTTAGTTTGTTTAGGTTGGTGTTTGTGGTGGTGGTTGTGGTGGTAGTGGTGGTGATGGTGGTGTTTTTCAATCACGAACAATTTATGCTACCCAGTATTCATGTATATGAAGCTTTTCACTGGAGTGTATTAACTTATAGGAGCTATTCTCTCAGACAAAACTAATCCTTCTTCCTCAGAAGCTAAGAATTATCAATAACTCTTCATCTAGTGATGAAACATTGTGTCCAACTACACTATGCTGGGACCACAGAGAGTTCATCAGTGTAACTGCCCTGATGTGTCCAGAAGACACTGATTCTTTGTCCTCATCCACCACCCTGTGTTCTTCCACATTTTATGTTCCTCTTCCCAAATGATTATGTACCTCATTCACAATAATTTCTACAACTTAGGAGAGAGGATATATTCATTCCCTTTACAGATGAGTATTCTGTAGTTTTTTATTCTTTATAAACAAAAGCTTCTCTGATGATGATTTCAAGATAACAGGTTATTGGTACAAGGATAAGTTATTAGATGTTGGTATCATTTTACATCCATTTTGCAGAATAAAATTAGTATGTTCTTTCTAGAGCGCAAGACTTTTCTATCCACAAGTTCTTGGCCCAGTAATCATGCCATGTATTTTTGCATCTTTTAGAATTGGCCTTAATTACATTCAGAAAGTGTTTGTTTATTCCTAAAAAATTATGCTCCTTACGCCAGTGGACATATATTGCCAGGCATGTAATTAAGGTTCACGAATGGGTATGTATGTTACCTTTCAGCACTATGAAAGTATCTACCAGGAGGAAGATTCCAGTCAATACCACGTTAATTTTTTATATTCTATGATTGAAGTTCTTGGACCCTTTGTCAATAAGGTATTACTGTCAAGTTCTGGAGAATAACTAAGAGCATTGGCAATATCCTATAATTTTTGGAGCAGGGTACTTTGAACTCTCATTGATCAACAACTCCAAAAAGGATAAACTTTTCTTGAGACTGCTTTCTACTTTTTAGCCTGCAGTGTCTCCCAGAGGGACTGATATGCTACATGTTACCATTTTCCACTCTTAGTATATTTTGCTGATGCTTAAATGGAACAATATGAAAATATAGAGAAATAAAAGGTGTACAAGATGAAAAGAAGATAAAATATTCTTATTTGCAGAATATATTATCTTATACTTAAAATACCCTAAACACTCTATCAGAAAAATGTTGAAAGTGATAAATATTATCATCAAATTATCAGATGCAAAATAAGCATGTGAAGTAGCAAAACATCCCATTCATATAGGTTCTGAATGCATATAAGTTCCCTAGGAATAAACATAACAAAGGAGATAAAGAGTGTCTAAAATGAAAATAACTACACTGAAGAAGAAACTAATTGAAGAAGGCAACAAAAGTTGGTAAGACCATCTATACTCATGGGCTAGATGAACTAACATTGTACATAATGGTTACATCCCCTGATATGGTCACAGATTCAACACAACACCTACTAAATTATGAAAGATTTCTGCACTGAACTAGAAAAAATAATCCCTAAATTTATATGGAAACACTAAATTCATTCAAATAATCAATGCAATCATAAACATGCATAACAGTACTGAAAATATCTCAATAACCAACTTATAACATTGACAAAGACAGAATTATGCTGGCCAACAACAGACATGTAGACCAGTTGAATATAATGGAGGATTCAAAAATAAACCTGTACAGCTATTCCCATTTAATTTGGGGGGAGGGTGTTTAAAATGTACAAAAGAAAAGGGGCAGTTTCTCTACCAAATGTTGGATAAGCTAACATATGGTTCAACTTTTTACCTAAGTTGTTTGCTGTTCTCTATCATTTTAAAAGATGAAGATGCATATAAAATTTATATGTTTCCTAGTCTGGAACTTTGTCTGATACTATCCTCAGAAATCTTTCAGTTATGTCGATTATATTCTACAATATCAGCCCAATATTTACCTTATATCACTTTCTGAAAATTATAATTTTATATATGTATACATGTTTATGGATATTTATAATTCCTTGTATTTTGCTTCTCTTTCTCTGTGATATATAGTATGAACATATATGCATATATATACATATATAATGTTATCAATGTTGTTATAGTGTCATTTGCTGTAACAAGTAAAGGGTAGAAACAATGTACAATTCACTGAATTTTAGTAATGTTTTTATTGTCCCGTGGGATACTGTGTAATGACAAAGTGCATGGCTAACATGGAAAAATTTATTCAGGTGAAAATCCACTGTTCCAACAAGGATATATGCTGCAAACTTATAGTCAAGGACAAAAACCCAACATTATGTCTCATTTATATGAACATTTTGGATATAAAATTCCTATTCCATAAGAGTAACTCACTGCAATGAAAATAGATTTTTCCTTTGTATCATATAAGGAACAGATATAGTATAAAAACATGAAAAGAGAATATAATTGGAGTATCATAATATATGCATAATTCATTTTCTGAATAAGCAGAAAAAATTAATATAACAATATAGTAATTTCTTATTTATGAATTTCTTTCTTTGGACATGAGTGAAATATTTTTCTGGGACTATAGTGATATAACAATATTCAAGGAAACACAGAACTAAGTTAATTTACTTTGAAACAAGTGTGTTTTATTTTTCTATGCTTTCTCCAGATTTTAAAAAAATATGAGTATAAAGACTGGAGAAGTACAATGTCTTTATGTTAATATTCATGTTTTTCTTTTCCTTGTCTTTTGCAAATAGACATTATGACAAATACTTAACATAGCTCTTTTATTGAATACAAAAAGTCACAACATTCATCATTTTACTCAATGTTCTTTCCAAAATGTAATTTGTTTGGATACAAAATGTAAGCACAGTAAATCAGTTTTCTGGGAACCTTTGAGTAGCAAAAATAATCCTGTGTATTGATGACCACTATATTACTCTGATTTTTCAGGCACAATTTGGAAGTAAAGATATATCTAGTATTTCAATAAATTACTGTTTTAACATACGTAATCCAAAGGGGGTCATATACATATAATTTCTTAGAATTAATCCTGTAAATTCACTTGCAGATCAGTAGATAGTGACATTGTACCTCTCTCCCTGTTTTAAAAAACCAGTGACAATTCTTTCTTGGAACATTGACAGAACAAGATAATTGAGAAGAAACTATCAGGTTTTAAATGTTGAGTACATTAAACCCAAAAACTCTATGGAAAAAATGAGTATAATTATTGTAAGAGAAAAGTTGATTTTGTTCAATGACTGTAAACTGATTTGATAACTTTCACACCAACAAAGTATATTTGTGGAGAAAATATTATCAAACATGATAGTTTCATTATGCATACCAGCACTTCTATATTTAAAAGTAACAAGATCATGCTTATGTGTTACCTTATTTTGAGAAAAAGGCTATCAATATTCCCAAATCCAGAAAGGCATAGGATACCTTTGCACTCTCTAAACTATGTTGGCAACTTATTCTCATTTCTTGTGATGGAGCTTTTCAAATTTTTAAAAAATGTCCTTTTTTGCTCTGTTCATAGCGTTATCTCTAATAAATTTAATAAGTGTATTCTCTCTGTCCTCAGTAGACTAATTAGTGAAAGAGAAAGTATAAGCGAGCAAAACAGGAAACAATAGCTGCATTCAGGAAGTGAGAGAAAAATAAAAGGGGCCACATGATCATTAGGCATTCTTTAGCACAGAACAGCACAAAAGAGAAAGGACAGAAAGGGTTAGATGATTTTGACATGAAAGAGGCTTTCTTATGATCATTTGATTCATTTATATTTGTAGACAATTCATTTTATTTTTTATAGTTCCTTTTGCAAATAATTTGATAAAAAATAATATGTCTCTACCTACTTATACATAAAAGTGACTAAGGTATAATGGTCTTTAGCACAAAGCACAAACTACTACTGCTTACCTGTTTAAGTGTCTCCTTGTAATTGTACACCTACTTACAGATCAATATCAAATAGAGAGCATATAATCTTATTTATATTGTTTAAGATATTTTTATACATGCTACTTTGCCAAATATACACCGTAGTTTTAATAAAATCCATGATGGCATTAATTTGTACTTTATTCCTGTTTAGCTGTCAACTATATTCCAAAAGTTTTGTTTTGGAATTCTTTACATTTATTGCAGGGATGTGAATATTTTAAAGAAGGACAGAATGTTGGGTAATTATTATGTGCTGCTTTCTATTATGACTTAAATTGTAGAAAACTGTCAATATATCTCAAGATTGCTAGTGCAACTTGAAATAAGGAATACTTTTTATCTTACTTTTAATTCAATTTTTATTATTTTGGAGAGTTTCATATGTAAGTCCTATATTTATATCATTCCTGTCTCTACTTCATGCACCTTCACCTTCTGAGTCATCTCTCTAGCCTTAAGGTATATTTTTAACTTTATATGAATATTAAGATTTTCATCACAGGAAAGTTTTTCCTAAAACAGTATAATTTCTTTTCCATATATTCTACCTTCTTTTTCTTGTCATTATATACTTAATTTCTTGTGTCTGTTCTCTATTCCTTTTATTTTATTATTTATGTTTCATTCTATCTTTTATTCTGAGCAATAAATAGTTCTTTTCCTTTGGTAGACTGCCCAGAACACCCATTTGATTTTTTTTTCCATAACTATTTTCTCCTATCAAGTCATCTTAGAAACTTAAAAAAAAAAAGGATCCAACTGACTTTGTTTCCACACTTAATTTATGTCTATCATTTACATTTTGTCAGATGTCTTTTATATTTGCTCTAGTGTATTTCTTCTATGCAACCAGTTTTTTTTCTCACATTGTATCCATATTGTTCTTGAAATTGTTTTGTTGTTTTTGTTGGTGATAGTGGTGTTATTTTTTGGTTGTTGTGTGTTTGTTATCATGCTTAAGTGAAAGCCTGTGAATGTTCTTGTCCAAAATAAAATTCAAGCTAAAGGGTTTTGTTGAGTGACTATAGAATAAGAGATTACAACAGCAACTTAATGTTTTCTGAGGAAAAATAGTTTACTACTAGTACATTTCCAGTGAAAATATTTATGCAAAACATCTGTTATCACAAACAAGAACTGGAAATAGTCCATGTAGTGAAGACACTGTTCTGTTCATTAACTCATCAAACAAGCAGATATTTACTCACTCTTAAATCATGTAGAACTTCATTCAGGGGCTCCTATAGCCATCCCACACACACAATTCAAAATTATCTACTTAACAATTTTTTTTTTTTGCTTTTCACATCAAAGGTTAGTATGTCTTTCACAAGTCATAACTTATAACCTTTCACTTAAAACAGTGTATTGAAGATCTTAATGTTTGTAGTTTACTGGATTTTCGTAATTACTTATGACTATTTCAGTTCAGCAGAAAGAAGACCAAAAATACACATATGTGATGAAACTGTCATTTTCTCAGTGTGTTTTTTTTTCTGCTTATACATATATATGTGCATATAAAATATTTTAAATAGATAAGCAATGCTTAGTCATTTGTTATAATTTAAATTACTTTTGTTGATTAACATGGTCTGTGTTGAGAGATATATTGAAGAAGTAGGCTATAACTTTATATAAAGAAATATAAATTTTAATAAGATAATTTTTTATTAAATATATTCTTCATTTACATTTCAAATGGTAAAATCTTTCCCTGTTTCCCCCTCCCCGAATACCCCCAACCCCTCCTCCCACCCTCTGTCTCCATGTATATACCCCTCCATCCGATCCACTCCCAATACCTCCCCCCAGATTTCCCCTTGATGGGGCATCTATTGACCCTTCACAGGACCAAGGACCTCTCCTCCCACTGATACCTGACAAGGCATTCCTGTGCCACATTTTTGACTGGAACCATGTGTACCCCTTGGTTGATGGCTTAGTCCCTGGGACTCCCAGGGTATCTGGGTAGTCCACATCGTTGTTCTTCCCATAGGGCTGTAAACCCCTTCAGCTCATCCAGACTGCCCTCAACTCCTCCATTGGAGACCCCACATCCAGTCCAATGGTTGACTGCTAGCATCTCTCTCTGTATGTGTAAGAATAAAATTTAATAAAATATGTTATTTTTAATAAAATTTATTACAACTAATATGCTAAATTTTCAAATTTTATTGTAAATAAAGTAGGTTTAATATAATCAATTGCAATTAATTGTTACCAATTTTGACATTGCAGCTATTAGCACCTTCATTATTCATATTTATAATAAAATATTGAAAATCAAAATAATGTCCCATTCATATTCAATTGTAGGAACAGAAATTTAACATTACAATATCAAAATTAACTACAATTCCTATAAAAAAGGGTAGTATAAAAGTAACATTGTTAGTCACTTTGAGTGAGTCTCTACAATTGAAACAGACTTGTGAATCAAATACAGTTGCAGAATTTAAGGAAATTCCAGGTTGTTTTTCCACTTGTGTTCTTTTCATTTACATAAGGGGATAAATGTAGGATTATATATACAAATGCGTTTACTTATACAATTAACCATAGGAAAGTGATTCTGTTTTCATGCATTCCAAATAATTCCAAAATTTCAATAACATGTAATTGATATGTACATGAAAAACAAAAAAAGTATGGGAGGAAATCAAATACTGTAGGGAGTAGATAACAACAACTCTGAGAGAAAAAGAGAGCTTGAGATGACTGACTATACACTCAATGCCCTGTATACATGTATGAAATTCAGTTGTCAAAAAACAAAGTTATGGAATATAAAAAAGGTTTGGAAGTGTTATAAATGATGAAATTCTTGTTTGCAAGCCCTCCCAGAACTTTCGGCCTTCAGATAAAACTTCAGATTGTAGAACACTATAATAAATAGTTACTTATTTGTTTCACAACTTTGTGCAGGGACTAATCCTTGAAAAACAAATGAAGATAAACAATGTATGTAAAGTACATTTTAGCAAGTGTATTTTATAATGTGAAGAAATACCTTAGTTAAATCACAATTAGTCCTAAACTTATATCCAAATAGACTTCACAGTAACATGTAGAAATTATTGTCATTTGAATTTCAGAGTCACAAAAATAACTGTTGTATTGGTAATACACAGCCTTATAATATGGTTAAATATTTATCTTACAAATTCATCATTATTATACAACAATTTTTTTAGTGGATGTTTGTTTCTGACTCATTAAAATGTTTATTTTCATTGGGTGGGGCTATAGGTATGATTTGATTTTTATTCATTCTTTGGGAATAAAGTGCATTTTGATAATATGCAGCCCTTCCTATAACTCCTCTCACATCTACTCACCTTGCTTACCCAAATTTTATCCAATCTCTTTGTTTTTCTCCTCCTCTTCCTCCTCCTCCTCCTCCTCCTCCTCTTGTTGTTGTTGTTGTTGTTCTTCTTCTTCTTCTTCTTCTTCCTCTTTCTTAGACCCATCAAATATATATATATATATATATATATATAGTTTATCCTATATATTCTAGGACTGCAGCCTTCTACTAGAATATGGTTGACTTTTAAAACAAAATCCTCTTAGAGAAAACTGACTCTATCTCTCCCAGAAGCTTTTAGCTGCCCAAAGGTCCTATGATAAGTATGAAACTTGATGCCCACATCTACTCTCAGGCTGGTATTTAGTCTGGTTTACATTTGCATGGAACTTTACTCTGCTGTCACATTGGCTAAGAATTTGTATATGAAGGTATCTGCTGTGTTCAGAGGATATTATTATTATTATTATTATTATTATTATTATTATTATTATTATTATTATTATTATTAGAAATCCAAAGAATCTGCCTTTTAGTGTCTTTTTACCTCCTGTTTCACAATCATCCCTGGGTATTGTGAGGAAGGTATGTGATGTAGATGTCCTTTTTGAAGCTAAGCATTTTGCAATTTCTTATTCAAACTTTGTGCATGTCTGTGTGTGTGTGTGTGTATGTGTGTGTGTGTGTGTGTGTGATTCAAACTTTGTGTGTGTGTTTCAGAAAAGATTCTACAGTAGTAGGTGGATTTCCGTATGACTCTTCTACCTAGTCCCTACTATATATGGCTCTTCTATCATTATTCAAGTTTAAAACTGTTTCATTAGTACAATCTAAGCCATAATACCACTGCTTTGTATCTCACTTCCCTCAAAATCCTCCCGATATCTTCTTACAAAATTAATTTCTATATGTATTCCAAATGAATATAATGCACACATGAATATTCAAAGCTAACATTTGCAAAAGAAAGTCTGTGAGAGTTGTTTATCTGAATCTGTTCATCCTCTTTAGAATGACTATTTCCTGATCTATACCTTTAAGTGAAATTTTAAAAGTTTTATTTTTCTATATTAGGTGAATAATAGTGCTTGGTGTAAATACACCACATTTCCAGTATTTGTTCATCAGTTAGTGGACAATAAGCTGATTCCATTTTCTGACTCTTGTAAATACTGAAGCACAGAACATTAATAAGCTATTACTTCAATAGTAGAATATGAGTCTTTGAGAATATGAAAAGAGTGGCATACCCGAATCATGAGACGATCTCATTTTTAGCTTTCTTAAGTGCCTCCACACTGATATCAAGGATGACTGAAATATGTTTCATTCCTACTAGCCATTCTTTCTCCCCATCTACTCCAGCAATCCTTGTCATTTGTTTCGTGGATCTTAGTCATCCTAAGTAGAATAAGATAAAATCTTAAAGTAGTTTAAATGGACATCTTTGAACTGGCTAGGAATGTTGAATTTTTAAAATGATTTTAGACCATTTGTATTTCATTTTTGAGAATCCGCTCTCATTAAATCCATTGTCCCATTTTTAGTTTGGTTGCTTGCTTCTTGTTTAGTTTTTATTTGGGTTGCTTGGTTTTTGTTTTGGTTTTTTTTTGTTTGTTTGTTTTTGTATTTTACTTCTCTTGATATTTAGTTTTTCTAATATTAGAAAAACTAGTTTGATTTTAGTTTTTCTTGATATTTAGTTATACAACTGGTAAATAATTTTTCCTTTTGCTAACAGCTGCTTCATTCAAGTCATGAAGGCTTTTCCTATACAGAAACTTTTGAGTTTTCAAGTAATTTTTAAGAACCTACTATATGGTAGCTATTTTCTCTCTCTCTCTCTCTCTCTCTCTCTCTCTCTCTCTCTCTCTCTCTCTCTCTCTCTCTCCCTCCCTCCCTCCTTCCCTCTCTTCTTCCCTCCCTCTTCCCTCCCTTCCTCCCTCCCATTCTCTCTCTACACATGTGTATGTGTGTATATGTGTATATATGTACCTATTTTGTATTATAATTTACCTAGAACATACAACTACATTGAGGAAGTTTTATTTTATTGATGATGTCTAATATGGCAGGAAATAAGTATTGCTGCTTTCTATTAGTTCATTTCTGAGATGTTTGGTATATTCATCTCCCAAGCTGAAAATAGTGCTGGAAATTCCACCAGCAAAATATATTGTACAGTCATTGAAATTCCTGATTAAAATGTAAGTATTATCCTTTGAAGGATAAGCACTTATTAGCACATTTGCAAGATTTGGTTTACTGATAAATTAGGTGGAATTGTGCTTGGCTCTGAGGTTTTATGATGTAGAAAAGAGGGATCTACATGAGACAGGTTATTCCGGATTCTTACTTTTTATACAGAATACTATAAACCCTAGCCTCTGAGACATAAAACACCAAGCCATGCCAATTCAGGTTAACTTGCATTCTGCTTTCAGTGACACAGTGTCCTCTTCATGAAATTCATTTTTGTTTTAGAAAATATAAAATCCAGAAAAAAACATTATTTTTATAATAGTTTAAGTATTTCAGTAGATTTTATTTGTTTAAACAAGTAGGTAAAATTTTGTTAATATGATTTATTTATCAATCACTTAGTGATCATTTTATGGTGAATATAAATTTTTTTTTAGTTCACATAAAATAACTATTGATGATAGTGTATGTAGGGAAGAATTACTTAAGAGTAAACAGCCTCTTCTTGCTATATTTTTTTTAACAGGGTCATAACCAGTTTGTGTGCAGTTAATTGAATGCTATTTCAAGGTCTTATACATAATAGCCTATTTAAAAATCATAAAAAATGAGGCCAGGTTTTTCAACATACTGGTTTTGACATATTATTTTTCTGCCCCAAAACAGTGAACATGGCTAATTAAACATATAGTGATCTTATCTATATTTTCATTTTAAATTAATTTGTCTTTGGAAGGTTATCCCACATATCAATATGATTTGGGTCTAAATTTAGTTGTCAAATGTCATTATATGTTTATCATATATAATTATCTAAGGGAAATCAATAATAATGCATCTTTCCATATTATTGTAATGATAAATAGAAGGAAACTTTCCTGTCTTTGAAGACATTTAAAATCTGGAGCTAAAGAAATTTGTCTAATAGAACTTATCTTTCCAAATTTTATTTTATTTGTGACCCATCAATATGAATTTAAAACCTGGAATCATATTTTGGACATATGTACCATTGTGATAGAACTTTTAAATAATGTGCAGTACTTAATAATGGCATTCAAAGAAAATAATCAGTTAAAAATTAAAAGATTCCACTTGAGGACACACAGGATTTCATGCCACTGCTTATTTTAAATACTTGTAGATGTTTTTTATTTTGAAGGTTTGATGTATCTTCCTTTTTATATCAATGCCAATTGAAAAGCAAAACTGACACCAACAGTGTTTCTAATAAGGTGATATTTTTTGCTAGATATAAGATGTTTCGAAACATTTTCCCTACTATACATGTTCACACTAATATACACACAGAGAGATAGGGGAGGGAGATGGAGGAGAGGAAGAGGGAGGGAGGAAGAGAGAGAGAGAGACAGAGACAGAGACAAAGACAGAGACAGACAAAGAGAGAGCGAGAGAGAGAGAGAGAGAGAGAGAGAGAGAGAGAGAGAGAGAATGGCATATGTTATAGCATTTTTCTTTCTTATTTACTTTGACCTCACAGAAGCATAAATGACTCAATAGTCACAGGCATTTGAAGAAAGAATACTTTAAATCATAAAGGAAAACATTTTGTTTAAACCATACAATATGCTTTATCTCATATACTTAGATGGCCATATAATCAAAATTTTAAAGTAATGTAAATACATGATAACTAAATTTTTGAGACAATAATTTTAATACACCATAAATGATATGTCTACCTACTTTCATAACTCAAATTCTTAACTCTTTTTGAGATAAATACTACAAATCTCAGTAGGTTTTTCCTAAAATAATATTTGTTAACACTGCTTAGATTCTCCAATTCTAAATAACTATAGAAATTTTTGTGCTTACATATTATTTTTCCGTTGACAGAAAAAATGAGGAAAGTATTTCATTTTGTCTATACATATTTAGAAATGACAAAAAGACAAGTAATATGGTTTAGTGTGGCAATAGCATGCTTCCTATTGATATATGCATATATGCAGTAATATGATGTGATAAAGAACATTAATAAAAACAAGTCAAATTTGAAAAGGTTAAACAGGATTTTCACACATCAGAATTCAGAAGAATATAATTACCTAAAGCATGGTTAATGAAATTCAAATGGAAAAGCTTAATTTGAATGTTAGTGCTTGTATTTTGCATAAAGAAGAGAAAATGAACCTGATACTTCCAATTACACTGACTTTGTAATGACTGTCTGAACATTTTATGAAAAAAAAACAGAAAAATAAACAGTGGATCCATTTCATTCAGTGAATTTCTGCATTGTTCTGTCAAAAAATAATCATATGCACTTAAAGAATAAACAGAAATTTAGAACAAAAGAAAATTATGCTTCATTTTAATATGTAAAATTATTGCATGCTAAAAATGTTGAATGTTCAAAGTTTATGAAAGAGCCAATTTCTAATGATATTGAAGTTATTTGCATTATTTTGATATTTCAGAAAATCTAAAAGATATTCTAAGGTTCAAATGATCTGTATTCCTAAAATTCTGTTCTTTGTGGTAGCTGGATGTCATGCATTAATGAATTGATAATAGTATATATAAAACATTTTTCTAAAATTTCTTTCAATATTCTAACTGTACCAGTGTCCTTATTAGAAATACTTTCAGAAATATAAAAAGTATATCATATTTTTGTCATATACAAATGAAAAACTAGAATTATTTTTTCAATATTAGGTGTTTATGATAGCCATGGTTTGCAGCATTACATAGTCAGATGTTTTAATAGATCTATTTTTCATTCTCCTTGAATGCTCTTATCAATTTTCAATTTTAATACTTGTAATTGTCTCCCCATTATTGAATGTATCAATTTAAACACACACACACACACACACACACACACACACACATATATATTAGAAATCTTCTTCAGTAGTAGGTTTCTGTACGACTTTTTTAAAAATCTTAAGATCAAAATAATCACCTGTCTAAACAGCATGCATGCACACAATAATAAATTTTTTTGACTTTTGTGTTAACTCTCTTACATAGTGTTGATCATGTCAGTACAAATTTTACATTCAAATACCCTGCTACATTATTTATATATGTATGTACATATATATTAAATTATTGAAATGTTTGATTTAAATTACAAAAATAGAATTGAGATCTTAAAATCTATGATTAAATATTAAATTGTCTTCATCAAACTCAAGCTTAACTTTCTCTGATCATTTTAATTGCTTGTTAGAAATGCATATATGTTATCATTTCATTGATGATGAAGAAAAATGTGTCAAGAATTTGATTTAAATATAACCAGTTTCATAAATTATATGTGATTTTAAAATGGACCTGTGCAATTCTGAGTTTGCTACAACATAATTTAGATGAGACAAATAAATTAGAATAAATTCTACTTGTCTGTCTTTCACATATTAAGTATACAAATCCCAAGCCTGAGAAACTAAAAGGAGGCCAAATTAATCAACCTATAGATTTTAGACATTCTGAGTTGAGTTCAGTATGTTATCTCACAATCCATTTAATTATATTATTGAAAAAAAGTGTGTGGATCTGTCAAAGAGACAGGTATAATGAAAGACTGCATTAGCATGTTATTGTTTGAATGTTCCCAGAGAGCCTTCGACTGATGCCCTTAGCTGACCCCATCAACAGGCAGGTGGCAGTTGATCAATTGAGAACAAAGTTACTGGAAGAATAATTTCAATTACAAGAGTGTTGCTGCTTATACTGTAGACCCAAAAGAGCAGAGGCCCTCTATCTTTCTGAATTTGCAGGCCAAGTAGCATTTACTCACTTCTTTTTAGGAAGAATAGGGAAGTAAGTTCTACTGGCAAACTCAAAAACAGTCTGGAACTTTACTATCCTAAGCATTTGAACACCAGATAAGAAAATGTAAAATCAACACACATTCTAAGACCTTGAGGATTTCTGCAATAGTAGGAATTTTAAAGTTAACCAAACTTATTTGGCAATTTAACTAGCAGATTAATTTAATAACAAGCTAGCATTGAAGGATGGAGCCAATGTCCGCATGTTGGGGAAAATGTACATACATTCTTGATCAAACCAGTTTTTGAATCCTATACCTGAATCAAGACTACAAGAAAACAAAAGGTGTTTCCTTTTATGAAAAGAACAAAAGTTATAATTAAACAGTAAAAGGTAATTTCTGATACTATGCTCTTCTCAGAGTCAAATTACCTTCTTCTCAACTTTTTGACTCTGGTCTTTCATCTATGTGGAGTGTCAACGTGTGTGGAGCTCATTAAAAATGTTTTGGAAGATGAAACTATGAGAATAGAATGTATAACCATTTTATTAGACATCATATCATGTGTTTTCTTATTGCTTTCTAGCTCTCTGTCAACAATATACTGGGATCAATATAAAGGCCTTTTTCATTATTAGAAAGCTAAAACTTGTTCTTTTATATATCTGTACCAGCACACTCTCCATGAAGAAACCATGGTAGTGACAACTGAAGATATGCCTTTGGATGTTTCTTATGTGCCTTCTAATTATTTGACCGAGATCAGTCATATCTTACAAGCTCTTTCAGAAGTGGATCAACTTCTAAATGCTCCTGAACTCTCTGCTAAAGATTTTGAAGATCTCTTTAAGCAAGAGGAGTCTCTTAAGGTAAATGCACAGATCTTTCATTGAACTTTACTAGATGGTTACTGCACATTAAAGAAACATTTACTTATTCTTGAAGTTCTTAAAAAATTACAAGATTGATAGGTAATGTATAAACAAGAAATACTTTTAAAACATTTTGAGTTGTCAGATGACTTTATAAATACTGGAATAAATAGAAATAATAGGTCACACATTTAGTCAAAACAGAATCATGAAGCATGTTTTGATAAACTATTTATTCACAGCTAGTCTATTACCTTAATTTATCCTTTCCCTGTGGGAAACTAAATGAGATTGAAATGAGATTTTTTTGGTGATTAGCTTCTTGAATTCTTTATATATTTTGGATATAATTTTTTTTATTTTATTTTATTTTTTTTAATTTACATTCCAAATCATTTCCCCTTTCCCGTTTCCTCCCTCCCCGAAAGTCCCATAAGCCCCCTTCCCTCCCTCTTTTCTCCATTCAACCCCCTCTCGTTTCTCTGTCCTGGAGTTCCCCTACATCCAGTGTTTCCAGGACCAGGGGTCTCTCCTTCCATATTCTTAGAAATCTATTGATATGCGGATTGTGTCTAGGGTATTCCGAGATTCTGGGTCAATATCCCCTTATCAGTGACTGCATACCATGTGTGTTCTTTTGTGATTGGGTTACCTCACTAAGGATGATATTTTCAAGATCTGACCATTTGCCTAGGAATTTCGTGAATTCATTGTTTTTAATTGCAGAGTAGTATTCCATTGTGTAGATATACCACATCTTCTGAATCCATTCCTCCGTTGAGGGACATCTGGGTTCTTTCCAGCTTCTGGCTATTATAAATAAGGCTGCTATGAACATAGTGGAGCATGTGTCCTTATTGCATGCAGGTAAAGCCTCTGGGTATATGCCCAGGAGTGGTATAGCCGGATCCTCCGGGAGTGTCATGCCCAGTTTTCTGAGGAACCGCCAGACTGCTTTCCAGAGTGGTTGTACCAGCTTGCAATTCCACCAGCAGTGGAGGAGTGTTCCTCTTTCTCCACATCCTCGCCAACAACTGCTGTCTCCTGTGTTTTTGATCTTAGCCATCCTGACTGGTGTGAGATGGAATCTCAGGGTTGTTTTGATTTGCATTTCCCTAATGACTAAGGATGATGAACATCTCTTTAGGTGCTTCTCAGCCATTAGATATTCTTCAGGTGAGAACTCTTTGTTTAGCTCTGTACCCCATTTTTTAATAGGGTTACTTGCCTCTCTGGAGTTTAACTTGCCAAATGCTGCTCTCGTTCCTGCTCCTTCCTTCACTGACTCCTTCACTGCACACCCCACTCGTTCTCCTTGAAGAGGATGGAGACACCTGGGTATACCCCCCTTTCACCCCCTGCATATCAAGACTCTACCAGATTAGGCACATCCCACTGAGGCCAGACAAGACAGCCAGGAAAACTAAGGTGCATGTCTGCAACATATGCACCAGGGCTTCGATCTTTGGTTGGTGGCTCAATTTCTGAGAGCTCTCAGGTGTCCTGGTTAGCTGACTCTATTGTGGTTCCCATCCCCATCAGGGACTTCAAACCTTCCCTGAACTCTTCCATAAGAGGCCTCAAACTCCACCAGCTTTAGCTAAGGATATCTGTATTTGTTGAAGTGTACCGCTTGGTAGAACTTTTCAGGGGTCAGTTATGCTAGACTTCTTTCTGCATATTTCTTAAGTATTCAGTATAAGCCATGTAATGTGAAATAATATATATAATTATTCCTTGAATACACGTCATTTTAAATAGCATGGATGGTTTGAGTATGTCTGCTAAATTGGAGAGCTACTTAGTCATTTAAATGGAGTGAAGATAAATGTTATCCTCTTATGAATGTCTATATTTAAGATATAATCCACTTGCTAAAATGTAAATAGAAATGAGTAAAATGCATACACATAAGTAATAGATCTTCTTAGCTCAACACCAGTATTATCCATTTTAATTAATTATGTTTGATTATACATAAAGGCTCCCTATTTAACCAAATTTGTGGGCTCCTACACACAACACACACTCACAGACTAACACACACACACAGACACACATACACACACAGAGAGAGAGAGAGAGAGAGACAGAGAGACAGAGAGACATAGAGAGACAGAAGAGACAGAGAGAGAGATGGAAAGACAGATAGACAGTAACAGAGAGAATGAAAAAGAGATAGAAACACACACACACACACACAATCTGTGTTGCCCATATACTATTGATTGTGTAGTTGTCTAACAAAGCCTGGTTGACCCAGCAGGTATCACAATCTTATGGAAAACTGACTCTTTTGTTCCCACCCCCTATCAAAAGCCAATAGTTCCTCAACTAGATTAAGAATTCCTGCATATCTCCCTTCTCTGTGATAGAATTTGAATTCATTTTTCCAATTTTATTTTAGGAACTGGCAACACATTTTTGAAATCCTGACCTTAGAACTCTTATTTCCTGGATGATATTGGAATATCTTGTTAAAGAATTATTTCACCTACCAAATCATGAACTGAAGTATCTCCCTTATTTGTAATTAGACTACCTTAAGTCGGGTTAAACATTAACTAGTTACTTGTTTTGCCTAAAGGATATGTCTTCTGTTGGTCTCCATTACCTGTGAATATATTTTACTGCTTGACTTCTTACCTATTCCAATTCCTACTTTATTAACTCTATATAACACATGTCAAAGTGATAATTGAATAACATAACTAAAGATTTTCTCATAGGTGAGGTTAAGATATAAAAGGGCTGGGAATGAAACATCACAAAGCTACATGTATTTTTGGGTCAGGTGCTTTAAAAAATTCCATGAAGAATCTTGGAATATAGCTTTGCCATAGATTGCTGACTGTTCTTCCAGATGACTGACACTATATTCCCAGCTCCAACATGGTATTTAACATCTACCTGGAACTTCAGTTTAAATGATCTGCCAGAAATTTCTGGGTTTTGGAGGTACTACACACACAATTTGTTCAAATATACATGAAGGCAAAACACCCACATGGATGAATTAAAAATAAATTAAATGTTCTTAATTTCATGAAAAAATGAAATCCAAATGTTTCATCCAGTTAGTTGATATGAAATATTTTGATAAATGAAAACTAAGAAAACATTGGAAAGCAATTTTGACATTCTTTTATACATCAAGTTCCATATATTTATTTTAGTTCTGAGGTTTGAACCTAGTACTTTGGACATGCAAGAATTTTACTACTGATCTACATCCCTAGTCCTGTTTAGACCAGAATATTTTTAAAACATATAAATCACTTAGGATAAGAACTAATGAAACAACAATTTCATATCGATTCACATTTTAAACTTATGTCTTTATATATATGGAATTTTATATTGCTTTTGACATATAATTTTTTGAGTAACAAAGTTGAAATTTTAGAAGTAAATATTTTATTATTAAAAGTAATCATTGGCAATTAGATTTATGTTTTATATACAATTGATATCTTAATATTAGAGACTGGAAAAATGTCTCAGTAGTTAAGAGCAGTGGCTGTTCTTCCAGAGGAGCTGGGATTAATTCCCAGAACCTACATTAGCAGCACCTGCAACTGTCTGCAACTCTATTTCCTGGGGATCTGACATCCTCACACTAATGTAGATAAAATAAAATTAATTAAATTCAATCTTAATATGATAATTCATACCTCAACATGTGTTTTATAATCTATTTCCTGGTAGAAAGTAAAGACATGAAGATGCCCATGAATTATTAATTAATTGCTGAAGTTTCAATGTTTATTGAATTACATTTTACATTTTGAATCAGGGACCTGGGTATTCTTTTTTTTTTTTTTTTTTGATTATAGGCAAGGGGAAACAGAAATTGAACTATTTAAAATATTAGAAATCCTTGTATGTTTCTAGGGAGGAAACAATTAAGAAAAACAAAACATTTTAAAAATCAGATAATTACTTTTTATGTTTATTTTTTCATGCAGAAACAATTAAAAGTAAGTTAAATGGGCTGGAGAGAGATAGCTCAGTGGTTGAGTACTGACTGTTCTTCCAGAGGTCCAAAATTCAATTCCCAGAAACCACATGGTAGCTCAAAACCATCTCTAATGGGATCTGATACCCTCTTCTGGTGTGTCCAAAGATAGCTACAGTATACTTTCTCTCTGTCTCTGTCTTTGTCTCTCTCTCTCTCCATATATATGTATATATATACATATATATATAATTTTTATTTTTTCTATTAAATATAATCTTCATTTACATTTCAAGTGGTAAAACCTTTCCCAGTTTTCCCCTCCCCAAACCCCCTCAACCCCTCTCCCACTCCCTGCCTCCAAGTATTTGCCCCACCAACTGACCCACTCCCACCTCCTCCCTCCTTGATTTCTCATTGTTGGGGCATCTATTGAGCCTTCACCTGACCAAGGACTACTCCTCCCACTGATACCCAAAAAGGCATTCCTCTGCCACATTTTTGGCTGGAACCATGTGTACCCCTTGGTTGATGGTTTAGTCCCTGGGAGTCCTGGGGCGTCTGGGTAGCCAACATCATTGCTCTTCCCATGGAGCTATAAACCCCTTCAGCTCTTCTGTACCACCCTCCAACTCCTCCATTAGTGACCCTACTCCCAGACCAATGGTTGGCTGCTAGCATCGGCCTCTGTATGTGTAAGGCTCAGGCAGGGCTCCTCCGAAGACAACCATGGCATGTTCCTTTTGGTATGTGCTTCTTTTCGTCCATAGTAGTGTTGGGGTTTGGTGACTGTTTATAGGGTGAATCCCCAGGTAGAGCAGTCTCTGTGTGACCTTGTCTTCAGTCCTTGCTCCATACTTTGCCACAATTATTGCTCCTGTAAATATATTGTTCCCTTTCTCAGAGGAACCCAAGCACCCCCACTTCAGTCCTCTTTTTTCTTGAGCTTCCTGTGATCTGTGAATTGTAACTTGTTTATTTTGAGCTTTTGGGCTAACATCCACTTATCAGTGAGTATATACCATGTATGTTCTTTTGTGATTGGGTTACCTCTCTCAGGATGACACTTTCTAGTTCCATCCATTTGCCTAAGAATTTCATGAATTCATTGTTTTTAATAGCTTAATAGTACTTCATTGTGTATGTTAAATGTATCAGATAACATTTCCAGCTCTTGCCTGGCTGTATCTACAGTATACCCTGACATTTGTATGACTAACTTTTCCATTCAGTTTGGAAGAAACTGACACTATAGTAACCATGCTTATATCTAAAGAATTACTGTGACTCTATATTAAATGACTTATGTTCTAAAATGGAGAGATCTACCTATTATGAGAGAAAATATTGAAGAGTTAAATTAAGAGTTATTGGAGACCTTTATCTCAATATGATTAGCTGGCAAATTCCTTGCTTAGGTTCCTAGATATGCTATCTGCAATCTTCTACTTATTTCATTATTTATCCTATAAAGGTTCATATTCTATCAGCTTGAATAAGCACTATACTTCAGGCTTATATTATCTGTGCTCATATCTCCTTTGAAATAGTTTATTGAGAAAGATTCATGTTTTAAAATATTTTATACTTCAAGATGAAGGCCAATACTCATATCTAAACCATTAATGAATCTATTAAACATGATTTTCAATTAAATACTAGAACAATAGCAGAGCGGCACATAAATTCAAAAATTTTACATCGGCACCTGGATTTCATCTTCCTTTAAGAAATTGACTTTTCTCTCTTCACAATATATTAATTAAAGTATTATTTAACTGATAAAATACTGTTACAAAGACATGAAGTCATGTATAACAGTTCAAACTATTAATTATTAATAATGTGACATGTTTAATTCAGGAACAAGTACCTTCTAGAAATTAAAGCTTCCTTTTTATTTTCAGTTTTAAAATCTTCACTTATAAGTAGAGTGGCTCAAAAAATCATATATCAATAGTAATCTGGAAATGAGGTAGTCAATTTTTAAAGACATGTCAAAATTACAAAGGGAGTTGACAAAACCTGGGTACTTCATCATTTTGACATTACATTTTCAGATATTGTAAGAAACTATTCAGGAAGCAAAATGGAAATTTTCCTATGAATTTTTTCTATCACCATAGCAACTATAGGGACTATGGTTTCATTTCCGTAGGGTCAAAAACTGTAAAGATCACTTATTTCTAGACAAACTAAAATAGTCAAAGCCATAAGAGGTTGTATATTTTAGTGTAAACACTGGAGAATGTTAAATTTCTCTTTGGTGCTTATATCACTTTTCTGTATGCAGTGCCTAGGGCATGATATTATTCATAGAGTCTTTGAAGAGAGTTTTTTGTGGATTCTAGTCACTTTACACTCTTCCTAGGGAATGCGCCAAAGAGATTATCTTGATATCCAGGGAGTGTGACATCCCCTGACCCAATTTCTGCTTTTCTCATTTAAGATAGAAAGTTCTCCTGCCTTTGAATACTAAAAATGTTCATAACCTATTCTGAGAAATTCTACTAGTTTCCAGAGAGCTGAAAGTTAAATTATATCAAGAAACATCTCAAGCTCAAATCCCCAGAAAGTATATGTATCATGTGTGGTTGTGCTTGTTTACAATATGCTCCCATGTGAATAGGAGCACCCAAGCGCACACACACACACACACACACACACACACACACACAAGCAAACAAATATGCAAGCTTACACATCACATTAAACCAGAAGCAGATAATTTTTGTGTGGTGGTTGGTAAGATTCTATTCTTTTTCTTTTATATTAGCCTTTATAGGTCCATATAGCTTTGTCCTTTAAGCATTTAGCTACTAAAATATGGGCAAATGCCATGTATTTTTCTAATGCAAATGCAAATAATCAACTTTCTCTAAACATATTAGAAAGCCTACCAGACTTTTGATTCTTGGTAATGGATTAGTAGCCTAGTGAAAAGGAAATTCATGACCTTTAGGGTCTAAAGTTACATCTGATCATTTGCTATTGAACACTAGTTCCCCTAGTCAGGCAAATTGTCAGAAGCAACAGTGAAGTCATCTTGTTCCTGGCATATGACCTAGTCAGTTTAGTGCAACATCCCTAAACACACTGACAGCTCACAGCCATAAAACATGGCAGTACTACTGAAACTGACAAATGTAAAAACAAACTCCTGGATACACATCAGGTCGAGTGATTTTAAGGTACTAATAGCAAATCCAATCTATTGTCTTAATAGTTTTTATAACTTCTGTTATAATGTCAACTGTGTTTTATAGTATGTAAACCTGCATCAATAAATATATCACTCATGCTAAATAAATCAATTTATAATATTCCAGTTTTTAAATTTAGTCTTTGAACAAATGGATCTCTTTTCTCCACCCATGTTATTAAAGAGATCCATCCTTATGTAAAGTTTCTTGTGTTCTCTTAAAATCTCCCTTTAGCCATGTAACCATTTCTTATGCAATTAAAACACAACATATTTCTGTAATTACCATTTCTGTAAGTAAAACTTATGGAAGGGAGTTTTAGTGTGAATTTTTAAAGATGAGTAAATTCACAGGCTATTTCTGTGTTATCACGCCCTCCTTTCCTTCATATGTCAGTACCTAATGTGGCAGATATGTCCTTTTTCCTGGGAGTTCAGTTGAGGTGTTGAATAAATAAATTAAGTTTTTCATCATAAGGTACACATGGAGTTGAAGAGAATAACGTATAATTACTAAGACAACCTTTGAAACTCAAAATTAATTTGTATAACTTATAATTATCATATTCTCCCCAGTTTTGAGCATATATACAGACCATAAGTAATTTTCTTTTAATTTTAGAAGTTTATTTAAAACATTTGCTTATAATTGGCATGATCTACATTCTCACCAGGTTGAACAGATTAGTTTCTATATTTCATAACTTATAAAACCATGCTTCACTATTAGTTACTGAATTAATTTTTAGTTTGAGATTCAAAACCCATTGTTAAATATCTCTAACCTCTCTATACTAGCCTATTTTCCCACAGGTCTTTACATTTTACAAAATCAAATATTTCTGGTTGCTTATGTCATATTTAATAAATGTGACATATGGGTCTTAAAGTCTTTCTACTTCTACTACTTGAGTATGACTGCCCTACATTCAACTTTACTCATGACCAAATGACACATTATTCCTTCTACAAACTTCCCGAAAACTTTAGAAAAAGAATGAAATTTACCTAAGTACTAGAGAAAGTATACTTGGCCTTTGGCCAGCATCCAAGAAAAAAAGTCAGAAGATAAGAAAAAGGCAAAAATAGTCTTTTTGAGTCAGGACTAAGAAAAGTAGTCAGGCCGAACAGAACCTTATAATGGATCTGAAATTGCTCTTCCCTTAGCATAAGTTAAGGTGAGACTGTCTTCCTGAAGGATAATCTCTTAGCTAAGTGTTAGCCTGTTGTCCAGGACAACTGGATTAGCTTTTATTTTAAATTAATATACATTGTTATTAATTTATAAATGTATTGTGTGCTTGAGCACGTTTATATGAACCATATGCATGTGGAAGCCAGCAGAAGCCAGACATCAGCATCAGATCCCCTGGAACTACCATTAATGTGTTGGAATGAAAAACTAATATGTATGAGGTTGATAATTTAGAATTGTAAAACTATTTCTTCTAGGACTAATTCTTTTTATTCTCTAGAGAAAGCCAGTTTATTTTATGATTTATTTTATTATTTCAGAATATCAAAGACAATTTGCAACAAATCTCAGGTCGAATTGATGTTATTCACAAGAAGAAGACAGCAGCCTTGCAAAGTGCCACCCCCATGGAAAGGGTGAAAGTACAGGAAGCAGTGTTGCAGATGGATTTCCAGTGGGAAAAACTTAACAGAATGTACAAGGAACGACAAGGGTAGGTAGCATTTTAATTTTACTGAAACATTATATAGCACTGTTTGGAAAACTCTAAAACACTTTCTAGTAGTTTCCTTGGTTAAAACAAAAGAAAAGGAGAGTAGTAATATTACTGTAAAATACGGGGGTATTATAACTAATGGAATGATATATTAAAATTATTCTTTACTGAAATAAACATGTTTGCATATTTCATCATTCTCTAAAATTGAACATAATGTGAATGCTGTTTTGTTCATAATTAAGCCTATAAAAATATAAAATATATATCTCTAATTCTATCTGCGGCCTATGTATTTTTATGTTTGGTACTTAGAGCAGTGTATTTCAACATAAAAGCCCTTCATTTTAATTTATTATTTACATTTAGAAGTTGATATTTATACATTTTATAGTCTCATTCCATGTATTTCCCTATTTTTTAATGTGGAAACTTATTTAGTTGATCTGAAATCAGCTTTAGTGCTTACCTTAAATGAAGTATTTAACTTTTGAATTAATTTTGAAGGTATTCAGATACAGTAACCTCTTGTCACATGAAGGTGGATTATATTGTCCTTTGCAAATTTAGAATACAAGTTTTCTAACTGTATAAACCAATTTTAAATTCTGTAGTTTAAAGATAGACCTCTTCATTTGCTTAGGAAGAATTCAAATTATTTTGTATCTCTCATGTGTCTATTTATAACCAGCCTTGTACTTTAGGCTTAAGTTTACTACATTGTACTCCCAAACAGATATTTCAGATGTTCATTTCAGTTGCCATCCATGATTGTCTTTACTATATTTCCAATTATCATTCATCTAGCTTTATTTTTGTAAAGTATAATAGCTTTTCTCCTGTAATCTTATTTCCCATTGAGTAAAACACTGAGTCATTAATGTGCCATACAAGGCTTTGACAAGACGCCTATTCACCTAGGGTTGCTCAACCATGCCATTTGTCACATGCTGTAGGTGTTATGGCCCTCATACATTATAAGTTAGTAATATGAAATTGCTTTGCAGTTTCTAAAGTGTTTTGTTTCCTCTCTATCTTACCATACATTATATTCCACAAGATTCACTTTAAATGTTTTATGACTCTTAATCCAAGATTATTAGTGGTTCATGATACCATGAAGTTTGAATATTAGTTTGTCACTTAATATAATATTATATACATAAATAACTTTATATTTATGTGTGTTTCCAAATTTGGTTGTCACTGTATATGACATCTATTCTTTGGTGATCTTCTCTTACAATTTACCATATAGTAAATTTATTTTTGCAAATGTGAAAATATCTTTCCTCAGTTAAAGTAATTCTTTTATTCTAACATATGATAAAATGTCGAATTTCATTGTTGATGAAAAGGAGAAAAATCAGTACTCTGGTATATATACTGCAAAATATGATCTTACATTGTTACTTTAGGATACTTTCATACTCCTTGTGGGTCAATTATGAGTCACTGAGTCTGCAAATGAGGTCAGAGCCATCACTCTTTGAAATGTGTTCATTTCACTGCCTTCTGTGCTTTTCATCTTTCTTGAATCATTCTGGACTATGTACTTTTGCTAAGAACTTCTGAGTTTTCTTCAATGCTCAGTAATGACTGTGTTTCTTTAGACACATACCATCTTGGCAAACAAGTAGAATCCTTTCTGTGAATGCATCTTCACTTTAATCATATAACTTCTGCTGATATATAGGCAGTGTATTCACTTTTAACAGGGTAAAACAGTTATTTTCTTTTCAATTCACCTTTAAACATAGAGGAAATAATAAAATCGGGAAGACCAATGCTAGTTCACAGAGAAAGTTGGTGAAATTTCATAAATATTTGTGATAATTTAGGTTTCCATCAAATAACTATGTCTCTAAACTCAGACAAGCCTGTTTATGCTCTTTTGTTGGTGTCTTAGTCTCTGGGAGCACTCAGGGGTCCATATTAGTTGACACTGTTGTTCTTCCTGTGGGATTTTCATCACCTTCCGTTCCTTCAGTCCTTCTCTTAACTCTTCCATAGGAGTCATTGACCTCAGTCCAATGCTTGGCTGTGAGTATCTGCATCTGTCTCAGTCAGCTGTTGGTAGTGCCTTAAAGAGAACAAAAGCACTAGCTTTCTGACTGCAAGCATAACATAGCCTCGGTAGTAATGGCAGGGATTGCTGCCTGCCCACAGGATGGATCCCAAATTGTGCAGGCCACTGGTCAGCTGTTCCTTCAGTCTCTGCTCCATCTTTGTCCCTGTATTTCTTTTAGACAGGAGAGTTTTGGGGTTGAATCTTTTGTAGGTGTATTGCTGTTCCCATCCCTTCACTGGGGGCATCTTTCTGACTTCTGGAGGTGAACATTTCAGGTTCCATATCCCCACTGTTGGATATTTTGGCTAAGACCACCCACATTGAATCCTGGGAGCCTCCCCATCCCAGGTCTCTGGGAAGCTCTAAAGGCCTTCCCCCTACCTGGCTGCTTCATATTTCCATTCATTATCCTGGTCCTCGGAGCCTCTCTCCTATCTCCACCCATACCTCATCCTGACCCTCTTACCCCCTTTCCCTACACTCTCCAACACTGTTCCCCTCCCTCCATCTGCTTTCTACCACTATTTTATTTCCCTGTCTAAGTAAAATTTAAGCATTCTCGCTTGGGGACTTCCTTCTTGTTTAGCTTTTTTGAGTCTGTGGCATGTAGTGTGTGTATCCTGTATTTTAAGGCTAATGTTCACTTATAAGTTAGTACATGTCATGCATGTCCTTCTGGTTCTGGGTTACCTGACTCAGGATGATATTCTCAAGTTCCATCCATTTGCCTGAAATATTGATTATGTCTTTGTTTTTAATAGCTGAATAGTATCCCATTGTATAAATGTACCACATTTTCTTTATCCATTCTTCAGTTGAGGGACATCTAGGTTGTTTTCAGCTTCTGGCTATTATATGAATGAGACGACTATGAACATCTTGAAGTACATGTCATTGCAATAGGGTAGGAGCACCTTTTGGGTCTATGCCCAGGTGCAGTATAGCTGGGTCTTAAGGAATTATTTCCAATTTTCTTAGGAACCGCCAGATGGAATTCCAGAGAAGTTGTACCAGTTTGTAATCCCTCTAGCAAGGGAAGACTGTTTCCCTTGGCCTACATCCTTGCCAGCATGTGCTTTCTTTTGAGTTCTTGACCTTAGTCATTCTGTTTGGTGTAAGGTGGAATATCAGGGTCATTTTGATTCACATTTCCCTGATGACTAAGGATTTTAAACATTTTAAGTATCTCTTTGCCATTTGAAATTGCTCTGTTGATAAGTGTTAATACTTCTGTTTAGCTCTGTTTACAGTAGTATTTTACCAGTTTTTGAGACTACCATACAGTGTATTTTGGTCATATTTACCTCATTCTTCATCTTCTCCAGATCCAGCTCCATTTCATTACCAACTCAAGTTTGTTTTCTTAGAAAAAAAAAAAAACAAAGCAAAACATTTTTATGCTGTCCAAATGCTTTAGGGGTAGGACCTGTCATGGAATGTGGTCAACCTACCAGGACCAAATCGCTAAAGTAACAGACTCTACTTCTCCTGGAAACTATTAATTGCCAGTCGTTCTTTATTTAGGGCAGGACTTTGTACCAGTCTTTACCTTCTGTGATAGAATTATGTCTTGTTTGGGCATGTACAGAACATGTGAGAAATATTGCAATCGTTAGTTCATATTCAACTCTCAGGTTGTATCCAGAAAAAACAACACTTCTTTAATCCACCATTTCTGAATCTTATAATCTTTCTTTTCCATCTATTGTGATGAACCCAGAGCTGTGGGGAGAGTGTGTGATACAGATTTCCCATTTAGGGCTTAACATTCCTTGGTGTCTTCCTCTTTGTATTTTCTGTATTTATGCTAATTGTAATCTACTGTAACAAGAAACTCACTACCAGAAAAAGAAAAAAAAATTACCTGTGAACCCTATGACTTAGAGTAATTATGGAAATGACAAACTACAACCATATGTACAATAGTGGCATGAATGTTGTATGTTTAACCAGCTATATTCTCATCAGGATTGAATCTCAATCCAAGAGATTGACCCATTCATGACTTCATTGCAGCAAAGAATCTGTGGCTAGATGGGTCAAAGAATCTGAAGGAAATGTGATAATCACAAAGAATTGAAATGCCTTTTAGTATTAGAGGAACAGCAGTCCCTGTTCTTTCAGCAAACACTTTAAGATGGCATGTTTGTGGATGGCTTCATACTCATGAGCTTATTGGAAGCATTCGTTGGACTTAATGAGTTATCAAAGAAAAGTATAAAGAGGGTGCATGTTTAGGGGATACAGGAGAAGTTTGGGTTAAAATGGGTACAGTTATGATTATATTTAAGTGTGTGTGTGTGTGTGTGTGTGTGTGTGTGTGTGAGAGAGAGAGAGAGAGAGAGAGAGAGAGAGAGAGAAAGAGAGATAAGAGAGAGAGAGTAAAATTCTCAAGAATGAAAATATGACTGTGAAAAAGGCCCTACAAAATGACAGACACTCTATATCATTGTCTTTTTTTTCTTTTTTTTTATTTTATTTTTTTAATTTACATTCCAAATCACTTCCCCTTTCCCGTTTCCTCCCTACCCGAAAGTCCCATAAGCCCCCTTCCCTCCCTCTTTTCTCCATTCAACCCCCTCTCTTTACTCTGTCCTGGCATTCCCCTACACCCAGTCTTTCCAGGACCAGGGGTCTCTCCTTCCATCTTTTTAGAAATCTATTGATATGCGGATTGTGTCTAGGGTATTCCGAGATTCTGGGTCAATATCCCCTTATCAGTGACTGCATACCGTGTGTGTTCTTTTGTGATTGGGTTACCTCACTAAGGATGATATTTTCAAGATCTGACCATTTGCCTAGGAATTTTGTGAATTCATTGTTTTTAATTGCAGAGCAGTATTCCATTGTGTAGATATACCACATCTTCTGAATCCATTCCTCTGTTGAGGGACATCTGGGTTCTTTCCAGCTTCTGGCTATTATAAATAAGGCTGCTATGAACATAGTGGAGCATGTGTCCTTATTGCATGCAGGTAAAGCCTCTGGGTATATGCCCAGGAGTGGTATAGCCGGATCCTCCGGGAGAGTCATGCCCAGTTTTCTGAGGAACCGCCAGACTGCTTTCCAGAGTGGTTGTACCAGCTTGCAATTCCACCAGCAGTGGAGGAGTGTTCCTCTTTCTCCACATCCTCGCCAACAACTGCTGTCTCCTGTGTTTTTGATCTTAGCCATTCTGACTGGTGTGAGATGGAATCTCAGGGTTGTTTTGATTTGCATTTCCCTAATGACTAAGGATGATGAACATCTCTTTAGGTGCTTCTCAGCCATTAGATATTCTTCAGGTGAGAACTCTTTGTGTAGCTCTGTACCCCATTTTTTAATAGGGTTACTTGCCTCTCTGGAGTTTAACTTCTTGAGTTCTTTGTATATCTTGGATATTAGCCCTCTGTTGGATGTAAGGTTGGTAAAGATCATTTCCCAGTTAGTTGGTTGCAGCTTTGTCTTTTTGACAGTGTCTTTTGCCTTGCAAAAACTTTGTAATTTAATGAGGTCCCATTTGTCTATTCTTGACCTTAGAGCATAAGCTATTGGAGTTCTGTTCAGGAAATTCTCCCCTGTGCCCATATGTTCAAGGTTCTTCCCTAGTTTCCCTTCTATTAGTTTCAGTGTGTCTGGTTTTATGTGGAGATCTTTGATCCACTTAGAATTGAGCTTAGTGCAAGGAGATAAGGATGGGTCAATTTGCATTCTTCTGCATGTTGACCTCCAGCTGAGCCAGCACCATTTGTTGAAAAGACTATCTTTTTTCCACTGGATGGTTTTAGCTCCTTTGTCAAAGATCAAGTGACCATAGGAGTGTGGATTCATTTCTGGGTATTCAATTCTGTTCCATTGATCTACATGTCTGTTACTGTACCAATACCATGCAGTTTTTAACACTATTGCTCTGTAGTACAGCTTGAGGTCTGGGATACTGATTCCCCCAGAGGTTCTTTTACTCTTGAGAATAGTTTTAGCTATTCTGGGTTTTCTGTTATTCCAGATGAATTTTTGAATTGCTCTTTCTAACTCTATGAAGAATTGAGTTGGGATTTTGATGGGGATTGCATTGAATCTGTGTATTACTTTTGGTAAGATGCTCATTTTGACTATATTAATCCTGCCAATCCATGAGCATGGCAGATTTTTCCATCTTCTGAGGTCTTCTTCAATTTCTTTCTTCAGAGACTTGAAGTTCTTGTCATACAGATCTTTGACTTGTTTGGTTAGAGTCAGGCCAAGATACTTAATATGGTTTGTGGCTATCGTGAAGGGTATTATTTCTCTTACTTCTTTCTCAGCCTGCTTATCCTTTGAGTATAGGAAGGCTTCTGACTTGCTTGAGTTGATTTTATATCCGGCCACTTTGCTGAAGTCGTTTATCAGCTGTAGGAGTTCTCTGGTGGAGTTCTTTGGGTCGCTTAAGTATACTATCATATCGTCTGCAAATAGTGATAGTTTGACTTCTTCCTTTCCAATTTGTATCCCTTTGATCTCTTTTTGTTGTCTAATTGCTCTAGCTAGAACTTCAAGTACTATATTGAAAAAATATGGAGAGAGAGGGCAGCCTTGTCTAGTCCCTGATTTTAGTGGGATTGCTTCAAGTTTCTCTCCATTTAGATTGATGCTGGCTACCGGTTTGCTGTAAATTGCTTTTACTATGTTTAGATATGGGCCTTGAATTCCTGATCTTTCCAAGACCTTTAGCATGAAAGGATGCTGAATTTTGTCAAATGCTTTCTCAGCATCTAATGAGATGACCATGTGGTTTTTTTCTTTGAGATTGTTTATGTAATGGATTACATTGATGGATTTCCTTATATTGAACCATCCCTGCATCCCTGGGATGAAGCCTACTTGATCGTGGTGGATGATCGTTTTGATGTGTTCTTGGATTCGGTTGGCAAGAATTGTATTGAGTATTTCTGCATCGATATTCATAAGAGAGATTGGCCTGAGATTCTCTTTCATTGTCGGATCTTTGTGTGCTTTTGGTATTAGTGTAATTGTGGCTTCATAGAACGAGTTGGGTAGTGTTCCTTCTGTTTCTATTTTGTGGAACAGTTTGAAGAGTATTGGTGTTAGGTCTTCTTTGAAGGTCTGATAGAATTCTGCACTAAAACCATCTGGACCTGTGCTTTTTTTGGTTGGAAGACTTCCAATGACAACTTCTATTTCTTCAGGGCTTATAGGACGGTTTAGATGGTCTATTTGATCCTGATTTAATTTTGGTACTTGGTATCTGTCAAGGAAATTGTCCATTTCCTCAAGATTTTCTAGTTGTGTTGAATACAGGTTTTTGTAGTAGGATCTGATGATTTTTTGAATTTCCTCAGTTTCTGTTGTTATCTCTCCCTTTTCGTTTCTGATTTTATTAATTTGGATACTATCTCTGTGCTCTCTGGTTAGTCTGGCTAAGGGCTTATCTATCTTGTTGATTTTCTCAAAGAACCAACTCCTCGTTTTGTTGATTCTTTGTATGGTTTTATTTGTTTCTACTTGATTGATTTCAGCCCTGAGTTTGATGATTTCCTGCCTTCTACTCCTCTTTGGTGTATTTGCTTCTTTTTGTTCCAGGGCTTTCAGGTGTGCCATTAAGCTGTTAGTGTATGCTGTCTCCTGTTTCTTTTTGGTGGCACTCAGGGCTATGAATTTTCCTCTTAGCACTGCTTTCATTGTGTCCCATAAATTAGGGTATGTTGTGCCTTCATTTTCATTAACTTTCAAAAAGTCTTTGATTTCTTTCTTTATTTCCACCTTGACCAAGTTATCATTGAGTAGAGCATTGTTCAGCCTCCATGTGTACGTGGGTTTTCTTTTGTTTTTGT
Organism: Tokudaia tokunoshimensis; assembly: GCA_036184795.1. Taxonomy (NCBI): domain Eukaryota; kingdom Metazoa; phylum Chordata; class Mammalia; order Rodentia; family Muridae; genus Tokudaia; species Tokudaia tokunoshimensis. Next base: position 43,260,663 of record BTHU01000023.1, read on the forward strand.
TGCCATTGAAGACCACCCTTATTCCATAGTGATCTGATAGGAGGCATGGGATTATTTCTATCTTCTTGTATCTGTTGAGGTCTGATTTGTGACCAATTATATGGTCAATTTTGGAGAAGGTACCATGAGGAGCTGAGAAGAAGGTGTATTCTTTAGCTCTAGGATGAAATGTTCTATATATATCAGTTAGTTCCATTTGGTCCAAGGCTTCAATTAGATTCACTGTGTCCCTGTTTAGTTTCTGCTTTCCTGAACGATCCATTTCAGAGAGCGGGGTGTTGAAGTCACCCACTATTATTGTGTGCGGTGCGATGTGTGCTTTGAGTTTTAGTAAAGTTTCTTTTACGAATGAGGGTGCCCTTGCATTTGAAGCATAGATATTCAGAATTGAGAGTTCTTGATGGTGGATTTTTCCCTTGATCAGTATGTAGTGTTCTTCTGTGTCTTTTTTGATGACTTTAGGTTGAAAATCAATTTTATCCGATATTAGGATGGCTACTCCACCTCGTTTCTTGGGGCCATTTGCTTGTAAAATTGTTTTCCAGCCTTTTACTCTGAGGTAGTGTTTGTCTTTGACACTGAGGTGCGTTTCCTGCATGCAGCAAAATGCTGGGTCCTGTTTACGTATCCAGTCTGCTAGTCTATGTCTTTTAATTGGGGAATTGAGACCATTGATATTAAGAGAGATTAAGGCATAGTGATTATTGCCATCTGCCATTCTTGACGCTATCTTTATGTTTGAGTGGTTATCTACTTTTGGGTTTGATTCAAGAAGGTTATTATCTCATTTTTTCCAGGGTGTTGTTTCTCTCCCTGTATTGGAGGTTTCCACCTATTATCCGTTGCAGGTCTGGATTTGTGGAAAGATATTGTGAAAATTTGGTTTTATCATGGAATATCTTGGTCTCTCCATCTATGGTGATTGAGAGTTTTGCTGGGTATAGTAGTCTAGGCTGGCATTTGTGCTGTCTTAGTGTCTGCATGAGATCTGCCCAGGATCTTCTGGCTTTCATAGTCTCTGGTGAGAAGTCTGATGTGATTCGGATAGGTCTTCCTTTGTATGTTACTTGGCCCTTTTCTCTTACTGCTTTTAGTTTTCTTTCTTTGTTTAGAACATTTGGTGTTTTGATTATTATGTGACGGGAGGTATTTCTGTTCTGGTCCAGTCTGTTTGGAGTTCTGTAGGCTTCTTGTATGTTCATCGGCATCTCTCTCTTTAAGTTAGGGAAGTTTTCCTCCATAATTTTGTTGAAGATGTTTACTGGCCCTTTAAGTTGCAAATCTTCACTCTCGTCTATACCTATAATCCTTAGGTTTGGTCTTCTCATTGTGTCCTGGATTTCCTGGATGTTTTGGGTTACACGTTTTTTGCATTTTGCATTTTCTTTGACTGTTGAGTCGATGCTTTCTATGGAGTCTTCAGCACCTGAGATTCTTTCTTCCATCTCTTGTATTCTATTGTTTATGTTTGCATCTATGACTCCTGATTTCTTCCCAAGGTTTTCTATCTCCAAAGTTGTCTCCCTTTGTGATTTCTTAGTTGTTTCTACTTCCTTTTTTAGTTCCTGCATGGATTTGCTGAGATCCTTCACTTGTTTGTTTGTATTTTCCTGTATTTCTTTAAGGTATTTTTGCATTGCCTCTTTCAGGATTTCTTCCTGATGACCCACGTTCTCCTGCATTTCTGTGAGTGATTTTTGTGTTTCCTCCTCATGGGAATCCATCTGTTGATCCATTGTCTCCTGCATTTCTTTAAGCAGTTCTCGTGTTTCCTTTGTAAGGGTATCTAACCGTTGATTCATTTCTTTAAGCAATTTTTGTGTTGCCTCCTTATGGGCATCCGTCTGTTGACCCATATTCTTCTGCATTTCTTTATGCCAATTTTGTGATTCCTTTGTGAGTGCATCTACCCGTTGATTCATCTCGTTAAGCGATTTTTGTGTTGTCTCCTTGTGCGCCTCCATCTTTTGATCCATGTTCTCCCGCATTTCTCTAAGCGATTTTTGTGTTTCCTTTGTAAGGGCTTCTAACCGTTGATTCATGGTCTCCTGTAACTCTTTATGAGATTTATTTGTGTCCTTCTTGTGATCCTCTAATAGCATCATGAGAAGTGATTTTAAATCCATATCTTGTCTTTCGGGTGTGGTGGGGTATCCAGGACTTGCTGCTGTTGGAGAGTTGGGTTCGGATGGTCCCACATTACTTTGATTTCTGTTAGTAACATTCCTACGTTTGCCTTTATCATTGTCTTTTTTATGAATCCATGTTTATGATTCCTAAAGGCAGTGATGAATCTATCATATGTTCATGAATTTATTCCTTACAACCTCAATAATAAAAAAAGTGAAGCATTTTCTAAATGTCAAATTGCTATACAGCCATAAGATGGCATTATTGTGTTACAACAAGGTTCTGGTCTAAGGTAAGATACTGTTGTTATAAAATCTCTATTCCTCCTTGAGAAATTCATTTAATCCACCATTTCAGGGTGGATTCTCTATGCATATAACTAATTAAATTCAAGCTTTTGAACTTTATGTACAATCTTAAGAGAACATAAAGTCAAGAACACTGACTCAAATAATACTGATTTTTGCACCATAAATTCTTTTTAAATGGATAATTAAATAAGAATCAGTGTGTTTTTAAAATGTAAATCTATTATTTATGGTGTGATATAAAAATCAATGAAATATTGGTGAATAAATATGTATGGAGACATAGCAGTATAACTTAAAGCAAGAACAGCTTTGTGCTATATAAGTCAGCTCTGTGCTATATAAGTCAGACATGAAGGAATACATATTGTATGGCACCATTTTTTAAAACTAAAGATTAGTTCATTGGAAGTTAAAGGAAGATGGAAGATCCTGTGCTTTCTTTTCATTTTTTTTCTTTTTTGTTTGACAAGCCTTCATGAAATACAAGCATGAGCAGTTTCTCGGTACTATATGATGTTTAATTTATTTATCTAGATGGTAATTGTATTTCTTTAGTAAAGTTTGCAATAATGAATGTTTCTATACAATTTTCTGCATCAAATTACATATTAGAGTGAAATTTATATTTAAAAGTACGAAAGGTAAAAATGAAGACAAGAAGGATGCAAACAGAATTTTTAAAGTAGCTTTAATAAAGAGATGCTTTCTCTTTCTCTTTTGAACACTTCATACTGAACCTTTGAGTCCACTTTTTCATTTTCCAGGGATGCTTTGCTGGTAAGGATATGGAATCTACTGATCTACAGAAAGCCTTTTCCCAGGTTGCCGTTTTACACAAGATCATTTGCCTTACATCTGCATACTTTCAGATACTTTGAAATCACTACATATCACACAGATCACATGGTTTATATGTTACTTATACCTGGCATCACATAGAGGCTAGTTTATGACTTTCTCCATATAAGAAAGTTGCTAGCTGTAAAATTCACATATTTCTAGATGTAACTATGGAACAATTTAGTCCAAATCTATTTCTTATAGCAATTGTGCATCTTTCCCCATGACATTTATATATATATATATAAATATATATATATATATATATATATTTCCCTTCTTCATTGTAGATACAACATTATGTATCTATAATACTAGCTATGTTTTAGGGACAATTTTGCTGAGTTTATTCATTCTGTGTGTCTTTACCCCGTCAAATCATTAACTTATTTTCTTTAAATACACATTTAAAAATACATGTTGTTGATGAGTATTGAAACTACTACCACCAAGTCTCTGTTAATATATTTTTCTCAGCAATATTCTTTGCTCCATGACAATTTGCTTAGGTCAGAATTTACAGTGATTCATACAGTGATGCATTAAGGAAAACATATTTGTACCTTCTGAAAACCCCTTGCGTATGTTCAATCACTGCATGTTGGTGACTGCTAAGTCTTGCTTTCTACTTTAATTATCCGTACATTCTGCACCTTTACCCACCTCTTACAGGATGGAACCCTCACCAAATTTATACTCTAAAGCATACCGAAAAAGTTGAGGGGAAGCGACCAACTGTGTAAATTGATTGTCTTTTAAAACTCTGTATATGTGGATATTCTCATGTGTTAGTGAGGAGACATGTGCTATGACGGGTATTTATGAGCTGATATACACCTAGTCAGAAAACCATTATGTTTTGATTTTCATCCATTATCTTAAGGCAAAATCTCCATCCATCAGACTAGCTCTATTTTGAGTTCTCTGTGATTCTCTTTTAACTACCTCCATTCTTTATGTAGAACCACTGGCATTGCCATGCTACCACATCTAACTTTGTACTAATTCTGACAATGTAAATTCAGATAGCCACAATCATATGACCAACACTTTATACGCTGAATCATTTACTCCACCTCAAATTGGCTTTTAAATACTTTTTCTAGGTTCTGCTATATTGTAACTCTGTTTATTCTTCATTGTCTCATGAATATTCTGAAGTGGCAAGCATTGCTGAGAAATATAAGTACTCTGTATACTTTCTGCTAAAATATATTTCATTCTAGGAAAAATGGAAAATTAATGTTGAAAGAAAATGTATAATCTTTATCATGTGCATGGAAATGAGCACTTTGTTTTAGAAACAAATCTGGGAAAGTTGCAAAAACAGTAGTTCTGTCTAGAATTAATTCTTCTTTTACTGCCTTTGATCACTTGACAAACCCTGATTCTAGCTTCTGGAATTACTTAGCATGAATTTGAAGTATTTGATATTTTTATCAAGATATTGACATTTTTATATTGTCATAAAAATTTGTCCTTAATTTTTTCTGATTTAAAAGTGTGTTTGTGGTGAAATGGAGAACTGGATTGTCATGATTTTCTTAGGCTATACATTTAATATTTACAACAATCCTACTTCCATATCCTTTAGTATATCATACATAAATTGCATAAAGTAACTTAATAGATTCCTTCAACTTTCCCCCAAAAAAGTCTAAAAAAACAAAGACATAGTGAAGTGAAAACTGTAATAATGCACAAAAGTGACAGGGCATTATCATTCTTGGACAGGTAAGATGAAGCTTCTGGAGAACACAAAAGTAGCTTCTATCTTAGAAATACCTTTATATCAAACTTGGAGCCAACAAATTAGATACCTTCTTTCATTCTCAGGACAACCTGAGTGCTTATATGAAGTGCTTGGAGAATACTAACTTTTTTTCTCATGAAGTCCTGCTTATCCATTGGGACCTAATACAAATAATTATCACTTTGTTTCACTCCCTGGGTTTCCATCAATTGCTTCATGGGCTAGAGTCTTTAAACTGTTACTCAATACAGTTCTCATAAAGTTCTGCTCATAAGTTTAGGTGTGTTATACTAAACTGTGTGCACTTTTAACCATTTCTTTTTTCCCCATTACTAAAAAGGAACCACATATTTCATTTTATAATCACCCACAAGCCAAATCCAGTAGTGTAGCAGGAAACCTGCCAATGCAAAATAAATTTTTATTGACATAACTTTAAAAGTAAGTGAGAAACTGCATGCTCAAAGGACTGAGGATAGAGTTACTGGTAGTTAATGGTTCAACATTAATCATATCTTTTCCAAACTCAGAACCACAACAGAAAGCTGTATAATTTTGGAATTAGTAGCAATCTTGAGAAACTTAGAATGTCATGAACTCCATTTCTATCATAGTTTATTTCACAGCATTCCAATATAGGGTATTTTTTCCATGGTCAGTTTCATTTTACTGTGATAACGGTACATCATGAAATTCAAGTGTGAATATAGAAAAAATCTAAAAGAGTCTATGAGCTGCATGCATTTGGGAGCCAAAATGCTCTTCCTGAGGGAACTACAGCATCAGCTACCATTTGACTAACTGCTTGCTTGCTTGCCTTCTTGATTGTCTTGACTTCTACCCTTCTTGGAGAGATTTGTCTCAGGGACAATTTAATCTATCGAAAGTAGCACTTTCAGCTTCAAGTTTCCCAGCACTTCCCTGGTTCTATATTGATAAGTCTTCTTTTATGCTGGAATCCCTAAAGACAGGCGAGTTGGAATATATATTTTGCCAGTTGTTTGCTTTGGCCAGTAGGAAACTTTAAAGGGCAGTGAAATGCCATAGATTGGACTGCTCATCACAATCAGATTAACACTTATTGCCTTATGTCCTGTAAAACTTCAGAGCTGTGTCTCATAGTCAGTCATTCACTATCTTATCCTAGCCTCTCTTATTTGAATCTCCATGTGCTCTGACAGCAAAGTAGATTTCCAAAAAATCACAACTCACTTTCTCATCCTTTGTAGTAAAATATTACATATAATATAGCTTACCATCTAAAAGTACTATAAAAATTTGAATATATGAAACAGAACTATATCTCATGTTATCCATTAGAAACATGATTCATACAAAAGTGACTTTGTTGGGTACCAAAATAATAGGATAGATCATAGAAATGAACAAAAAGGATATACTTCTCCCAGGAAGAACAACACTGAGAACTTATGATCTCAAAGGAAGTTGCAGTTGTTCTTGTTAACCACTATTAAGATTTTTAATTTCAACTCACTTGCATTTATTCCTCTGAACTCCGCATTCATTGCTTAAATATAACTGACCTCTGTCAGGTCACTTTTTATGGTTTCATTTCTTTTCTTGGATATTTTCTTTATTTTTATCTCAAATATTATCCTCTTTCCAGGTTTCCCCTCCACAACCCCCCACCTCATTCTCCCTCCTCCTGCTTCTATGAGGGTATTGACCTACCCCCACAAACTTCTGCCTACTGGCCCTGGCATTCTCCTACACTGAGGCATCAAGCCTTCACAGGACCAAGGGCCTCTCCTCCCAGATAAGGCCATCCTCTGCTACATATGTGACTAGAGCCATGGGTTGTTTAGTCCCTGGGAGCTCTAGGGGTACAGGTTGGTTTATAATGTTGTTCTTCCTGTGGGGTGACAAACCCCTTCAGTTCTTTCAGTCCTGTCTCTAGCTCCTCTATTGGGGACCCAGTGCTGAGTTCAATGGTTGGATGCGAGTATCTCTCTTTGTATTTGTCAGGCTCTGGCAGAGCCTCTGAGGAGACAGCTACATCAGACTCCTGTCAACAAGTACTTCTTGGCATCCAAAATAGTGTCTAGGTTTGGTGACTGTATATGGGATGAATCCTCAGGTATGACAGTCTCTGGATGGCCTTTCCTTCAGTGTCTGTCCCACACTTTGTCTCCATATTTGCTCTGGTATTTTGTTCCCCCTTCTAAGAAGGACTGAAGCACCCACACTTTGGTCTTCCTTCTTCTTGAGCTTCATGTGGTCTGTGAATTGTATCTTGGGTATTTCTGAGCTTTTGAGCTAATATCCATTTATCATTGAGTGCAAACAATGGGTGTTATTTTGTGACTGGATTATCTCACTCAGGATGATATTTTCTAGTTCCATCCATTTGATTGTGAATTTTATGAAGTCATTGTTTTTAATAGCTTAGTAGTACTCCATTGTGTAAATGTACCACATTTTCTGTATCTAATCTTCTGTTGAAGGACATTTGAGATCTTTCCAGCTTCTGGCTATTAAAAATAAGGTGCTATCAGTATAGTGGAGCATGTGTCCTTGTTATATGTTGGAGCATCTTTTGGGTATATGCCCAGGAGTGTTATAGCTGGGTCCTCAGGTAATACTATGTCCAATTCTCTGAGGAACTGCCAGACTGATTTCCAGAGTGGTTGTACCAGCTTGCAATCCCACCAGCAATAGAGGAGCGTGCCTCTTTCTTCACATCCTCACCAGCATCTGCTGTCAACTGAGTTTTTGATCTTAGCCATTTTAACTGGTGTAAAGTGGAATCTCAGGGTTCTTTTGATTTGCATGTCTCTGATTACTAAGGTTGTTGAACATCTCTTTAGGTACTTCTCAGCCATTTGGTATTCCTCAGTTGAGAATTCTTTGTTTAGCTCTGTACCCCATTTTTAATATGTTTATTTGATTCTTTGGAGTCTAACTTCTTGAGTTGTTTGTGTATATTGGATATTAGCCCTGGTAAAGATCTGTTCCCAATCTGTTTGTTGCTGTTTTGTCCAATTGACAGTGTCCTTTGCCTTACAGAAGGTTTGCAATTTTATGAGGACCCATTTACCTATTGTTGATCTTAGAGCATAAGCCATTGATGTTATGTTCATGAAATTTTCCTCTGTGCCCATGTGCTCAAGGATCTTCCACACTTTCTTTTCTATTAGTTTCAGTGTATCTGGTTTTATGTGGAGGTCCTTGATCCACCTGGACTTGAGCTTTGTACAGGAGATAAGAATGGACCAATTTGCATTCTTCTACATGCTGACCTCCAGTTGAACCAGCACCATTTGTTAAAAGTGCTATCTTTTTTCCACTGGATGGTTTTAGCTCCTTTTTCAAATATCAAGTGACCATAGGTGTGTGGGTTCATTTCTGGGTCTTCAATTCTATTCCACTGATCTACCTGCCTGTCACTGTACAAATACCATACAGTATTTTTATCATTATTCCTCTTCAATACAGCTTGATATCAGGGATGTTGATTCCCCTAGTTCTTTTTTTTTATTATTTTTTTTTATTATTTTATTTTATTTTTTTAATTTACATTCCAAATCACTTCCCCTTTCCCGTTTCCTCCCTCCCCGAAAGTCCCATAAGCCCCCTTCCCTCCCTCTTTTCTCCATTCAACCCCCTCTCGTTACTCTGTCCTGGCGTTCCCCTACATCCAGTATTTCCAGGACCAGGGGTCTCTCCTTCCATCTTTTTAGAAATCTGTTGATATGCGGATTGTGTCTAGGGTATTCCGAGATTCTGGGTCAATATCCCCTTATCAGTGACTGCATACCATGTGTGTTCTTTTGTGATTGGGTTACCTCACTAAGGATGATATTTTCAAGTTCTGACCATTTGCCTAGGAATTTCGTGAATTCATTGTTTTTAATTGCAGAGTAGTATTCCATTGTGTAGATATACCACATCTTCTGAATCCATTCCTCCGTTGAGGGACATCTGGGTTCTTTCCAGCTTCTGGCTATTATAAATAAGGCTGTTATAAATAGCCTTTTCAACAAATGGTGCTGGCTCAGCTGGAGGTCAACATGCAGAAGAATGCAAATTGACCCATCCTTATCTCCTTGCACTAAGCTCAATTCTAAGTGGATCAAAGATCTCCACATAAAACCAGACACACTGAAACTAATAGAAGGGAAACTAGGGAAGAACCTTGAACATATGGGCACAGGGGAGAATTTCCTGAACCGAACTCCAATAGCTTATGCTCTAAGATCAAGAATAGACAAATGGGACCTCATTAAATTACAAAGTTTTTGCAAGGCAAAAGACACTGTCAAAAAGACAAAGCGGCAACCAACTAACTGGGAAATGATCTTTACCAACCTTACATCCGACAGAGGGCTAATATCCAAGATATACAAAGAACTCAAGAAGTTAAACTCCAGAGAGGCAAGTAACCCTATTAAAAAATGGGGTACAGAGCTACACAAAGAGTTCTCACCTGAAGAATATCTAATGGCTGAGAAGCACCTAAAGAGATGTTCATCATCCTTAGTCATTAGGGAAATGCAAATCAAAACAACCCTGAGATTCCATCTCACACCAGTCAGGATGGCTAAGATCAAAAACACAGGAGACAGCAGTTGTTGGCGAGGATGTGGAGAAAGAGGAACACTCCTCCACTGCTGGTGGAATTGCAGGCTGGTACAACCACTCTGGAAAGCAGTCTGGCGGTTCCTCAGAAAACTGGGCATGACACTCCCGGAGGATCCTGCTATACCATTCCTGGGCATATACCCAGAGACTTTACCCGCATGCAATAAGGACACATGCTCCACTATATTCATAGCAGCCTTATTTATAATAGATTCCCCTAGTTCTTTAATCAACCCTTAAGAGTGTTTACAGAGAACTATGATTAAAAGTCTTACCAAAATTGTATGTAATGGAAGAGTAGTTTTTTTTAAATAAAATAAGAATATCCTTACTAAACAGTGAATTTATTTAGATAATGCAATGTCATAAAAAGACTGTAAACCTTAGTAGTTTTACATTTTTCTTTTTAAAAATTAAAGTATCTGTTATTTTATTACTAATCTGCTCATATTATATGTGTGTTTACATGTGTATACAATGGTATAAATGTGAAAGTCAGAGGACAGTTTGTTGGAGTTGTCTCTTCAACCAGTATTTTTGTTTCAGTAATTAAACTCACTTGTGGTGTTAGTGCTTTATTTAACCAGTGAGCATATATATCACCAGCCCTAAACTATTTTTTAATAATATGTTATAATAAACAGACAGCATTCCTGGCTCTGTGACCCAGTGTGCTTCTATTCCATGGCTCTATCATATCTGCATGAAATGCTACAATGGTTCTAGTAATATAGCCATACATGAAAGACACTCCCTAGTAAAGGCCTTGAATGCAAAATGATACATGACTTCCCTGAAATCACAGTGTGCTAGATTTCATTTCCTTCAACTGTACTATATCCTCAATGGAGCAACAGGTACAATGGATGATTGAAATGGTTGAGGACCTCTGGTTCTTCTCCAATATAAGATGTACTAGATAGATGAAAATAAATCCAGCCACTAAATGTTCTCACAATATTGTATAGTCAGAAGTCTATTTTCTGTCGTCAAAGACTTCTTGGTCAGATCATGAGGCAATAACTTCTCTGCAAATCTGCAGTACCGCATTCACTCTATTAATCATGTCTTATGTTATAAGGTAACTATTCCTTATAACTCAAAACATACCCATAAGTTTTATGGAACTCTAATGAACAATTTCTGTATAGCAATTAGAATATATACACTAGATCTACCATATATATGTATATATATGCAAATAGAGTATTACCTTTATAAACTGTGATGATCCAAAAATACATAACAAATGTTTAATAAAAACTTATCAAACTTAATATAGTCTGTGTACTAATTTTATTTTATAACATATTATGAATGTGAATTCAATACTGTAAAGTAAAATTTGTGCAAGTAACATTAAGTTTTCTGCACTAAAATTGTGTTTCATACTATTTAAAAAAACACTCTTGAATTAGATATAAAATTTCAAAAATTATGTGTTTATTTTAAATTTTAACAAAGGATTTTGTGTTATATATTAGCATCTAAGTGTTGAATGTATCTATTAACTAACAGATATTTAAATGTCAAGCAGAACTCACATTGGCAAAGCAAAGATTTACTGGACTATTTTAAATGTATCTTAAATCCTTTCTCATATTGTGAATGAGATATATAAACTTTTAGCTTTAGCCACTTCTGTCCATAATTATTTGAATAAAGCATCATCCAAATATAATATGATGATGAGCACACAGTTTGTAGTAAAGAGACATAATTCTACTGAATCATTTTAGCGATTTGGTATCTGAGAAGAATTTCTGAATTATTTTTCTACTTTATAATTTGTGCTCTATAGCAATGTCCAAATGTGAGAAGGAATATTTTACCCTGATATTTAGCATGTCTAAGGAATATGCTTTCTGTCATACATAGACCATGAATCTAATTTATATTGTAGGTAAGCCATTGGAGTATAAATTAGTTTGCAATTAAGAAACCCAGTGTCTCATAGAATTAAGTAGTTTTACTGTTCTCTCTCTCTCTCTCTCTCTCTCTCTCTCTCTCTCTCTCTCTCTCTCTTTGTGTGTGTGTGTGTGTGTGTCTTTCTTTCTGTCAATTTTGTGATTTATTTATTTATTTATACATATTCACTTTACATCCCTCTCAATGCCCTCCTCCCATACTGCTCTCAATTTTACCAAGTGAGAAAGCTTGAGTCATTGCAATGATGCTGAAAATCTATAACTGAGTTTCCATCTAATGTACATACATGGGTATGCACATATGACGGTGATACTATTCTATGCTCATGATGAGATTACAAGATTTATTTGCAGTGATTTAAACATGGAATTAATATGGGGTTAATTGTATTGGATAATGTTATCTCTGTGATGTTCTGCTCTTATTCCTCATTTGTAGGTTGAGATTATCCTAGTTCGGTCTCCCAGTACAAATAGCATTTTAACTATTTGAAGACACATGGTTCCCATTAATCCAAATATTTGATACTACAATTTAAGTCCCAATAATAAGCAAAGTTATTTTGTGTGGGGCCAAATAGTAAATATTTTAGACTCTGGAAGTCACATAAATACTGGTTAACAAATTGAAAATAACCTTAAAGGTGTTATCAAAATATGTTGGTAATACATGAAAGATGGAAAATAAATACACCTTCTTCTTGGAATAGTTTGACTAAGAGCAAAATAATATTTGTATTCTTCACATTTCTGGGTGTCTTCTGTCTGTCTCCAATCTGTGGTTGCTGTCCTGTGTGGTTGTTGTCTATTGTGTGTGTCTGATGTGATGTGTTTGTGTGTGTGTGAATTTGAATTTGTGCCAGTCTTTGTCCCCATTCTTGTCCCTAACAACGAGCTTCACTCTGTATTACTGAACAACAACCACCAAAAAAAAAAAAAAAAAAAAACAAAAAAAAAGAAAGAGATGAAGGGTTCCTTTAAAGAATATTTAACAAGAGAGGGAAGAATGTACTCCCCTACTGACCCTGAATAGCACCTCTCATTGAAAATAAACATAAAGCTATATACATATGTTTCTTGAGAAATTTTAGTTGAGAAATACTGTTTAAATGTCACGAACAAGGAATGACTGCATTCATAAACAATTAGCTTCATCCTAAGACAAGAAAATAGCAGTGTCTTTAGCTAAGCAGAGTGTGGTAGAGTGTTTGTTGAACTTGCACAAGCATCTTGGTTCAAACTCTATGACACAAATAATAAACTTCATGTTGCCTTAAAAAAAAAACATATTAGCTCCTACTGACTTAAATGACCCAATAGTTACAAAATAAAGTACTTGAAAATTTCTATATTTACTGTAGTTGCAATAGATTGAACATTACAAATAGGATTTTCAGAGAGAAGGTGAGGTATTTTCAGGTGAAATAATATTATTGATAAATTTTGCTCATTGTTTCAGTTTTATTTTAAATAGAGTATATTAGAGTATTCATACAGTATTGACGAAATAAGAATAAATGTTCAGGGAAATAAACCCAACTTCATATTTTGTTTACATGCATATAATTTGAAATTTTTCACGTTATAAAACATTATTATAAAATAAAATAAATTATAATTATGGGATTTACTTTATTCTCTGCCAATGTTTTTTTGATTAGTTTAACAGTTAAGTTACATGGGTTAGGAAGGAATATGAAAAGTAAATGAGATATAATACTTCCTTTATATAGAGTTAAATTTGACTAGGTATTTGGGAGAACAACACCAGTAGAGAGACAAGGACAAGGGGGCATTAAAATGAACTTACTAACACAATTGATGCTAGATGTGGAGTGCCTGGAAAAAGTCTTGGGCTTTACATCTGCAAACATTTGTCATTAGGTGGTGCTAACTGTGAGCTGTGATTTCAGAATGGACTTGTGATATTAACTTTCTCTTAAGACAAACTGTGTTTTGGGTATTACGAGCTTCTGGGCTAATATCCACTTATCAGAAGCATGTAATACCCCAAACACAATTCACATATCAATTGACTTCCAAGAAGAAGGAATGAGAGGCCCCTGGTCCTGGAAAGACTGGATGGAGCAGTGTAGTAGAATACCAGGACAGAGAAGCAGGAGGAGGTTGAATGGGGAACAGGGGGAGGGAAGAGGGCTTATGGGACTTTCAGGGAGGGGGGAACCGGGAAAGAGGAAATCATTTGGAATGTAAATAAAGAATATAGAAAATAAAACAAACAAACAAACAAAAAGACCCAGAAATGACCCCACCCCCCAAAAAAAGACAAATTGTCCTCCTACAAACAGGACTCTTGCTTTCAAAAGCATAAAACATTATTAAATGAGCTGGCTTAAAACAGCAAACAAAATTGGTGAGTTAAAAGGAGCATAATAGTAAAAACATTATCTTCCATGCATCTCGATTTTCTTTTGAAATAGTTTTTTTTTAATTAGGTGTATTCTTTATTTACATTTCAAATGTCCCCTTTCCTGGTTTCCCCCCTGAAAATCTCCTAACCCATCCCCTGTCTCCCTGCTTCCCTGTCCTGGCATTCCCCTATACTGGGGCATCTAGCCTTCTCAGGACCAAGGACCTATACACTCTTAGATGTCCAACAAGGCATCCTCTGCTTCATATGTATCTGGAGCCATGGGTCCCTCCATGTGTACTATTTGGTTGATGGTTTTGCCTCTGGGAGCTCTGGGGGTACTGGGTGGTTCATATTGTTGTTCCTACTATGGTGCTGCAAAACTCTTCGGCTCCTTGGGTCCTTTCTCTAGCTCCTCCATTGGAGACCCTGTGCTCAGTTCAATGGTTAGCTGAGAGTGCCCCCCTCTGTATTTGTCAGGCACTGGCAGAGCCTCCCAGGTGACAACCTGGGGCTCCTATCAGCAAAGCACTTGTTGGCTTCCACAATAGGGTCTGGGTTTTGTAACTGTATATGGGATGGATCCCTAGGAGGGGCAATCTCCGGATGATCTTTCCCTCAGTCTCTACTCCACACTTTGTCTCTGTATCTCCTCCTGTGGGCAGCTTGTTCCCCTTTCTAAGAAGGATCAGAGTATCCATACTTTGTTCTTCCTTCTTCTTGAGCTTCATTTGGTCTTTGAATTGTATCTTGGGTATTCCAAGCTTCTGGGCTAATAACATTCACTTATCAGTGAGTGTATACCATGTGTGTTCTTTTGTGATTGGGTTACCTCACTAAGGATGATATTTTCTAGTTCCAATCATTTGCCTAAGAATTTCATGAATTCATTGTTTTTAATAGCTGAGAAGTATTCCATTGTGTAAATGTACCAGTTTCTGTATACATTCCTCTCTTGAGGGACATCTAGGTTCTTTCCAGCTTCTGGATATTATAAATAAGGCTGTTATGAACATAATGGAGAATATAACCTTATTACATGCTGGAGAATCCTCTAGGTATATTTCCAGGATTGGTATAGCAGGGTTCTCTAGTAGTATGCCCAATTTTCTGAGGAACCACCAAACTGATTTCTAGAGTGGCTGTACCAGCTTGCAATCTCACCAGCAGTGAAGGAGTATTCCTCTTTCTCCACATCCTCACCAGCACCTGCTGTCTCCTGAGTTTTGATGTTAGCCATTATGACTGGGCACACTGGATTTTTTACTTTAAGTAAATCACATTTTAAAAAAATAGACCTTTAATAGTCATTTTCCTAATTATTTTCAGATACAGTAATATCTGTCATCTTGAAATTTGTGCAGTGGAATAAAAATATAAATATAAATATAAAGAGAGCTAATTGTGAGACTTTACTCATTATTTTAGGAAATAGACTATTCCTTAATTCTAAATTTTGGGTCCAGAATATTCAAGCAGGATTTACTCCTTTGATTTTAATATGTGATTTATTTATCAGTTTGCAACAGGCAGTTCTTGTGTGGATAACATTCATTCACCCAGAAACTTTTCAAGTTATTTTCACAATGAAATTATAAATGATATACAGGTTTTATGTAGTTTTTATTCTTACTTCCATCGTAGATACACGACTGCCATATAGTTACATGTCAACTGTCATGTAATTTCTCATATTAAATTCTTTTAAAGCTACCTTTTGTAATATACAGATTTCTTACTGTACTTTGTTGAGTACACAAACATCATTGAGACTCAATGCAAACCCAGAGTGAGAAAATTTTTGTGTCATATATAGAGAGAATTCTGTGGTTTTAAAACATAGCATTGAAAAATATATAAAACAAAACATGAATTTGTATAATATACAATTCAATCTTCTGAAGAAACCAAAGGATAAATCATCAAAAGGAGCATTATTCATTACCAGACTAGACTTTGAACCACAAAATAATTGAGAGCAATTATTTATTTATTATTTATATTGCTTAATTTATTTACATCTCTAATGCTGGCCCCTGCAGGTCCCCCTCACAGAGTTCCTCCTTCATTTCCTTACTTTTCCCACCTCTGAGAGGGTGCACCTCCCTCACCTATACCCGCCACCCCATCCCACCCCAGCATCTTCCCAACCTGGGGCATCAAGTCTCTGCAGGATTATGTGCATCCTCTCCCACTGAGGCCAGACCAGACAGTCCTCTGGTATTCATGTACCAGGGTCCTCAGATAAGCCTGTGCATGCTTTTTGGTTAGTGGCTCCGTCTCTGGGAGCTCCCTGGGGTCCAGGTTAGTTGACACTGTAGAGACCCATAGTTTAAATGATTTGGAGTAAATAAATTGCTTCCAGATAAATGTGTGAAATCGGAGAAAAGTGTGAGTGTTCAAAACTAGTTGTTGGCATATTGATTCCACATGCATGAAAGTAAACATAGAGGAAGAAAATGCAGTGTCTGGCTATATAGCCTGAGGCTACAGCTTACATAAAGCTGTGAGCCTGTAGAGGCCTGAAAACAATGACACAGCAAGACAATCCAGGACTGTGTGAAGGCTGTCTCTTGACTGAGGAATAGATCACAATTATCCTAGCCCTCCTCCAAACTGCAAGAATTGTAGACCTTCAGATACTTGGAGAGAGACCATCAGAGGTAATGGAGGCAATGGAAACACAACAACAAAATGCTAAATGGGAATTAAAGAGGAAAGAGAACAAGACATAATGCGAACTTTTTGGTAAATATGACACTTACTTCCTCTTTATTGAACATTGTCTTAAGATAACTCTGAAGTAATAATAAAATATATATTTATAAATTGAAGAACATAAATGAAGAAACACCTCCAAAGACTTATCAAGTCTATAAAGAACTAAATTGTTTAAGGAACACTCACTGTACAGAGAGGTGATAGATTTTCAGTTATTTGAAAAGCAATCGTCTCTAACACAGAAGACAAAACAAGCATAAAAATAAGTTCCTATCTAAATGGGGTGGGGTTGGTGTGAGGGAGTACAGGAACTACACGGGGAAAGGAAATCTGAAGGAAAACACAAATGCATAAATTCTAAAATTACCCTAAATAATTAAAATATCAGATTACTCTGCCAAGCATATGAGAAAAGAAAACCCAAGGATTTATGTAAAAAAATCTTTTAGAAAATGGAGTTTTTTAAAAATTATAGACTGATTTAAATACAACCAGGGAAATCAGACTCATGATAGTAGATATATGCTGTTAGATATTTATTTAAACCCAAAGTTTGTATAACACCATGAGTGATCTCTGGAGTCATCTATAGAGTTGGGGATGATGTGCCATGATCTGTTCAACATTTATAAAACATGGCTTGGGATTTGACAATGGGGTGAGATGTATGTGTAAGACAGAGGGTACATGGATAATCTGTCTGTATGCTCTTCAGTTTTGTCACAAACACAAAACTATATTAAATAATATCTACTAAAATTGAATAAGCACAATGAGTTTCCGACAAAAGAAAAAGGATAAATTTGAAGATCTCTCCCATAAAATAGCATAAATAAAGACAGGAAACAGGAGAGGAAATACAAGAATCTCTAAAGGATAGTCAAAGTGATTCTCAAATTGGGGTGATTTTATTATACATTAGAGATCATTTAACAATATATAGAATCATTTAAGAAGATAAGAGACCAGTATGCTACTTTCACTTTGTGATGAGTGACCAAGAAAGTGGCTAGGTTAACAACTGATTAGCCTGCTAGGTGTCAACAGTGTTACAGTTGATAAACTGTAAACTGACAAATCCACATAGTCTAATATGTAAAAATGATAGGATTTAGAGAAAAAATGAAAACACTTGTGGAAAGGAAATTATTAGAAATGGTGAAACTCTCTTTGAACAGAATAAAATATTCTCATATTTGATGTACTGAATTTCCAGCACAAAAAAGAAGTATCTAAAGCCACAACTAGTGCTATCATGATGAAATTTTATGAAAACAGGGACAAGGAAGATAAGGACCATAAGCCAGTGACAGTTTCCCATGGTTCAAGAATAGAATCTAAGAGAAACAAGAAGCATTGCCTTCATACTTCTCAGAATAATTTTTAACCTTGCTTCTGGACCATATGTGATAGTTTTAAAACTATGTTCACAGATTATTTAACACTTTTCTCTGCAGGGATTGGTACTAAAATATCCTTCCATTTAATGTGTATTGAATTTAGTGGTTTTCTTGCAATCATAAACCACTTCTAAATTTAGGTTATAAAAAGGCTGCGGTCTTAGTTTTCTTTTCCTACTCCTTTTTTTCCCTTTCCCCTGCTTCTCCCTCTGTGCTTAACAATCAATGCTATGCACATTTTCCCACATTCTCCTTGAGTTGGTTATAGGCAAGACTAACTTATTATTTCTCATAAATAAAATAGGTAAAAGGTGATATGAACTTGGGTAATTAGGTTACCTAAGTTTGTGACTTATTTTATTTATATTCTCTCCTCTTTCCACCACACCTCTTTTCTTGGTCACCAATTCTTCCCTTGAGAGACTGTTTCCGTACATCTCCTACCCAATATAGAGGCCACAGTGTGAGGAACTGTTGTCTTCTTTAAAGAAACTGGGAGATTCCTTTGGCAGTAGAACATTCAAATCTGGTTAAATCTGAAGAGTTTATAGGTATAAGCAATAAATTATTGAAAACTCATGACATATTCTATGAAGTTTCAAGGCTGATAAGCTCCTTTAAGATGTTTAACCCTCAGAAACTGTGCTTGGTAGTTAATGTGTTTGGGTTCTTAAACTGTAAATTGCAGGGTAATTTGTTTCTCATCATTATGCAAGTTATCCTGACAAAATCAAAATGGAATGTGAAGAGAAGGTAAAGTCAATTTCAAAGAGCCTGAATACTTGCCTCCTTTTTAAACCATCTTAGTTAATATACCAAATGAGAAAGAAATTCATGAAAGAGTGAGATAAAGTATTAGTCATAATTACCTATTTTGTGCTGTAGTAACAAGGAGCCACTCAGGTATTGGCAACTGGAAATAAACAGGTCATTTTTTTTCTTTGCAGTAAATTCAATGCAAGTCAGCCAAAAGTTCTGATTAAATCATCCCTCGGGATCTCTGATTTAGTGTTTTAATCCCTCTACTATAACACTGCAAATTGGGATATTGACCATGTCAGAGAAAATGTTTAAACATGCCACTGTGGCTTGCAAATACTTTTACCAAGACATGCCTCAGTACCATTTTAATTGCATCACTGTCCACAGCAATTCATAAGACTGTGTGCTGCTGTTAAGAAGAATCAGGTATTATGATCCATTATACTCATGAGATATAGGGCAAGTAAGAATATAATAACCATTCCTGTTATCCTGTTATCTACCAAACCTAAATAAAAAGCATTTCACACACCTAAATAAAAAAACATCTCTGTCTCTCTCTCTCTCTCTCTCTCTCTCTCTCTCTCTCTCTCTCTCTCTCTCTCACACACACACACACACACACACACACGTGCAAATGCACACTCACACACAAACACACAAATATAAGGAACAAAATTTAGGAGATTGATGCCAGGAAGATGGGATCAGCAATCTTGTGACAACTTCTGTATAACCAGTCTAGAGGAAAAAATGGCACTGACATGAGCAAGAAATCATGCTCTAAATACTCTTCAAGAAAACTTGGATAAATGTCACTCAGGAGGCAGAGGCAGGGAGATCTCTGTGCATTCAAGGCTAGCCTAGTCTACAAAGCTAGTTCCAGGACAGTCAGTGTTACAGAGAGAAGGTATCTTGAAAAAAAAAAAAAAAACAACCAACCAACCAAACAAGCAAACAGAAACAATGATGAAACATAAGAAAACAATTCTAAAAATAGATAGAGAATCTCAGGGTTTAAGGGCTTCAAGAGTTTGTTTTATATATATTGCAAAATATGTGGCAGATATAGAGTTAAAGGATTTGGTAAAGTCATAAATTATAACACTGTTTCACATCATACATTAATATATCATAAATAGGGTACTGGTGAAGTACTTAGCCATTAAAAGCAAACTATTACAAAAACATTTAAAATATAAAACTTATCAATCTTTATGTTGTATGGTTTCTTTATGATAAAGTAAAACTCATAAGGAAAAGATTGTTATATTTGACCATTTAAATTTATGGTAATAATGAAAACACATCATAAACAAAGTTAATTTGTGCTCATATAATATATTTCAATACAAAAAGTAAGTCATAAACATCAGAACTTACCAAAACTATTTTCTGAGCAATGTTTTTTTTTAAAAAACCAATAAAAATATTTCAAAGGTTTCAAAAATTATTCAGTGATTCACAAAATCATCTATCAGACACATATACAGATCAATACTGGTTTTCATTCACTATTGAAAAATTATGTGACACTATATTCAATCTTTTCTCTTTAGTAAAATTAAAGAAGTCTAATGGATCAATAAATTACAGACTGTTTTTTTTTGAGAATTTAAATTGAATCAGTCAAATGAAGAGTTGTATAATTATTGGAACATATAGAAAGTGAAATCTGTATATCACAGAGTCCAAGAAATCATACCCAGTTGTGTGAATAGTGTATACATTTTCAGAAATTTTGTCACATATTAAATTGTTTATATTCACAATAACTTTTTAAGTTTCTTTGGGTTTCTTCTTACAAATAAACTTTGCACAATAATGAATGAAAAACAAACAAATTCTAGGTCATAGGACTTTCATCAGCCTTTATCATATTGATCCAGTTCATCTTGTCACTCAGCCACTCCTAGTGATACTTGACTATGTCCCTTGTCTTATATTCATTAACACTTCCTATGAACATGTGACAACTACAAATACTCAGACCTGGCATATTAGAAATTTGAGAATGGTTGGTTCATATTGTTGTTCCTCCTATGGGACTGCAAGCTCCTTCAGCTCCTTCGGTCCCCCCAGGGACTAAACCACCAACCAAAGAGTACACATGGAGGGACCCATGGCTCTAGTTGCATATGTAGCAGAGGATGGCCTTGTTGGACATCAAAGGGAGGAGAGGCCCTTGGTCCTGAGAAGGCTTGATGCCCCAGTATAGGGGAATGCCAGGACAGGGAAGCAGGAGTGGATGGGTTGGTGAGCAGGGGGAGGGGAGATGGGATAAGGGGTTTACGGCTGGGAAACCAGGAAAGGGGGTAACATTTGAAATGTAATGATCTTTACCAACCTTACATCCGACAGAGGGCTAATATCCAATATATACAAAGAACTCAAGAAGTTAAACTCCAGAGAGGCAAGTAACCCTATTAAAAAATGGGGTACAGAGCTAAACAAAGAGTTCTCACCTGAAGAATATCTAATGGCTGAGAAGCACCTAAAGAGATGTTCATCATCCTTAGTCATTAAGGAAATGCAAATCAAAACAACCCTGAGATTCCATCTCACACCAGTCAGGATGGCTAAGATCAAAAACACAGGAGACAGCAGTTGTTGTCGAGGATGTGGAGAAAGAGGAACACTCCTCCACTGCTGGTGGAATTGCAAGCTAGTACAACCACTCTGGAAAGCAGTCTGGCGGTTCCTCAGAAAACTGGGCATGACACTCCCGGAGGATCCGTCTATACCACTCCTGGGCATATACCCAGAGGCTTTACCTGCATGCAATAAGGACACATGCTCCACTATGTTCATAGCAGCCTTATTTATAATAGCCAGAAGCTGGAAAGAACCCAGATGTCCCTCAACGGAGGAATGGATTCAGAAGATGTGGTATATCTACACAATGGAATACTACTCTGCAATTAAAAACAATGAATTCACGAAATTCCTAGGCAAATGGTCAGAACTTGAAAATATCATCCTTAGTGAGGTAACCCAATCACAAAAGAACACACATGGTATGCAGTCACTGATAAGGGGATATTGACCCAGAATCTCGGAATACCCTAGACACAATCCGCATATCAATAGATTTCTAAGAAGATGGAAGGAGAGACCCCTGGTCCTGGAAAGACTGGATGTAGGGGAACGCCAGGACAGAGAAACGAGAGGGGGTTGAATGGAGAAAAGAGGGAGGGAAGGGGGCTTATGGGACTTTCGGGGAGGGAGGAAACGGGAAAGGGGAAATGATTTGGAATGTAAATTAAAAAAATAAAATAAAATAAATAATAAAAAAAAGTGAAAGAGAAATTCGAGAATGGGATCCATCTATCTGTGCTTAGAAGAACCCACTACAAGACTGACAATAAATTTGAGAAACTGTATTATGATATTTTATGTGCTTTCTCTGGTTCATAAAGTGCCCTTCTACCCTTCTCTGCCGTGACAAACTCGCATCATCCTTATAGGCATCCATCTACTGCATAGTTTTCTCACTGTCAAGACTTTGCTCACAATGCCTGCCTGTGGCTTTCACAGGTTCTTAGGCAAGATAATATCCTCTATACTAGAACCAACTTTTCTCTTTGCTTAGAATCTTCCAAAAGCAAAACTTCAGAAATATATGTCAGTTTTAGGTGGTTTGAAATGTGTAAGGAATAGCTTAGGAGGGTAAAACAAGACTGAAACAGGAAGCCAATAAAGCAGGTGTGTTCTCAACTCAATTAATGATTCAAGAGCTCAGACCCCCATCAGAAACCTCTAAAAAGCAGCATAAAGCAAGTGCCTTAGAGTTATCAGGTCGTGATTGCTAGCAACCTGTACTACTTATTCAACACTTCTTATCAATCACGTCTGAAAGCAGCTCCCAGGGGTGTTCATTCTTGAGCAATTTAGCTTGCCATGGTTGTAGTTAAAATAGGCCTCTTCAGCCAAAGGGGGTCCTTAGACACTGATATCCAAATGCTGGCATTTCAAATTTATGCTTGTATAATTGAAATGGAAGATAGAAGCCACATACCGAGGGCAAAATTAGTATCTGCTACAACTACACTACTTATCTTCCTTATGATATTTAAAGTACCCTTTAAACTATGAATTTCTGATTGGTAGTATTATACCATTCTTTTCATTGATAACTAGTACATTATTAACCCAAGTACTAATCATATAATAAATATGTATTAAATGAATAAATAAAATATGAAATACTTCTAGTCATCTATGAAAATTGACTTTTTCACTTTGACATTCTACCTTTTTCCATATTTGTGTTTTGTTTTAATTTAAAAGATGGTCCTGATTATTCTTCTTTTTTGTAAAAGCTATATTTACTTGCCTGGGAGCATAGCATATACTGAAATTAATCAAACATTAGATGAAACATCTAAAATGGTACCAAAATATCTTCTCTGATTAAATAATATAGGACCTCAGAAGGTTGAGACATGTGCCTTCAGGTGTAAGAAAGAAAAAAATGAATATAGTAATTTATGCCAAGAATATTTTCCTCATGTACATGTGTTTTAATAAGATGGAATACAAAATAGCAAAAGATATTTGATTTCTCTGATGATATTTATTCATAAGGTACTCAGATATGATAAAAAAATTGCTTTGACTCCAAGTTGCTAATGCCAGATGATATTTTAGTTCAGTGAATTGGAGGTTGTGTTTCCTCCGCAGTTTCACTTTGGAGCAGTTCTGCTCCCAAAGGTACATCCAGGCTGGAGAATATGTCAAAGAACCCTGTACCCCAGTAGTCATCACATCAGTAAATTTAAGGTAAACTGAACATTCCATCCACATTGCTCATAAGAGACTCCTGACAGACATAACTTATTTAACAAGTGTGTTATGTGTGTATGAACTTAAATGAGTCTTGTAATTAGTTCATTTATACTTTTTCAAGAATATAGTTTAGATCCCTTTCACTCTAATTTATTAGTGAAATAACCAACAACCATCATTATGTCAATGAAAATATTTCTTATTTTCTTTATTACTTTTGAGCAGTTAAGCTAATTAAGTTTAGAAAATATCTTCTTGTCATTTCTAGTTGAACGTTACTCTGTCATTTTTGACAGTAATTCTCTAATAATGCCACTTAGCACTCTTTTTAAAAAACAATTTGCTATATCTACATGTTTCAAAATTAACAACAGAATATTTTCTGTCTTAGAGAATTTACTTATTGATATATTATTATATGATAGGTTATATGAAAGGATTATTGTTACTAAGTTCTGATTCCACAAATTTTACAAATGGTTATTATAAAAACAATACTTTGTAAAGGTTAAGGCTTAAGACAGTAAAATATCTTGGTATACCCATCAACATCACATATTAGGAGTAGAGTGTTCTTGTTAATTGTAACTAACTTAATGGGCAGTTCAGTCTCACACAAAGAAATGATTCCAGGGAAATTACATAAAAGAGAAAATAAAATCCCCTATGTAGAATAAAGCTAAAATAAGAGGGGTTTTCCTCCAAAGTATTTTAAATTTAATTATTAATAATGATGGTAATTACTATAAAGCCATATAAGGGACTGAAAACGGGACCTTGAACATGTTAGACAAGTTTTTTCACTGATCTATATCTCTGGTGCTCTGTTCTTACATTTTATTCTGAGATATATTCTCACTATCTTGTACAAGCTGGACTTTAAATCAGTCTGTTATCCAAGAAAGCTCAGAATGTTCAATTCTCTTATACCAACCTAATAATCATCTGAGATTGCAGACCTATGGAATCAGAAATAATTTATTTCTGTATGTGTATGAATGTACTACAATTCTCAATAATACATTCTAACATTCAGAGGTATCATGATCTTTAATTTTAATCTTTCCAAAAGAAAATATCCTTGTAAAAAGAGAAATTTAATTTTATAAAGTAACTTCCCTATATCCTTTATAATTCATAGTTATTTTAGCTGTGCATTTGAAAGGTTTATGTGTATATTCATTTATTTTATAATTTAATAATAGTATATAAATGTGACAATTATGTAAATATGTGTATATATTTATTTATATTTACATATAGTCTTATGAAAATTATTTTCATTGATTCCATACTTATTATATTTCAACAGCTTTATTATATTATTTAAAATTCTTACAAAAACTTTGTGAATTATAAATTATGTTTATTTTACAAATGTCAATTATAAAATTGATGTATTCAAATAATTGCTGAAATTTGTATGGCATCATAGTTGAAAGAAGATCAATAAGTCTTGCTCAGGGATGAGGCCCATGATAGGGTTTTCTAATACCGAGCATTCAGTCCTCGTAACATACAGGCATCACTTAGTGGATTTATCAGGCTGTATGTTCATTCATTGAAATTTAACAACAGTGGCTATTAAAGAGAAGACTATGAATATGGTATCTGGCAAAAATAATACAAGGGATGAAATAGGGAAAGAGATGGGATCATTGTGCAAATAATATTTTAAATCATTTAAATATTAACAATAAAAGCACATCAAATCATAAAAACATGAAATTACTGATATGTATAACATGTTTCTTTCGAAGCATATAGTAATACAAAATGAATAACTATCATTTGTATTAAAATCAATTATTTGGCTACTTTAATTCAATTTCTAAAAGTATGGGTTAACTATCTGATTTGGTACCTATTAAAGTTAAAATGGCACTGATAAATTTTCTGACTTACTTAAAAAATATTTAGTATAGCTTACTAGCAATAGCAGCAACTCAAATCAAAGTTGGACAAATTATGTAAAGCAGAACAGATAAAAGGTACGAGATTGAAAAGAACAAATTTAAGCTGGACAGTGGTGGCACACGCCTTTAATCCCAGCACTTGGCAGGCAGATTTCTGAGTTCGAGGCTGGCCTGGTCAACAGAGTGAGCTCCAGGACAGCCAAGGCTATACAGAAAAGAATAAAAGAGAGGAATAAACTTTCAATTATACAAGATAAGCAGTGTAGATCTATCATTTCTCACACAATGCATGTGGATTTCAAGTATATAATGCATACCTGACATTATAAATGTCTAGCACAAACAAGATTTGAAAAGGGTGAGAAAAAACTTTGTTGGTGAGTGATATTTTTATGTTTTGGATTATATTGATTTCATAGGTGTATATCATTAAGACACATCTTAATTGTGTAGAGGTATGTCAACCTTAGGTCAATAATGTGATTTTAAAGAGAATAATGAGAATACCATCATCAAAGGAAAAGATGTGTTAGACTTGAACACACAAAATACTAATAATTTCTATTTGGGAATATGAGAAAAGATTCTCATTGAGCAGGTATAACTCTAAGAAACTGTATAAGAAAAATCATTTTAGAACAGGGAATAATGTGAAGAATAATACCATTACATAGAAATCAAGTGATAGAAACTCTCTAGAGTGTTCATAGGAAGTCTAGAGAAATTGAAAGTGAGAATTGTCTATGAAGATGGCATGTATGATAAAATTTTACTTTACAAGAATTTCAGATCATTTATGAATGCTTTCCTTTGAAATATGAAATTATAATTCTCAGAAATGTAAGAGTAGAACTGACATGTAACAATATAATTTATACCTAACAGAAGAGTCAACTATAAGGGTCTGTTTTCTTGCCTTTAAAAAGATTATGTTTGGTGACCTGAATGATAAGGAACATAGTGTATCAACATATATTTTTGCCTTGTATTCCTGAGTAGAAGTATACAGCCTTGCTTCCCAAAATCTTAACTTTCTTATATGCAAAGTGGATATAATAGTACCTGGTCCAAAATGTCTTTAAGGAAATTAAACACTTAAATCTGGAATTCTTACAAGTGTGCTTTACAAGTCTATGGCCTAAATGGCTTCCATTTGATTTTATGGTAAGCTTAAGACATGTATTCCATGTGTCATCTCTGGACAGAGATGAAGAGATTGTTTTGAAAGTCCTGACAAATTAAAGTTAATTTTTAGAATCTAATATCTCTTATATTACATAATCTTCACTTGGTGTATAATCTGGACAATGTGTGAATTAAAATTGAATTAAAGCCTCATTTTGTAAGAATGACCCATGAATCAAGTTCTCAAAGGATTTAGCTTAAATTCTTAGAGATTATAATTATTTAATTAGGGTTGCTCAATCAGTTTCCATAACTGATCTTTACAAAAGACCTTAATATTAACCTAACATTACAGCTCACTAATAGAAAACTATTTTTGCTACCCTTTGTATTTTTACAAAGTGCTAATTGTGCCAAATGTTGAAGTTAAATAATTTTTAGGCTAACATTAGCATATGTTCACACTATGTATTTTTTGTCAGAAATTTTTCAGGAATAATATACCCTAAATATTTTCTCAACATGATGGAACTGTCAAATATCACACTCTTTATACTTTCATTGGTCTCAAGGGACTTTGGACTGTGGCAAAATTATTTATAAAAGAACAAGAGAGATTTCCAGAAGTCTAGAAACAAATAATGTCAATGGCACATTTTTCTTCATTACATAATTAAGTAATCAAGTCAAGGGGAGGTGAAAATCACGACCATTCAAAAATAAACATATAAATAAAACATGGGTATTTATAAAGTCCTTTCTAAACCAAAATAATGTTTCATAATATTCTCCTAAAATCTTTATTTTATTTATTTACATTCTAGCCATTGCTCTTCTCCTGGTCCCTACCTCACCACACACACAATTTCTCACCCCATTCCCCCTACCCCTTGCCTCCAAGAGGGTGCTCACACTCTCCTCAACCCCAGGTATCCTCCTTCCCTGAGGCTTCTAGTCTCTTGATTATTAGGTGTATCTTCTTCCACTGTGTCCAGGTCTGGCACTCCTCTCTTGTAGAATCTTAAGTATGCATATATTCACATAAGACTGGCAAAGAGAAAGCACACAAACTTTGAAAGTGATACAGTCATAGAGGAAGTTCTCTCTCTCTCTCTCTCTCTCTCTCTCTCTCATATATATATATATATATATATATATATATATATACACTCTCACACACACATACACTCACACACACACGTATACACACACACACACACACACACACACACACAGAGAGAGAGAGAGAGAGAGAGAGAGAGGAGGAGGAGGTTTTAGTGAAAGCACTTCATTTATTTAAGGAAACTTCAGCTTATTCATAAAACTATGAGTTGTCTCTTTCTATATACATGTCTAAAAAGGGAAAGTTTTATATACAAACAATTGCAAAATTGTAAAGTACAATAGATTTAAGGTTAAAATTTGTTGCATTCTTAGTAATAACCTAAAGTATTTGTAAGTCGATGGTGTCATCAGCATTTATCAGTCTCTTATTAAATTTATTTTATGTGTATGGGTATTTTCCCTACATATTTCTGCTCACCTCTTGTGTGCCCAGTTCCCACAAAGTCCAGAAGAGGGCGCCAGATCTCCAGAGCTAGAGTTACACATGGTTGTGAGCTGTCCTGTAGTTGTTGAAAATCACATTCATGACCTCTGCAAGAGCACCAAGTGCCTTAAACCATCTCCCAAGTCCACATTGTTATTACTTTTAAGTAATGCTACTGAGTATGTATTGAATGTTTGATGTTATTAATCTTGTTTTAGTTAGAAATACTGATTTGAAATCTTTAGTAATCATAAGTCCTCATATTTGTGTGACACCCTAGCTGGCTTCTGCAGCATCTATTATTGTTTGTAGTATGTGATTCAGTTCTCTAATTTTTCTATTAAATGACCATTTTGTGTTTTTATTAACAAGATTAACAATTTTATAAAATAATGTTATTTTAAAACATATTTCCAGTAGGTTCTTATAGTAATATATTCTCTACCAAGTTTGAATTGGTAGAAAAAAATGACTAAAATTGGTATTAACATAAGCAACAGAGACATGATATTGTCATCCATAGGCTACAGCATATTTCTATCTTCTGTAAAACACCAATGAGCACAAGCAGCATTTTAAATTTTTTTCTGAGTTATTTAGACACCAAAGAGTGAAATGTGAAAAACAAACATTTATGGTTCCTAAACAGAAGATAAAAATCTGTAAAAATCTCTCGGAAGTTATTCATACATCCATAGGTTTGCAAATGCATTGAACGCATGAAGGCCAAGAACAATACTTATTAAGAAATCATATTTTCAAATAGCATACTCCTTTTATTCTGCTAGGTTTACTGTCTACTTGGGGAAAGCAGTACTGTAAATGTGAATGTGCCAATAAGACATGAAATAATGTAGTCACAGCGGTTTTCCCAAGAAGTTCAAAAATGTGTTCTGGGGAGATCTATTACTAGGAAAGACAGTCATTGTTGAGAGGTAGGGTTCCTAGATATACCTAAATGTTCCAAATAAATGCAAGCTTAGGAAATTTTGAGATATTCAATTCCCAAATGTAGCACAGACAGTTTACTTTCCCAGTGACTATATTGGGAGCAGAAAGGAAGTGTGGTGGTGTAGTAATTGGCTGCAGTAATAATAAACTGACAATAGGAAAGATGATCAGCAATATGTGAAAATCGAGGTATCAGGTGCTCTCACAAAAGGCTATGGCAGTGGGGATAGAGGGTGCATTTAATATCACTTTTACTGTAAAGGCACATAAGAGAAAGAATCTAAAAAAGGAGAAGTAGGAAGGTTAACCTAAAACAATCTACATTAAATATCATTAACTAAAAGTGAAAGATGTAGAGGGAAAAATAAGAACTTTAATGACATACCAGTTCTGTGATTCAGAGATGTCCAGGAAAGAATAGCCCACACAGGTAGAAACAGGTTTAACCTTAAGGTGCACAACATGTTTGATAACTACCTCAGGCCTGTGTAGGTCAGTTCCCCTTGGGTCATCCATTCCCACTTACATACCCTATGCCTTCTGAGAAATTCCAAGGGCACATGAATTTAAGTCAGATTTGCATGTAATTTTCTGGTACAGTTGTCTCAGCCTCAAGTGACAGTTCCATGACCCTCCCATTTTCACCTTCCAAGAAGGAAGTGAACAAGCAGCAAGTGTGGCTATAATAGTCTTTAGTGATTAGGTCCAGAAAAATTCTTGAAGATGGTCACACTTTGGCTCAAAAGGAAAAAAAAAAGTCCTATACAACAGGGAAGACCTGGGACATAATGGGTCTTATTCTTGTAGATCAAATGCTGTTTAATTGCTACCTATCCTCGGTCCCTACATATTTCTGAAAATAAAGTTTTACTGCCATTCGCCCACACCATTTATTTACATTGAGTCTAACACTGGATTTGAGTTACAACAGCATATCTGCACAACATAAAAGTTTATGAGTGGTATAAAGCTTCAACTATTTCTTAAAGTTTTAATAGATAATATTTTCCAAACCCAACTGAAAATTTTGGTTGAACCTTTCTAAAGTGAATGGGATGCTCCAGAGAAACCTGTACATCATTTTAGGCAAATATTAGCTTTTCCCTTAAAAATGGTAAAAGTGTATTTGGTGAGTGAATTAAATCCATTAAATTTCAAAAGCTGTCAAACTTTTAAGCACTTCATATTAAAATAAATGAAAAGTTAATATGAGAAGCAGGTGTACGGGCATCAGAATTGATAGACTTCAACAGTGAAGAAGACAATAAAAGCCTTAGAATGTTTTTCTAAACTTTGCTATTATAAAAACTGTGAGAAACTTAAAATAAAATCAGTAATCCAAAATCATTTGAACCTGAGAACCAGGTTCATAACCTAGGGAGGATTAAAGATCAATAAAATAAACAGTGTGTTACAGGATAAAATGTCAATCTAGAGTTGTAAAATTTCAAGCACTGGCTATATTGAAAACAGTGAAACTGAATGAAAAGATAACACTTTATAACACTGTGTTGGCTTAGTTCTTGCTTTGCTCCATAAATATTTCAAATTATAAAATTTTCATTAACAGTGAAAGTGTAACTACTGAATGGTGTTTGGAAGTGGGACGAGTATTTTTCACTATAAACATCTACTTTTTCACTGAATGTCATTATTTTGTACACAATGGAATGCCTTACCTAAAAATTAAAACAGTAATTCAAACTTACAAAAATATGTGTACACATTATTTTTGTGTTATATAATATACAAAAATGAAATCTTAAATTTTATAGGAATCTAAATAGGAAATGCCAATTAATATGCATCTTGCAAAAATAAACAAGAATATATGCGTGAGTGCTTGGTAAACAAAGACCATTAAAACTTTAGGAACAATAATCCTCAATCAAAAAAAACTATGCAATATACTATATTGCCTATTAATAATTTGTGTATATCAAAATACACCAGTAGAAGACAAAACATTAATTCCATAGAGTGAGAGAAGATATTTGAAATGTACTTAAATTACATGAGGTATGCACATCAATAATTATGAATAATTCTTATTAGTCATTAAGGGAGGAATAGATAAAAATATGTAGGTAAATGGGAAAAGTTCTTGAAAAATGATGTGATGAAAGAAAGCACACTGGGGCATGGTTGTATTAGCTGTATTTTGCATGGATGGTGTTCATAAAATAATCACTAAAAATCAATAATGTATCTTACTCTTCACTGTAACACTAACACTTGTCGTCATCACAAAAATAGAGATGTAAATAACCAATGAATATATCAATAATGTGTAAATCTTAGTATCGAGTGACATGCAGACTAATATTAAAATGAAATACACATCATACTAACCACAATGGTTGAAATTTAATAGTCCAGCATCAATGATTGCCAGATACTGTGTTAGAAGTTTGCAAGTATTCATTTTTCCCTCATAATTAACCTTGAGGATTAAGGAATAGCTTTATAATCAGTTTTCAGAGAGTTCAGTTGCTTGCCCAAGATTTCCTGGTAAACAGTTCATCAAGTTTTGGGAAGGATGCAAATTAATAATAGGAATAATAATAGTAATAGTAATAGCAATAGCAATAGTAATAGTATAATAATAATAATAATAATAATAATAATAATAATAATAATAACAATAATTCTAACCTCATAGTCTCCTCATTCCTCAGCCTGCCTGAAAAGTCACAAAGATAGGTCAAACTCCATTTGTGGAGACTAATAATACTTGTGTACATATTGGCCTCAGTATGTACATCATTATGAACTTTTTAGTTTAGCCTAGAGAGCCAAGAGCTGTGTCTAAGTGTTGATAACTGAAATGGGTTTGGGAAGTGTGAGCAAAATTGGTGTTATGGGAACACTCTTCCAAATGTGTCACATCTTGTAGACAAACTTTCACAACTATTAATATAGGGTTATTACTAAAATATTTGATTCCTTGGAAATGTGAGGGGTTGGTATGCATCAGTTTATAAGGAAATATGCAAGATGATTTTATTTATAAAAGAAAGACTTGTATATAGCTCATAGTTCTAGTGATTCTGTACACTTCAGCAAAATGTGGTCTATACAGTAAAATCTGAACATCTATCACACCATGGCAGGAGAACATGAATAAACATATCACCAGAAGTAGCAAGTCAGGGGGACCTCTCAGGTGAGGGTACTCAAAATTTTATCATAATACTTCTAGGAGAAATTTCTTAATTGCAATAAGGAATAGAACCTTGCTGCTCCGTGACTTTCTATTAGGTTCCACCTCTTAAATGATCTACCACCTCCACATCACACAAAGGACCAAACCTTTCACCCATGGATCCTTGGGAATTGTTCACATTCATATCATATAAAGATACTAGTATTCTGTGCAGATAATCAATTTACCTTTAATTGTAGATTACCCACACTTTCAAACATAAGACATTATTCAAGATCTTTCCTTTTCATACCATCAAAGACTAAATGTGTAGTAGGAAATAGTCGGCAGGCCTGTGTGGAGTTTGCAGAGCTAAGTATAAATCCACAATAGATATGTTGGAAAGCTACTAAGGTGCTATTTATTTAAATTTATTTCTTGGAATTGAGCAATACCTTAATGGCTTGGAAGTGTTAAAGTATGTCCCAAAAGAACCTAAATTACTCCCTAAATGTAATTTATGCTTGACTAAGTTGATTTAGAACTGCAGGAAATCAGTTATGCTGCACATAAATGAAAAAAACACTGTAATTTTAAATAGTACTTGCATAGTGAATGAGAATTTTAATATTTCCAAATTTTGAATTCACTTGATTTATTATCCTTATGTTTACACTGCCATTTTAGTTTTTTTTTAATTTAGTTTGACCTACATTGCCTCTTACTCCTAGGGAATGAAATGGACCTGTTTTCACCCTTAGATATAACATAGAAAGTAAAACATTCATTTCCCAGAATGTTATTTTTAATGTCTCCTTATATGTGTCTGCTTGCTGCTGCCATTTGCTCACTCATAGTCTGTTCAGTTAATGGAGTGAGAGGATTTTAAGGAGCACAGTAACAAACTACAGCCTAATTTTATAAATGTAATATTGTAAAAGCAGTGAAATCTCTCTCTCTCTCTCTCTCTCTCTCTCTCTCTCTCTCACACACACACACACACACACACACACACACACACACACACACTATATTATTTAGTGAGAGCATATAATATAAAGTAATCACCATAAAATTATAATTTCATAAGATAAATTCAAGAATAAACAGAGGCTGCTAGTAATGCATATTAAATGCTAAAGAATTTATATTAAACCTTTTTGTGATATTTGAAATGGAACTTAAAGTATTATCACTCATATTAAATGTCAATATATGCATTTATTCTTTGGTATTTTCCTTGGATAGAGTTGTTCATTTGGACAAGAATTTGAACATAAAGGTAAATCAACTTCACAGTTTTCAAAGTTTTAGAGGTTGCCTACTATATGGAAAACTTTATACATTTATCAAATTGTTTCTTTCTTGTTTAAATAAAATTATTTAAACTGCAAAGCTTTGGTTTGGAAGGGTTGTAGAAAACATATGTGAAAATAAGACAGGAACTGATGTCCAGTCCCCAATACTGGAGCATTTAGAAGGAACTTGGATACTTTAGACAATCTCATGTGCTGGCAGAGTTCATCCTGCTTTACTCCTTGGGTGTTGAACAGGATATAAATACACAAGACATACACCTTGTCCTCCTTCTCTTTGTACTTTCTCTGTCATTAGAAGCTAGGTATTTGCAAATCAAGTGAATGGGCCTTACAAATTTTCTTCTCTTGAATGAGTATAGAAAAATAGCCTATGAAATGGACTTAGGAGTGAGATTTGGAAAAGATATTGCAGAATCTGGTGGAGAATAATAGTGCCAGTATGATGAGTGGCAGTGGGTAAATCTGTGATTGGAAACCTCTTGGTTCTGTAGTAGCCTAGTTATTACAAGATAAATTCTTATCATCAGCTATCTTTCAGTAGCCAATGGATTTTAAGGAATAATTTGGATGACTTGGTGGTAATAAATTTAAAATAAGAAGAGGACCACTGACTTCTACAAGATTGGATGGATTAATTGTGACCAAGTGTTAACAGTGCTCTGGTATACTACTCTATGCTTCTCAGACTATGTTAGTCGGAGAAAATCAGTCATCAACAAGTGAGGTTGCCACTCAAAATATTTTAAAATAATTTTATTGTTCTGACTCATGAAATGTAGAAATGAAATCTAAACCACATTGAAAAATAGATAATGAAAAAAAAATCAATCTATGAGCTGGAGTGACAGCTCCTTTATTAAGAATACTTACGGCTTCTCTGGATAACCCAAGTTCCATTCTTAGCATTCAGATATAGCTACACAAAGCTAGCTGTAACTTCAACCTCAAGGGATCCCAATACCCTAATCTGTGCCCCAGAGATCCCCACCAATACATGACATACATTGGCACAGACAGACACACACATACACATAGAGACACAGACACCTGGATACACAGACACAAACAGACATAGACAGACAGAGGCACACAGACACAGACACAGACAAACACACACACACACACACACACAGAAACACCACAAGAAAAGAAAATTTTAATTAAAAATTAACCCTAGTCTCACAAATATGGAACTGTGCTAACTTATACTTCAATATTTAAGATTATTATTTTTTATTACATATTTTCTTTATTTATATTTCAAATGTTATCTCCTTTCTGCTTTCCCTTATGAAAATACCTTGTTCCATCCCCCTTTCCCCCTGCTCACCAACCCACCCACTTCTGCTTTCCTGTCCAGGTATTTCCCTATACTGGGGCATCTAGCCTTCTCAGGACCAAGGGCCTCTCTTCCCTTTGATGTCCAACAAGGCCATCCTCTGCTGCATATGCAGCTGGAGCCATGGGTCTCTCCATGTGTACTCTTTGGTTGGTGCTTTAGTCCCTGGGAGCTCTGGGGTACTGGTTGGTTCATATTGTTGTTCCTTCTATGGGGCTGACAGCTCCTTCAGCTCCTTGGTCCTTTCTCTAGCTCCTCCATTGGGGACCTTGTACTCAGTCCAATGGTTGGCTGGAAGCACTCAACTCTGTATTTGTCAGGTACTGGAAGAGCCTCTCAGGAGACAACTATATCAGGCTCCTGTCAGCAAGCACTTGTTGGCATTCACATTAGTGTCTGGGTTTGGTGACAGTATATGGGGTGGATCGCCAGGTGGGGCAGTCTCTGGATGGCCTTTCCTTCAGTCTCTGTTCCACACTAAGTATCTCCTCTCATGGCTGGTTTTTTCCCCCTTCCAAGAAGGGCCAAAGTATCCATACTTTGGTCTTCCTTCTCCTTGAGCTTCATTGACAGACATCTGGGTTCTTTCCAGCTTGTGGCTATTATAAATAAGGCTGCTATGAACATAGTAGAACATGTGTGCTTATTACATGTTGGAGAATCTTCTGGGTATATGCCCAGGAGTGGTATAGCTGGGTCCTCCAGTAGTACTATGGCCAATTTTCTGAGGAACCACCAGACTGATTTCCAGAGTGGTTGTACCAGCTTGCAATCCCACCAACAGTGGAGGAGTGTTCCTTTTTTTCCACATCCTTGCCAGGACCTGCTGTTACCTGAGTTTTTTTTTTAATGTATTTTTTATTGAATATAGTCTTCATTTACATTTCAAATGTTATACCCCTTCCTGGTTTCCCCCCTCCCCGAAAACCCCCAACCCATCCTCCCATCTCCTGCCTCCAAGAATATGCCCCTCCACCCAACCCACTCCCACCTACTCACCCTCGATTTATCCATGCTGGGACATCTATTGAGCCTTCATAGGACCTCTCCTCCCACTGATGCCTGACAAGGCATTCCTTTGCCACTCTTTAAGCTGGAACCATGTGTACCGCTTGGCTGATGGCTTAGTCCCTGGGAGCCCTGGGGCATCTGGTTGGCCTACATCATCAATTTTTCCCATGGGGCTGCAAACCCCTTCAGCTCCTCCAGTCCTCCCTCCAACTCTTCCATTAGGGACCCCACACTCAGTCCAATGGTTGGCTGCTAGCGTCTGTCTCTGTATCTGTAAGGCTCTGGCAGGGCCCCTCCAGAGACAACCATGGCATGCTCCTTTCAGTATGCACTTCTTGTCGTCCATAATAGTGTCAGGGTTTGGTGACTGTTTATAGGATGAATCCCCAGGTAGGGCAGTCTTTGGGTGGCCTTTCCTTCAGTCTCTGCTCCACACTTTGTCTCCATTTTTGCTCCTGTGAGTATTTTGTTCCCTTTCTCAGAGGAACCCAAGCACCCCCACTTTCATCTTCCTTCTTCTTGAGCTTCCTGTGGTCTGTGAATTGTAACTTGTTTATTCTGAGCTTTTGGGCTAACATCCACTTATCAGTGAGTGCATACCATGTGTGTTCTTTTGTGATTGGGTTACCTCACTCAAGATGACACTTTCTAGTTCCATCCATTTGCCTAAGAATTTCATAAATTCATTGAGTTTAATAGCTGAATAGTACTCCATTGTGTATATATACTACAATTTCTGTATTCATTCCTCAGTTGAGGGACATTTGGGTTCTTTTCAACTTCTGACTACTATAAATAAGGCTGCTATGAACATAGTGGAGCATGTGTCCTTATTGCATGCAGGGGAAGCCTCTGGGTATATGCCCAGGAGTGGTATAGCCGGATCCTCCGGGAGTGTCATGCCCAGCTTTCTGAGGAACCGCCAGACTGCTTTCCAGAGTGGTTGTACCAGCTTGCAATCCCACCAGCAGTGGAGGAGTGTTCCTCTTTCTCCACATCCTCACCAGCACCTGCTGTCCCCTCAGTTTTTCTTCTTTTTTATTTTTTTATTAGATATATTCTTTATTTACATTTCAAATGATTTCCCCGTTCATCTTAGCCATTCTGACTGATGTGAGGTGAAATCTCAGGATTGTTTTGGTTTGCATTTCCCTGATAAATAAGGATGCTGAACATTTCTTTAGGTGCTTCACAACCATTCGAGAGTCCTCAGTTGAGAATTCTCTGTTTAGCTCTGTACCCTATTTTTTTATGTAAATTAAAAAAATAAAATAAAAAAAAAAAAAAGAAGTTAGACTCCAGAGAGTTACCTGAGTTTTTGATCCTAGCCATTCTGACTGGTGTGAGTTGGAATCTCAGGGTTATTTTGATTTGCATTTCCCTAATGACTAAGGATGTTGAACATTTCTTTAGTTGCTTCTCATTTATTCAATATTCCTCAGTTGAGAATTCTTTATTTAGCTCTGTACCCCATTTTTAATAGAGTTATTAGGTTTCACGGAGTCTAACTTCTTGAGTTCTTTGTATATATTGAATATTAGCTCTCTGTCAAATGTAGGGTTGTTAAAGATCTTTTCCCAATTTGTTGGTTGCCGTTTTGTCCTATTGACAGTGTCCTTTGGCTTACAGAAACTTTTTAACTTTATGAGGTCCCATTTGTCAATTCTTGATCTTAGAACATAAGCTATTGGTGTTCTGTTCAAGAAAATATCCCCTGTGCCCATGTGCTCAAGGCTGTTCCCAACTTTCTTTCCTATTAGTTTCAATGTGTCTGGCTTTATGTGGAGGTCCTTGATTCACTTGGACTTGAGATTTGTACAAGGAGATAAGAATGGATCAATTTGCATTCTTCTGTCTTCTAACCATCAGTTGAACCAGCAACATTTGTTGAAAAGGCTATCTTTTTTCTTCTGGATTGTTTTAGCACCTTTGTCAAAGATCAAGTGACCATAAGTGTGTGGGTTCATTTCTGGGTTTTCGATTCTATTCCATTGATCTACCTGCCTGTCACCGTACCAATACCATGCAGCATTTATCACTATTGCTCTGTAGTACTGTTTGTGGTCCAGTGTAGTGGGTAATAATTAAGAAGAGATACCACCCCACTAAGCCTCTGCACCAAGTCCTGGCATGTCCAGCTCAGGGTGACTCTCTTTCAGCTAGCTCTTACAGCATCCCAGCTGTGTTTCCTCTCTGCCATAGACTCTGTAAAAAGGAAGAATTTCAAGTTTCTGCCCAGCATCCACTCCTTCCAAGTATCCGGTAAACATGACTCTTAAACTTGAATAGTCAACCAAATATCTTTATGTATATAAAACTCCCAATTACATAATCCCAATTTACAATGAAAAGACTTATCCCAATTATCTAAGCTCTCCAAAACACCAGAAATACATCTGAAGCCATCTGGATATCCATGTCTCCCTCTCTGCTCTGCTCATGTCTTCCATGGAGTCTCTCTCTCTCTCTCTCTCTCTCTCTCTCTCTCTCTCTCTCTCTCTCTAACCCTCACTTCCTTAGCTCCTCTTCCTCTCCAATCACTGGCCTCTCACTGCCTCAATGTGAATGGATAGGAAATATCTTGCAACAGTCAGGAATACTGATTCCCCCAGAATTTCTTTTATTGTTGAGAATAGTTTTAGCTATCCTGAGTTTTCTGTTATTCCAGATGGATTTGAGAATTGCTTTTTCTAACTCTATGAAGGACTGCTTTGGAATTTTGATGGGGAATGCATTGAATCTGTAGATTTCTTTTGACAAGATGCTCATTTTTACTATATTAATCCTGCCAATCCATGAGCATGGCAGATTTTTCCATCTTCTGAGGTCTTCTTCAATTTCTTTTTTCAGAGACTTGAAGTTCTTGTTATACAGATCTTTCACTTTTTTGGTTAGAGTCACACCAAGATACTTTATATTGTTTGTGACAATTGTGAAGGGTATCATTTCCCTAATTTCTTTCTCAGCCTGTTTATCCTTTGAGTATAGGAAGGCTACTGATTTGTTTGAATTCATTTTATATCTGGCCACTTTGCTGAAGTTTTTTATCAGCTGTAAGTGTTCTCTGTTGGACGTTTTGGGGTCAGTTAATTATACTATCATATCTGCAAATAGTGAATGTTTGACTTCTTCCTTTCCAATTTGTATCCCTTTGACCTCCTTTTGTTCTCTAATTGTGCTAGCAACAACTCTAATTAATATATTGAATAGATATTGATGGAGAAGGCAGCCTTATCTAGTACCTGATTTTAGTGAGATTGCTCCAAGTTTCTCTCCATTTAGTTTGATGTTGGCTACTAGTTTGCTGTATATTGCTTTTACTATGTCTAGCTATGGGCCTTGAATTACTGATCTTTCCAAAACTTTTAACATAAAAGGATACTGAATTTTGTCAAATGCTTTTTCAGCATCTAATGAAATGACCATGTGTTTTTTTTTTCTTTGAGTTTGTTTAGGTAGTGGAATATGTTGATGGATTTCCCTATATTGAATCATCCCTGCATCTCTGGGATGAAGCCTACTTGATTGTGGTGAATGATCGTTTTGTTGTTGTGGGCTCCTCTGAACAGCAAGGGTGGTCCTATCTGTACTCTCAGGCATTTCTGCACTTCTAGGAGGCTAACTCAAGATTCTTATTCAACAGGAACATTTGATTTCTAGAAACACAGATGCTTGTAAGACAATTCTTAAAGAATTTTTTCTTTTTTTACTTTTCTTTTATTGGATATTTTCTTTATTTACATTTCAAATGTTATCCCATTTCCCAGGTCCCTTCCCCCTGGAAGCCCTGTATCCCATCCCCCTCCCCCTACTTCTATGAGGGTGTTCTCCCACCCACCTACCCATTCCTGCCTCCCAGTACATAACCTTTTGAAATTTATTGTGAGACCAGTTTTGTATACAACTAATTACACCTCAGTTCTAGATTACTTGCAAACTTGCAAAGCATCTTCTTCATCATGTTGTTGCTCAAGTGTGTATTTTATTTATGTGATTCTATATTACTATTAATTCTCTTTATAGTGTAAGATTATTATTGTTTTATTTATTTACATCCCAAGTGTTGTTCCTTCCAGTCCCACCTCACAGAGTTCTTTCCCCCACACCCCTTCCCATTTGCTTCTGAGTGAACGCCCCCACACACACACACACATCCCCATTCACTGGGGCATCAGGTGTCTACAGGATTAGGCACATTCTCTCCCACAGATGCCAGACAAGGCAGTTCTCTGCTACATATGTGCTGAGGTCCTAAGACCAGCCTGTGTATGATCTTCAATCTCACTTAAAAGGGGGAACAAAATAATCATGGGAGGCAGAGGGGGGTCTGGGTAGAAGAGGGGAGGGGAAGAAAAAAGGGGAGCAGGATCAGGTATGGGGTGAGACAGGAGAGAAGCCCAGAGTATCAGGAATACAAATGGAAATATGCACCTGCTGTTGGATGGTGAGACCTGGAATGGGGGAGGTTCACAGGACTCAATATGGGTTACCATGGCCAAAATGCCATGGCTAACCCAAATGCGTGGCTAAACAAAGAGTTCTCACCTGAAGAATATCTAATGGCTGAGAAGCACCTAAAGAAATGTTCAACATCCTTAATCATTAAGGAAATGCAATTCAAAACAACCCTGAGTTTCCACCTCACACCAGATATAGAACCTGAAGATATAGAACCTGAAGAAACCACTTCCAGTAGTGAGACAGGGACACCAGTGGAAGGACAGGGACACCAACTCACCTTCAAAATGTTTGACCCAAAATTGTTCCTGTCTAAAAGAAATGCAGGGATGAAAATGGAGCAGAGACTGAAGGAATGGCCAACCAGTGCCCAGCCCAACTTGGGATTCATCCCATGGGCAGGCACCAAACCCTGACACTATTACACATACCATGTTGTGTTTGTAGACAGGGTCCTACCATGGCTGTCCTCTAAGAGACTCTACCAACAGCTGACTGAGACAGATACAAATACTTAAAGCCAAGCATTGGACTGAGGCCCTGGACACCTATGGAAGAGTTAGGGAAAGGACTGAAGGAGCCAAAGGGAATGGCAACCACACAGGAAGAACAACAGTATCAACTAACCTGGACCACTGATTGCTCCCTGAGTCTAAGTCACCAACCATAGAGCATATTAATAGTTCCTTTTTTAAAATTTTTTATTAGGTATATTCTTTATTTATATTTCAAATGATTTCCCTCTAACTGGTTACTGAATGGGTCACCTCACTCAGGATGACATTCTCCAGTTCCACCCACTTGCCTAAGAATTTCATGAATTCATTGTTTTTTGTTTGTTTGTTTGTTTGATTGCCTTTTTCCAGAATGACTTTTATCTTTTTTCTTATTTTTTTTTAATTTTCTATAACTAATATCCAATATATGCAAAGAACTCAAGAAGTTAGACTCCAGAGAGCCAAATAACCCTATTAAAAAATGGGGAACCGAGCTAAACAAAGAGTTCTCACCTGAAGAATATCTAATGGCTGAGAAGCACCTAAAGAGATGTTCATCATCCTTAGTCATTAGGGAAATGCAAATCAAAACAACCCTGAGATTCCACCTCACACCAGTCATAATGGCTAAGATCAAAAACACAAGAGACAGCAGTTGTTGGCGAGGATGTGGAGAAAGAGGAACACTCCACTGCTGGCGGAATTGCAAGCTGGTACAACCATTCTGGAAAGCAGTCTGGCGGTTCCTCAGAAAAATGGGCATGACACTCCCGGAAGATCCTGTTATACCACTCCTGGGCATATACCCAGAGGCTTTCCCTGCATGCAATAAGGTCACATGCTCCACTATGTTCGTAGCAGCCTTATTTATAATAGCCAGAAGCTGGAAAGAACCCAGATGTCCCTCAATGGAGGAATGGATTCAGAAGTTGTGGTCTATTTACACAATGGAATACTACTCTGCAATTAAAAACAATGAATTTACGAAATTCTTAGGCAAATGGTCAGAACTTGAAAGTATCATCCTTAGTGAGGTAACCCAGTCACAAAAGAACACACATGGTATGCAGTCACTGATAAGGGGATATTAACCCAGAATCATGGAATACACAAGACACAATTCACATATCAATAGATTTCCAAGGAGATGGAAGGAGAGACCCCTGGTCCTGGAAAGACTGGATGTAGGGGAATACCAGGACAGAGAAGCGAGAGGGGGTTGAATGGGGAACTGGGGGAGGGAAGAGGGCTTATGGGACTTTCGGAGAGGGAGGAAATGGGAAAGAGGAAATCATTTGGCATGTAAATAAAAAAATATTGATAGTTCATAAAGACAGATTTTACTTCAAACAAACTAGTTAGAGATAACCTGTCAGTGCTATGATTCACTACATCCATCATACTACTAAACTGTTTTTTCAGGTTTGTTTTTACAAGAATAAAATGATGTATTAAATGCAAATGCAATCCAAATACAAGGCTATAACCGTTCTTTCCACTCTCTCCCTTTCTCTCATAACGATATAATTCATTTCACTTTCTTTGGGAGTTCCTCCCTTCCTACCTAGTCCCTTATTGGATACCTAAAATCTTTGGTTGTATAGATTATGAAATATCTATCAAATGTAT
This sequence comes from Tokudaia tokunoshimensis, assembly GCA_036184795.1. Lineage (NCBI taxonomy): Eukaryota > Metazoa > Chordata > Mammalia > Rodentia > Muridae > Tokudaia > Tokudaia tokunoshimensis. The sequence goes on from BTHU01000023.1 coordinate 43,303,208, forward strand.
AAAAGCTAACATCCACATATAAGAAAAAAAATTTTTTTGTTTGTTTTTTGGTCTGTGTTACCTCACACTTTTTTAGTTCCATCTGTTTGTGTACCAATTTCATTTTTTAGCTGAATAATATGCCACTTAGTGATTATACCATATTTTTATTATCTATTCATCAGTTGAAGACATCTAGGCTATAATGCATAGCTATAGTGAATAGAGCAGCAATGAACACAGATAAGCAATTATCTCTGTGGTAGAGTGTAGAGTCCTTTGGTATAGCTGAATCTTGAGGTAGATCAACCCCCACATACCTGAGGAGCTGCCTCATTGATATTTATAGTGTTTCCTTTCCTCATACCTTCAACAGCATGAATTTTCACTTCTTTCATTAATCTTGGCCATTTTGATTAATATTAGATAGTTTTGATTTGCATTTCCGTGATACTCTGATATAGTTTTTTCCCCATTTCCTTGATGACTAAGGATGTTGAATGTTTAATTGTTTATAAGGCTTTTGTGTTTAGCTTTTGAAAATTGTTTACTTCCAGCTCACTTTTAATTGAGCTATTTGTTTCTTTTATATCTAACATTCTTTAGTTCTTTTAAAAATATTTCAAATATTAACCCTCTATTAGATGTGTAATTGGTCTTTTCCTATTCTGTAGCCTGCTGATTTGCTCAAATGATGGTGTCGTCTTTTATTTGATTAAATTTTATTGATCTTCAAACCTGTCTTATCAATATGCTGTTCAGAAATTCTGTCCTTGTGTCAGTGAATTCAAAACTACTATTTCTATCTGTCTCTTCTATCAGATTCAAGTTCATTGTCCTTTTGCTGAGGTCCTTGATCCACTTGAAGTTGAGTTTTGTGCAGGGTGATAAAAATGGATTTTTTTTTATTCATCTATATGCAACAATCTAGTTTGACTAGCACCATTTTTAGACAATGCTTTTTTTCCCCTCCAATGTGTATTTCTGGCTTATATTTTAAAGAAAACTCCTGTGTCTGTAAGGGTAGGGACTTATGTTTGATTCCGTTGGTCAATGTGTCTGTTTTTATGGCAATACTCTGCTGTTTTTATTACTATAGTTCTGTAGCACAACTTGAAATCAGGGATGGTAATACTTTAAGCAGTTGATATGTAGATTTTGACTTCTTTATATATTTTGCATGTTAGTCCTCTATCAGATGTAGGTTTGGTGAAGATCCTTTCCCAATCTGTAGGCTGCTATTTTGTCTTATTGACTGTGGTTTTTGCCTTACTGAAGTTTTTCAGTTTCATGAGGTTCCATTTTTTTAACAAGTAACATGAATTCTATATTGACAATTCATTCTTAATAATAACACCTAAAATAGGTTCTGTTCTTATAGCTCTGTGACTGTGACTGCATCATGTGGAGGGTTATATTGTCAGAGGTCTCCTTTGGATGTGGGAAAGAGCTGGATATGATAGAGACTCATTGGTTTCTCCTGGGGATCTATAACCAGCTGGGTGGAAATGCTGCAGCAGGAACTTTGGCTCTCATAAGGGGGTGAAATGCCACCCCAGTAGACCTGCAAAGATATGGACAGGATCCTCAGTCCTAAGCCCACAAGAACACAGACACCTAGGGGGCCAGTGGTGGCAGTTTCTGCAGAGTGAAAGGGAGGCTGAGATGTTACATTCTTGAGGCCTTCACAGGTCATCCTCACCAAGTTCAGGAAGATGGTCTGTCTTAGGTCCAGATGGGCTAGTCTCAATGGGTCCAAAGGGGTCAAATTGAGTTCCTGGGGTGCGGCGTACAGCACCAGGACAAAACCCTTTTGGAAAGCCAGATCTCAGGGGATCCAAAATTATTCCAACTTTCTGATACCCATAGGGGTCTAGATCTTCTCAGGAGAGCAAATGGATTCAGTAGACCACTGCAATGGGGCTGCTGGTTAGTATGAGCATGGTGTGAGGGATCCTTGAGTCAGTTTACCTCTCTGGCAGTGGCAGGTGGGATCTCCAGATGGACACTGCTTATAGGAGCCTTCTCCTATGCTCACAGGAGGTGTGATAATTTCAAGTCTGATCCAAGATTGAATCTCTGCACTGTTCTTGTTGGTCCTGTGGAAATCACTTGGGTCTTCTGCATTAGTATAATCATCTAGGTTCATAATCTAATCTGCAACCTGCTGTATACCATGTTACAGCACATTGATGATCATGCCATTCTCCACAGAGACAGCTTTCAAAAAGAGTTTTTCTGGCCCCACCCTTAGATTCATACTGGATGACAGTTCTTTATTGCTCTTCCATGTGGCTGGCAGTCGTTCTGACTTACCACTGGGATCTGGCTGCTCGATCGTGCTCAAGCAATATTAACCTTTGGCACCACTTCATAGTTCAGGTAACAGATGAGGAAATCATAAGGGCAGCTCATGATAAGAATGGGTGATGCAAAGAGAACTTCCAAGCCCACCATGAATGCTCTGGATTTCTGTGTGGAAGGAAATAATTGGAGGGAACTGTGCAGCAAGCTGCTGCCTAAGAGGAGCAGGACTGAGCAGAGGCTACTTCTCTGGCTTCTGCCTTCACATTGGGCTTTGTCTGTACCTGCAAAGTTCCATTTTTGTTGATTTTAGTCTCTATAGTATTGGTGTTCTCTTCAAGAAATTGTCTCCTATGCTCATGCTTTCAAAGCTAATTTCTCTTCTACCAGGTTCAGTGTGTCTGGTTTTATGCTCAGGTCTTTTGTCCACTACAATTTGTGTTGCATACTGGGGGATATATATAGATCTATTTGCATTCCTCTACATACTAACATCCAGTTTTACAAGTACCATTTGTTGAAATGCTTTCTTATTTTCTATTTTATATTTCTGGTTCCTCTATAAAAAAATCAGTTTCCATAGGGATGTGGATTTATATCTGGGTCTTCAGTTTGATTCCATTGATGAGCAAGTTCTTGTCTAAGCCAATATCTATAGCTAGGTATTAACAACTGAAATCAGGGATGTTGATACTTTCAGAAGCACTTTTATTGTTTAGAATTGTTGTAGTTGTCCTGGTTTTTATTTTGTCTTGTTTAGATTTGACTTTGACTTATGAAGTTGAGAATTGTCCTTTCAAGGTCTATAAAGAATTTTGTTGGGATTTTGATGGGTATTGTGCTGAATCTGTAGATTATTTTGGTAGGATAACCATTTTTATCAAGTTAATGTTATATATACATTAGCATGGGAGTTCTTCCCATCTTTTGATAGCTTCTTCAATTCCTTTCTTCAAAGACTTTAGGTCATACAGGTCTTTAATTTATTTGGTTAGAATCACTCGAATATATTTTATATTATTTGAGGCTATTATCAATGGTATTATTTCACGGATTTCTTTCTGAGACTGTTTGCCATTTGAATATACGAAGGTTATTGTTTTTATTCTTTAAGTTTATATTGTATCCAGGCACTTTGCTGAAAGTGTTTATTAACTGTAGGAGTTCCTGGTGGAATAGTTGGGGCATATCACCTGCAAATAACAATGCTTTGACTTTTTCCTTTCCAATTTGTATCTCTTTGGTATCCTTCAGTTGTCTTACTGCTCGTAGCTAAAATATCAAATTCTATATTGAATAGGTAGGGACAGAGTGAACCACCTTGTAATACTCCAGATTTTAGTGAAATTTCTTTAAGTTCTTTTCCATTCACTTAATTTAATGCTGAGTATAGGCTTACTGTAAATTTTCTTTCTAATAATTAGGCATGACATTTGTAACCCTAATCTCTCCAGGACTTTTATCATGATGTCTTCTTGGATTTTATCAAAGCCCTTTTCTACATCATGTGTTTTATTTCCATTTCATTTTTTTAAAAATGTGGTCAATTACATTTACTTATTTGTGTATGTTGAACAATCTATTCATCTCTGGATTTAAGCTGACTTGATCATGTTGAATGATCTTTTTGATGTACACTTAGATTTGGTTTGCAAGTATTTTATTAAGTTTTTTGCATCTATGTCCATAAGGAATTTTTTTCTGTAATATTCTTTTTTTTTTTTTTTGGTTTTTCGAGACAGGGTTTCTCTGTGTAGCTTTGGCTGTCCTGGAACTCACTTTGTAGACCAGGCTGGCCTCGAACTCAGAAATCCGCCTGCCTCTGCCTCCCAAGTGCTGGGATTAAAGGCGTGCGCCACCACCGCCCGGCTGTAATATTCTTTTTTGCTGCTCCTTAATGTATATTTTTTAATCAGGATAACTGTAGCCTAATAAAATTAATTTATCAATGTTGCTTCTGTTTCTATTTGCTGGAATAATTTGAAAAGTATTAGTGTAAACTCTTTTTCAGAATATCTGCTAAAATTCTGATCTAATACTATCTGGGCCGGAGTTTGTTTATTTGTTTTGTTTTGTTTTGTTTTAGGTATATTCTTTATTTACATTTCAAATGATTTCCCTCTTACTGATTCTCCCCCTACCCAAAAGTCCCATATACCATCTTCCCTCCCCTTGCTCCCCAACCAACCCACTCTCACCTCCTCTTCCTGGTATTCCCCTACACTGCCACATTGAGCCCTTCAAGGACCAGGCGCCTCTTCTTCCTTCTTCTTGGTATCCTTTGATATGTGAATTGTTCCTTGGGTATTCCAAGTTTCTGGGCTAATATCCACTTATCAGTGAGTGTGTATCTTGTGTGATTTTTTGTGAATGAGTCATCTCATTCAGGATGACATTCTCCAGTTCCACCCACTTGCCTAAGAATTTCATGAATTCATTGTTTTTAATAGCTGAGTAGTATTCCATAGTGTAAATATACCACATTTTCTGTATCCATTCCTCCGTTGAGGGACATCTGGGTTCTTTCCAGCTTCTGGCTATTATAAATAAGGCTGCTATGAACATAGAGGAGCATGTGCCCTTATTGCATGTTGGAGAGTCCTCTGGGTATATGCCCAGTAGTAGTATAGCTGGGTCCTCTGGTAGTATTATGCCCAGTTTTCTGCGGAACCGCCATACTGATTTCCAGAGTGATTTTACCCGCTTGCAATCCCACCAGCAGTGGAGGAGTGTTCCTCTTTCTCCACATCCTCACCAGCACCAGCTGTCTCCTGAGTTTTTGATCTTAGTCATTCTGACTGGTGTGAGGTGAAATCTCAGGGTTGTTTTGATTTGCATTTCCCTGATATCTAAGGATGTTGAACATTTCTTTAGGTGTTTCTCAGCCATTCGATATTTCTCAGGTGAAAATTCTTTGTTTAGCTCTGTACCCCACTTTTCAATAGGGTTATTTGGCTCTCTGGAATCTACCTTCTTGAGTTCTTTGTATATCTTGGATATTAGCCCTCTGTCGGATGTAGGGTTGGTAAAGATCTTTTCCCAATTAGTTGGTTGCCGTTTTGTCCTTTTGACAGTGTCCTTTGCCTTACAGAAACTTTGTAATTTTATGAGGTCCCATTTGTCAATTCTTGATCTTAGAGCATAAGCTATTGGTCTTAGAGCATAAGCTATTGGGAGATTTTTGAAGACTGTATTTCACTAGAGATTATAGATCCATTTAAATTGTTTATCTCATCTTGATTTAATTTTGGTAAGTGGTACCTATCAAGAAAATTATCCATTTCTTTTAGATTTTCTCATTTGTGAAATACATTTTTAAAAAATATGTCCTTCTGATCCTCTGGATTTCCTCAGTGTCTGTTGTCATATAACCTTTTTTTTCTCATTTCGTTACTTTGTCCGTTCTCTGTCTCCCTTTTATTTAGTTTGGATAAGGGTTGGTATACCATGTTGATTTTCTCAAAGAACCAACTCTTTATTTCATTGATTCTTTTCATTGTTCTCTTTGTTTCTATTTTATTGATTTCAGCCCCGCCATTTGATTATTTCTTTCTGTCTGCTTTTCAAAGATTGCTTACTTTTTTTCGAAAGCTTTCATGTGTGCTGTTATTAGTATGAAATCTCTCCAGTGCTATGAACTTTCCTCTTAGAACATCTTTCATTATATCCCATTAGTTTTGGTATGTTACATATTAATTTTCCATATTGTCCCAGTTGTTGTTTAGTAGAGAGTTGTTCGGTTTTCATGAGATAGTGAGCTTCCTGATAATTCTATTATTTGGATATTCAGCTGTAACCCAAGGTGGTCTATTAGGATGCAAGTGGTTATTACAATTTTCTTGTAGCTTGGTTTGTGTCTGAGTATGTGGGCAATTTTGAAGAAGGTTCCATGAAGTATTGAGAAGAAGGCATATGCTTTTGGTAGTTTCATTTGGTTTCATAGTGTCTATCTCTTCCAGTATTTCTGTGTTTAGTTTTTTGGTGGATTAACTGTCAATTGGCAAGAGTGAGAAATTGAAGATTTTTACTATTAGTGTCTGAGGTTCAATGTGTCATTTCAGCTGTAGTTGTGTTTCTTTTGCAAACTTGAGTGCTGTACTGGCTGGTTTTGTGTGTAAACTGGACACAAGCTGGAGTCATCACAGAGAGAGGAGCTGCCACCCTTGAGGAAATGCCTCCATGAGGTCCAGCTGTGAGACATTTTCTCAATAAGAGATTAAGGGTGGGTGGGACCATTGTGGATGGTGCCATCCCTGGGCTGGGTTCTATAAGAAAGCAAGCTGAGCAAGCCACGGGAAGCAAGCCAGTCAGCAGCATTCTTCCATGTTTTTTTTTTTAAGATATATTCTTTATATTTCAAATGATTTCCCCTTTCATGGTTTCCCCCCCAAAAATAGTCCCATATGCCATCTCTCCTCCCCCTGTTCCCCAATCATTCCCCCCCCCTGCTTCCCTGTCCTGGTATTCTCCTACACTGCTGCATCAAGCCTTTCCAGGACCAGGGGCCTCTCCTTCCTTTGATGTCCAACAAGGCCATCCTCTGCTGCCTATGCATCTGGAGCCATGGGTAACACCATGTGTACTATCTGGTTGATGTTTTTGTCCCTGGGAGTTCTGAGAGTACTGGATGGCTCATATAGTTGTTCCTCCTATGGCGCTGCAAACTCCTTCAGCTCCTTGGGTCCTTTCTCTAGCTCTCCCATTGGGGACCATGTGCTCAGTTCAATGGCTGGCTGAGAGTGTCCCCCTCTGTGTTTGTCATGCACTAGCAGAGCCTCCCATGTGACCGCTATATCAGGCTCCATTCAGCAAGTACTTGTGGGCATCCGTAATAGTGTCTGGGTTTTGCAACTGTATATGGGATTGATCACTAGGTGGGGTAGTCTCTGGATGGTCTTTCCCTCAGACTCTGCTCCACACTTTGTCTCTGTATCTCCTTCTGTGGGTATTTTGTTCCCCCTTCTAAGAAGGACCAGAGTATCCATACTTTGTTTTTCCTTCTTCTTGGACATCATTTGATATGTGAATTGTTTCTTGGGTATTCCGAGCTTCTGGCCTAATATCCATGGCTTCTGCATCTACTCCTGCTTCCAAGTTCCTACCTTGTGTGAGTTCCTGTCCTGACTTCCTTTGGTGATGAACAGCAATGTGGAAGTATAAGCTGAATAAACCCTCTCCTCTCCAACTTACTTCTTGATCATGATGTTTTGTGCAGGATTAAAAACCCTGACTAAGACAAATTGGTACCAGCATAGGGGGGTATTCCTGTAACAACTTGACCGTGTTTTGAGGACTGTGGAAGGACTTTGAAACTTTGAGCTGAAAGAGTCATTGGGATGTTAAGAGCTCTATGGGATGTTCTGTAGGAGCTTGGAAGATAATGCTGAGGACAATGCCGAAGATGGAGTCCTGGCTTGTGAAATTTCAGAGGGAAATTAAAGACTCTTATCAGGGCCATTGCTGTTCTGATTGTGAAGATTCTGGGGCTTTGGTTAGCTGGGGCTGAAGAATCAGCTGTGATTAACAAGATATCAGAACAACTAAGGTGAAAATTTTGCATTACTGAGACAATTGATGCTGCTTAGCTGGAGCTAAGAAATTAGCAGTGATTAAGAGGAGACAAGTATCACTAAGGTAAAATCTTTTTGGAAGCGTTTCCTGAGAGCACAGAGAAGCTGTGTTACCGAGGTTGTACCTCATGATGGCAGCTGGACCTTGGTAATGTGTAAGAGTCACCCAGGTGGTACTGGTTTTGAAGGCGTGAAAGGGGCATGAAGAGCAGCCTCAGTAGCAATTGATGGCCTAGGGTTGAAGAGGTCATGCAAAGAAGTTGAGGCTTTGTTCCAAGAGAGCCTATGAGAGGCTATTGGTAAAGTCTATTTGCTGTGGAAGACTGCACTGTTTTGGAGATGCTAGTACTAGGAGATGATCACCAAGAACAGCAGCAACATTGGTGTACAGATGGCTTGAGCCTAGAAGGCAAAGTGTGTGCGACAAAGGGCAGAGCTGGAAAAGTGACCCAAGCCCTTGGAAGAGCCTAGAAGATTTTGAGTGGATTACAGACACCATGTGGTTCGAGTTTGCTTTTGGTTTTGATTGTGCCTGTGCCCTGACATTTTTCCCTCTGGAAGTAAGAAAGTATTTTAGTGGAGGCCATAGTTAGGAGACTTTGAATTGTAAAAAGACTTTCAATTTTAGAAGATATTGGATATTATAAAGGAGTTGAAATTCTAGTATGTATAGACTGTGGGACTTTGGAAGTTATTTAGATCTTGGGGATGAATAAGAAAGTAAGCGTTGTCTGATAAAATTGAAGATTTACATGGAAAATATTTCTGATAAAATTGAAGAAAAACATAGAAAAACATTAAAATTGAAGATTATCATGAACAATTATACCGATAAAATAGTAGGCATAAAAGTATTTTTAAATTGTTTGAAAGTGGAATTATAAATATTTTCTAACAAAATTGAAGATTTACATGGAAAATATTTCTGATAAAATTGAAGAAATATATAGAAAAAATGGTAAAATTAAAGATTATCATGGAAAATACTACAGTTAAAATGGTAGACAAAAAAACATTACTAAATTGAAAGAGAAATCACAAACATTTTCTGATAAAATTGAAGATTCACATGAAAAATATTTCTGTTAGACTATGTTTTTGGTTGGGGAATTGAGTCCATTGATGTTATAAGATATTAAGGAATAGTGATTGTTGCTTCCTGTTATTTTTGATGTTCTTTTCATGTTTGTGTGGTTGCTTTCTTTTGGGTTTGTTGGAAAAAGATTACTTTCTTGCTTTTTCTAGGATGTAGTTTCCCTCCTCGTGGTGACATTTTCCATCTATTATCATTCCTAGGGCTGGATTTATGGAAAGATATTGTGTGTAAATTTGGTTTTATCATGGAATATCTTGTTTTCTCCATCTATTATAATTGAGAGTTTTGCTGGGTATAGTAGTTTGGGCTAGCATTTGTGTTCTCTTAGGGTCTGTATGAGATCTGACCAGGATCTTCTAGCTTTCATCGTCTCAGGTGAGAAATCTGGTGTAATTCTGATATGCCTGCCTTTATAGGTTACTTGACATTTTTCCCTTACTGCTTTTAATATTCTTTCTTTGTTTAGTAAATTTGGTGATTTGATTATTATGTGTCGGGAGGATTTTCTGGTCTGGTCCAGTCTGTTTGGAGTTCTGTAGGCTTCTTGTATGTTTATGGGCATTTCTTTCTTTAGGTTAGGGAAGTTTTCTTCTATAATTTTGTTGAAGATATTTACTGGCCCTTTAAGTTGGAAATCTTCACTCTCTTCTATACCTATAATCCTTAGGTTTGGTCTTCTCACTTTGTCCTGGATTTCCTGGATGTTTTGGCTCAGGAGCATTTTGCATTTTGCATTTTCTTTAACTGTTGGGTCAATGTTTTTTATGGTATCTTCAGCCCCTGAGATTCTTTCTTCTATCTCTTTTATTCTGTTGTTGATGCTTGCATCTATGACTCCTGAATTCTTTCCAAGATTTTCTATCTCCAGAGATGTCTCACTTTGTGATTTCTATATATTTCTTGAATCTTATCAGAAATATTTTCCTTGCAGATCTTCAATTTTATCAGAAAATGTTTATAATTCCACTTTCAATCAACTTAGGAATATTTTCATGCCTACCATTTTATCTGTATAATTTTTCCATGAAATAGTCAATCTTAACATGTTTCTCTATATATTTTTTCAATTTTGTCAGAGATATATTCCATGTATATTTACACAATGGAATACTACTCAGCAATTAAAAACAATGAATTCATGAAACTCTTAGGCTAATTGGGAACAGGGGGAGGAAAGAGCGCTTATGGGACTTTCAGAGAGGGGGGAACCGGGAAAGGGAAAATCATTTGGAATATAAATAAAGAATATAGAAAATAAAAAATAATAATAATAAAAAGAAAAGTAAGCATTAAGGCTTAATAGTCATGTATTTGTGTTAAGTTGACAAGGCTTCAGTTGTACTGGCTGGTTTTGTGTGTCAAGTTGACACAGGCTGGAGTTATCACAGAGAAAGGAGCCTCCCTTGAGGAAATGACTCTATGAAATCCAGCTGTAAGGCATTTTCTCTATTAGTGATTAAGGGTGGGAGGGTCCATTGTGGGTGGTGCCATTCCTGGGCTGGTAGTTCTGGGTTCTATAGGAAAGCAAGCTGAAGCTCTGGAGAGATTGATCGGTAGTTAGGAACACTGAGTGCTCTTCCAGAGGTCCTGAGTTCAATTCCCAGCAACCACGTGGTGGCTCACAACCATCTGTAATGGGACCCGATGCCTTATTTTGGTGTGTCAGAAGACAGCTACAGTGTACTCATATAAATAAAATATGTAAATCTTTAAGAAAAAAAGAAAGATGAGCAAGCCAGGGGAAGCAAGCCAGTAAGCAGCATTCTTCCATGGCTTCTGCAATCACTCCTGCTTCCAAGTTCGTACCCTGTGTGAGTTCCTGTCCTGACTTCCTTTGGTGATGAACAGCAATGTGGAATTGTAAGCTGAATTAACCCTTTCCTACCCAAGTTGCTTCTTGGCCATAATGTTTTGTGCAGGAGTAGGAATTCTGACTAAGACAAATTCCCTTGTGTGTTGAGCATAGATGGTATGAATTGAAATGGCAACTTTGTAGAATTTTCCTTTGATAAGTATGCAGTGTCCTTCCCCATTTTCTTTTGATTACTTTTGGTTTGAAGTCTACATGTTTAGATATTAAAATGGCTTTGAAATGATGCAATTAACTCTCAAGCAACTGGAGGTCCCAGGGAGTTTAGAGGTCATGTGGGGTGGGGGTGGTTTCGGGACATCCACATGGAGACAGGGAGTAGGAAGGAGATATGGGATGTGGAACAGTCAGAGGGTGGATAGGCGTGGGGGGAATAAAACATGGAGTGTAAAAAAATTAACTAATTAATTAATTAATTAAAAATAATTGCTTTGATTGCCTAGAATTTCTTTTCCCAACCTTTAACACTGAGATAGTGTTTATTCATATTATTAAGGTGTTTTTTTGATGCAGTAGTATAATAGAGCCTGTTTTTGTATCCATTCTTATACACTGTATATTTTTATTGGGTAATTGAAATCATTATTGAGAGATATCAAAGACTAATGATTGTTAATTCCTGTTATTTTGTTGTGGTGGTGGTTTGTGGTAGTGCTGCTGCTTGTGGTTGTGATTAAGGTGGTGTGTGTGTCTGTCTGTGTTTTCCTTCTTTTAGTTTTGCTGGTTTGAGATTATGTATTTCCTATGTATTCATGGGTTTAGTCAACATGAGTATGAGTATTTATTCTAAAACCTTCTTTAGAACTGGATTTGTTGATAGATATTGTTTACATTTGGCTGTATCATGGAATATTTTTTCTTTAACTTTTAAGCTTTTTGAATGCCATTATTTATATATTTTAAAGTAAAATATCAATATAATTTGTAATTATATGTATATAGTTATGCACCTATATTACATTTATAGTGATGGAGACACATTTGCAGAAATTTTATATTACTAAATCTTTCAGTATTATACTTCATAGCGTTATTACACTCATTTTATTAAAAATATTCTTCTCTCAAATATTACCTCCTGAGAAAGTTTCTCCTTTCTCCACTCTTCCCAGTCCCTCCTACAACCTCCTCTTTCTCTAAGATTTACTCCTTCTTTGCTTCATTTCATAAAAGAGAAAACACCCAGGAATATCAAGATTAAAAGTTATAGTAAGACTAGGCACATAGCCTCATATCAAGGCTAGATGAGGCAACCATATGGGAGAAAAAGAGTCACAAGAGCAGGCAGAATAGTCAGAGACAACCCCTACTGTTACAATTCCTATAAAAAGACAAAACTACATAACCATAATATATGAACAGAGGACCTATCTTAGATCACTTCAAACTCACTGATTGCTGCTTCAAACTCTGTGAAGCCTAGAGTCCAGCTTAGTTGATTCTGTGACCCCTATTCTTACGGTGACATTGACCCCTTTAGCTCTTAAAATTTGTCCTCCTCATCTTCTGCAAAATTATAAAATTTCCCAAGCTCTGCTTAATGTTTGGCTGCAGGTTTCTGTGTCCCTTGTTGTCAGTTGTTCAAGGAAACCTCTCTGATCGTGAGTATAAGAGACTATAATTAGGAATCATTTCATTGACATTGTTCCAGTTATGTTTGGCTCTATTCTAGGTTTCTGGGATATTCAGCTTTTGACTTTTGACTATCCAGGCATCTATATTGACTGGAAGTTTTACTGGGTATAGTCTTGCATCTATGAACTCTTAGAGTCTTCTACACATCTGTCTAAGACCTTCTGGCATTTAGTCTCTATTGCAAAGTCAGGTGTAATTCTAATTCATTTTCTTATGTTTTATGTCTTTTAATGTTACTTGGTCTTTTTCCTTTGCAACTTTTAATATTCATTTTTTTGTATGTTTAGAATTGATTATGTTTATATTTATATGTTTAGCATTTTGATTATAATGTAGCAAATGGACTTTTTTTCTGGATCATCCAATTTGGCCTTTGCATGTTTCTTATACTTTTATAAGTATCTCTTTATGTTAAGAATATTTTCTTCTATGATTTTGTTAAGATATTTTCTGGGCCTTTGATCTAGGATTCTTCTTCTTCTATTCCTATTATGCTTAGGTTTTATGTTTTTATAGTGTCACATATTTCATGGATGTTTTATATCAAGAATATTTTCAGATGTAATATGTTCTTTGACTTATGTACCTGTTTCTTCTATTCTATCTTCAATGCCTAAGAGTCTTTCTTCCATCTCTTTTGTTTTGTTGGTGAGGCTTCTGTAGTTATTGTTCATATTCCTAAATTTTTAATCCCCAGAATTCCCACACTTTGCGTCTTCTTTACTATTTCTATTTTCAGTTTTGTGTCTTGAACAGTTTCATTCATTCCCTTCAGCTGTTTCTTTGGATTTTTTTAAAAAAATATTTATTTGTTTCCTCTAATTGTGTTTTTTCTGAATTTGTTTATAGATTTACTCATTACTTCTTTACTGACCTCTGTCATCTTCATCTAATTGGTTTTAAGATTTTATTTTACTTCTGCTTCATCTGTGTTGTAATATTTAGGGCCTGATGTGGTAGTATATCTGAGCTCTAGTAGATACATATTGTTCTCACTGTTATTGATTGTATTTTAACACTGTTGTCTAAATATCTGGGTTTTGTGGTGATTATATGTCTAGATTTTCCAAGTTCTTGATTTGTCTTCAGTGGTATTTTCTCTTTGTTATGGTTTCTGTTTCCTCTCTTCAATTTCAGAGTGTGTTGAATGTATGCTGCTTATTTCACTGGCCAACTTTCCTGAATGTTTATGGTTCCTGGTGTTGGATTCTGGGGAGAAAGAGAGAACAGTTGGGGATTGGTTTGTGGGAACCACAGGAAGCTTGTACAAGAGGAGGGAAGACTGAAACTGGTGTTCTGATGCAACACATGGAACTACCCCGAGTATGGGGACTTGAGAAGCAAACTGAGTAGAGAAAGTTTAAGGCAACATAACTGGTCTTCTGACAGGTGTGTCTAGTTTAAGCATGGACTTTCTGCCAAAGTTGTGGTCTGTGCAAAAGTGAAGAGCTGAGAAAGGGAGTCCAGGAGCAGCATGTTCTGTGTGATATGCAGGAAGTAGTGTTGGGTGTGGAGGCTGTTACTGGTGTTCTGTTGCATGTGTTTGGGATGACTCTGGTGATTGTGTCTGCAAGAACTGAGAGCTCTGTGTTTCTTGTACCTTAATAAATACCTAGGTTTTTTGTAGTTGACCATCTTTTCTTAATTAAATAATTAATTTATTTTTTTTCACTCCATATTTTATTCCCCCCACCCCCATCCACCATCTGACTGTTCCACATCCAGAACCTCTTCCCCACGCCCCTTTTCCCACATGGATGTAGCCACCCCCCACCCCACCTTATCTCTAAACTCCCTAGGGCCTCCAGTCTCTTGAGGGTTAGGTGCATCTTCTCTGACTGAATCCAGACCAGGCAGTCCTTTGTTGTATGTGTGCTGGGGGCCTCTTGTTAGCTGGTATATGCTGCCTGTTTGGTGGTCCAGTGTTTGAGAGATCTCGGGGGTCCAGATTAATTGAGACTGCTGGGCCTCCTGCAGGATTGCCCTTCTCCTCAGCTTCTTTCAGCCTTCCCTAATTCAACAACAGGGGTCAGCTGCTTCTGTCCATTGATTGGGTGCAAATATCTGCATCTGACTCTTCCAGTTGTTTGTTGGGTCTTCAAGAGTGCAGTTATGCTAGGTCCCTTTTTGTGAGTGCTCCATAGCCCCAGTAGTAGTGTCAGGCCTTGGGACCTGCCCTTGAGCTGGATCCCACTTTGGGTCTGTCGCTGGACCTTCTTTTTCTCAAGCTCCTTGTTCCTGGATTTTTTAAAATTGTTATTATTATTTGACTATCTATTTCTTTTAGCTTGTCTTCAATGGCTATTCCATATCATGTACTTTGTTAGTGAGCTTTATATCAAATGTTTTTGTTTGATTTCCTAAATTATTTGCAGTTTTACTTTAGGTTTTCTTTAATGATTGTATTTCTTTGTTAAGTTCTGTTTTCATGTCTTATTTTCATCATTTCATTCCATAGTTTATATTTTCATAGTATCCATTAAAGTATTTATTTATATCCTCTAGGTCCTTGAATACGTTCATATTTTCTATTTTAAAATAGTTGTCTTGTGCTTCAGCTATATTCCATTTATCAGAGCCAACTGTTCTGAAATTGCTGGATTATAGTGGATCCATATTGTCTCAACTGTTAATGTTTGTGCATTTGTGATAGTATCTAGGCATCTAGGATTGGCATATTTTAGGTGATTCTAGGTGTTGATGTTTGGTCTGGTATTTGTTGTTACTCTAATCCTGGGTTGTGTTATCTGGTCTTGATCTTAAGAAAGTAGATAGCTGTGAGTTGCCTGGTAGATAGTGTTTCCACAGGGTTATGGTTTACATAGAAGAACAGAGGTGTGCTAATAGGAAATCTTAGAAAGCCTGCAAGAAAGAGCTGAGGGCATCCTATCCTCAGAAATAGGTGGGGTCCCCAGGTAGTTGGAGACAGAAGCTCCTGTAAGTGGGTTGCACTAAGGTAAATATGTCTAGAGAGACAGAGATGAAAGGGTTAGGGGGATTTTTGGCTTGCATGATGAGTTGTAGTCTCTAGTGAATGGACTTGATGTGGGAAGAAAGGCACCAGCAAGCAGGCTGCTATAGGGCTCAGGGGGAGACAGTAGATTTTATAATGTAGTACAAAAAAGACATTGAAAATTATCTTCCTGAGTCCAAGGCCTTTGTGGTCAATGAGAGAAGTTTTATTTACATACTGATGACTGACACAAAAGAATTTCGGTAGACTAGAAGAGAGCATGAGACAGTCTGTAGGAAGGAGCAAGCTGGGTTAGAACAAAGGTCTGGCAGAGTCACCATGGACCTGAGATAGTGTTGTAGGATGCAATTCTGCAGCTGGATACTTAGTATCTTAGCTAGAGTTCTAAATCAAGGGGAAGGTTTAAACTCATAAAGCTGATAAAATAACTTTATTTTGATCTGTATGTTTTTTCAAATTGAACATATGGTTTGCAAACAATCTTTAAAATTTTAAAATGTTTTAGAAATACAAAAATTACTTTTCAAAAATTATCATAAAGAAGATGATAATACTCCTAAGAATTGTCTAGTACTCATTTTAATCAATATATATGTTTAATTTTAAAGGAAATATTACATTTTTGTATTAATTCACACCTCCTATATAGCGTTAGATATTATATCTGATAATTGGAAATGAAATCTACAAGTATAAGATACTATGAAAATAATGCATTTGTCAGAAAAAAAGAATGGGTGGTATCCACAAAATGTTTCCTATGAACCACTTACTCAGTTTCATCCATGTTTTCCAATTATAGGCGATTTGACAGATCAGTTGAAAAGTGGCGACACTTTCACTATGATATGAAGGTATTTAATCAGTGGCTGAATGAAGTTGAACAGTTTTTCAAAAAGACACAGAATCCTGAAAATTGGGAACATGCTAAGTACAAATGGTATCTTAAGGTAAGACTTTTGAAAATTCCCTTTCCATGCTGGCTTTAATTTTCCAACAATATTTCACATATTTCACAACTTTAAGTTCAACTAAAAGGATGAATGAAATATATAATTCCTGTTTTTTTTGATGCTCACTGAACATGCTATAAAAATCATAACAAGTGTGCCTGAAAATTGTGCTGTGACTGTTTTTTGAGAATGAATAAGGTTGTCTCCCTGGTCACTACTGGTCCATCTGATGAACTGTGAAGTGTAACTACATCTGGGATGCAGGAAACCATCTTACAGCAGGGAATAACATGGTTTAGGGCTCTCTCTCTCTCTCTCTCTCTCTCTCTCTCTCTCTCTCTCACACACACACACACACACACACACACACAAACGCATACACACATTCTCTCTCTCTCTCTCTCTCTCTCTCTCACACACACACACACACACACAAGCGCATACACACATTCTCTCTCTCTCTCTCTCTCTCTCTCTCTCTCTCTCTGTGTGTGTGTGTGTGTATGAGTCTTATCTGTATGTTTGCCTTATATTGGAACTAATCCAGAAGGAGAAGCTGTGGTATACTTAGTAGTACTGTAGTTGCTTCAAATATCCATCATGATGAAATTACAAGTCTCTTTCCCTTAAGACAATTTGTGGTGATATAGCAATATTTCTATATATCCTATTGACAAAATGCCTTCTGAGACAGACTAGAGGCCAAAACAATGGCAAGTTAATTGTTAGTACTTATTGACTTTTTCTGGTTTATGTTAATGGAAATGCAACATATGGATTATTACCAGAGAATCATTTAATTTCAACTTGTTGTGTCTTTTTTTTTTTTTTTAAAGATTTATTTATTTATTATATAAGTATACTATAGCTATCCTCAGCTACACCAGAAGAGGGCATCAGATCAATCTCATTACAGATGGTTGTGACCCACCATGTGGTTTCTGGATTTGAACTCATGACCTCTGAAAGAGTAGTCAGTGCTCTTAACCACTGAGCGATCTCTCCAGCCCCTTGTTGTGTCTTTTAATGTGAAGATAAAATAAATTGAATTGTGGAGAATATAATTTAGTTGATTTAATATATAAATCTGGTCTAAGATATATGGGTTATAATATGAAGTCTTTAATATTTTTTCCTTTGTCTTCCATTATTCATGTTGCCATTTTCATTCAAATGAGCTTAAAATGTACCCAACATTTAATAACCAAAAATTAATGATTAACATAGAAGAAAGCAAAGAAAATAGAAGTTCATATATAAATTTAAACATTTTAAAATTCTAGATTCAATATGATATTAGACTTTACAATTCTTTTTCCTCAAGTGTTCACCAAGCAAACTTATGTTCAGAAATTGAGCATTCAAGCATATATTAAATTACAGGCTACATAAAAATATTTTAATAGTCTTCTTTAGTTTTACATTATCAATCAAATTTGTATACACATCAATGTTAATATACATTAAGAGAAAGTCATTAATTTAAGATCTTCTCTCTTTTAGAAGATGCATTTTGAATAGCACAAATGTGAATGTTAAATTAAGGAAGCATAATGTGATTTCTGCCTGAAAGGCATGTATATATATATATATATATATATATGTATATATATATATATATATATATCCAAATTTCATTAATTTTCAAAGATATCTGAAAAAGGATATGTAATTCTATTTATAATGTTAAAATAAATAAAATTATTTATTCTAAAATCACTGTGAATTAATTATAATAAAAAAAAGCAATAGAGAAATAAAACTATAACTCCATTATTGTTTCAAGAGGTTGAGTAATTCTGGAATAAGGACTTTGTTTATGCTATGAGTGCTCCAATTGGTAGACTCTCTGTTTACAGTGTGGACTTGGCACTTTTTCAAGGTTTGGTTCCTTAGTGAATTCACAGTGAGAATGAGTTAGCATGAAGAAGGTGTAGCAGAGGGCTGCTTGTCTGGTCTCAGTGGGAGAGGATGTACCTTATCCCATAAAATATTGATGCCCTAAAGTGAAAGGATGGGGGGCACCTTCTCAGAGGTGAAGGGGAGTGAGAGGGGGAGAAGAACTCTTCAGGGGTACTGGGACAGGGAGAGCAACATTTGGGATGTAAATAAAATAATTAATAAAAAGGTGAATTTTTGATCAAGCAATTAATTTATGTGCTGAGGATATTTTTGTCTTCTCATTTGTCTATTGATCATTTTATATGAAAGGTATCATAATTTTCATCAAATTGTAAAATGTTTCCATCTTTATTTTATTTATGTATTTTACTTAATCATTTAATGTCCCACTCACTGCCCCCTCCAGGTCACAGTCTCCCACAATCCTTTCCCCAACCCCCACCCCTTCACCTCTGAGTAGGTGGGACCCCTCTAGGTATCCACCCCCACCCACCCTGGCACTTGAAGTCTGTGAGGCTACACTGAAGCCAAACAAGGAAACCCAGCTAGTAGAACATATCCCACAGACAGGCAACAACTTTTGGGATAGCCCATGTTCCAGTTGTTTGAGACACACATGAGAACCAAGATGTACATTTAAGTGGGGAGGTCTAGGTCCAGCCTGTGTATGTTCTTTGGTTGTTGGTTCAGACACTGAGAGTACCAAGGGTCCAGGTTAGTTGATTCTCTTGGTCTTCCTGTAGACTTCCTATCCCCTTTCGAGCTCACAAACCTTCCTCCAATTCTTTCATAAGAGTCCCCAAGCTCCATCCACTGTTTGGCTATGGGCATCTGTATCTGCCCAGACTCAGTCTTTATTTTTAAGTAAAGAACCAGCAAATGATTATATATTATCCCATATAAGGTAATAATATTAGTCATTACTATTCTATCCATTTTCTTTTTGGTGCTTACCCCAGCCATAATTTATACAATTTTATGGTGAAGTTTAGTGACATTTTTGGTGTCTAATCTTTGATTAATCCCTTTTTTTGTGTGTATTATTAAAAGTATATATTGCTATTGACATTTTTTAGATGTGAAATTTTGGCAGTTTTATACCTACCCTAGTTTTAATATGTTTTTCCTATCCTATCATAATGATGTAAAATACAGATATGGCAGTTCTTATTTTCTGTTATGAACTCAACCAACTGTGCACATTTTGGTTGCATCTAGTTAATGCATTTTATTCTCAATATGAACACTATTTTAATGTATTTTTAAGTATCTTGTAACTTTTAAATTTTGGTTAGGCATTGTGAATTTTAACTGGTAAATGCTAAATAATTTGTTATTCAAATAAACTTTCTTAAGCTATCTTCTGAGACCCAAATAACATAGTGTGAAACAGTGTTATCTTTATAGATTTTCATTCAAACATATTTTTCTGTAGTTAGCTAGCTAATTTTGTCTCACTACTGAAGAAAATTCCTTCTGCTTACTTTGATGCCTCTTAAATGAGATGGTTTATTGCTGCTGCTGCTGCTGCTGCTGGTGGTGGTGGTGGTAGTGGTCATTTTTTTTTGTTTGTTTGTTTGTTTGATTGGTTTGGTTTGGTTTTTTGTTTGTTTTAAATCCATAGTGGCTGGCAATAAAAGTAAAACATCCAATCCCAAATGTAGCTTCTTTCCCTAGTCTTTCATAGTTTTCTCACATATACAAGCTGTTTATGACCTACCAGAACATTGGAAAATAGCTTCCTACAGATCTTCCTCTATGTTTTATTCTCTTTTCTACTAATCTGCCTTGTAATATATAACCAACCACACCACCACCCCCTTAGACTGTGAGTTCCACCTTCTGAAATCGAATTGCCTGGTGTTTTGAACATTTCCTCATCTTTTCTTATAGTATAGAAATCTGCCCAGACAGCAAAGTCAACAAATTTATTACACAGTCACATGATTGTTTCCATTAGCTCTGTAATCATAGTCCTTTGCCTTGTGTTCACTGTCTCAAAATCCCTCTTTCATAAATGTTACTTAATTTTTTATTTTATGTTCAAATATGATGCCAAATTTTCTTTTACTACAAATTGGCAAATTGAATAAGTAAAAATTTTACAATTTTCCAAAAGAGTATTACTAATGCAATCATGCAAGTCCCATGCAATGTTGTATACCTATAGAATATGGATAAGTCCCCACTTCCTAACGGTATAGTTTATTAATTGTAATTGATGAATACTTACCAACATGTTTGATACTCAATGTTAGAAGCAGTAAAGATTTTAGTCTATTTCTTGACCTACAAATAAATAAGAAAGAGATTTATATATACCTAGGAAAGTGTTCTTCTAGATGTTATTGATATAACAAGCCCTATACAATTAAGCCTGTTTTCCCTTATTAAATACAAAATCTGAATTTATTATAAATCTCATTATGAATTTTTACTATTAGTGAGTGATTAACTTACATTTATAAAATTTAAAAATTTTACTAAATTATTCTCAAATATCAGGAGCATAGGATAGCTTACTGTTAAACATTATTAAACTATAGCACTTGGGATAAGGATTGAAGAAATTCCTATTCATACTTACATATCTGACAGAGATGGCTGACACTTTTGTCTTTTCAGTTTTCTTTTTTTATTGAATATATTCTTCATTTACATCTCAAATGTTATACCCCTTCCCAGTTCCCCCCCTCCCTGAAAGCCCCCAACCCATCCTCCCACCCCTGCCTCCAAGAATATGCTCCTTCACCCAACCCACTCCCACGACCCCCACTTGATTCCCCACTCTGGGGCATCTATTGATCCTTCACAGGATCAAGGAAGTCTCCTCCCACTGATGCCCTACAAGGCATTCTTCTGCCAGTCTTTTGGCTGGAACCACATGTACCACTTGGTTGATAGCTTAGTCCCTGGGAACCCTGGTGTATCTGGTTGGCCAGCATTGTTGTTCTTCCCATGGGGCTGTAAAACCACCCCCCCAGTCCCTCCAGTCTGCCCTCCAACTCCTCCATTGTGAACCCCGCGCTCAGTCCAATGATTGGCTGTTAGTATTCGCCTCTGTATCTGTAAGGCTCTGTCAGGGCCCCTCCAAAAAACAACCATAACAGGCTTCTTTCAGTATGCACTTCTTATCATCCATAGTAGTTTTGGGATTTGGTGACTGTTTATAGGATGAATCCCCAGGTAGGACAGTCTCTGGGTGGCCTTTCCTTCAGTCTCTGCTCAACACTTTGTCTCCACAGTTGTTCCTGTGATTATTTTGTTCCCTTTCTCAGAGGAACCAAATTACCCCCACTTTGGTCTACCTTGTTCTTGAGCTTCCTGTGGTCTGTGAATTGTGTCTTGGGTATTCTGAGCTTTTGGACTAATATCCACTTATCAGTGAGTGCATACCATGTGTGTTCTTTTGTGTTTGGGTTACTTCACTCAGGATGACACTTTCTAGTTCCATCCATTTGCCTAAGAATTTCATGAATTCATTATTTTTAATAGCTGAATAGTACTCCATTGTGTAAATATACCACAATTCCTCTGTTGAAGTATGTCTGGATTGGATTCTTTCTAGCTTCTGGCTATTATAAATAAGGCTGCTATGAACATAGTGGAGCATGTGTTCTTATTACATGTTGGAGTATCTTCTGGGTGTATGCCCAGGAGTGGTATAGCTGGATCCTCAGGTAGTACTATGTCCAATTTTCTAAGTTACAAGAAGAAATGCTAGTGTGAGTTTTCAGAATAAAAGTTGAGTACCATGAAGTTATGGAAATAACTCACATGGTGTCAGTATAAATTAGTGTATTATTCTTTACCTTGGTTAAAATCTGGGATATGTAATTAGAATACCTCTAATGTTAAGATCTAGGCTGCTTTCAGCTAGACTGGAAAGAAATAACTTTTAAAATATAAGTTGTTGAACGATATTGAATTCTTATAGCTTCCGGGAGAAAGAATAAAAATCACTACTATGTTAAATATTTACGAGTGCTGAATATTCTTCCTTTTAATGAAATAGCAACCTGTTTGATTTTATGGGATAATGCTTTTTAGTGAACCCTGATAAAATTTACAACACCTCCTAAAGAATATTGCTATGAGTATGTGTGAGGCTTTGAGTCTTAAAAAAATTCCGTTTGAGTTCACCATTAAGAATTAAAAAAACAAAGGTATTGTTTATATAAAATTGTAGTGTTTAAATCAACCATTGTAAAATTAAGTTTACAGAAAAAGTAAATTATATATATGTATAATATAATATATAATTATATTCAAATGAGTTGATAATTGTTTTTAAAGGTAAAATGAAATTTTTCAATGTTAATTGTTTTTCAGGTATATTTTGCAATGTGATTTTGTTTGCTGCTTGATAGTTTCAATTACATGGAGTTTATTTATGTATATTTGGGTAAATAAATTGAATTACAAGTGTGTAGTTTGTTAAATAATAAATTTGAATCATTGTAATAGAAAAATACTTATACCAAAATGGATTAAATGTAGCATATTTCAATACTTCTACCATCCTTCCAGTAACTATTAAAATACTTATAGAATAGGATTCTACTCTGCTTTATCTAATAGAACACAGTATGTGGATGAAATAACAGGTATGCTTATATCTTAGACTTGGAAAAGGCAGAGGAAAACCTGCATCAGTATTAAGGACCAGTTGAGCTACTCTTCCTTTCTCCTTACCTTGGCTATCAGTGATTGAAGAAAGCACTTTGTTAAACATTTCTTTAGGTGCTTCTCAGCCATTAGATATTCTTCAGGTGAGAATTCTTTGTTTAGCTCTGTACCCCATTTTTAATAGGGTTATTTGACTCTCTGGAGTCTAACTTCTTGAGTTCTTTGTATATATTGGATATTAGCCCTCTGTCGGATGTAGGGTTGGTAAAGATCATTTCCCAGTTAGTAGGTTGCCGCTTTGTCTTTTTGACAGTGTCCTTTGCCTTACAGAAACTTTGTAATTTTATGAAGTCCCATTTGTCAATTCTTGACCTTAGAGCATAAGCTATTGGTGTTCTGTTCAGGAAATTTTCCCCTGTGCCCATATAGCCTAGTTTCCTTTCTATTAGTTTCAGTGTGTCTGGTTTTATGTGGAGGTCCTTGATCCACTTGGAATTGAGCTTAGTACAAGGAGATAAGAATGGATCGATTTGCATTCTTCTGCATGCTGACCTCCAGTTGAATCTGCACCATTTGTTGAAAAGCTATCTTTTTTCCACTGGATGGTTTTAGCTCCTTTGTCAAAGATGAAGTGACCATAGGAGTGTGGATTCATTTCTGGGTCTTCAATTCTGTTCCATTGTTCTACATGCCTGTCATTGTACCAATACAATGCAGTTTTTAACACTATTGTTCTGTAGTACAGCTTAGTCATTAGGGAAATGTAAATCAAAACAACCATGAGATTCCACCTCACATCAAACAGAATGACTAAAATCAAAAACACAGGAGACAACAGTTGTTTGCAAGGATGTGGAGAAAGAGGAGCACTCCTCCACTGCTGGTGGGATTACATTCACTCTGGAAAGCAGTCTGGCGGTTCCTCAGAAAACTGGGCATGACATTCCCAGAGGATACTGTTATACCACTCCTGGGCATATACCCAGAAGCTTCCCCTGCATGCAATTAGGACACATGCTCCACTATGTTCATAGCAGCCTTATTTATAATAGCCAGAAGCTGGAAAGAACTCAGATGTCCCTCAACGGAGGAATGGATTCAGAAGATGTGGTATATTTACACAATGGAATACTACTCTGCAATTAAAAACAATGAATTCACGAAATTCTTAGGCAAGTGGTCAGAACTTGAAAATATCATCCTTAGTGAGGTAACCCAATCACAAAAGAGCACACATGGTATGCAGTCACTGATAAGGGGATATTACCCAGAAACTCAGAATACCCAAGACACAATTCACATATCAATAGATTTCCTAGAAGATGGAAGGAGAGACCCCTGGTCCTGGAAAGACTGGATATAGGGGAATACCAGGACAGAGAAGTGAGAGGGGGTTGAAAGGGGAACAGGGGGAGAGAAGAGGACTTATGGGACTTTCGGGGAGGGAGGAACCGGGAAAGGGGAAGTCATTCAGAATTTAAATAAAAAACATATAGAAAATAAAAAAAAAGAAAGCACTACTTTGTAAAGGACCCAATTTCGACAACTTTAGATTCAAAGCACACAAAGGAATAGAAGGAACTCTCACTTGAAAGTTTGAGACAGTGCTTTCTTGTTCTTAATGGGATGACTTAGAGTTTTCAGTCTTCTTCTGTCTCTACTTGCAGCCCATGAAGCTCTCTTATATCAGAGGCTGCTACTGAAAAGCCATTGACTTGTGCAGACCTACCTGATGGCTGGTGATTGAGTTGCATAGGTCATTGACTGTATTTGCTGCAATGGATGTGATTTCTATCTAGAATGCGCTTTAATATTTAATTAGACATATGCTCTCTTAAAGGACTCTATATGAGCTAACTGATATTCTATTAATACAGATTGATTGAAACACTCTCTTTTTTTTAAGGCATATGGTGTAAAAGACTAAATTGGATACAAGAATGCTTTGTATATAGCCAGTTTATACAGTGCTGATTTTACCAGCTGGCTGGTGAGTTTGAAGCCTTCTTAACAGCCTTGCTGCTGATAGAATCTTTGATGGAAAAATCACTTGAGTAAATATTTCTGCCATCTGTTGTTGCCCTTCGTTGGGACCCTGGTGTTAAGAATAATTCATACATTGCTTGCCCTTTATTTTTCCCCAGCACTAATAAAATTTCATATGATTTCATTTTGCGGTCACAAAACCTATCCTCTTTTCTGTAGCTAGAGAACATACACTAACACAAGGAAATTAACAAGAAAGTTCACTGCTAGGGGTATTTGGTTTTAGTCACTTGTTTTAGGTTCAAAGCCATGTATAATAAGATGGAGAAACATTACAAAATGAGTGTTTAAGTATTATTACCTGGTAGTAGCATGGGAATTCAGTGTCTTTTTTTTTTTTGGTTTTTCAAGACAGGGTTCCTCTGTGTAGCCCTGGCTGTCCTGGAACTCACTCTGTAGACCAGGCTGGCCTTGAACTCAGAAATCTGCCTGCCTCTGTCTCCCAAGTGCTGGGATTGAAGGCATGCTCTACCACTGCTTGGCTCAGTGTCTTAATATAGTTAAAAATTTAGGCACTTCCTTCTTTTAATCTTCTCTCATCCTAACTTCACAGTTTCCCCTCATTCCATTCCTCCCAGTCTTACACCCCCAATCCTTGATATCTATCCTGTCTCCTAGATCAACTGCTCCTCCATTTCCCTTTAGAAAGCAGCAGACATCCCAGGGATATCAAGCAAACAAGGCATTACAAGTTACAATATGACTAGGCACAAGCCCTCATTCTTATGTAAATAGTGTTAGGTATATTGCTGCTTAGAATGTCTACTACAGTTTCTTGGCTCTCATGCATCTTTTCAGAAGTAGTAAATAACAGATTTATTGGAAATTTGGCACAGTGCAGAAATTCAGAGACGGGCTTTAAATCATATGTCTATCATAAGTAAGTGTATTAAAATAATTGGATAATGTCAGTGGCTTGTTTTTAAAGTTATGTTGTCCAGTATGACATCTTTAAGATGACAAATTGTTATACACTATTATTATAAAGAAGCAAGTACAACCATCAAAACAAACCAGTATAACCACAGTAGTCAGGAGCTACTTAAAATGCAGGAAAGCCCAGCTGTCCCTAAGGGATTCCCCTTCTTAGTTTATGAAATTATCAAGAATAAGAAAAAATGTGAAGCATAGTAATTACATATCTCAAATTTATAAAACTGTGAACTATTCATATCAACATAGAAGTAGTGAAAAAAGAAAATTGTATTTAATCATGTGCATAATTTTGCACATGTGTATAAACAACAATGATTTGCAAAGAACACTTTCTAGGCCTTTCTATATACACAGCTTGTGGTCCTTTTTAATACATTTTTCTGAATTTACTATTAATTTTCCTTTCTTTTGTGAAAACTAACAAATATAAGCTTCCTAGCCTCTATGTCCCAAACTCATTTCTATTTCCTTCTGTGCATTTCTTTCATGCATATCTCTACTATAATATAACTATTTAACATACATTTTGTTAAAACTCTGCATTTTAAAAACAAACTAATCACCCCTATACACAGATATGAAGAAATATATGCACAAGATTGATTTTTCTCTAAATTAGCACATTTATAAACTTAATGATATTACTGTACAGTAGTTGAGATATGTTTACATTCATGCTATGCATATTTTCCCATTAATATGAAAAACTTATTTTCCTCATCAACAATATGCATCAGTACATCAAAGAACTTTTATAAGCCTTTAATTCCAAATATTTTTAGAATGCTCAAATTCATTAGAGAATTGTGTTTCATGGCACTGTATCATTTAGGCAAAGCATCCTTTGTTTTTGTTTTTGTTTTTTTCCTGCTGTAATAACCTTTACTCCATATCCAAAACCCAAACATCTCATATTAAAATGTTCTAACCCATTCCATTCCCATGACATTGTCATGTAGTCTGGCAGTTTAACAATATAATGTCTCCATCATCTAATCCATTGAAACAAAGTTTAGAATTTTTCTTCATTTCCTTATTTGAGGGTCCACGGGAAGTCTCATCCCACAGCATGCATGTTGAGTTCATAAGAGAACTTACAGAAATATGGACCTAGCAATCTAACTCAACCGTTGAGGCTTGCTGGTAAATTATTTTTACCACTGAGCCATTTTGTCAGCACCGAAACAAACTGTGAATGCCCTAATTGAACAGAAATATTAATTGAGTCTACTGTGGACAAAGCATACTCTGCTAGCTACCAGGGAACACAGAGATTGATTAAGAAGCTGTTTTTCTTTAAAGAACTCACAGCCTCAGTATTTCAGTATATCAATGCTAAGTAAGGTTCAGTGCAGTGCAGTGTGTAGACACTCTAAAATAGTACTTGATCTTGTCAAAGAAAACGTGCTTGTTTCTTTGTTTCTTTGTTTTCCCACTAGTAATGTCTCATGGCTCTTAATCATTCCTAATATTCTTGTATCACATGTCTGAAATTTCCAGGCTCACTTGGGAAAAACGTTGCTTGGGGGAGTAGTATGATCAGTTATGTGAAAAACAGCCCAAGGAAAGTGTAGTCTGTGAGAAAATCACAGAAAGAGAAAGAAGCTGTTCTAATATAGGTATAAATTTGGAAAAATGGTAAAATTGATAAATTATAGTAGAAGATGCTTATTCACAGTTGAGCATGTTCAGGGTGAGCTATTCATCGAGTTGAATAGCAAGTATCTAATTATAATAATGGCAAATCTTCCTACTACAAAACTGAATTCTTTGTAGGAGCCAGAAATATCAATTATTTGGAAACACCATAGTAAATAAAATGTAAAATCCTTATTAATCAGAAAAGGCTAATTGAGAGAATTGTATTGGCTGCTAACACATATTAATGTCCCCTGATAAAAATTAATAGAGGAAATATTCAAAGGCATGAGTAATGAAAAATTACTGAGCATATAGAATACTAGCATTCTTCTATACAGTGTCATTTTTCCATTTAGGTTGTTTTGTTTCCATTATCAATGTCTATATTTCAGTACATGGTTTGATTTTATGAATTTATAGCTCTTACTGTTTTAATTCTGTCTCCTTAGTTTGGTGTTTCATTTTACTTAAACTAGTTTTTCGGAGCATTTCAGAGAAGTTTAAATAGCACATTTATATGCTGCTTGGGAATCCCGGATTTCATGAAGAATATTGAGCTCATTCATATTATGAGTAAATATATCACCTGAGGCACCACTCAGGGTACTTGCAATGAAATTAATTTTAAATACAACATACAGTTTCTTGGTGATATTATAAATTATCAACTTAATATTTTACATATGAATATCAGATTAATAAAAAGAGGAAATTATGAAGCCAAATACTCCTAGCAACCTATTTTTTGTTAATAAAGTTTTAATGGGATCTCACAATATTTGTTTATTGACATATGGTTTACAGCTACTTGATGACTAGAAAGGAATGACTGAACCAGCAGTTACCCTCAAAGTCATATGGCTAATATACCTCAAAACATTTAATGTGGGACTCTTTACAGAAAAAGAAATGTTTGTTAACTCATACTTTAGAGGACAGATTAATAAAATGTTAGGGTCTCCAGTTAGCCTCTAATTAAATTTTTTTGTTGTTGGCTATACATTGAAATAGAATTGGTCTATGTTTATAAATCAAATTGAAATCCACACTAACAAAAACAGGAATTAAAAGTTTTTGTATTTAACCCAAATTTGAATTTATAGTATAAATTGCAGTGGTTGATTTCTAAATTTTAATTTTATTGAACCATAATTATTTCACTTTTTATGAGATAGCCATAGGTTTCGACATATGTACAAATAAGATCATAACCACATCAAGGTATTTAGAAAATCTGTTGCCTTAAACATATATTTTGTATGTCAGAACTTTCAAATACTTTAAAGATTAAAATCAAGTTTTTTGAAATATATAATAAAGCGTTGTTTAGCAAAGGCTTGGAAATCATGTGAACAGAGTGAAATGGGTTTAATACTTTTGAAGAACACATAGCAAGTCTTCCCTTGACAGCTCTTACTGCAAGTCTATTGGGTCCTTGAAAGTCATAATAGGACGCTAAATAAAATGACTATGATAAAAGATTGCTCCATTTGTTCTGTCTGAACCTCCTTTCAAGTCAGTGGTGCTAAACACAAGTGTCCTGCTAAGCTGGCAGTATTATGTTATAAAGCTTTGGAACTCAAGGTAAGTAGTTAAAATAACCTTGTCTATTCTAATGGGGATTCCTGGTCAGTCAGGAAGGTTTGCCCGCTGTGGTGGTTTGCTAACATCCTGCCTGTTTGAAATCTTACTATTTTGCTTTTTTTTTCCCAACCTCTTCTATTTCTTGCCACAAGTATTGGTGAAGACAATTTCTCTTGCTTTTAAATTAAGAACTCTAATAGGATATAAAAAGCCATCAGATAATCTCTTCTACCCTGGTTGCTTTCATAAAGAAGGTGAAGTTCCCCTTGGAGAGACTGCAGAATATTACCATTTGTATGCAATGAACAGTTTCAAATATGTTAAGATTGATGTGCAATTTCTCTTTCACACAGGAGAAACAATTAGGATCCAATGCAGTCGTATATCCCAGAGTCCTAATGTTGCTTCTACACTTTAAGTGTTGTTGGATCATTATGTGCAATTCATAATTTTGTCCTGTTGTAGCTGCTCCTGCATTACCATCTAGTCTTAATTTATTATACCCTATTAAAAGTTTTTAGGTAATTTGTTCTTATTGATACTCAGACATTAAAATGTCGGCAGGCTGTGAAAGTGAATAAATTTAATGTGCCAGCATAATTCTCCAAATCTGGGCTTTACAACTAACCCTACAGACTTACATTGTACTATAAATCATTGTTAATGCAGATTTATTTGAAGATATCATTTTACTGCTAAGTTTAAATAATACATTTTTATGAAATTTCTACCCCCGATTTCTATTTTTTATGCTATATGGTTGCTGTGTATTTATAAATTGCATACATTTACTGGCTAGTAATGGATTGAGGAAACATCTGTAACTTAAAAAAAAACCACAATTGCCAAGCACAATAAGCATTGCAATATGGAAGCTTATACTCATTTATTTAACATGTTTTCTATGGTGAAAAACAGAAAACACTCCATTGTACAAATGTACAGATTTAAGTTTATAACCAGGACTATCCCAATAGAAACACTCAGGGCAATTCAATCAATACAATGACATATAATATAATTTCATTTAAAAAAAAGAGATGTTGTATAGTAAACTCTTTTAAAGTCTTTTTGAAATTTCATTAAAAGATATATTATTAAACAAAGTTATCATGTTATGCAGAAAAGAGAAACAACTATCCTAGGTTATTCCATGCTGCTCGAACAGAATGCCTATTGTATATAATACCTGCAGGTCATTATAATGTATAGAAATGTATTGGCTCACAGTTTGAGGCTGCAAAATCAAGAGTACTTGCAATGGAATGGTACTAGTCAAGAAACTAGCATCTAATAAGGGACGTTTTGTAGGTCATGACAAAATTTCAGAAAATGAAGGAGAGAAGAAATAAAACTTGCACTTTTATGATGTCCATAGTACTACCTATAAGGTAGGATCCTCACTGTCTCAAAGTTCCATGATTAATAATTTTATACGTGTACGTATGTCCTTTTATTTTTTTTTTTTTAATTAATCATTCCTTTCAGGGCCCTCAGCCGATGGATGGGGCTACTCATCCATTTCAAAGCTTTTAACCCAGAAGCCTGGTTCTTTTGTTTCTTGGTTGGCTTGATTTTTAGTAACTGACCTGTCTAGGCTTGCCTGGACTTGCCCAGTTCTTGTAAATAGAGATATAGTCCTAGTTTCCTGAACTGCCTATTTGAAGCCTGTTGTGGATTCAGCCTGTCTCTGCATATATAGCAGAGGTTGGCCTTGTTGGACATCAAGGGGAGAGAGGCCCTTGGTCCCATGAAGGCTCAATACCTTAGTGTAGGGAAAGGGTGGGAAAGTGGGAGTGGGTGAGTGGGTGGGGGAACACCCTCATAGAAGCAGTGTGGGGGTGATGGCATGGCGGTTTCTTGGGGGGAAATCAGGAAAGGGGATAACATTTGAAATGTAAATAAATAAAATATCCAATTAAAAAAATAAAAAAAAAATCAAACACCTAAGAGTTACTAACTTTCAAAGAAGTAACCCACATATTACATTCTGGTTAAAGATTTTTATAAATTGGTTGGAAATAGTTCAATTTGTAAGGAATGTAGCAGAAAATGGCCACAAAAGTGCATCTGTACAATGGGAGCATGAAGGATTTTGCCATGAGTGATGTGTCCACCAG
Source organism: Tokudaia tokunoshimensis (assembly GCA_036184795.1). NCBI lineage: Eukaryota > Metazoa > Chordata > Mammalia > Rodentia > Muridae > Tokudaia > Tokudaia tokunoshimensis. Next base: position 43,334,447 of record BTHU01000023.1, read on the forward strand.
AAAATGTCACCCATTTGCAAATATTAAGCTTGATGTATGGTCCTGTTATCAATGTTAGTGATAGCCATTTCCCTGGCAACCCCAATAAGCATGGCTTGGACACCTGTCATCCATAAGCTAATCATTTGTAGAAGTATTTTGTGTTTTATTTCATTCTTGTTTTCTTTGATAATCAGCAAACTTTGGACAATTTGTAGGGAAGATAAGTAAATAATGTTTTTTTTTTTTTTTTTACACAGAGATAATAGGAAATATAATTGGAAAAGGGTTAGAAACCAAAAGGATTAGGGTCTATTAACTCTTATTACCACCTCTTCCCTAGCCTTTCTTCTTCCTGTCTTCTTTTTAAATTTAATTTGTATATTTTATTTTATTTGTATTTTTGATATTATAATTTAGTGACATCATTCTGACCTTAGTTTCCCTCCTTCCAACCTACCCATATACCCCTCCTTGCTTTCTTTCAAATTCATGGCCTAGGTATTTATCCACTAATTATTACATTCATATATCTATACATATATGTGCATATATTCGTCATTAAGTCTATATAATTCTACCTGTAATCCAAAAATGAAAAAAGAAAGTAGCAGTTGGTGTTCTAGTTTAGAAATTAGAAGAGAAAACAATTTTACATCTCTTCTAAACTTTTTCATTTCCAAAGGAAGTTGATCATCCATTATAACAGGATAATTTGAGAGACAGATGCAGGCAAACACAACATGGGATACAATTTATAAGAACTGATGTTCTGCAACTGCAAGCACCCATCCTTTTCCTCGTTTTCTTTTTTTTTTTTTTTTTTTTTTTTTGAGGAATAAAATGTGTGCAGTCAGGATAATTTAGTAGTTTGCAATGACAAACCATTGTTCTACACAGCTTTACTTGTGACAGTGGCTCAGCATCCCCCAGGGCTATAGTTTACTATACTTGAAATTTGTAGTTCAACCCCTAGCTGAACTACTAATTATTGGTATCTGTCTTGATCATCCCTCAGGAGAAAGGTTCTCAAGTGGAATCAATGACCAAATTATAGTGTATATCTTGGCTGTGGAAATTATTGAATTTTAGTCAATATTTCCCAGTCCTTCATTTATAATGTGAGAAAAGAATACAATGAACCTCAGCCTAACTGTCCTGACTTGCCTATCTTAGCACATTCATGAGTATATATCAATATACATACATATTTGCTATCTTCAAACTTTATTTAGCCTCCTTAATGTGTCCATTTTACTACTGATAGAAAGGAATCAGAAAACAGTATTGATTTTTTAACTTAGTTTCTTATGTACAATATTTATGATCATGAATGCAGAAAACAACATGAAGCTAAAATCAGATTTTCATAGACTGCAAACTGAGTTAAATGTGTATTTTTCATATGACAAATGTATTAGAGGCTCAATGAGGAAAATTTTGAAAACAGAAAAAAAGGAAATCTACAATCACCAAAGGGAAAAATCATTAAAAACCTAATTTTCATATAAATCATAGAGAATCCAATATAGATTTAACATAATAGAAAATACCCATCAGTGGAAAGACACACTGGTTCAACAGATGATTTAAAAAACAAAAGCTTTTACAATTAGTGATGGGAATAAATATAGAGGGCTACAGCCAGATAATACACAGAGTTATTGGATCACACTAAATGGCATGTCTCCATCTAATTCCTTCCCATAGAGCTCAGGGAACCTGCTGAAAGGGAGGCAGCAAGTGTTAAGGGCCTGAGGGGATGGAGGACACCAAGAAAACAACATGCTTTAAATCTGCATGAGCAAAGCTAATATGAATTCACAGAGAACAAAACAGCATGTACAGGCTCTGCATCTGTCTGCACAGCAATGTCCTCTGTGCCTATATTATGACTTCCAGTTTACTGTTTTCATGGGACTCCTAAGTGTACAAATAAATGTGTCTGTGTTCCTTGTGCCTTCTCTTGCTTACTTTTCTTCCATTTGTTTTGTCAAACTTCAATGTGATAATTTTTGTTTTGTGTATTATATTTTAATTTATTATATTTTTAATGAAGAAAAGAATGGATAAAATACTGATTACTGATTTTAATAAAAGAACATCTGTTGTCTTCTTAAAAGTATTTCAGGCTGATTCTACCACTGTTTATAGATACCATGATAAGTATTGAGAATTGGGTGGTATTGGTACCTTTCAAATTTATCTCTCCATAATTTTATCCCATTATATAATTGCATACTTCTTGAAAAATTCTAGGTAGGTCCATATAAAAAAAAAAACTACAGAGTTTAGAACATTCCCTAAATAAGGTTTACTACTTTTGTTTACAAATTATGTAGATGTTTAACTCTGAATGCATTGTGAAAACATATGTTTAAGAGTACCACTTTTATCATAAAAAATGATCTGGTATACTATAATCCTCACAAAAACCACACAAATAAATAGGGTTTTAAGTATAAGTCAGGGATATGAAAATAAATGCATATGTCTTTTATCTACTCAAATCTCTAAATTAGGGTTTATGGCCTGTTTCATAAAATATTGTCTTCATAATTATCATGAAACAGATATTTCTTTGTCTTAGCAGTATTGTTTATTTAATTATTTTGCTATGCAAGTACTCCACAACTGAAGTACATGCTTGGCTTCAGATTCAATATTGGACTTTTCAAAGTATCTATAGATAGATGAGATTTTTAGTGTTTCAAACAACCTGAGTCATTTTTCTTTCAGTGTAGTTCATCAAAGATTTATAGAGCCCCTACTATGTGCCAGTTCATAACTCAGGGGTCAACAAATACTTTATGCTTTATTTATTAGCCACTATTCTTGTTTTAATAAAAAGAGAGAGAGAGAGAGAGAGAGAGAGAGAGAGAGAGAGAGAGAGAGAGAGAGAGAAAGAGAGACTTCTTCACCTGAGAAGAAAACTGGTTGGAATGTTATGTTATTGAAAAACTACTAGTAGCACAATGAAATCCAAAGCCATAAACAAGATAAAAGAGTGAAAACAATAGATTTTAGCTTTACAAGGCCAAACCATATTGTGTCATAAGCAGTGCACAACGGCCCCAGATAAAATGAGTCTATCACTCCAACAGAGGACTACCAGAAACAAGTTTAGAATGAGGAATGTTTACTTTGCAAAACTTGCAGCCATTTATCTGTGTTGATAATTCCATGAAGTCTTCATAATATTAGCAAATAGAGTATATGAATATATAGGCTTTAAAATGACACCTAGTCAGGGCTAGATGGATAACTTGGTCAGTAATTTTAACCCCAGTCCCCATGAGGAAAAAAGGGGCTTATGATGACACATGTTTGTAATTCCAAATCTGAGAAGAGACAGGAGGATCCCTGGGATCCCATGGTTAGAAATTGTAATGTAATTGGTGAAACTGAAATCCCAGTGAGAGATTCTTTCTCAAATAACAAGGATGATGACACCTAAGGTTGATCTCTGGCACACACACATATACACACACTACATCTATTAAATGACACAGTAAAATTAACTTTTACCTATATGATGTAGTGCTTTTTATTCTTTTGTATTAGTATTATAAACAATAAGCTCAACCAGTAAGACTAATAAAAACTGCAGTTACAAAATAGAGACTAAATAAATAATAACATAAGAAAAATTTCAATGACTATAATTTAATAATCTGTTATTTCTGTAAGTGGAAATCACAGTTATTATGAGGACAAATTCTAATGTAGGTTTGTGGTTGCATTCATAGCAAAAGTAATTGCTTATTTTCTGGTAAAGTCTGCTGAAAATAAAGTTATATCACTTACTCAATCTATGTTTACATTCCAGTAAACTTTGAATCCCAGGTAAAGGAACCTGAATTCATTTCCTAAGGCTGCTATAACAAAATATCATGAACATGGTATCTTTATGTGAGACATTTATATTTTCAACAGGCTGCAGGCCAAAACTTTCATACAAAAGTTGTCACAAAGGGATGAATTCTCTGAAGTCCCTTGAAGATCTCTTATTGCCTCTCACTATTCTCTTGGATTCCTTTCTATAGAACTACTTAAATTTGTTTCTACTCTAATGGATAACTCCATGTGTGTCCATCATTGTGTCTGGTTTCAATGCTTATTAGTACATTAGTTTAAGTCTGCAACTAGAAAGCCTATTTTTGCACTACCTCATTTTAACTAACTGAATCTATCTACAAAGATCCTACTTCTTAGTGGCATCATATCCTGAGATTGTAGGTAGATATGAATTTTGTGAGGGTCAAGTGCTGTGTGTCACACTAAAGCAAATCAGATGATTGAAATAGGTATCAGAAGATCATATAGTCTAGAGCAGTTAAAAATAATTTTGTTAACATGAAAAAATTAGCTGGGTTCTGATTAATTAAATAAATGTTTTCTTTTAACAGAAATATTTTACTCTCATTCTTGCTGGATTTCAGCCCAGATCAGTCTGCTTTGAACAGGATGAAGGTCATCAATGTTAAGGCACATGTCCTCTTAAATAATGACTCTCCAGCAGTATGTTGATTGTGGGTCTTTGGTGGTCAATTCTCCTAAATTATCCCTCTCTTTATGACAATGGCTTTTTCAAGACATATGGCAAGAATGTTCTTAAGTATAAACTGGATGTTGTAGGAAATAATACAATTTTGAATATTTTAAAATAAATACCCTGTCATTTTGAAGTTCTTTAGTCTTTACATCAATAAGTTTACTTTATCTTATACTATATTTAAAATAGAAACTAGTACTCTCTAAAAATAACGTAAAATCTTCGATTGAGAAATAATCATTTCTTTATATTCCATTCTTCTGTGAAAATAAGCCAAAAGTGTTGGTAGTATGAAGATAAAAGTAGATTCATGAGGCATTGTCTTTTCAAATAAGTCATTACTATCCATTATAAGACATTAAATATTTTATTAATTCTAAATAGGAAGGTTTTTAAATCTAAATATATTAGAAATTCATAGGCTTTATTATGTCATTGCATTTTAGATAAGGTTTCGCTTTGCAGATCTAATTGGCAACAGATCCACTATGTATACCTGGCTGGTTTCAAAATCACAGTTCTGCCATACCCTCCTGAATGCTGATGTTTTAGGAATGAGCAATTATGACCAAATAAATTTGAACGTTTGCCTAAGAGAGAAAATTATAGCTTAAGTATAAAATATATCTAAATTGTACTGACTGGTTTTGTGTGTCAACTTGACACAGGCTGGAATTATCACAGAAAAAAAAAAGAGCTTCAGTTGGGGAAGTGCCTCCATGAGATCCAGCTGTGGGGCATTTTCTCAATTAGTGATCAAGAGGGGAGGGCCCTTTGTGTGTGGTATCATCCCTGGGCTGGTAGTCTTGGGTTCTATAAGAGATAAGGCTAAGCAAGCCAGGGGAAGCAATCCAATAAGTAACATCCCTCCATGGCCTCTGCATCAGCTCCTGCTTCCTGACCTGCTTGAGTTGCAGCCCTAATTACCTTTCGTGATGAAGAGCAGTGTGGAAGTGTAAGTTGAATAAACACTTTCCTCCCCAACTTGCTTCTTGGTCATGATGTTTGTGCAGGAATAGAAACCCTGATTAAGACATAAATTCTCCCACAAACGCAAAGGTTCATGCAAACCTAAAGAAGTTTACAAATAATTATGCGGGGGGAAAAATGTTTCTTCTAAAAAATAAGAAAAAGAAATGAATATCTTTCCAGATGATAATACTGTATGCCTCAACTGGATATATTATATTTATATATTACTTTTATATAGATGAGAGTAGAAGTGAGAAAGCAATAAATGTGAGCAAGGGAACATTCTAAAATTTTAATTAACAAATTCAATTTCATCAGCACATGTACATTATGTATAGAATCTATAATGATCCTGAAACCTGGTACGATTAAGTACTGGTAAATTGCTTTTGAAGTTCTAATAGTGTGACAGTTTATGTTCTGTATTGTTTGTGTAGTAAAAAGACTTGCCAACATGAAAAACTCGGAAGACTTTGGGCAGTCATCTGATTTTCTTTCTGCAAGTGCTAGGCTGCTCTTACATATTTCAGCAAGAACAGAAAGCCACCACTGAGTGAAATTCTTCTGATATCTACAGTAATATGGTAGAAACCTGAAAGTATTATCCAGGTTGTCATAAGCCTAATATTTCTTTACATTACATAGAAATAAAGACAGCATTAATGGCTAAATGCCATACTTAGCAATACTTCTCCATTGTTTAGAACTGGAAATGTGCCTGAAATATATATATTTCCAAAATAGTTTCTACGATATTTGAAATCTGATAAGTAACCTATCAGTTTTTTTGTTTGTTTGTTTTGTTTTTTTCGAGACAGGGTTTCTCTGTGTAGCCCTGGCTGTCCTGGAACTCACTTTATAGACCAGGCTGGCCTCGAACTCAGAAATCCTCCTGCCTCTGCCTCCCAAGTGCTGGAATTAAAGGCATGCGCCACCACCGCCCGGCTTGTAACCTATCAGTTTTATGGCATACTTTCAAATGTGAACATGCATATTTAAAGATACAGGTAAATAGTCAGAATAGATATTTTATCAATAGCAAGTAGGAGAACCAAGTTCCTGTGGTTTCTTGAAAGACAAACAGTGTAACACATGGTAGCTTTGTCAGTCTTATCAATTCTTACTATTGTCCTTTCCTGATCTTTAAATTTGACATTTCGAGTATGAATATGATCTATGTACACCTTCTTATGGCCACATGTTTTTCACAATCAAATAAAGAAATTGAGAATTGAGGCAACTTAACGAGTTCAACACCCTTGCTTCTCCCTCTAAGCTCCATCAAGTCACTGCTTTATTCGACTTGAACTATTTTTTTTGAACTATTAAAAACAGTGCTCTTCCATATTTATTACACAAGTCCGCAGTCAAAGTTCACATTACTATTGTTTCCACCTTCATATCTAATCTATAAGCAAGAAACGCATTTTAGCATCTATCTCCAAAATTTAATTTAAATTAATCTTCAATTTCCTTTGTCTTACTGCCATTTTAGGTCTAGTTCACCTTTGTTCTGAGGCCAGATCTGGCTATCAGGCTTTCTTCATGCTGTTGTTGCTACTATTATCTTCAAATCAAATCCTACCAATAGCCATACCAATAATCTAGAAATAATACAGAATGTCTTACTAGCCAATGATCACTGAGGTGAGAACATGGCTAGATTTCAGTGAGTGTAAAGTAGAAATGATATCTGGCAAAGAAAGCACTATTACAGTACAATTATAATTTAGTGTATAAAAATACAACTTCTGGTATCTGAATACTCTCCTAAATTCTATCTAGAGATGACAAGTTAATGACCTCCATCCTAGACTAGAAGAGACATCAAGGTGGAATAAGACAAAGGGACTGCTTGCTGTATTAGATCACTATAAAGTAGTTACTCTTGAAAACATGCTGTCTCTTTCCTTCTTTTCATTTTGAAGTGTGCTACATGAAAACAAAAAGAGCATCTTTATTTGCTTTCTGACACTCAAGATTGATTTAGGGAAGGCATGTTTGAAAGAGAACAACAAAGGTGATACTAAAAGCACCATTAGTGCACAGGCAAAGATCAGGCTATTAAGCTTTTAGTTTAAATTAATGCAAAGTATAAGGGGTGTGTTAGAAATGACATGGATCTATGAAAGCATATATAACAAAAATTATAAGATTATGGTAGTAGAGTTGGGGATGTTCAATTTTGTCTTTAAATTTAGCATATTACTGTTTGTGTGTGTGTGTGTGTGTGTGTGTGTGTGTATGTGTGTGTGTGTGTGTGTGTGTGTATGTGTGTGTTTTCACAGGAGAAAAATTAATCATAATAACAATTTTAAATTGTGGAGTTACATCAGTGTTTCAGGTCTAGCTCCAGTCCTAAGACAACTTGGAGAATGTACCACAGAAGATAGTTTATTAATAGATGAGAATATATTCCACTACTTTCTACATGTGCTACTAGATATTTCAAAGCAGCCATGACAGTTAACAGATATTCAGAGTGCAAAGGTCATTTGACAACACAATTAACAGGAAAATGTAAACATTGTATTATGAATCTCTAACCTATTTGTATTTTTTCAAGAAAATCTCAAATTATGTTCCTAAGTGTCAGTAGAGAAGTGGATGATGGTTCTTATATGTAAATAGTATTTACCCAAACTGCTACCCTGAGTAATTCCTTATAGCCAAAAGAAACTGCTTGATTTGGGTGTCTGGGTACATTCTCTTTGTCCTATTGGAGCTATTTGATTAAGACTACAAGATGGAAGTAGTCTTCCATTTCACTTTTTATATTAACAATTTTGATATTGAACTTCTCCTTTAAACTGGATGTGTGTTTTATCCATTTATGAATTTTCACATCAGTTTGTCCCCTCCAGTATGGGAAGTATCATTATATCAGAAGGTGTCTTGAATAAGACCATGACCCCCATGGACTGTTTGCCTTGAATCCTGAGATAATAATTAAGTCATAGAGTAATTGAGTCAGAGATTATCCCCGTCATCCTAGTTGTTTCATCTGCTTTATGAATACATCAGTGATTTTAGTTCCTGATTTTTTGCATTTTTACTGTTTTTAAAGTTATTCTTTATCTTGGAGACAAGGTCTGACTTTGTAGCCCAGAAACCTGAGAACATCCTTCTGACTGCCAGCATTTTGTATCTATAGAAAAATACCATTGTGGTCATTCCTTGTTTATGTGATTTATATGCAGGATAATTTTAAAGTTTCTTTATGGTATTGTTTTGGTACTCATATTTTCAACTTTTGTCTACGTGTGAAACAGACTTTCACTACGCTGACCAGACTGTCCTCACATTTACTCTGACTTTACCTCCTCTGCTTCCTAATTATTGAGATTATGTGCATTTGTCATATGCTGACTATATAAACTCACTTCCAAGAATCAGTATTTTATTTCTTAGTGTATTCTATGTTGTGAAAAGGAAATGAATCTGTCTACTCCTATAATTATGCTCGGCAATACTTCCATTGTATTTTGTTAGTGCTTTTTAGAATAAATAATACAGTGAACTGGATTCCCTCATTCCCACTTAGTATTTCCCTGTTCCTTTACTTGAATAGATGAGAGAAAAGAATAAATAATCAAACATCATTAAAAATGTTGTTCTGTTACAGAAATATTAAAATTTGTTCAATGGCTCAGCAGGTAGGAGCACTGACTGCTCTTCTGAAGGTCCCGAGTTCAAATTCTGACAACCACATGGTGGCTCACAACCATCCATAATGAGATCTGATGCCCTCTTCTGGAGTGTATAAAAGCATCTAAAGTGTACTAACATGTAATAAATAAATAAATAAATCTACAAAAAATTATTTTAAAAAAAAAGTTGTTCAGAGATTAAAAGTCCTCGAAGTGGTACTACCAAATGAGAAAAGGGTTTGGTAAATTTAACCTGAGAAATAAGAGAATATTTGCAAATATTTGCAAATTTTTTTAAATTTTATTTTCTAAGTTTTTTAATTTACGTTCAAAATCATTTCCCCTTTACCGTTTCCTCCCTCCCCGAAAGTCCCATAAGCCCCCTTCCCTCCCTCTTTTCCCCATTCAACCCCCTCTCGCTTCTCTGTCCTGGCATTCCTGTACATCCAGTCTTTCCAGGACCAGGGGTTTCTCCTTCCATCTTCTTAGAAATCTATTGATATGCGAATTGTGTCTAGGGTATTCCAAGATTCTGGGTTAATATCCCCCTTATCAGTGACTGCATACCATGTGTGTTCTTTTGTGATTGGGTTACCTCACTAAGGATGATATTTTCAAGATCTGACCATTTGCCTAGGAATTTCGTGAATTCATTGTTTTTAATTGCAGAGTAGTATTCCATTGTGTAAATATACCACATCTTCTGAATCCATTCCTCCGTTGAGGGACATCTGGGTTCTTTCCAGCTTCTGGCTATTATAAATAAGGCTGCTATGAACATAGTGGAGCATGTGTCCTTATTGCATGCAGGTAAAGCCTCTGGGTATATGCCCAGGAGTGGTATAGCTGGATCCTCCGGGAGTGTCATGCCCAGTTTTCGGAGGAACCGCCAGACTGCTTTCCAGAGTGGTTGTACCAGCTTGCAATTCCAACAGCAGTGGAGGAATGTTCCTCTTTGTCCACATCCTCGCCAACAACTGCTGTCTCTTGTGTTTTTGATCTTAGCCATTCTGACTGGTGTGAGATGGAATGTCAGGGTTGTTTTGATTTGCATTTCCCTAATGACTAAGGATGATGAACATCTCTTTAGGTGCTTCTCAGCCATTAGATATTCTTCAGGTGAGAACTCTTTGTTTAGCTCTGTACCCCATTTTTTAATAGGGTTACTTGCCTCTCTGGAGTTTAACTTCTTGAGTTCTTTGTATATAGTGGATATTATCCCTCTGTTGGATGTAGGGTTGGTAAAGATCATTTCCCACTTAGTTGGTTGCCGCTTTGTCTTTTTGACAGTGTCTTTTGCCTTGCAAAAACTTTGTAATTTAATGAGGTCCCATTTGTCAATTCTTGATCTTAGAGCATAAGCTATTGGAGTTCTATTCAGGAAATTCTCCCCTGTGCTCATATGTTTAAGGTTCTTCCCTAGTTTCCTTTCTATTAGTTTCAGTGTCTGGTTTTATGTGGAGGTCCTTGATCCACTTGGAATTGAGCTTAGTGCAAGGAGATAAGAATGGGTCAATTTGCATTCTTCTGCATGTTGACCTCCAGCTGAGCCAGCACCATTTGTTGAAAAGGCTATCTTTTTTCCACTGGATGGTTTTAGCTCCTTTGTCAAAGATCAAGTGACCATAGGAGTGTAGATTCATTTCTGGGTCTTCAATTCTGTTTACAGCCCCATAGGAGGATCAATAATATGTACCAACCAATATCCCCAGAACTCCCAGGGACAAACCACCAACCAAAGAGTACACATGGAGGGACCCATGGCTCCAGCTACATGTGTAGCAGAGGATGGCCTTTTCAGACATCAGTGAAAGTAGAGGCCATTGGTCAGGTGAAGGATTGATGCTCCAGTGTAGGGGAATGCCAAGTCAGGAAAGTCGGAAGGGGGTTGGTAAGCAGGGGGAGGAGAGATGGGATAGGGGGTTTTTTGGAGGGTAATGAGGAAAGGAGATAACATTTGAAATGTAAATAAAGCAAATATCTAATAAAAAATACATGACCATATTTTGAAAAATAACAACATACAAACAGTATACACAAAGAAGTTTCACCAAGGAAAGTGACTAATAGATTATAAGCAGATAAAAGAAAGTTCGTGAATAGTAATAAATATACATTTTTAATACACAGACTATGACTGTGCTTGATTTGGTTTTTCATTTAGGAAAATATTTCCCACTCAGTGACACATTGTATTTTATCCTTGATTGATGCATAGTCTGTTACTAGTTGGGGAGGACTAGGGAGGTCTAAGAGACAAATTGCACATTGACAGGTCAAGCTTCTTGTATCTACAAAATTAAAATCAAAGAAGTGACAGAGTGCAGAATCACTACATTTTATAACTATATAGATGTTCATACTCATGAAGGACTGTGGGATTTAAAAAAGTCACCTTGCTGCAGTCTTGGAAAATAAGGTTTGTGAACCAACTTAGCAAAGGGAGAATTACTCATGAATTGAAAATTGTTGGGAAGGAGCAGAGGGAGATTTTCACCAATAGAGTTATTGCCCTTTTCTATCCATATATAGGACTTGTGGTATGTTTTAATTGCTGCAACAGTTCCATGGTAAGAGTACACACTCATAAAAGAGTCATGATATAGGGGACCATCCTAGTGAAGCAAAGGACAATTAGTACTTGGCACAGTCAGCCATATTTGCCCTACCTGGGTTTGGGTAGTCTTGTGTCTTTCCTTATTGATACAGCAGTCACTGTAATGCAGCTTTGTCATATCAATATTTAGTTCAACCTGTGGTTCCCAACTCCTTTGGAGTCAACTGACCTTTCTCAGGGGTCAGCAAAGACCAATGGAAAACAGATATTTACAGTAAAATTTATAGCAGTATAAAAATTAAAGTCATGAAGTAGCAACAAAAATAATTTTACAGTTCTTCGCCACCATGAGGAAGTGTATTAAAGAGTCCCAGCATGAGGAACACTGTGAATCACTGCTAAGAAATTTGCCTCTTCCTTCCTATTTATCAAGTTCGTCTCAGCTCCAGTATCTCAACTTCATTGCTTTGCAGTTATCCAACTATATTGCTATCATTTAAAAATCCTATAGCACATCATTGAAATTTGTTTACATTTGGTGACGAACAGATTTGAATACCGCTTTTATGAATTCAATTTATGTCACCTCATTTCCCCCAGGAATTTATGTTTGAGACTGGAAGCAAAACAGAACAGCTGGTTCTGGAATTACTGTAAACATTATTTTGCAGGTTAAAAATTTTAAACTAGAACTGGGGAAAAGGATCCATTGATAAGATACTTGCCAAACAAACACTAGGACCCCAGAATTCCATGTAAAAATCAAAGTGCTGTGACCCCCATCTGTAAATACACTGCTGGAGAGACAGAGAGATCAGGATATCTGGAGCTTGGTAGATAGCTACTGTAGCTGAATTAATGTGCTCCACATTCAGTAAGATATTCTAGATCTAAATAAATAAATGAAGAAGTAAATAAAGCCAAGAGCAACTGAGTATGATACCAAACATCAGGATCATGTCCATACACACACACTCACACATACACAGAGACTAGCATACACACTTACACAGACACACATACACATACCCAAACACAGACACACACACAAACATGCACAGGCACAAAAACATGCACAGGCACACGCACATGCACACACACACACACACACATACACACACACACACACACACACAGTTTCATATTTTCTCTTAGAAACAGCCACTTGTCTTTGTCTCTTAGAATCCTTGTACTAGAATGAATCTTAATTCAATGACAGCATGTGCCATTAAATTTCCCCATGAGCTTCATATTGGTATTTTCACAGCAGCAACTAACTTGGATACAGTTACTACCCTTCAGAGAACTGTGTTCTGGAATAATTTTAACAGACATATGTAGCCCTTTAAAAATGTGTAAATCTTATCACAAAGAAAGTTTGTCTCTTTTCACTTTTATTCCCACTGTTAGATCACTTCTGACTCAATCTTCCTGAGGGAGAGCTGCTGGGGATAGAAGTGAATGGCTTTAAGAAATAAAGTACCAAAGATGCTATTCTATTCTGTAATACAATCACACAAAATGACCCCGAATGACATCTGTACTCTTGTCTCCCCAATTTTCCCACTGCTATGGTCCTGGTCAATTATAAAAATTGACATTTGCAGTAGGTGATTCTATAGAAGAGATGCCAAATTGGAAATGATTTATTTTTGAAACTGAGAGGATATAAACATATATATCCCCTGCCTCCAATGTGTGAAGGTTGAAAAGCAAGGGGGCCATCTTCAAAGTGTCTAAAATATTGATTTGAGACATAGTTCTTCAAAAAAAGCATCAGATTATTTTTTTCCTCAATAGTCCCTTATCCTTTAGGCCTGTTCATATTGAGCCTTGACGTTTCTGGTTTTAAGGAAAGTTTTATTTTAAAAGAGAAATTTCATGCTAGTATTGAATTCTCTACAGATACATAGATATTTGAGAGCAAACAAGAATCAGTGTGAGAAAGCATACCCATTGGTATGTTCCCTAATAATGCAGTTACTGTGTGTTTTCTTTGGTTTTGTGCATATCCCTGCTCTCCATCCTTTTCTCAGATGTTGCCCCCGCTGAGCATTTATAAATAGTCTGTTTCCAGTTGTTCTACTGATTTCAGAAGTAGAAAGTCCAGATAGTCATGCCAGTACTGATTTTCAATACTCATTTAATGAATCCTCTAAGTATACTGACTTGAGGAAGGGGCCAAAATCTCTAAAATGAATATATCCCACACTATAGATATGTAACTATATTCCATTATTACAAACAAAATTTTATAACAGCTTGAACAAATGAAATAGAAAATAATACCATCAAAAGTGTTGATTTCTTCTGACAATGACATTTCTTGCATTTAAGCAAATTTAAATGTATTAGTGATAGTATTTTAGCTGATTATGATTTTCTACATCAATGATTGATATTTTTTATCTATCATATAAGAACTGAATATAAGCTAAAATTATATATTTTACATTGCATAATGTGAAATTTCTCTCTCTCTCTCTCTCTCTCTCTCTCTCTCTCTCTCACACACACACACACATACACACACACACAGACACACACACACACACACAGACACACACACACACACACACACGAGGCGGTAATAAAATTTCCTAAAAGTGTTAAGGAAAAGAATTAATGAATTTGGGCATAAACATCTAGAAAATGGAGACAAAAAACATTTGCCTACATTTATCAAAGTGAGTCAAAAATACACTCCAATGTTTTTGTATGTGTGGCATGATAACACAAGTAAAAAAATAATGTGCTAGGTCAAGGATTTTTTTTTGATACATTATCTCACTGAGTAGCTCAGGTTAACATATAATAATAGTGCAGTCATTCAGCCTCATCCTGGGTACTAGGGCTATAGGAGTACATGTGTGCTATCATGCCCCAAGCTAGATTCTAAATTTTAATTTAAAATATATCAAGAATGAATGTTCTTTTCTGGTTATTTCATTTATCTTATCTATTAGTAATTTAAATAATTGCTCTGGTTTTCATCTCAATTTGTTTAACTAAACATAATAGATTGTGGTGCAAAAAAAATTTGTTGTTTCAAATAGGTTTAACATGAATTCTGAATTGTCAACGACATATTTACTTAGAGAATTCCTTAGATCAAACTTCTGGCTAAATCACTAATAGGGAAAAAATGATACAAGTTGTACATTGAGCAGCTTTGCCACTCAAAAGTAAAACTTCCACTAATAATTTCTGCTAATTTAATTTACCACAACATATTTTCATGACCAATTTAGTCTCATTACACATTTTTATATCTCTAAGATAAAACCTTCCTGCACTTCTGAATGTCAAGATGAAAGATGCATTTTCCTGTACAAAATATAAAATTAAATGCATGGTACAACATTATTCACAATTTGCTGTTTCTTCAGTGCTATGCATTTTGGGGCATATCTTTGTGATTTATATTCTTTTTTTTTATTATTGTCTCCATATTTGAGGCTATGTTGTTTTCTGTTCTTCTCATTTCTTGAGCCAAGTGGTCCTATAGTCTAGACTGATCTCAGATTAGCTTCACAGCAGGGGATAACTTGAACTCCTGGTCCACCTACTTTTATCACCACATGTGGATGCACGACTTTAATTTAAATGATTTGTTATTTTTGATAAGCCCAAACAAATCATTTATTTTATTCAAGTAACAGACTTTTAAAATTTTTATCACTAATATATATCTTAACAGGTAGAACTTCTGTATTTATTATGTATAATTGATGTTTTATTAATTAATAATTTTATTTACTTATATCTTAAATATTTCCTACCACTTGGTGGTTCCCATTCAGAGTTCTTCCTCTCTCCCTCCTCCCTTTTGCTTCTGAAAGAGTGACTCCCCAGGGTATTCCCCCCACCCTGGAGTATCAAGTCTCTACAAAATTAGGTGCATCCTCTCCCACTAAGGCCAAACAAGGCAGCCTTCTGCTACATATATGCTAGGGGGTCTCAGGAGAGCCCATGTATACCCTTTGGTTAGTGGCTTAGACTTTGGGGGCTCCCATGGATCCAGGTTAGGTGACACTGTTGATCTTCCTATGGGGTTACCATCCCCTTCAGTTTCTTCAGTCCTTCAACTAACTCTGCCATAAGGGTCCCCGACCTCAGTCCAATACTTGGCTGTGAATATCTGCATCTGTCTCAGTCAGCTCCTGGTAGAGCCTCTCAAAGGACAGCCATGCTACGCTTCTGTCTGCAAGTACAACATAGCATCAATGATAGTATCAGGGATTAGTGTCCACAAATGGGATAGATCCCACGTTGGGTGTTCATTGGTTTTTCACTTCTTCAGGCTCTGCTCTGTTTTAGTCCATTCATTTCTTTTAGACAGGAGCAATTTTGGGTTGAAAGTTTTATAGGTGGGTTCATGTCCCCATCTCTCCACTGGGGTTCTTGTCTGACTACTGGACGTAGTCCCTTGAGCGGGTTCCATATGCCCACTGTTGGTCATTTTGGCTAAGAGTTTCCCTGATCCCACATCTCTGGAACTTTCTAGAAGTTCCCACACACCGCACCCCTGCAGCTATGCATTTCTTTTCATTCCCCTGGCCCTCACAGCTTCTCCTCTGTCACTCCCATACCTGATTCTGCCCCATATTCCTCTCTTCTATCACACTCAGTTCCCTCCCTTCTTCTGCCTCCCATGATTTTCTTTTTTGTTTACCCCTTCTAACTGGGATTTAAGCATCCTGAGTTGGACATTCTTTCTTGTTTAACTTCTTAATGTCTTTCATGTGTTTCATGGGTATTCTGTACTTTTTGGCTAATATCAACTTCTCAGTGAGAACATACCATGCATGTCCTTTTGGGACTGGGTTAGCTCACCCAGGAGAATATTTTCTAGTTCCATCCATTTTCCTGTAAAATTCATGACATCTTTGTTTTTAATAGTTGGATAGTATTCAATTGTGTAAATGAACCACATTTTCTGAATCCACTTTTATTTGAGGGACACCAGGGTTGCTTCCATTTTCAGGTTTTATGAAAAAGGTTTCTATGAACATAGTGGAGCACATGTCCTTGTTATATGTTGGAGAATCTTTTGGGTATATGCCCAAGAGCATTATCGCTGTGTCTTCTGGTAGATCAATTCCAAATTTTCTGAGAAACAGCCAGATTGGTTTCCAGAGCAATGGTGCAAATTTGCAATCCCACCATCAATGGAGGAGTGTTCTTCTTTCTTCTCACCCTCACCATCACAAACCGAGTCCAAGAACACATGAAAAATATCGTTCACCATGATCAAGTAGGCTTCATCTCTTGTATGGAGAAGTAGTTCAATATAAGAAAATCCATCGAGGTAATCTACTACATAAACTACATAATAATCTCATTAAATGCTGAGAAAGCCTTCAAAAATATCCAAACCCCTTCATGTTAAAAGTCTTGAAGAGATCAGGAATTCAAGGAATATACCTAAACATAATAAAAGCAATATACAGCTAACCAATAGCCAACATCAAATTAAATGGAGAGAAATGTGAAGTAATCCCACTAAAATCAGGACTAAGACAAGGCTTCTTATTCCCTATTTATTCAATATAGAATTTGACGTTCTATCCAGAGCAGTAAAACAACTAAAAGAAATCAAGGGGCTACAAATTGGAAAAGAAGTCAAAGTATCTTTCTTTGTGGATGATTTGATTGTATACATATGCCACCCCCAAAATTCTACCAGAAAACTTCTACAGAGGATAAATAGCTTCAGCAAACTGATACATACAAAATTAATTCAAAGTAGTAGCCCTCCTTTATTCAGATGATAAACTGGCCGAGAAAGAAATTAGGGAACAAACATCTTTTACAATAACCACAAAAATATATAATGTCTTAATGCAACTCTAACCAAGCAAATGAAAGATTTATATGACAAGTTCTCATTCTCTATATGGGTGTGTGTCTTGTCTCTTTCCCTCTTTCTCAGGTATGAGTGTATGTATGTGGATTTGTAGTATTAGAACAGAGGACAATACTAACCAAATATGATAGTTTGAAAAAACAGAATTATAATTTTGAAGATTTTCATATAGGTATTATTCGTTTTAAAGGATATATCAAAATAAAAGCTTTCCTTTAAATAAGCTTAACTTTAATCGCAATTTATACCCAGGAAAATTAAACCTTTTCAGTTTATTTTCTTAAAAGAATCTCATTCAACTGGGTTCTGATTAAACTACACTTATATTCAATGAAAGGCCAGGCCACTGAAAACATCTTGGATAATTTGACAGATTTCATACTATAAAAGAAAAATAAAGTACTTAGAGATGGTGTTATTTAAAAAAAAAACAAACAATCTCTTTAGAGTTAAACTAACTTAGATTTTAACTCTAGCTTCATCTTTTGGGCATATTGTTCAAAGACTCCATTGTCTATTTGTTCTTCTAAAAGATCTTCTTATCTTGAATCTTTGTGAAGATTCAAAGAGATAAAAATTTTTAGACAAGAATAGATTTAGACAGCTGTTTGTACTCTTAGTTATCTAAATTATGCATCTAAGATTGAAGCTACTTATTATTTTAAATATAGATATGGCTATGTTTCATTAAATATTATAATCTTATAACACAATTAATATGAAATAATTACTTAATTTTCCTTCATTTGCTGGCTTATTTACTCTTTGCATATTCATTCATTGCCTTACAGTAATATGCTAAATGTAGAATTAGATGTTTATTATGTTGTAAATTCTATTCATATAATTTGTAAATTTGAATGATATATCTGATTTTATATATTTATGTATTATTCCTAAAACTTTGATTTTTCATGTAAAGTCTTATATAAATCTTCACAATCTACTTATATCAGGCTCTTTCCTTGAAGTTTAATGACAATAATATAGATAGCATTGTAAAAAGTCAGTAGAGTTTGAGAATATCAGAAGTATTGAAGTATAAAGTTATATGCACAGACATATAATGTACATGGAAAAGTACTATCAAATAGGACTATTTAGAAGCTTCCATCATAATACAATCATTGCATTTGCTTATACATTAATAGTGGGAAATAAATTTGCAGGAGTAAAATGGAAATAATGAAGGGGGTAGGAGAGAAAGGGTATAATGGAGAAAGTTTTGCCAGGGGCCAAAACAAAGAAAATAAAAGTGGAACTCTTACTCACTGCTGGCGAGGCTACAACCAGTTGCATCTCTATTAAAATTAGTGTGTAGATCTTGTACAATCCTATAAATAATTAAGCCATATGATTCAACTATCCTGCCCATATCCAAGGGGCCTCCATGCCTCCAATGAAGTCAGTCCAAGGTAACAACTGTTATCTTATTAGTTAGCTGTATTCCTTGATCATGACTCTGTTTAACACACAAAATACATGCCCTTCATTGAATAAACATGTCATGGACATGTAGGGAATAGTGTCATGGCATGTACGGAATAGTACAGTTTTGGAGGTAATTTGCAGCACAATGCTCACTTTCAAAAATGAGTAAAGCAATTGAGATTGATAATGTTCTTGTTTACAATTGCTGTCATTTATAGAACACAAGAAAGATTCTTTTAAGAGGTTTGTGCTTTATTATCAGAATAAAAACAGGACATTGTATATGTAGTTTAGAGGGAAGATGGGTGTCCTTAGATGACTTCTAAGTGACTGTTGGATAGGTCTAGAATTACTTTCTCAGGATGGATCCAAATCATTCCCAAGGCAATATGCATAATGTTTTCTACACAAGCATATCTGAAGAGAGAGACAGATGGACTGACTATAATTTTTGAATGAAATAATAGTTGTCTTGCCCAAAACAATAGTAGTAATAATGAAAGAAGTAGAGAGAGCTATACAAATGGAGAATGGTAAATTGATTGGAATCAGTAGGAGAGTAAATGAATATAGGATAGTCATGTCTTTTTCACTTTCTGAAACATTTGTCAATGCAGAGAATACTGCCCATTATAAAGAGAATGATAAATATCCAATAATTATTTGTTGGATAAAACAATGAAAACTTAAAAGTATAAGAGGAGTATAAAAGTTTGGAAAGTCATTGAATACTTTATAAATTAGTTTTGAGATATATGTGAAATGAATAAATGGATATTTGATAAAGCAGTGAAACATGAAAGTATTGGTCAGAAAAAAACTTGATCATTGTGGAATACATGTATTACTCTAATTCTTTTAAAATTATATACATACATACATACATACATACAAAATCAGTACCACAGTTTCCCCTCCCTCCTTTTGTCCCAATATTTTTCCTCACTTACTCACTTACTCTCCAATCTACACTTCCTCTCTTTTTTTTTTTCAGAAAAGTGGAGGCCTCCCATCGTTCCCTGTATTCTTTAAGTTTTTTATGACATAAATCCTTTTTGCAACAAGTACTTGCTTAATATATTCATCCTTTGACTGATTTTTTACGTAGCTAACATGTTACCCACAATAATTTTTCCCTGACTCTAGCATCCCTGCTATATTGCTATTACTACTCTTTTCTACAAAAAGTTACAGTAATATTGGCTTTTAAATCAAATAGTTCTTCTCTTGAGTTGTTTTTATTTCTATATTATTGTCAATATAACCAGGTAGGAATGCCTCAATGGCTGGGGAAATGCATTCCGTCCTTAGTATCCATCCTTAATACCTCATATGAACTACTAAGTCTTTATTTCCAAAATATAAAAGTACCTGTACATGTATTGAGTACCCATCATATTCTTAGCAATATCATACACACTCTATATAAGGTAAAAAAGATTCATGATTTACATAATTTCAGATTTGATCTGGGGGGGCTATTTAGAAGACAGAAGTTACTATGCAGAAAATACTCTTCAAAATCAGTTTAATATCTCAGAAAAAGGCAATTTTTAGGACTTTTTTGAGAAATGGGAGAGAACCAGGTAATGATATGAGTACAAATTATTCCACTTATAGGAACATGTGGGACAGAACCCCTAAGTTTGAACCAACTTTATTTTTGGAAAAGGACCTTGAGAAACAATGTGTTCTATAATGTTGTGAGGGAAAAGATGAGTCCTTTAGACTATTTCAAAGAGACACATTATCAGACACCTTGCTGTGATTCACTGCTAATCTCATTTTTGATACAGTGCTTGAAGTATCTTAATTAGTGTGGAACTCTAAGGAACTAGTAAAGTGTAAGACAGATTTACTTAGAAATGTCTTCACATAGTATAGTCATCCAACAGGAGTATGAGGTGGAATCAACTGATGAATTTTATGGATTAATGTAAGGGGTTGTACTTGTGGTCAAAGATACTTTAAACTCACTAGCATCCAAAAGTAACATTTAAGGGGCTATCTAAATGATAGAAAATTACACAAGATCCATGAATGCACACTTATTTGATGTAATAGGATTAAGCATATATTCATATTAGGGCATATGAGTTTATTTGGTTATTTCACTTCCATACTTGTTTCCATCATGGCTTTTCTCAGGACCATATGTGTCTCTAGTGAATATTATGCCAAATATAGCAATGGTATATTTTTATGTAAACATTGTTAGCTTAAACATAAGGGACTCCTGAGTAGAAAATAATTTGATTCAAATTGTAAAGGGAAACTGTCCACACATTTCCCTTAAAAGTACCAAGTTTCTAGTTTTCAGAGCTTGTGTATTTCCTGTAAGCATATTCAGACCACATGTTATTTATGCTACAAAGCACACTTCTACTTCAGTTGTTCCCTGAAATTGTAAATTAAACTCTTTCCAGGAAAAAAACGTAGAAAGAAATTTACTTTATTTTTTATGTAAGCAATTTTATTTTATCACTATTTATCGTACCATCAACAAACACAATTACTTCCAATATTGTGAAAAGAGCCAGATAGTGAATATTTTAATTTTTATGTGAGTATGTATAGAAGCCAGAGAATGGCTTCTAATATCCTATTCAAAACTGACATGCTCTCCTTTGAAATGAGGTGACTACTTAGGCTGGAACTCACCAATTAGGCTATTCTAATTATCTTTGTAATCCTCCCACTGTGATTACAAGCATGTGACATCATATCCAACAATTTGATGTTGTTTGAGCTACACCCAGCATTTTTAATTGAATTCTGTGGATCAAAGTCAGGTCTTGCTTGCAGGCAATACCTTTATTGACTAAGCATCTACCCCACGCACAGGTAGTAAATGCTTTAGAAACCGTGGTATACACCATTATAGATACTCAGTTCTTCTGTTAGAGTAAAGAAGCAGTCATAGAAAACACATAACAGGAGATGTGTGCCTGTAAATAAACACATTTTGATTAAAAATACATGGGGTTATATCAGCTTTGTGGGCTATAGTTTGTAGATCTCTAATTTAGAACTATGAAATATTCTATGAGGATTCCACTGTTTGGGGAATCATGCAAAGAGAAACTATAACACTAAATTTATGTAAGATATATTTCTTTTCTCTTACTCCCTTCCCTTCTCTCTCCTTTGTTGTCTTACTAAAAGAGACAAAACAGAGGTGTGATTAATTGTAAGCACCAATAATTGTCCTTCCTACTTCTTTCTTCTGGCCTAGATCCTTTCCTCTCCTCCCTGTGTTTCTTCTCCCTGAAAACTATCTCTCTCTCTCTCTTTCTCTCTCTCCCTCCCTCCATCCCTCTCTCCCATCCTGCCTTCTCCCTCTCTCCCTCTCTCTCTGTCTCTCTGTCTCTCTTTCTCTGTTTCTGTCTCTCTGTCTCTGTCTCTGACTCTCTGTCTCTCTGTCTCTGTCTGTCTCTCTGTCTCTGTCTCTGTCTCTGTCTCTCTCTCTCTCTCTCTCTCTCTCTCTCTCTCTCTCTCTCTCTCTCTCCCTCTCCCTCTCTCTCTCAATCCAGCCACTGACCATTGAACAACCAATTGGGGACATGGACCTCAGCTTTTGAACATGTAGATTACTGATTTGGTGGCCAAATCAAGACAAAGTGTTAGCTCCAATTCCCAACAGCTATATATGTGACACATCCAATTCTGACTGTGAAGTTTAAGAAATCCTTCATAGGGCTAGTGATTAACTTGGGATTGAAAAATAAACAAGTTTCAGTAGCTAGCAAAAAGAGTGTGCCAAAGTAAGATTGTGTGCCGTTCTTTGGAAACCAATATAGTTAACAAAATATAATATCCATTATATTCCTCTATATAAATTTCATTTATAAATGACATGAATGGTAAATATTTAAAAGGAAATGCCTTATAAAATTTAAATGAGACCTTCCTTGTAACCCATGATCTATTTTCCCTTTCTGTTTTCTCATCTTTATGAAAAGTGATATCTGATTATTTAAAAATGCCTCATGGTTAAAAATTATTAAGTTTTGAATGAACAAAGTCTATGAAGAACCTATCCAAATGCAGCCAAAATGAGCTTTGCCTCATTTCTTAAATCATACATATTCTTAGATTAACAATCACACACATACTTGGCAATTTCCTAATTTAAGGCTGAAAATACTCATAATCTTTTATACTTTAATTTTCATACTTTATATTACTAATAGCATATGGACTTGTTTATATGAGTTTCTTAATTATTGAATTTATTATATTTTCTATCTCAGTAAATATTTGTTTGCATTAAAGAGAACTTGATAATTTTTAATTAGGTGCTTTCTTTTTAGTAGAGAAATAGTTTCAAGATAAATGTTATCCTTTGAAAAGTGTGCATTACACCTTGATTACATGAATATTAAACTTTAAATGTATCAAAGGTTTACCACACATATGAATGATAAAAATGAAGTATTAAATGTGTTAGTTAATTTTGTGCTGAGACAAAATGCCTGACTTGGTCAAAATAAGGAAGGAAAGGTTTATTGTGGCTCAGAGTCTGAGAATATGTTCTATCATGGAGGGGACATCATGGGAGCACAAACTTGAGGCCACCATTATCATTATTATTGTTCTTGCTGCTGCTGCTGCTGCTACTGCTGCTATTGATTTGAGACAGGGTTTCTTTTCTTTTCATTTTTTTTTCTTTATTAAATATTTTATCTATTTACACCTCAAATGCTATCCCCATTCCTGGCATTTTCCCCAGAAACCCCTCATCCCATCTCCCCTCTCCCTCCTCCACGAGGGTGCTCCCACAGCCACCCACTCACTCCCACCTCCCCAACATTCCCCTGTACTGGGGCATTGAGTCCCCACAGGACCATGTGCCTCTCCTTCCACCATTGCCTGACAAGGCCATTCTTTGCTACATCTGCAGCCAGAGTCATGGGTCATTACATGTGCACTCCTTGATTAGTGGCCCAGTACCCAGGAGCTCCAGGGGATCTGGCCAGCTGATATTGCTGCTCTTCCCATGGGGCTGGAAATACCCCAGATCCCCCAGTTCTTTCTCCAACTCTTCCACTGGGGACCCTGTGCTCAGTCCAATGGTTGATTGCAAGCATCCACCTCTGCATCCCTCAGGCTCTGGCAGAGCCTCTCAGGAGACAGCCACATGAGGCTCCTGTCAGCAATCACCTCTGGCATCCAGAACAGTGTCTTGCTTTAGTGTCTGTATTTGGGATGGGAATCCCCAGGTGGGGGTAATCTCTGGATGGCCCTTCCCCAAGTCTCTGATCCACACCCTGTCTCCACATTTCATTCTGTGAGTTTTTTTGTTCCCCCTTCTAAGAAGGACTGAAGCATCCACACTTTGGTCTTCTTTCTTATTGAACTCCATGTGGTCTGTGAATTGTGTCTTGGGTATTCTGAGCTTTTGGGCTAATATCTACTTATCAGTGAGTGCATACCATGTGTGTTCTTTTGTGACTGGGTTACCTCACTCGGGATGATATTTTCTAGGTCCATCCATTTGCCTAAGAATTTCATGAAATCATTGTTTTTAATAGTTGATTAATATTCCATTGTTTAAATATACCACATTTTCTGTATCCATTCCTCTGTCGAAGGACATCTGGGTTTTTATGTGTAGACTGTATAGCCTTTGGCTGTCCTTGAAATAACTCTGCAGACCAGGCTGTCTCTAACCACTCTCTACCTGCTGCTGCCTCTAAAGAGCTGGGATTATAAGGCATGTGCCTAGTTGAGACCACTGATCTTATTGCAGCAGTACAACAATTAATTCTAGACCTTAGCAAAATTTGTCCTTTTGCTTCAGTTCAGGACCCAGCCTATGTAATGGTGCTACCTACAGCTAATGTGGATCTTTCTACCCTAATGAATCTAACTTCAATAATCTCTCAGAGGCATGGCTAGAGGATTTTGTCTTAAGTTATTGTAAATCAGCTTGAACTGTGGGTCTCGAACCCCTTGGGGATTGTATATCAGATATCCTGCATATCAAATATCATGCACATCATATTTATACATCAACTCTTAACAGTAGCAAAATTAAAGTTATCAAGCAGCAAGGAAAATAATGTTATGGTTGGGTTGGTCACCATAACATGAGGAACCGAATTAAAGGGTCACAGTATTAGGATGGATGAAAATGATTGTTGTATATTATGTCTGGGCAAGAATTACTATATCACATTAAATATGATAGTCATCTTAAGTACACACACATATATACATATATATATGTGTGTGTGTGTGTGTGTACTTAAGATGACTATCATATTTAATATACTATAAATATATATGTGTATACATAATGCAAAATAATATAACTTGCTTATGTATGAAAATCATCATTATAAGTCCTATTGGATATGCTATCTTTACAAATTACTTTCTCTTTCATTAGATGTTGCTTTCCTTTTTTCTTTTTTTATTATATATATTCTTTATTTACATTTAGATGTTGCTTTCCTATCACTAAAAAACTGACACATAATTTTAATGTGATTTTATTAAAATTCATTGTTATATTAGTAAAAATTTGTAAAAAAAATATGTAATTAATCATTTCAAATTTTCATCACTAAACCAGGTAAGAACACAGATAATTAAAAATTAACAACAAAAGAATTAAAAGACTAAAATTGTAGTTAATAAGCACTCGTGAAAACTATAACTTTTTTCTGAGAAAATATTAATGCTAAGTGTCTTAGGGTTTCCACTGCTGAGAAGAGTCACTATGACCAAGGCAACTCCTATAACAGACAACATTTAATTGGGGCTGGCTTATCGGTTCAGAAGCTCAGTCAGTTTATCATCATGGGAGGAGCATGGCAATATCCAGTCAGACACAGTGCTGGAAAAGGAGCTGAGAGTTCTAAATCTTGATCTGAAGGTAGCCAGGATAAGACTATCATCTACAGGCAGCTAGGAGGAAGCTCTTCTTCCACATTGGGCAGAGCCTAAGATTGGATGAGCCTTAAAGCCCACCTCCACAGTGACACACTTCCTCCAAGAAGGTCACACCTCCTAGTAGTGCCTCTCCCTGGGCCAAGTAAATTCAACCCATCACACTAGAGAAAATATATTTTGTCCATAGGTTGATGGGGAAAAAATAATAATGTTGTGTATTTTTTCATCCTATACGTTTGCATGTTTTTGTGATTCCTTGTATCAGTTAATTTATGATATGCCTAATTTTACTGATACTTATATATGTATATATAAATACATAAAAATATAGAGAGAGATGTATTACAAATTACCTGAGCAATACTATGCATTTAAAAATTCCTAAAAACACATTCAAGTATTACACATAATTTTTTTTTTTGGGAAAAGATCTTTTTTTTTATTTTATTTTTTAATTTACATTCCAAATCACTTCCCCTTTCCCGTTTCCTCCCTCCCCGAAAGTCCCATAAGCCCCCTTCCCTCCCTCTTTTCTCCATTCAACCCCCTCTCGTTACTCTGTCCTGGCGTTCCCCTACATCCAGTCTTTCCAGGACCAGGGGTCTCTCCTACCATCTTTTTAGAAATCTATTGATATGCGGATTGTGTCTAGGGTATTCCGAGATTCTGGGTCAATATCCCCTTATCAGTGACTGCATACCATGTGTGTTCTTTTGTGATTGGGTTACCTCACTAAGGATGATATTTTCAAGATCTGACCATTTGCCTAGGAATTTCGTGAATTCATTGTTTTTAATTGCAGAGTAGTATTCCATTGTGTAGATATACCACATTTTTAATATTTTATTTTAGCTTTCTATTTTTCTCTTCTTCTACTTCTCAACTTTCTCCACCTCCTCTGTCTCCCAGAACTACTCTGCTTCTATTTCCATTTAGAAAGGAGTAGGACATTAAGCAGTAACAAAACACAACCAAAAACAAGGCACAGCATAAACCCTTGCATTAAGGCTTAACAAGGTAACCTAATAGGAGGCAAAGAATCCCAAGAGCAGGCAAAGGGTCCAAAGAGTGGGCAAAGGGGTCAGAGACACACCCATTCCCACTGTTAGGAGTCCCACTAAACATCAAGCTAACAGCCATAACATAACATATACATAGAGGATCTAGTGCAGAATCATGCAGGCCCTGTAGTTGCTGCTACAGTCTCTGTGAGCTCATATGAGTGTTGCTTAGTTGATTTGGTGGACTTTGTTCTCTGGTTTTCCTGTATCCCCTCTGATTCTTCTGATATTTCTTCCACTTCTGAGATGTTCCCTGTGTTCCAAGTAGATGAACCCAACAGAATCCTACAATTAGCTTCTCTCTCTCTGCATGTCTGGCTGTGTGTCTCTGCACCTGATCATCTATTGCCAGAGGAAGCCTCTCTGATGATTGCTGGACTGGGCAAGGTGCTGATCTATGACCATTATAGAATATCATTAGGAATCTTTTCACTGATATTTTCCTATTGTACTTGGTCCTCCTGTAGATCTCTGAGTTATCCAGTCTAAAATTTCTGGCCATCCATGCAGTGTAGGGCATAGACTCTTATGGTCACAAATTATACCAAATGTTTAGTCATTCCCATAAGTTCTGTGCCATCATTTCACTAGCACATTTTGCAAGAAGGACAGATTGTAGCTCGAGGGATTTGTGGCTGGTTTGATGTCCAGGATTCTCTTTCCATAGCCTGCAGCGTATCCTCACATGCCGAAGAGACTAGAACATAGGGTGATAGCTCCATGCAGGCAGCAGCTAAACCTCTGTATGTTCAGTTAGCTATGTAGATGTTGTCCTCAGGAATGGGGCCCAATGCCAGTCAGTTTTACATAGTGACCTTCTTTCCTATAATCAGCCTGAGATGTTTAAGGATCTCCATTGGAACCCCCTCAGGCAACAGGTCAAAGCAATGCAACCCAGTCCCACTACTGGAATACCTTCTTGGCTACAAAAAATGGCTAGATCAGACTCTGTATCCTACATTACTAGAAATCCTCACTAGGCTTATTCTCATACATTCCAAGAAATTTGCACTGCACTAGGTTTCCATGCCATTCCTCAAGTGCTTCCCCCACCAATTTCAGCTGTCTTTGCCTACTCTCTACCCCACAATCTCTTCTCCCCTCTCTTAATCCCTCCCATTCCTGTTCCTACCTGCCCTCAGTCCACTTGTGAAATCTGCATTTTTGAGTTTATCTATCGAATCTTTTCTGGTTTCAAATATCACTACTGTTATGCAAACAGTGACATAATTTGACTGTATTCGTACTGAATGTTTAAATATAATGGAGTAAAGATAGTTTGAAAGAAGAGTATTCTGTCAGGAAAATTCAGTGCTTTATACATTTTATACAGTGGTTCTTTTCCAGAGGCAATTTTTCACACTGAACAACTGTCAATATCTGAAGAACTATACTACTTTCATTTTCTGGGTAGAGACAGATAGTGCTAAATAGTCAACAAGAAAACCTCTCAAAGCAAAGAATTATTATTCTGTTCTGATAGAAATTAATATGAGAAATTAGTTATGAGACATTTGATGTCATTATAATGCCAGACAAAGAAAAATAAAGCATATCAGAAGTAAACAGCCATGGAAAGAGTCCAGAATAATCTCTAGAGTCTTAGGAACAAAAGGAGAAAGGGATACAGGAGGAATATAAAACCAAATAAACTATACCACAGATAGATCCATTATTGGTCCTACTACTTGGGAATGGGTGCCAAGGGAATATTCTTTAAAGTGGATGCTTGAACCCCAGAGACTCCAACTCTTAATGAAGGTACCACACAAGGGAGAGAGAAACACTGACTTCTCTCTTCATACAGTCTGCTAATTAGTAATTTGTGGCTATTTCTAATATGAATCAAACTAGAACAGGATTCGGAGAAATATAACTTGGCACAGACATAAACAATGAGACAGATTATACAGAGGAAGTCACCAAAATAAGAGCTAGGGAATGAACAAATTTTTATTAGTGTTTTAGTAAGCAAAGTATTCCAAGCTTTCTATGATACTTCTTGTTCATCTTTTTCCTCCTCCATTTTTCCTTTTCTTTCTTTTTATGTTTTTCAAGATAGAGTCTCTCTGTATAACCTTTGAATGTAGCTTTGTAGACCAGGCTGGCCTTGAACTCAGAGATCCACTTGACTCTCTCATGAGTGCTGTGATTAAAGATATATACCACCATACCTGGCTTATTTTGATTTAAAAATTTTAAGGAAGAAAGTAATTATATTAAAAGTAACATATATGGCAGTACTATAGCACAGATACCACTACATATTGCATATTATAGTATCTTAGATGTAGAAAATAGAAGGTACTTATTTTATGACATAAAAATCATCAGAAAACCCTTAAAATTATCATTACATATACTGAAATTAATTTGCTTGATGATTTTTCCTTCTTTTTCTTTAAGAATTCAGAAGATGATTTTGTTTTTGTTTTAGTCCATTATCTTAATGTTAAGTACAAATATACAAATTAAAATGGAAAAAGTAAATCTACACATAATAAAACAATGGACAAAACAGGCATTATAGCACTCTAACATCAGTTAGAGCTGATCATGGCAACTAACTTTGTTCTACATAAAAATTAAGTAAGATAAGTAAAGTATGGAAGTTTTTCCTCCATGAGAATTCAAGAGAAGGGGCATATAGCATGGGGATGTGCATAGATTGTACCATAAGATGGCTAAATTTCTTGTTGCCCTTTAAATTTTTATTCTTATTAATAAAACCTGCAATAGTACCATCATATCATATTGTCATTATTTTCTTGGATCATCAACATCACCTAATGCATGCAGACTTTCTGCTATTAATTATATTCCCCATTATTTTTTGTAATAGATTTTACTTATGAATTTGGTACAGGAATACTGGTTCTATGTCATTCCCATCAAACTTCTTCAAACTTCTTCAAACTTCTCCCTCCCCGTCTCCAACGCATGAACTGTTAATTTTAATTTTTACGTATGTATGCACAAATGTATGTTTAAACCTAGAAAGTTCATTTACGACATATATGCATGGTATGCCCAACTCTAATTGATATAGTTCCACTGTAGCCCTCAAACCTAAGTCTGAGAGACAAAACAAGGAAGAAGGGCAGAAAAATAGAAAGAAACAGAGACCCAAGATACAAGTTCACATATGAACTCTCAACAGTTTGTTTTTCTGAACAAGAACAACACAATGATAACACCAGTTTGGACACCAGTGCACAGATGGGAAATTCCACATGGTCACTCCCGTAGATGAAGAGCTATAGGAGATCAATGGCGATGAGAGAGGAAGAAACAGTTATGAATCATTATAGAGATGTTGTATGTGAGTGATTTAAGCAGAGTGTGCCCAACCAAATTGATTACATTTTATAATATTGTAGTTAAATATTTGAAACTATATGAATAATGACAAGAATGTTTCCCAATTGCAGTTGTAATATCTTACAAAAGACAATAATGACCAGTTCAGAGAAAATAACCACACTTAAATAGTTAAATAGAAAAGAACTCTTATTTTCTTCATCCCATTCCTGGTATCACTTTGTTAAAATAAAAGATGATACATAAAATATCTGAGAATCTCAGAAATTTAATAAGTCGACAAACAAAAAGTCATAAACCTTCAACTGACCACACATACCCCAGGAGTCACATATTCTTAAAGTATAAAGAATGAAGTTATTAACTGATGTGAAATAGGTGATAATATTCATTTTAAATTCTGTAGGATCTCTATTTGTATTTTCTAGGAAACTGTTGGAAGTCAATAAGAAAGCCTGGGTTCTTGAGATCTCAAGGGAAAAATGTATAAGTTGAATTATGTGTGGTGATAAACAATGTTTGATATAATACTACATAGATCATTTAACTGCTCTTGTCCAGAAGTAATTTCCTAAACAGAGTATAAAAATCATTAACTGTAATGAGTCTCTGGTTTTCACAAATCTATGTCACCTTCAGGGACTTAGCCAACTAATGAGCTTCACTGCTTCAATGTATAAATATCCTGTGATTCTGAATACAATGGATAGTGCTCAGAATGGTTATAATTAGTTATATAACTAATAAATGGTTATACATTTATTAATCAGAATTTGATATTTTAAGATAGAAATCTAGTTCGTTATCTAGAGTTGAACCTAAGGAAGTCATAAATGGTAACTAAAAAGAATAAGTCCATCCAAGGATTCAAGAAAAGATCAATCTGTCAGCTTACAGTAGAATAGAGAAAAGACAACAAAGTGGGATAGCAGGGGAAGAATGTCTTTAGGAAAATTGGCAAGGATTGAAGCATATATTACAGAGCTTATGTGGGTCTAATTATTTTTTAATATAATTTACTAGACCTGGGTAAATGTTCCTGGCATATTCATGCATGAAAAAACATCAAGTAAAAACTTAATAGGTCAAGGAGGCAATAAAGAGGGAGAGGGACCAATTATTTTCACTAGCCATCAAAGGCAATAAAGTAATCTACTTGGAGCCAGCATGGAAAGTTTAGGTTAATTATTAAATGACAGTTTATTATATAACCCAATTGTTTCCCCCCTTTTCTTTTTGTTTCTCTCTTTCATTTCCTTTTGTGTGCATTGAAAGATTTTGGAGGCATAGCAATATATCTCTGAGTCTTGTATAGCCCAGGCTTGACCTTACAATTGAGCCACCAGCATGAACTATGACAGTACTGAGATTTCATCTGTGCCTTGCCATGCCCAGATCTCTGCTTTTATAAAAGTCATCTCCATACATTTAAGAGACTTTTATAGTAAAATTTAAACAAGTTACCAATTAGATAGTTTACTGGGCCAACAGTATATTCAGAGGAGGGATGAATTTCAAACTTATCCTGCTTGTCTTTTGATTGGATATTTTGGTTTCTGATTTTCTGTATATATGTGTTTTGTGTGTGTTTTATTTCCTTTTTAAATACTATGTTTTTTCTGTTTTTGTTTGTTTTCCTATTTATTTGAAAGAAAGAAATGCCTGGAGCTAGATGGAGCGAGGGATTGGGAAGGATCTGGGATGACTTGGGGGAGAGGAAATTGTGATCAGGATACATTGTCTGAAAATATTTTCAATATAATAATTCAACCTATTTGTAAAATCCTAGTAACTATGGAGTACATGGCTGTATCACTAAATATTTCCATTTGCTGAAATAAGTTCTGCAAAATACTGAACATCAAATTTTTGAAGAAAAGGAAAAAATTCAAGGTAAATGGTGTTTTTTAATATTCCTCAGTTTTCTTCCTATGAGTAGAGACAGGAGAGAGGTTTTTAGCGATCCTGTGATTAGAAATGAACAGAAGACAAAAACTAAACATCTTAAATTTTATGTCTCAAATATTAAAAAATACTCTTACTTGACCGTAAAATTTACTACTCTCAAATTTGTAAATCAATAAATACACTGCATATTCATTCACTGGACACATAATTGGGCACTAACTATGTAACAGGGACTGAGTTTGATTCTTAGATTATATAAACAATTGTAACTCAAAATAACTTTTTAAAAAATCAGTAACATTTAATACTATGGAAGTCTAGTTCTGTGCTGAATGCTTGCTTCTTTTGATTCTCAAAGCAATCCTAGAAAGATGTCTCAGTTGCTGTTTCCAAAGAACAACTGAAGAAAATACATCTTTAAGTCATTGAGATACATGACCAAAATTAGAAAAGCATCAAGTGTCAGAGCAAGAGTTTAACTCCAAAATGAACCTGTCTTCAAAGCCAACATTGCCATCTATGCATAGGATTTAAATATACTATAAAAGTTTATTCAAATATAAGCACTTGACCTCTTACTCAAAGCATGCAGAATCAGAACACAGTTATTTATATGTCATTTCATCTTATATATAAATGAAACATTATTTTCAGACCAATCTATGAAGTGTAGCCACACTGAATTCCTCTGTTCAAGGGCTGACTTGATTTGAGGAATTGAGTATGCCTGACTGCACAGGTAGGAGCAAAAGGAACCCAACTGGAAAAGTTAGACAGAATCTAGCAGATAATTAAACAGATGTCTCTTAAATGTTCACAAAATAATTCATTCGTAATCTGGGGACTGCCAGTATTCATTCTTCCAATGGAAGTTGTGTGTGTATGTGTGTGTGTGTGTGTGTGTGTGTGTGTATGAGTATGTGTGTTCCTTTGTCTTTGTCAGAGTACCACATGGTAACACAACTGTGCATTAAAAAATGAAATTAATTGCTAATAATGTATTTCATTTATCATGGAATCATGAAACATTTGGAGTAAAACTTCATTTTTCAAGGTACTTTTAAGTAATAACAAGGTACTTAATTAATTGAGTCACATCTGTTATTCCCATTAAACACATTTATGTGATTATTCTCTCTGCTACTTTTTCTTGTTCTACTTGTTCACTCATTTATTCATTTATCAAGTATTTAGTGAGTGTGTACTTGTTTGCCAGGTTGTGTCATATGCACACCAATAGCAATTAGTGTGATATGACTTGAATGGCAGCTCAGCAGATAAGAGGACCTAGGTTCAATTCCTGGAGCCGATATAGTGTTTCACATCCATCCATAGTTTCATCTTCAGGGTATTCGATGCCCTTTTCTTATTCTACATGTACCATGCACACATGCGGTGCACCCACTTACAAGAAAGTAAAATGTTCATATACTTAACATGAAATGTATATTTTTAAAGTTAAAGATGAGGCATTTTATATTTAAGAAGTTGACTTGGGGGCTAGGGATTTAGTTCATTGCTAGAGCCCTTGACTCACAGTCATAAGGCAATGAATGCATTTAACCTTCAGAATCAAATTAAAAATAAAGATAATCAAATATGAAAATATGAAATAAACAAATATGTGTATTTCAAATGAAAATGATAAGAATTTCCAGAGGATAGCCGAAACAGTACAAGAAATGAATGTCTTATGTATGGCAGCCTGGAAAGATCAGGAGATCAGTCATATACATTCAAATTATTAAGTAAGTATTGAGTAATTACTAATTCCTAATATCAGTAATCTACTCTTTCTGTAATTTGTTTCTTTAAGGGATTTGGAAAAACTGGACTCATTGTTTGAGGGAAAAATAAATATATTTATCTGGGCTCCTAGAGAGCATCCCAGTTACAGAGGGGAAGACTACAGATGAATATATAATTAGGAAGTAGAAGCTAAGATGAAATCTAAGATAATTCTTATATAGACATGTGAGATAGAATAAATAAAAGAAAACAGGGTAGATGGTAGAGACAAATGCTTGGTTTTAGAATATGGGTAAGTTTAAAAGATTTTAAGAACATAAGACATGGTCTTCAAGATAGTGTCTTTTTGTTTCAAATTGTTTGTATTTTTTGGTTCATTTGGCACGATAGTACAAAGCCTGTCCACCATGAAGGACTATTAACACCTCAAGCAGTGGTCCAGGATGAACTTTTATTTTTTAT
The DNA here is from genome assembly GCA_036184795.1 of Tokudaia tokunoshimensis. NCBI lineage: Eukaryota > Metazoa > Chordata > Mammalia > Rodentia > Muridae > Tokudaia > Tokudaia tokunoshimensis. The sequence goes on from BTHU01000023.1 coordinate 43,368,861, forward strand.
AAAGATGAACTATTCTTTAAACTGCTTGTTATCATATATTTTGTCACAGCACAAGAAAAGGTTATAAAATCTAGTTGCATCCAAAGTCACAGTTTTCCATCTACTCTCATTTTATCATATCAATTGACTTATATGGAAATGTACAATACAATGTCTATGATAGAAAGAGTTACATACAAGGAAAGAGTCTGATCATAATATCCTTGTTACTCTTTCATGAAAACTTTGTCTGCATCCTAACTCATTTCACTCAAAGTATCTTCCATCATAGGCTCCTTGAAAGTTTTTGAGGCTAGGAGAATAAATGAAGTAATATTTAGAGGCACCACTTAAATTTGGGAGAGAGACACCTGAACTATAGTCAGGAGTAGGAAGCACAAGGTTTTTACAACCACAAAAGAAGTAAGTCATGGACTTGTTGTTTTTATGTTAGACACAGTAAGTAGTTTAGTTTACAATAAAATACACTAGCTACCTTTAAATAGCTCACCACAGCAAATCTGTGCAGATTCAGATAAGATAATCACCTTTATTAAAAAGAGAGAGAAATTATGCATACTTAGAATCCTCAAATTTATTGTTTTTCATTTCAGTTACCAAAGGGCAATCTTCTGCAAGTTAGCAAAATAGTGACAGATTTATGTGTAATATTTGTAATATAATATTCTGATTTTCAAGCTGTACATCTCACTGTGTTGATTTTTTAAAAAAATCTAGATTAGCATTGTTTACTATAGCTTGCACCTGGGTCAAGTTGCCATAGAGTACAATCATCACAATAAAATTGTTATAAAACTGCACCAACAATATTTTTAAAGATTTGAATCAACATGCATTGTAGGCAATTCTCAACAATTACCTGTACTGCTCAGGAGAAGTTGATTAAATTAAAAATACAGTCACCAGTGCATGATTGTTTCTAAATCAAGATTTTGAAGCAGTCAAACAAAAGCAGACATACAATAAGTGTTTGTTGAGTGAATACTGAATAAGAATATTCATGTAATCCACACTAAATTCACAGTTTCCGGGTCAGTGCCTTTAGAAAATTAATGGGCATAGAATTACTTTCTTTTCTGAAATGCAATTCAATAATGTCCCTTCCTTGCTTTAAATCCTTGAAGGTTTACCATGACCTCTAACATAATCACCTGAAGTTCTCTTCAGCTGACCTAGAGCATGGTCAGAGATTGTGCATTTTGTAGGGAAGAGCTCGGGGTTATAGAAATAATGTTGGTCAGTTGAGTTGCTATGACATACATTGCTTTAGCTGATATGATAGACTGTTATTTTATTGGTGGACTCCAAGTTTCTCACTAGCTTTATCAAAATGAAGCAAGTAGGCAAACAATAACAAGATCAAACCATGATATCCAGTGTGTTCAGATGCTTATTTTCCTTTAGGTTCTAGCTCAGTTTAGGTATCCGCAGGGTTTTTGTTATTCTTTAGTCCAGGTGTTTGATTATTTGTTTCATTGTGATAGAGTCTCTCAGTATAGCCTGAAAGTCTTTATGGAGAACAGGGTAGCCTCAAACTCAGTGAGATCTCTGCTTGTTCTGAGTGCTGGTTAAGTGTGTGATCCACCACTCCTAGCTCGTAGACTTTATTAACATTACTCAAATGTTTTCAGCATAACATTCAAAAATAAACCCATCACATCGTCTGTCTAACAATGCTGTCAGTGATGTTATTAAAATGCTTATGTAGTAAATAAAGATGGTTGGCATTTAGTTATGAAACTAAGTTTTCTAAAAAAATAAGTGCACTGATTTCACTTCAGCTGTATATTATATTAATTTGTGATAGACAATAAAGGGGCTAGTGTAACTTAATCTATTTTACTGTAACACATCTCCTGTGTCTTTTTTTTTTTTTATCAAGACAGGGTTTCTCTGAATAGCCCTGGCTGTCCTGGAACTCACTCTGTAGACCAGGCTTGCCTTGAACTCAGAAATCTGCCTGCCTCTGCCTCCGAAGTGCTGCAACTAAAGGTATACACCACCACTGCCTGGCTGAAAAGCAATTTGTCAGAAGTGGAATTCGAACTCACACCTCCAGGGGAGACTATGACCTGAATGCAGTGCCTTAGACCACTCATCCATCTTGACAACTTCCTTGTGTCTTAGTTAGGGTTTTACTGCTGTGAACAGACACCATGACTAAGGCAAATATTATAAGGACAGCATTTAATTGGGGCTGACTTACAGGTTCAGAAATTCAGTCCATTATCATCATGGTGGGAGTATGACAGTGTCCTGACAGACATAGAGCAGGAGCTGAGAGTTCTACATCTTCTCCTGAAGGCAAAGAGGAGAAGACTGTTAACAGGCAGCTAGGAGGAGGATCTCAAAGCCCACCCCTACTGTGACACATTTCCTCCCCCAAGGTCACAGATACTCCAACAAGATCATACCTCCTAATAATGCCATTCCCTGGGCCAAGAACATCTAAATCATCACAACTTGTTATATGGTTTTGATTCACATGTCTGCTTTATCTGTATACAGCATGTAGGTAACTGAGCCAAGACGGGACACTCAAGTCTGGCCTCCAGTCTTCCCAAATTGATTACTGCTTTAACAGGTGGAGAAGATGGAATAATACAAAAACTATAAATATGGCAAAAATAAACAATTGTATCCAGTTTGAAAGTGCAGTTACTTTTAAATTCTATTTTATCTTGCTCTTTAAAGTTTTCTGATGCATGAAAATATGAACAGCAGGTCTGAACAATGCTTAGGTGAAGAGCTTTGATCTTTTTTTCCATTCAAGATGTTCAATTTGCATTCTGCAAAAGATTCTCTGATAACCTCTGTGGTGAACATCACAGAATTAACCAAGAAAAAAACAAGTCCACATTCAGTCAAGGACTGGGTATGAACTGTTAAACATAGAAAGACTGTCTATTTAAAAATTATATTGATAATTATAAATGAAAAGTCACCATCAATTCCTCTGACATGCAATCTGTATTTAGTGACTCAGAAAAAAACATTTTTCACATCTGTCAAGCTAACTATCTTACTCTTCCAAAGATGACACTAACGTGACACCTTTAATATCAGGGTTTATAAAATTTATTCTATCTGTAAGGGAAGCGCTAATGATATTTTATGAGGGAAATGTACATTGAAAAGCTAAACAACACAAGTAGCAACTCTTGTAAAAATCATATGCCCATCGTAGCAGTCTTAAAGATATAAATACCAGTGAATTCATTCTTCATTCATCATTTATCTGATTATCTGTCAAATATTTATTGCACATCTGTTACAGATGAAGTGATATGTGTTGAGGCTTCAGGTGTGGATAGATTGTCCTGAAAAACATATAGAATTGTGCTCAGAACCCAGAGATGTGTGCATATAAGCTGAAGATTTTTTCAGAGGATATTTGGAGAAAGAATAGTAAGCAATAAAGAATAAACTAGCCATTTGTGGTACACAAACATTTCAGCAACACTTAGAATAGTAACACCCTCATTTTGGGGGGTGCACTTAAGTAATCCATCAAACAAGCAAATCATAATCTGTGCATATTTTCATGAACAATATAGTAAAGTCAGATGCATCAGGGATGCCATTTTTCCAACTTAGGTGTGTTCTTTGGCTGTTGTCATCTGTACACACCTGTGTCTTATTACAGACATTTGCCAGAGGTTGTTTCCAACTGTGGGGATGTCTGTGGGAAGAAACTATGATGAAAGGCTACCCGGAACCTTTCCTTATTGCTTCAGATATTAACTCACAACTGCCTTAGCAGCATGCATTTTTCATTAGCACAGTATCATAGTATAGAATGTGCCTATGGATTTAGGACTATAGAGATGTGATAGAAGTAACATTTTTCTTGAAGAATAAGAGGTTTTTTTTTATTCTATCATGCTGGTTTGGTGTAAGACTTTGATGACTGACTCCTGAACTTAATAAGCATGCATTCCCTAGTACAGTTGACTATAAATATGTATTGATGAGGTAAACTAGCTCTACTGTTCATTCATTGAGAAACAGATCACTACAATGAGCTACTGTCAAATTAGAAATGACTGAGAGAATAAGCAAACAGCAGAAATTTATTTCAACCAACTCACTAGATATGTTATCAGCAGATTCATTTAATTCATTATGTTTAATAAAAAATTTCAACTTCCAATTGAATCCTGTTATTCCACATTCAATATTTGGACAAATAGTTCTCGAGTTTCAACTTTGTTCTAAATGCTAGAACTCTAGTTTTGAATTTGGCCATGGTTGTCTCTAATAAAAGATTTTCATTTAAGTGTCACACCTTTAGTTTGACACAGTTAAGGAAAATATGTGTCAGCCTCTCTGTGCAAAACTATGCACGAAGAGCCTGCAGAAACTGTGTCTATTGAATATTGCAGGCTGTGCGTGGAGTGGAATTGAGTCCAATCCATGATCCAGCAGAGCTTCAGCCCAGGATTTCTTTAGAGCCTTTGCTACACACAAAGTTGGCTGATGTGCCATTCAGCATCCCAGCAGCTCTTTCTCTTCACACTAGCAATGGCAAAGCTTTGTGTGGAGGCATTGCTGACTGTTCTGAGCTAAAATCATCAGTGTGGACCAGAAGGGGGTTTTACACACCTTATTAAGGTAGGCAAGTGTGTCTGAGTGTGTGTGCGCCAAAAAGCGGAAGACATCTGTTGAGAGGAAAGTGCTCTTCCGTAGGTCTGGCAGTCTCTATATTAGTCTTCTATTCTGATGCAGGAGCGTGTGAGCAGTAGGTGGGAGGAGATGCTTTTGTACTTGGAAGGCTGAGTTCCGGATTAAGTGATATTGCAATAGCTAGTTAGAGGCAGAATAAAGAGCAGTAGATCAAAGCATTAACAAAAATTGCATCCTTCCATTAATTCTTGCAAGTTAAACTATATCATTGTAAGGGGAATTGGAAAAAAAAATAATAACAGCAGTGAGGGCAAGTAGCCCAGATCCATAAGGTCTTTGAGCCTCTCTGGTCTTTTAGCTTTTGAAGTCTCCTTCTTACAGACAATTCGTTTGGCTCCTCTGGAGGAGGTAATTCATATCCACTTCCAGCTCCTGCAACCTCTTTTTCTTCTATACTCAATCAGGGAACAATAGAGTTTAACAGTAACAGGCAACCCCCCCTTGACTGCCCCGAAGCATGTGCCCTCTTCTGCTTTAAAGATGTTTTGAAGAGACTCCTGCTAGGAAAATCCTGATGCCTGTGCCTTACAGTGGCAATTATCTTTTAGTATCTGTGCTTACATTAAAATTTCTCTCTTTTTTCTTCACTAAAGCAGTCATTAAAATTCAATGTGAGTAGCATGAAACTTTATCATAAAACCTTTCTTTGCTTGGAGTACCTTGATTTTTTTAAAGACAGTATATGTAAGTGCATATATATATATGTATATATATATATATACATACATATATATATATATATATATATATATATATATATATAGTAGTTTGAACTTCAATGTAGCAGTTTCTCTCTGGGAAAAAATAACTATTGTCAAAAGTTTGATTTGTGAAAGTTTTAAGATCTAAGTTGCTTTTTGACAGTTTTTTTTATCAGTGCAATTTAGAAATTGTATATCACGTTTAACCAAGTAATTTTACAATTCATGTATAGTTATGCATGGAAATAGAATGATTTATGTTTTGTTATTATAAAAGTTATTAAGTGAAGCTTTACTTTTAGTAAGAGTTTGGAAGAGAGATAGAATTAGTAACTGGACTCAGAAGACCCTTTACACTTCTCAATTTTACAGTTATGGTTTCACCATCGCAAATGTCCCTGTCTGCATGCATGAAAAGGCTATTTATAATGTATGCTGTGTTTCAATAAAGGTGAACTGTTACAGACTCTCTACCATACATTTGAATGCAGTATTTTTTTGTTATATTTATTGTCTCTTCTCTCTTATAAGGTTTACTTTGGAAATAAAGCATGCTCAATAATAGGCTGACATTCAGCTTCCATGTTTTAAATTTAAATGCTGTCAATGTTGATATTACATCTGGAATGTGTGGAGAGAAGAAGACACCAAGTTTTATTATTTAGATTTAAATTATAGAATTGCAGACTGATATTTCTCAATGCATTTTCATTATAGTTTCTGCCATGGAGGCAGCGTGAGGGCTTTCAGGAAGATAGAGTGGTGTAATTACCAGGTGCACACGTTCATTAATCCTTCCTGGCCAGAGAAAGCTTCAAGTTCTTCTCCAGTGGCCCATTTGTAAAGCTATAAATATCTAAATTGTGTCAGCCAAGAAATCACACAGAATTGTGGCTCTTTTTGAGTTCAATTTCATGTACTGTTGCTTTGGTCTTGTGAGGAAAACACTGAATTCTTTAGGATACTTGTACTTATAAAGTTCCAAAAACAAATATCAAATCATTGGGGACTTAATTTAAAATACATACTATTCTTTAACAAACTAAGATTATTGTATTAACATGGAGCATTGCATGTTTTAAGTTGCTTCTCTTGGGGCCTTGTTTGTATTTTGTGTGATCATGATTGGAGCTGAGAGTTTGATATTTTCTTTTAATTTCTAGCTTAGTCTATCAGTGTCCGTAATGCTTCGAGTCTCAGTTCAGTTGTATTTGATTTACTGCAGTAGAGAGTTTGATTGTATGTGGAAGCTATTAAGACTTGTTCAAAAATAATTAAGTGTTCCCTATAAGTGCCACTTCACTAATTAAATATTCCTTAATAAAATAATTCTTATGGTATTTTATTTTCATATACTTCAAAAAGAAGAATATAAAATGAGTCTAAACCCTATAATAAATAGTACACCTAGAGTTTGTTTCTTCACACACACACACACACACACACACACACATACATTCTCTTAACTAAACAAACATAGTAATCAGGATGGATACAGCTGGAAATGCATCTGATAAGTGTAAACAAAAATAACTTTATTTTTAATGTGACTTCCTTAATTTGAAAGATATAATTTAATTCTGCATGCCTCCCTGTGTTTGAGAGTTAGAGAGAGAGAGAGCTTGTGTGTGTGTGTGTGTTTGTGTGTGTGTGTGTGTGTGTGTGTGTGTGTGTGTGAGAGAGAGAGAGAGAGAGAGAGAGAGAGAGAGAGAGAGAGAAAGAGAGAAAATCAAATCTATTTTACAGTTCTTGGTGTTATCTATTCTCTGTAGCAGTAGTTCTAACCTTTCTAATGCTGTTAAAGAAAATATCTAAAGTATATATGTATATTAATATTTTACTGAAATTTTAAAGGTGGCAAATATATTCAAACCTTTGATTCTTTCCTGTGTTTTAATACACCACAGACTGGTTATTTGGACGCTATCTGAGAGGCATATTGTCCAGAATATTTAAAAATGTATTATTTTGAATCTGACTTTACAATTTTTCTACTTTTAAAATATCAATAGTTAATATGATCTTAAAGCAAATGTTAAATAGCAAGACATTTTATTATTATCATTAAAAGGGCAAGACATATCTCTGTTTGAAATAAAATTAAAAACTGTATGCATGGGTGAATGTTTATGTGTATGTTATATAAAAATATAAGTTAAGAGACAAAAATAGGGACAAGAATATTTGCCTTATTGCTTTAACTTTCTGAAAATACAGTTAAACCTTTATGTATCTTACATCTCCAGGTATCTTAGGCACTAATTGCCTAGTACAATGACCATATCCACGATAAATTATGTCTTTAAGAGGAATAAAATGTCTCATGATTGAAAGTCAAATATTTTAAAGGACTAGTGGTTACAACTTTTATAATATATGAATGTATATATTCTTTCTAAAGTCAAGTGTTTCCTGGATTGGTGAGACAGCCCAGTGAGTAAACCTAATCCATGAGGACCTAGGTTTGAATCTTCAAAGACCATATAAGCCTGAACACTGTAGCTGTGTCTGTAATTCCAGAATTCCAATCATGAGATGAGAATGGAGAATCCTCTGAAGATTGCTAGTCAGCTTACCTAGTGTACACAGTAGTGAACAATAAGATACTGTCTTACATGAGGTGTAAGTCAAAGACCTGAACTATATATTGTCCTCTGATCCCCACATGTATGTGCACTTTGGCACATGTAGACACACACACACGCACACCATAGACACCATGCACATCATGTACACATACAAAATTCAATGATTGAAAAATCACTTTCTAGCAGTTTTATGATTTCAAATGCCATGTATACTTTAATTTGAAGAACAGTGTCAGTGTGACCAATATGAGGTGTTTATGTTAAAGAAAATACTGATAAGCTATGCAGAAAGCTATCCTATTTTGTTATTCTGTTGAGTGTGAAACTCTTTTTAAAATGAACTTCAGTTTGTGTTTTCTTTTTTGTATGCTTGCAAGTGCATTCTTACATTCATGTGTAAAAGACAGATGCACTCAAAGGCCATGGCTGTCAAAATAGTAATTTGTTTGAATATTCAGGAAATCCCTCTTTGAAAATGTAAAGCAGTGGCTATTGCCTACACCATAAATGTGGAATTCATTATTTACCTAGAAAAAATAATTATATATAATTTCTAGACTGAAGACATTTTCAAGTGTAGGATCACCAACACACATAATGAAGATTCAGTAATGTCCCGATGGATCAGAGATGAAAAATAAACTTACAGTGACCAAAAAAAGCATCAAAAATAATTCTTGGTTTGTTGACATATGATGAATGTCTTCTCTATCATTAAAGGTTGTAAGTATTTGGACTGAATTTTTAAATGTCTATCCATGTTAACTATTAAAGGAGAGTAAGGATTTTCCATAGCTGAGTTTTGCTTGTCAGTGGTTATGGAAATATAAATAACAGAAAAATTTCATGGCATGTTCTAGAATAAAAAGTATAATTTCATGCTCTTTCTCTTATGTAATGCCTACATAAGCATAATCTGTCAAAGGGCCAGCTGAGAAAGCCCTTTATAATTGTCACCTTTTCCTTTAATCCTGGCCAAATTCTTTACCAGAGAAGATGAAAATGGAGGTTCACCACCTGATGAAAATAAATATATAAACAGAACATTAAATCAGTTCCTAAACTCATTCTCAACCACAGAAAATGAAAACTACATTAATTTTTTCTAAATTTCATGAATAATCTAAAATTAGAGGATTGATAAAAAAAAAGCAGATCTTTATTTCTGTTGACCAAGGATTTTATTTTTAAATTCCTAGTTGAATGAAAATACTATTTTCAAAAAGCAGGAAAGTTTTCCTTCTCCTGTTAAATTTCTTCTAAATTGACTGTCACCCTTTATTTAATTTCTTAAAAAAACGATAAATTATCCCTAAATGCTCCATGAAATATGTTGAAAAAAAAATGGAGTTTCAGAGAGAAGTGTTAAATACTTCTCCCCTTGCTTCTAGTATATTAGCATTTAAGTGGTATATATTTATCCATTCATTTACAGCTATACCTAATTTTCCCCCAAAGGACGGAGAGTTGTAGTAATGTAATTTAGATATGGCATAGCTCACTGCATCCACATCGTTGTCTGCTGTCAGGTGCCAGTGCATAGGCTATGATTTTGTGAACTTATTTCTTCCCCTCCCCTCATCTCACAGTGACCTTTCATATTATTTAGATCCTAAAATAATAAACAAATAATATATACAGGTTATTCTCTGTTTTTCACTGGCACGGTGTCATCCCCCAAAGCTATCTGAGGTACATTTTTCTTAGAGGTTGCTTCTACTGCCAAAACCAGTGTGATCTTCACAAAGGTATAGCTAGATTTGCCCTAGAATTTACATCCTCATGTGTGTGAAGCTCTTAACCAATAACAGCTGTTTATAGAGGTATAATTACTTGAGCACTTTTGCCCTTAGTTGAGAAGTACAGAATAAGCTCTTTCGGCATCCTAGACTTGTATGATATGAACAAGTTAACTTTTCCTTTTCCCCATTCTCACATTTTTGTTCTGTTACCATTGTTTCCTGGAAATCTGACCTGTGTTGCCACTTTTACATGAAGCAACAGCTCTAAATTTCTATCTAGGGTACCTATGTTAAAAGTTTTCTCTAAAAGGGAAACTTGGTTTAAATAGCCCATAACATCAGTAAGTAACCAATGTAAAATCAAGCCCTGATTGCCAAAGTTGAAATCCTTTGTTCTTAATTTATGGATTCTATTTAATTTGTTATTGAAACATTGGTCACAGACACTGAATCTACTATACTGCATCATACACTTATAGCATATTCATTATATAATAGGTTGTGAATAAATCTGTACACATGCCATTTGTATTGTGTTACAGATCAATAAATTGTATAAGTAGAAACATTAACACTTACTTCAAAGAGTAGCTATAAGGACTTATAAAATGATAAACATCAAGTATCAAGAATAAAAATTGACAGGTATTTTGCTCATTAAATATTCTTTTCTGATTATTGGTTATTTTGAGTGTCTCATATAAACCACATGGTTGTAATGAGTATTAAATAATGTAAATTTCCTGTGTAGAGAACAAGAAGTACTGTTGTCGAAAAGAAAGGTCTTTCACTGGAGTCTCAGTAGATGACTCTAAACTGTTGTCTGAATGTTTCCTTTTAGCTTTGAGTCATCAGAAGAAAACATTGGAGACATTTCTGCTAGGCTCAGCAGATCAATTTAGCAAAGATGAATGGCAGCTTGCCTCAAATGTATTCAGTCATAGCTGTCTTCTGCTAATTTCATATTTTGTACTTCTTGATGAAAATTAAAAGCTCCTTTTTTAATTCTTCTTTCATATAATACATCTGACAGCAGCTTCTCCTCCTTTCACTCCTTTCATTCACCACCCCACCAACTCCTCTATCCCTAAGATCCACTGTTCTTCCCTTTCCTTCAGAAAAGAGCAGGCTTCCCAGGGGTATCATTTAAACACGACATAGCAGGCTGGGTGAGGCAATCCAGCAAAAGGAAAATTGTTCCTAAGGCAGACAACAGAGTCAGAGACAATCCCTCTCCCACTGTTAGGAGTCCCATGAAAAACCCCAAGTTAAACAACCACAACATATGTGCAGAAGACCTAGCACAGACACTCAAGGCTCTGTGGTTACCACTTCAGACCCTGTGAGCTTTGCTTCTATTCTATGGACCCATTCTTCTGGTGTTCCCAATCCCTCTGGCTTCTACAATTCTTCCTCTCCCTCTTCCTGAGCTCCAAGGGAGAGACCCAGTGAGATATCTACAATTTGTGTTCTTTCTACACCTAATGTCTGACTGTGAGTCTGCATCTGCTCCCATCAGCTGCCAGAGGAAGCATCTCTGATGATTGGGCTAGGCACTGATCTATGAAAAGCTCCTTTCACTAACTGACTAGGATAAAATAAAATTTGTCATTTTATTACCATAACTACATCAGAATATTCTGTGTGAAGACACTAGCCAAGTGAAATATTATTCTTATAATGCTCAGAAACTATATTAACAGTTGTAAAATTGCTGTGATTTATATTTAGCAAATTGGGTGATTTGACATTTTTTAAGAAAAGTTATTGACTTTTGAAAAGAGTGCTTCAGAAGCATTCAAATGAGTATGTTTTCTCCACTAGTACACATGAAATTTATTTAAAATATTCTGTTAGAAACCATATTCAGCTAGTATCTCTATAAGGATTTATTATAACTGATTTTATAATCATGTACTAATTTATTAGGTATGTGTATGTCCTGAGAGGGTATGGAGGAAATAGTAGATCATCTTTTACAAAGACTATTTTACTAAAAGGAGAATAAGATACACTTTATAAATAAATATAAAAATAAAAAAGTAAATAAGTTCCTTCCCATGTAAGTCCTACATTGAGATAAATGAGCCCCACGTTCATTTATTTGTCACAGATTTATTGAATGAGTGAACAAATATGAAATGGTACCAGCAAGAATATAAAATTAGTATTTAAAATATAGTCAGTTGTATTCTCCCAGTTCTCACCATTTTTAAACCTATATTTCTTATTAAATTAATACTGATAATATAATCCAAATAACATCTGTCTTGCATAAATCAATTCACCCAAACTTTCTCTGAGGACTATTGACAGTTGATAGTGGTTAAGAGTAGGGAAGTCATAGTCTTTATTGGTATGCTTGTTGATAAGATGTTTGTGTTACAGTGAGTAATCTTCCAAGTGTCATTATTCAGGCAAGCTTATTTAAATATTGAAAGTAAAGATTTTAAGTTTACAGAGATAGCAAATGGCAAACAGGGGCCTAAAACCATGGGAATGAGACTAAAGTCCTATATTATTAATGTCTATATTAATATTATACTCTAAATCTCCTTTAGATTATAGGTATAGATACATATGTACACAAAATACAGATTCTTTCTTATTCAATTCTTTTTCTCTTTAACTTTTCTAAAATGCATATGCATGTCAAATGGGAGCAACTTGTCTAATTAGGTAAATGAAATTATTTTACTTTTGGATATAATCAAAAGAATATTTGTGTGTTCAGTAAAACTATATGTGAATACATATAATTGTTTCAGGAAATATATAACAACTTTTTGCCATATATTACATATATCATAGAGATGGCCTCTGATATTTTGGAAATGACTAAAGCTATGTTTTCTAACACCTTGTTGGTTACTCATTAGTCAGGCTACATAAGAACATACTTACTAGGCATTTCAAGCATCGCCTGTATGGGTACTGAGTTACCTCTTACAGAATTGAATGGAGATTGGTTGGCTGTAAATGAAACAAGATTGGCTTTGAGTCCATAATGGCTGGAATTTAAATGAAGGGTGCATAGAAATATATTGCACTATGCGATATCCTATTCTGTGTACCTATAACTTTAAATATGAAATGTAAGAAAGAGAGGCACTTTTTTTTACTTTATTTAGATTATGAAAAATTATAATGGACAGTTTAAATCTCAAATGTATCATTATAAAATATTAAAGCCATTTTATAACAAGAATATAATGAGTTTAATTTACTTTTCTTGCTTTCATGGCAGAATTCCTGAACTACTAACAGTTTGTGGGTATGGCAATCATAGTGGGAAAGTAAGGTGAGCAATAGCAGGTTGTAGTTGGTCACATTACATCTGCAGAGGAGAAGTATGTAAAAATGTATATTGGTGATCTGATACTTTTCCCATTTTATCTGCATTAGGGTACCAGTACATGAAATGTTGGGGCCCAGAGTTTGCTTTCTCCTACCTCCATTAAACAACACTAGAATCTCCTTCACAGACATGCCCAGGGGCTTGCCTCTTTTGTGATTGTAGAACGTGTCAAATTTAAGGGTATTATCATCCAACACATGTGGGGAGCAAATTAAAGATGAGCATTATGTACATGGTTTAGTCACAGTATTTGTGAATTCATTCCTAAATTCTCTAAGTGTCATATATCACCTAAGCTATTTAAAATAATATGTTCACAGTAAATGAAATGAGAGTGTAATATGCTATAGAACAAGATAGCTGGGGATTTTAATCATAATGATAAGGAAAATAATAATAATAATAATAATAATAATAATAATAGTAGTAGTAATAGGAGCAGGAGATGTTGTTACTCTCCATGAAAGAAAAGGTGATGCAAACTCTTTTATTTGGGGTTTAACGGTTTTTGGCATTTAGTTCATAGTCAGTGAATGTTTAGTTCATCTTAACAACATCCCTTCTGAGGGATGAGATGCCATAATGATGAAAAGAGTTCTTTATTAACATCAAGCTTTCTGAGTTGTAGATGTCACTACGATGAGCAGAATAAGGTCCAGAAAGGTTGTACAGCAATTTGAATTAACCATGACTGGTATTGTATATGGTTTCCATGCTTGTCTCAGAGACTGTCCAGCTCTAAGGCGCGGACATTACTTTAAGTCTTTTGTTTTTCATCTGTATGCTGGGGGAATCACACATATCATACAATATTATTTTCATAATTATTTAGCTTACAGTGAATAAAACATCAATGCTTTTAAACATGGAAGATGCATAACTTCATTACCAGACTATGAAATATATATGTAAAACTACATAAGTCATATTGTGAAATAGTAAAATCGCAAGTACTGTAAGATAATTAATACTATTATATTACAATGTTCCCTGGTTAGTTAACTTACAACTCACAGAATTTCCTTAAATTGGGTATTATTTCTATCCTATTGTGTATTTAATAAAAAATAAAGCCAGCAACTTTGAATAATTCTTAAAATATGATATGTATTCCTATCTATATTTACATATGTGGCTACATGTATGTCTATCTGTATATTCTTCCAACCATCTAACCAGTTCTGTGTGTGTGTCTCTCTCTGCCCTTCTCTCTTTCTCTCTTCTTCCTTCCCTCCATCCCTGTCTCTCAACTTCTCTCTGTCCTTCCTTATCCTTTCTACGTTTCCATCCTACCCTTCAGCACCCTTTCCTTCTTCCTCATACCATTTTCATAACTATATATCTACATTTTCAGATTCTGAAAACATTTTTGAAGTATGAGGTTAAAAAAGAATGATAAGGTTTTCTTTTAATAAAAGACAATACTGAGAATAAATGGCACATGAGAGAGCTATGTACACATGGAATTAACATTCTAAGTTGTATGAATATATAATAAAATATGGGAGTAATATGGCAGCCATGTAAACTTACCAAATACTAATGTATATTGTTTTACATGATTCTTGTTATACTTTTCTGGTAATATTTCATATGCCTTCTAATAAAACAGTAAATGTTTTACAATTTGGTAAATAATGTGATATTTTATTCTATTAACCTTAAATATAAGTCACCATAATTTCTAAGTCTGTAAGAGTAATTAATACCTTTAATAATAGACAAATGCATTGTCAGATCTTTTCAAATTGTGTCTTTTCAAGTTGTAAAATACTGTTTTGTTCCCATGAATATGCTTTTTATTTTATTTTATTTATTGTTTTTAAAAAATAATTTATATATTTATCTAAAATTCAAATGCACATTCATGGGGAAATTATAAATTATAAGAGTGAGCAACGGCCTATTTTGTTTTGATTTTTGTATTTTTTTTTCTACTTTCTGGAGAAAAATGTTGTCTTGGAGATTGACGACATATAGTTTTGGTGAACTCATTGTTTCTATTAATAAAAACACATTTAAGCAAAGTTCTTACTGTACAGCAGAGCAGGAGATCTTCATAGCAATTCACAACTACATTGAGTATGCTATGCTGAACTATCTCCCCCCCCCATGACTCACTGGAAATATTTTTTTAAAAGAGATGCCAAGCGTCAGAAAATATATTTTAGTTGGAGGTACGACCAGGTGTATTACAGTAAAAGACCAATGACTACGTATGTTGCAACTACTCACAGTATCTTAGGGTTTATTTGGTTTTTTTATTTGATACGTCAAATGTTTTGAAAATTTTGTCATTAGTTAGGGTCAGCAATATACTTATGGTGCCTTCTTAGAAAAATTTTATTCATTCTTTGATATCACAATTTTTTATATTCACTCCAACTCCACTATTGTTTCAGCCAGGGAGAATTTTGCTTATTACTTATTATATGTTATTTATTAAATTATATTTTATATCATTATTAAATTTTATATTATTATTTAAAAGAAGATATATTTTAAAATGTACATATTAATTTTGGAAGGCCAACATGTCATAGCCTAATGGCATATATAATTTATGATAACGAGGGCTAAATTATCTCTTTAGCAATGATAATTTTATTTGTTTTCCTCTATAATTTTTTATTGACCAGAATATAATTGCGGGTATATTCATTTTGTTTTTCCTATGACATATCAGGATGAATCCTTACTTTCTGATATCATCCATTTTTTTAGTTTTAAGTGATTGCATTATAAATTATTTTCAAGAAATTCAGATTTCAAATTATTTACTATAAATGTTAATGTGAAAATGTCTCTATGTCTCTACAATATACATGGCAAGATATGCTTTGTCTCTTTTTTTTTTTTTAATTTTATTTTATTTTATTTTTTTAATTTACATTCCAAATCACTTCCCCTTTCCCGTTTCCTCCCTCCCCGAAAGTCCCATAAGCCCCCTTCCCTCCCTCTTTTCTCCGTTCAACCCCCTCTCATTACTCTGTCCTGGCGTTCCCCTACATCCAGTCTTTCCAGGACCAGGGGTCTCTCCTTCCATCTTTTTAGAAATCTATTGATATGCTGATTGTGTCTAGGGTATTCTGAGATTCTGGGTCAATATCCCCTTATCAGTGACTTCATACCATGTGTGATCTTTTGTGATTGGGTTACCTCACTAAGGATGATATTTTCAAGTTCTGACCATTTGCCTAGGAATTTCGTGAATTCATTGTTTTTAATTGCAGAGTAGTATTCCATTTGTTCTATTACTTTCATGGTAAATTTGTTGACAATTCCCATTAAGGCATACAAAGAGAACAGGCTAATTATTCTTTTAAAACTCATAAGATTTCATAAATTTACAATAAAGAAGAATTCAGCTTTAAAGGTGATATATTTGAGATGATTTTATAGCAAAAATAATATACATCAGGGAAACCTGTTTCAGCATTTTCTATACTTTTGGCACATAGATTTTCTTTTAGGGATTTCTGGATTTCCAGATAATACTGTGATATATCTTTATAAATAATAAATATATAAAATCTATTAAAATATATTGTTTTCCTAAACTTTGTGGAAGATGATAGACTCAGTTTAATAATTCATTAGATTACTATCTCTGTGGATATTAGGCTTAATAGTCCCATGGATTGGGTTGTACTGAATGCCCAATTAGTAAGTAATAGCCTTCCATATCTGGTAGGAACAGCATACAAGAATTTCCTTAAGTCTTTAACTATAGAGACACTCTGACAGTCTACAACATGCAATTAGTCAACATTATTTGAATCACATCAGTTTAATATACAGGATCAATTACTTGCCTAACAAATAGTCCTAGTTTTATTTTTAGCACTCTCTGTTTCAGGAGAGTGATCTGAGTTGGAGAAATGAGCAGGAGGATATTTAAGATGAGTAGTTCAATCAACAATTGCTATGGGAATGTAAGGAAGTACCTTCTCATAAAACTGCATCTACTTAGGAAAAGATTAAGGTTTGGAGAATAAATTAAGCTGTAGCATTAATCATATTCAATATTTATATTGAGATTCTTCCATAATAATAGATTTTTTCTTAAGTGATAAACACACAACATAAAATTTACATAAACAACCCCTTATTTGCATAGTGTGTTGGGCCCCAAAAATGTTTAAATTTAGTGAAACAATAGAAAAGGTAGTCTAAACAGTGTGATAAAGGTTATTTATTATACTTGAAAGAGAATGCAAAGAAAATGATGCTGAGTTAAGGGTCATTTCGAGAATGTCATGTAAAAGATTTGATTAAATGCTGATTTTTTTTTACATGAAGATGACTTTTTTTTATTTACATTCCAAATGATTTCCCATTTCCTGTTTCCTCCCTCCCCGAAAGTCCCATAAGCCCTCTTCCCTCCCCCTGTTCCCCATTCAACCCCCTCTCTCTTCTCTGTCCTGGTATTCCCCTACATTCAGTCTTTCCAGGACCAGGGGTCTCTCCTTCCATAGGAGTCTAAATCCCATGCACATAGATGATAGTGGAAGTATTACAGGCATTGATGATCATGATAACTATCAGACACTTTGATAAGCAGTTAGATGCACTGTGGTATTCCAAGAGCTATGCACTTGATTTTGAATTTAATATATCAAATAAGATCCTGAGTAGAAAAATTAAGTAACATACCCAATGTTACTGGGAAAGAATAAAACAGCAATTTCAGACCCTGATCTTTTCAAGATCTGACCATTTGCCTAGGAATTTCGTGAATTCATTGATCTGTCTACATTTAAAGAATACATACTAGCATATCTCCCTTTATTGCAAAGAAATATATATTGTTTTTACAATATAATGTAATAAATAAGATTTCTTGTACCTTATAATACCTGCATTAAGAATGGAAAGACAATATTCACTATATTCATTACATAGTATTGACTGTTATTTTCCTTCATCTTCAGTACCTTTCTGTGAGGTATATAATAATAGAGGTATATTTCCCAAGGGAAGTCAGGAAATGCAAGTAACAGATGCAAATTTAAAGCTTTTTTTTTCAAAATATCTTTTACTAAGTTTGAGCATTTAAAAGCAATTAAGGTTGATGAGGTAGGTTGGACATTTTCTATATAATCTTTTGAGACTCAATCACTGTTGTGGACTCCTAGCTCTTTCCCCATTTGCTGACATATAAACTCCTTTGCAAGTATTCCCTTGTGCATGTCTTTGAAATTTTCTACAGGATGAGGGCTCTAAGAAGTTATTCTGAGAGGAGAGTCCTGAACTCGTGTTCTGGGGTTACTGTCTCCACTCTCAGTAGCTTCTATCATTCTTCTTTAATGCACATGCTTCTTTTTAATCTTCATTGCATATACAAATTTATTCCTTGTTTTTGTGTGTATAAATGGTGGTGGCGTATAACATGCATGTGGAGGCCAGAGAACAACTTTGTGGAGTGAGTTATCTGCTTCCAAATTCAGATGGTTTCTGGGATGTGATCTCCAGTTACTTGCTAGTATTTTAAAAGTGTTTTCCTATAAAAGCATTTGCAAGGCCCCTTGCATTTTGCATTTTTAACAGCAAAGTGGTACTGGATTCCCTCAATATGTATTAGATGAAAGGATGAATGAATCAAGGGATTATCCTACACATCAACTGTGTCTTTTATCTCTCCATTCTTCATTTTTGTCATTTTTCCATCTTCAAAGAAAACCTAAAGTTTCATCACTGCCCATGAGACAGACAGAATCACACTCATAGTAAAGTGAAATTTGCACTTTCTACACATGTATCTGTTAATTATGTGGATAACTAAATAGGACCCTGTTTGAGTCAGGGGGAAAAGAGTGGGACAGAAGGGGAAAAGGAAAGAGAGAGAAAGAGAGAAATCATGTGCACACATGTGTGTGAATGCTTGCGTATGTGCTTGTGTGTGTGCCTGAGTGTGTGCATGTGTGCCTGCGTGTGTGTGTGTGTGTGTGTGTGTGAGTGTGTGTGTATGTGTGTGTGTTCTGTTCTTTATTAAATTGAATTCTGGATTTTTAAATTGTGAACAATACTGAAAAATATGTCTTTAAAATAGGAACTAAATGCCTCAAGAAGCACAGAGTTAAAAGAAAAATAGCAATTGTATTAGTTTTAAGCTTTTATATACTAATTGCTTTTAACTACCAGCACATTAAAGTCATGAGAAGAGGGAATTAACATTCAATTTTAAGTGTTAAATGTCACTGGACAACAAATAAAGGGATTAAAAGTGATGAGAACTATACTTCTATGTTCCTTTCCTCAGAATAGTATCTAAATTTTTGAGTATACATTTCTCAAGAATATGAGTTGTATTATTTCATAGTACATGTTATTTCTGAATGTCATCTTGTAAATTTGGTGATATAGTGTTTAATTTCTTTTTGTTATAATCAATATAACATTAAAAGAGGTGTTTCTAATATAATTTAATGACAACATACATCAAAATGAACTTTGAAAAGCAGTTTAATGACTTTTGATAAAAGAATTTTCCGAGGTGGCATTACTGTTGATATTTTAAGTGTTGAAGATTCACATATGGGACCATTTAAATATTTTCTTAGCTATTTACTTACATAGTATGATCTGGTTAAAAGAAACTAGACAGTCTGCAGCAGTGAACCAGGCAGCTCCAAAGCCTTCTGTGCACAGCATACCAGGAGAGAGTGATCTCCCAGCAGCGATTTCACTTCTGAGTGCAGAGGTTAGATCTCCACCTTCTCTCTGGAGGGGTACAACTAGGAGTGCACATGACATAAGATCAGTGTTGCTGCTGGGACAGGAGTCTTCCCTTCAGACCAAAACAGCCTGAAGACACCAGACAGCTCCACAGTCTTCTGTGTACAGACCCTGCCAGAAGAGAGTTGGTCTCCTGGAGTACAGACACAGGCTTACAGGCCCATAGAAGGGACAAGCTCCAGCCAGAGACAACAAGACCAACTAACACCAGAGATAACCAGATGATGGAAGGCAAGCACAAGAACACTACCAACAAAAATCAAGGCTACTTGGCAACATCAGAGCCCAGTTCTCCCACCACAGCAAGTCCCGGATACCCCAACGCACTGGAAAAGCAAGAGGTTGGATTTGAAATTTTATCTCATGATGCTGATAGAGGACATCAAGAAGGACATAAATAACTCCCTTAAAGAGTTCTCACCTAAAGAATATCTAATGGCTGAGAAGCACCTAAAGAAATGTTCAACATCCTTAGTCATCAGGGAAATGCAAATAAAAACAACCCTGAGATTCCATCTCACACCAGTCAGGATGGCTAAGATCAAAAACACAGGAGACAGCAGTTGTTGTCGAGGATGTGGAGAAAGAGGAACACTCCTCCACTGCTGGTGGAATTGCAAGCTGGTACAACCACTCTGGAAAGCAGTCTGGCGGTTCCTCAGAAAACTGGGCATGACACTCCCGGAGGATCCGGCTATACCACTCCTGGGCATATACCCAGAGGCTTTACCTGCATGCAATAAGGACACATGCTCCACTATGTTCATAGCAGCCTTATTTATAATAGCCAGAAGCTGGAAAGAACCCAGATGTCCCTCAACGGAGGAATGGATTCAGAAGATGTGGTATATTTACACAATGGAATACTACTCTGCAATTAAAAACAATGAATTCACGAAATTCCTAGGCAAATGGTCAGATCTTGAAAATATCATCCTTAGTGAGGTAACCCAATCACAAAAGAACACACATGGTATGCAGTCACTGATAAGGGGATATTAACCCAGAATCTCGGAATACCCTAGACACAATCCGCATATCAATAGATTTCTAAGAAGATGGAAGGAGAGACCCCTGGTCCTGGAAAGACTGGATGTAGGGGAACGCCAGGACAGAGTAACGAGAGGGGGTTGAATGGAGAAAAGAGGGAGGGAAGGGGGCTTATGGGACTTTCGGGGAGGGAGGAAACGGGAAAGGGGAAGTGATTTGGAATGTAAATTAAAAAAATAAAATAAAATAAATAATAAAAAAAGAAAGAAATACAGGAGAATGTGGGTCAAATGGTAAAAACCCTTAAAGAGGAAACACAAAAATCCCTGAAAGAATTACAGGAGAACACAAACAAACAAGTGAAGGAACTGAACAAAACCATCCAGGATCTAAAAATGGAAGTAGAAATAATAAAAAGATCACAAAGTAAGACATCTCTGGAGATAGAAAATCTTGGAAAGAATTCAAGAGTCATAGATACAAGCATCAACAACAGAATACAAGAGATAGAAGAAAAAAATCTCAGGTGCTAAAGATAACATAGAAAACATTGACTCAACAGTCAAATAAAATGCAAAATGCAAAAAAACTTCTGAGCCAAAACATCCAGGAAATCCAGGACAACATGAGAAGACCAAACCTAAGGATTATAGGTATAGAAGAGAGTGAAGATTTCCATCTTAAAGGGTCAGTAAATATCTTCAACAAAATTATAGAAGAAAACTTTCTTAACCTAAAGAAAGAGATGCCCATGAACATACAAGAAGCCCACAGAACTCCAAATAGACTGGACCAGACAGGAAAGACCATCGGCCACATAATAATCAAAACACCAAATGCACTAAACAAAGAAAGAATATTAAAAGCAGTAAGGGGAAAATGTCAAGTAACCTATAAAGGCAGGCCTATCAGAATTACACCAGACTTCTCACCTAAGATGATGAAAGCTAGAAAATACTGGGCAGATCTCATACAGACCCTAAGAGAACAAAAATGCCAGCCTAAATGACTATATCCAGCAAAACTCTCAATTACCATAAATGGAGAAAACAAGATATTCCATGATAAAACCAAATTTACACAATATCTTTCCACAAATCCAGCCCTAGGAAGGATAATAGATGGAAAAAGCCAATAGGAGGAGGGAAACTGCACCCTAGAAAAAGCAAGAAAGTAACCTTTTTCCAACAAACCCAAAAGAAAGTAACCACACAAACATAAGAAGAACATCAAAAATAACAGAAAGCAACAATCACTATTCCTTAATATCTTATAATGTCAATAGACTCAATTCCACAACAAAAAAACGTAGTCTAACAGAAATATTTTTCTTTTTTTTTTTCATTTTTTTTATTTTCTATATTTTTTTAATTTACATTCCCAATGATTTCCCCTTTCCCGTTTCCTCCTTCCCTGAAATTCCCATAAGCCCTCTTCCCTCCCCCTCACTAAGGATGATATTTTCCAGTTATGACCATTTGCCTAAGAATTTCGTGAATTCATTGTTTTTAATTGCAGAGTAGTATTCCATTGTGTAAATATACCACATCTTCTGAATCCATTCTTCCGTTGAGGGACATCTGGGTTCTTTCCAGCTTCTGCCTATTATAAATAAGGCTGCTATGAACATAGTGGAGCATGTGTCTTTATTGCATGCAGGGGAAGCCTCTGGGTATATGCCCAGGATTAGTATGACAGGATCCTCCGGGAGTGTCATGCCCAGTTTTCTGAGGAACCGCAGACTGCTTTCCAGAGTGGTTGTACCAGTTTGCAATCCCACCAGCAGTGGAGGAGTGTTCCTCTTTTCCCAGTTTGTTGGTTGCTGCTTTGTCCTTATGACAGAGTCCTTTGCCTTACAGAAACTTTGTAATTTTATGAGGTCCCATTTGTCAATTCTTGATCTTAGAGCATAAGCTATTGGTGTTCTGTTCAGGAAATTCTCCCCTGTGCCCATATGTGCAAGGTTCTTCCCTAGTTTCCTTTCTATTAGTTTCAGTGTGTCTGGTTTTATGTGGAGGTCCTTGATCCACTTGGAATTGAGCTTAGTGTATGGAGATAAGAATGGTCAGAACTGGAAAATATCATCCTTAGTGAGGTAACCCAATCACAAAAGAACACACATGGTATGCAGTTACTGGTAAGGGGATATTAACCCAGAATCTTGGAATACCCAAGACGCAATTCACATATCAATAGATTTCCAAGAAGATGGAAGGAGAGACCCCTGGTCCTGGAAAGACTGGATGTAGGGGAATACCAGGACAGAGAAGCGAGAGGGGGTTGAATGGGGAACAGAGGGAGGGAAGGGGGCTTATGGGACTTTCGGGGAGGGAGGAAACAGGAAAGGGGAAATCATTTGGAATATAAATTAAAAAAATATAGAAAATAATAAAAAAAAAGAATGGATCGATTTGCATTCTTCTGCATGTTGACCTCCAGTTCAACCAGCACCATTTGTTCATGTAAATCTTCAATTTTATTAGAAAATGTTTGTGATTCCTCTTTCAATCAATTTAGTGGGGTTTTTTGTCTACCATTTTAACTGTGTTATTTTCCATGATAATATTTAATTTTAACATTTTTTCTATATATTTCTTCAGTTTTATCAGAAATATTTTCCATGTAAATCTTTAATTTTATCAGAAAATGTTTATAATTCTACTTTCAATCAATTTAGGAATATATTTTTTCTACTATTTTATCTATATAATTTTCCATGAAATAGTCAATTTTAATGTGTTTTTCTATATATTTCTTGAATTTTATCAGAAATATTTTCCTTATAGATCTTCAATTTTATCAGAAAATGTTTGTAATTCCACTTTCAATCAACTTAGAAATGTTTTATTCCTACCATTTTATCTGTAATTTTTTATGATAATCTTCAATTTTAATGTTATTTTATATTATTCTACAATTTTATTAGAAATAGTCCCCATGTAAATCTTCAATTCTATCATAAAATGTTTCTACTACCTTTTTCAATTAATTTAGCAATGGTTTTATGTCTACCATTTTACTCTTTAATTTTCCATGAAAATTGTCAATCTTAATATGTTTTTCTATATGCTTCTATTTTGTCAGAAACATTTTCCATGTAAATCTTTAATTTTATCATAAAATATTTTACTTCCTTTTTCAATAAAAAATAAAAAAAAGAAACTAGACTGATAGCTTGACAATTTAAAAATCAATTATTTTAATTTGTTCTGTTGAATGTTCTCAAGATTTTCATTCTTTTTTTTTTTTATTTTATTTTATTTTTTTAATTTACATTCCAAATCACTTCCCCTTTCCCGTTTCCTCCCTCCCCGAAAGTCCCATAAGCCCCCTTCCCTCCCTCTTTTCTCCATTCAACCCCCTCTCGTTACTCTGTCCTGGCGTTCCCCTACATCCAGTCTTTCCAGGACCAGGGGTCTCTCCTTCCATCTTCTTAGAAATCTATTGATATGCGGATTGTGTCTAGGGTATTCCGAGATTCTGCGTCAATATCCCCTTATCAGTGACTGCATACCATGTGTGTTCTTTTGTGATTGGGTTACCTCACTAAGGATGATATTTTCAAGTTCTGACCATTTGCCTAGGAATTTCGTGAATTCATTGTTTTTAATTGCAGAGTAGTATTCCATTGTGTAAATATACCACATCTTCTGAATCCATTCCTCCGTTGAGGGACATCTGGGTTCTTTCCAGCTTCTGGCTATTATAAATAAGGCTGCTATGAATATAGTGGAGCATGTGTCCTTATTGCATGCAGGTAAAGCCTCTGGGTATATGCCCAGGAGTGGTATAGCCGGATCCTCCGGGAGTGTCATGCCCAGTTTTCTGAGGAACCGCCAGACTGCTTTCCAGAGTGGTTGTACCAGCCTGCAATTCCACCAGCAGTGGAGGAGTGTTCCTCTTTCTCCACATCCTCGCCAACAACTGCTGTCTCCTGTGTTTTTGATCTTAGCCATCCTGACTGGTGTGAGATGGAATCTCAGGGTTGTTTTGATTTGCATTTCCCTAATGACTAAAGATGATGAACATCTCTTTAGGTGCTTCTCAGCCATTAGATATTCTTCAGGTGAGAACTCTTTGTGTAGCTCTGTACCCCATTTTTTAATAGGGTTACTTGCCTCTCTGGAGTTTAACTTCTTGAGTTCTTTGTATATCTTGGATATTAGCCCTCTGTCGGATGTAAGGTTGGTAAAGATCATTTCCCAGTTAGTTCGTTGCCGCTTTGTCTTTTTGACAGTGTGTAGATCAATGGAACAGAATTGAAGACCCAGAAATGAATCCACACTCCTATGGTCACTTGATCTTTGACAAAGGAGCTAAAACCATCCAGTGGAAAAAAGATAGCCTTTTCAACAAATGGTGCTGGCTCAGCTGGAGGTCAACATGCAGAAGAATGCAAATTGACCCATCCTTATCTCCTTGCACTAAGCTCAATTCTAAGTGGATCAAAGATCTCCACATAAAACCAGACACACTGAAACTAATAGAAGGGAAACTAGGGAAGAACCTTGAACATATGGGCACAGGGGAGAATTTCCTGAACAGAACTCCAATAGCTTATGCTCTAAGATCAAGAATAGACAAATGGGACCTCATTAAAAAAGATTTTCATTCTTAAACAACTTAGGAACAACTCAGTTAAATTTTATGAAGAGACAAAATCTTGTACATATAACCTGTGATATTACTTCATACTCACATAGGGTGAATTAAAGTGCTGTCTTAAAATCTGACAACTCATCCATGACCTAAAATCAATGAATATGTTTTACCAGGTAACATAGGTAGCATGTAAACAGAATTAAAAATGAGTGTAGAATAAAGAGTTTTAGTGTATTTTTCACTTGCATGTAGAAAATCTTTTCGCATTTTCTTAAGCCTTTTGAAGAAGATAGTTTCAAATGTTTAAACATCAACTTTTTAAAAATATTTCTAGAATGAAACAAATAATCATTTCCAAAGTACTTAGTACTGAGTTTGAGCATTTAAGAACAGTTAAGGTGAATGAGGAATGTAGAAAAATTTCTATATAATCTCTTGAGACTAATTGTAGGGTGCTAGCTGTATCACAATTTGCTGAGTGTTTACTTAGAACAACTATTCCCTTGTGTAGTTATTTTCTATCTTGTACAGGCTCAGGTCTCTAAGTAAGTATTCTGTAGGGAGAGTCCTGACCTCATGT
The DNA here is from genome assembly GCA_036184795.1 of Tokudaia tokunoshimensis. Classification (NCBI taxonomy): domain Eukaryota; kingdom Metazoa; phylum Chordata; class Mammalia; order Rodentia; family Muridae; genus Tokudaia; species Tokudaia tokunoshimensis. The sequence goes on from BTHU01000023.1 coordinate 43,394,846, forward strand.
TCTGGGGTTACTGCTACTACTCTCAGTAACCTCTAACATTATTCTCTATCACAATTATTTTTGTTTAATCTTCATAACACACATAAACTCCTTTTTTTGTATGTGTATAAATAGTGGTGAGTCTCTCTCTCTCTCTCTCTCTCTCTCTCTCTCTCTCTCTCACTCTCTCTCTCCTTCTCTCTCTCTCTTTCTCTTTCTTTCTCTCTCTCCCTCCCTCCCTCTCTCCCTCCCTCCCTCCCCCTGTCTCATTTGCTTACTGTTAAAATGCCAGCCAAATCTTTACTGGGCTTTTACATGTTTTAGGTTTTACAATGAGTTACTCATAGTGTCATAAGGTACAGAGAATATGTGTGCTCCTGCCACTCAGTTCTCTTAAGTAGTACTATCTGAAGTAGAGAAAGCATAAGTGTCATACGAGGAAAGAAACTGCAGATCTCACTTTGATTTCACTGTTTTTATGTGCTATCTTTCACTGTAGGCCTGTATTGTCATTTCATGGCATTTAATCACATAAACAGTATCATATAATCAACATTAAAATCAAGATAGAGAACTGTCATTAAATAATAACATGCATGACTATTTTATAAAATAATCATGAATATTTGAAAGGCCTTTCTTGCATTCCACAGCAAATGAAACAAAGATTTTAAAACTTACTAATCCTATCCTTCTAGGTTGTAATGCTGGCTTCCACTTCTAACTTTGCTAATTTTGTTTATTTGACATCAAGTCATACACAAACATGTAACTCCTTCATTCTGTATACATGTTGGCCTAATTACAATATTTATGGTGTCTTTGTATTGGGTATTGCTTTATTCCAATCCCTTCATCGTGGTCAGCATAGTGGCAATAATCTAGGTTGACAAAGAGGCTGTGAGTACTTTGTCTCTAGTATGGAATATCTTGACGTTGCCATTTAATTTTCTCTTTTAGAAAAATATGACAGAATGAGAATTAATTGTACCATTAGATTTCCCCATATATATGATTCAATATGGAGCAGATATAGCAATTCAAGAGCTATTTTAGCTTTTATTATTTCCCAAATTGTTCCTTTTAAAATCCTCAGTCAATGATTTAATAAGAGATAGGACATATGGATATCTTTTCCAATAGACTAATGATGTTTCCACTCAGAAAATTATAGACAATGTATTTATTCTATTACAGTGAAAATTAGTCTAGTATTTATTAATTCACATGCCTCACTCCTGCCTCAGATTCAGTGCAGGAATATAGCAAAACCGTTATTTCTTTTCATGTCTCCAAGTGGTCAGGAGCTAATAATGATCAAGATTTTAAATATCAAGTTTGCCATGCAATAGCTGAAGTCACTTGGATAAAGTGAATAGTTTTGCCTAGTTCTTAGTATAGACCCACTCTTCTCTTTATATAAAATAGATATTTTCTATTCATCATGGATTTTGAAATATCACTAATGAGACAAAGGATAGACATGAGTTGGTTTCAGTTAATCTCTGTCATATAATAAATGTTAAGATGATTTAGAAAAAGAGTAGTGAAAACTAGCAGGCAGATAAAACATTGAAGCACATAATGTGCTACTTGACTTTGACCCTTGATTTCCAATCCTCAAGCTAGCCTAACTGGTACATAATTGTTCTCAGCATTCTGGAACCAGAGGCAGGGAGATCTCTGATTTAGAGGCCAGAGTGGTCTACACAGTGAGTTCTAGGAAATTCAGGGTTGTAGAAAAAGCCATCTTAAGAAAAGTCATTTAAGGAGTTCACACAAATATTTTTGTTTTGTGACTTTAGAAATAAAGATAGATGTAAGATGAATTGTGTAATTTTGAAATAGTTAATTTTTGCAAACAGAATCACCTTCTGTTTCAAATTCTGGGAATCTGTTGACTTGAGACTGAAGAGATAAGAGTTGAGATGAATACAAATTATGGGGTACATTAGCCTATGAAGAGATAATATGCAGCTATTAATATTTGGGACAAACCCAAATCTGCCAAACAACAATATGTATTGATAACTCTCAGTGAATCTTAACTTGTGATCATTGTGATCATATAAAGAAATAACTGAGAGTGTAGATTATGGGAGATAGTCACATATAGGAATCACAGCAGAGATGATAGTCTAGCTCTCCAGGAAAAAGCACTGTAGAATCTTAAGGATTTTCATATAGTAGAGATTATGAAGATTGATAAATTGCCTGAATACCCCACAATGGACAATTCTAAGCTGTTACTGTTTCTCTCAGAACCTTGAAATGGACTTTAAATCAATGTCGAACTTGCCCTTCTATGTCACTGAGCTAAGCAGTCATATGCCATGCTTACTGGACAAGTTAGCAGTGTCTCTGTGTAGAACTTGTTTCACTACTTGGACTCATACCTTTTCTTTATTTTTTTTCACTCTAACATACAGATGTAAATATGGTGTGTGTGTGTGTGTGTGTGTGTGTGTACATGTGCACAAGCTCATGAGCACTTATGCACAAGTATAATCTATCCTGTTTGAATGATAATTAAGAGGTTTTGAATGAATTTCTTTAACTTTGTAACTTAAGAATTCTCTGCACTGTTTTTGGTGTTGATTGTTTTGTTAATGACTATCAAATATTTGCTTTGATGCCATTGAAATTTACTGATCAGATGTGAGGAATTGGTGAAGAAGCAATTCATAGATCTGAATATTATTAATTTTTATAGTATAACTTAGCATTCTAAATATCTTTAGCATACTTAAGAGGGCACAATAAGCCATGTTAAAGTAACTTTGTAATCTTTGATAATGATGCTATAGATAATAGAATATTATTTTCTTTTCCTTTTTTAAGATTTATTTATTTGGAGCCAGGTGGTGGTGGCACACGCCTTTAATCCCAGCACTTGGGAGGCAGAGGCAGGAGGATTTCTGAGTGTGAGGCCAGTCTGGTCTACAAAGTGAGTTCCAGGATATCCAGGGCTACACAGATAAACCCTGTCTCAAAAAAACAAAAAAAAAAAAAGATTTATTTGTTTTATGCGTATGAGTACACAACTTTTCAGTGGATCTTTTCAGACACACCAGAAGAGGACACCAGACACCACTACAGATGGTTGTGAGCCACCGTGTGGTTGCTGGGAATTGAACTCAGTACCTCTAGAAGAGCAGAAGATGGTCTTATCCACTGAGCCATTTCTCCAGCCAAGAATATTATTTTCTAAATAGCAGAAGATATAGGAAGAGCTTGCCATTGTCTGTCAGAGAATTAGATATTGTATATTACAGAATGGCTAATTTTTAGAAATCTGTTTGACTGATGTTGAAAAGGCGTATTTAAGGATCTAGGAAGGTGGGTCAGTGATTATGAGCAGGTGATCCTCTTCCTCAGAATCTGCATTCAATTCCTGGCAACCATACTGAGCAGTATACAACCTCCTGTAACTGCTCTGGACTGTAAGTAGTGACAGCAGTACAGACATAAACATAGGCACACATGCACGTATTTAAATAAAGTAAAACTAAAAACTGTTTAAAGGAATGCATTTAAAACACACATATTTGCAGATCGTTTATGGTTTTACATGCATGATTTCTGGTTATTCTCAACTCTGGCAAATTAATTATCAGAAATATCAAGAATTAAAAACTAAATCACATGGTGCCATTTGTTAGAAAATTCTTAGTAGTTTATAGAGTCAATTGTTTCTACCACCATGAATTTTAAAAAGGTTTAATATGCTAATTCAAATTGATGTCCAAATTATAGGATGGTGTCCACAAACTAATGAATAAATTTCATATAAATGTTTATTTTCATCAATCTTGATTTATGCAATTTATGTGCATTGTGGTGATTGCTGCAAATTAAATATTATTTAATATTAAATGAAGTATATATTTTAGTTGAAACTTAAAGATAAACATTTGAATTAACCTAAAATATTCAACTACATTTGATTTGGTATAAAGCAGCTTTAAATGGCTGATGAAGCATGCATATAAATAAAAATTAGCAACTTATTAGGATGATTATGTAAATACCACTTACTCTCCCAAAGCATGTTTTTTTTCAGACACATTTTATTACTGTTTTTTTTTTGTTTTTTTTTTTTTGTTTGTTTTTTTGTTTTTTTTCGAGACAGGGTTTCTCTGTGTAGTCCTGGCTGTCCTGGAACTCACTTTGTAGACCAGGCTGGCCTCGAACTCAGAAATCCTCCTGCCTGTGCCTCCCAAGTGCTGGGATTAAAGGCGTGCAAATAGACAAACTATTTCAATATATTTCCGTGTGGATCACTTTAGTCTTGGAGAACTTTTCATAAACATTTTAATATGAATGCTATAGCTTGTAGAGCTAGTGGAGTATAATTTGAAAAAGCTATAAAAAACATATCTGAAATGAACTACAGGACTGGTAAAACAAAATTTGTTGTTGATCTAGCATAAGGTTAGTTTTCATAATTATTTGACACCTAACTTGTGTCAGGCACTATGCCATTAGTGAACAAAACAAAAAAAAGATAAACACATTCTACCCTCCTTGGACTAGCAGAGAGTAAACATTAACCTTAAAACCTAAGAATAATTCATATTATGCTATACAGTGAAACATTGTGGAAAGCAAGTAGAAGATGAAAGGAAGAGCTTAAACTTGGGTAGATTCTAACATTTACATAGAATGTGCCATGCTATTTCAAACTGAGGAGGTAGTTTTAGTGAAGACCTGAATGAAGGGGAAAAATGAATCTTGTTTTTATCTCATGAACACTCATTTTGACCCAAGGTAACTTCAAACATAGAATACTTAAAATATCACTTTATCTGCTTTCCCTAGGATTTAACGTGATTTTGTTATAGTATATAGAGTCAGAGAGTTGTAGATGACATGAATGTGTTGATACCCTAACTGGGAAACCATTGTAATATTGTCTTCTTTCTCATTGAGTAAAACAAGATCCAATGGAGAGTTTTGTAGAGAGAAATCTGACATCATCGCCTTTACACGATTGGTGGTGGGTTTGGAATACCTGCATCAAGGGTTCAAGTTTTATGGCAATTATAGTAATCCAAATAAAGAGGATAGTTACTGAATGAGCTTAGAGTGGTAAGAAGGAATCTTGTTCTTGATGCATCTAAACATAGAACCAACAAGAATTCTCTTGTGGACTGAATAAATGATATGGGAAATAAAGAGAATCATTAATGATCCCAAGGTTCCTGCCTCATTTCCTTGAAAGAGATCAAATTACCCTCGACTGAGATGTTAAAGACTGTAGTTAGAATGGACATTTTCCTCTGGCAGAGAGCACATTAGATTTGGAAATCTATTATAATGCATTAGTGATACTGAGCAGATAAATGAATCTAAAACTTGAAAGTTCAGAGAAAATATGTCCAAGTCAGACATTTAAATTTAGAAATTATTGACTTAAGATAACATTTGGAGTCATAAAAATAACGTCAAGAAAAATAATCTCACAGAATAAAGGGTATAAGTATAAAATAGAAGACTACTAATACTTCTCCATTAAGGAATGGATCAAAATAGCAAAGAGAGAAAAGGGGTGACAATTAGGGTAGAGGAGAACATGTGATGTTTTCTCTATAAATTCTACATTTGCAGGATGCATCACAGTTTTTCCTGCTTTTCAAATTACTATAATCCTAAATTTTAAACAAAGTAATAAAATGAGAAATCAAAAGTTTTTACAAAGAGCATGTTGATGCCTCTATACAATATTATATGAAATTGAACAATTTAGTTCCAGAATATAAAGAAAGAAAGAAATCATAGGAAGAACACCAGACAGGCTATTACCTGAGTTAACCACAATGCTAAAATCCCTTGTCAATTCATCTATTCTAGCTAGGCTTCAGAGGTTAAATTACTATCAAGATTTCTTAGTAGGGAAAAATATTGTGGGCATTTGTATCTGCAAGGCCACATAAAATTCCTCCAACAATAAAATGTGGTTAGCACAGTATCTTGAAAAGGACTCTAATTGAGAGTCTAGAAACTTAAATTCTACCAAAGATTCTACTGCTGACTGATTGCATTAACTTCAAATCTATCATTAACCTCCTTGTGCCTCATTATCTTCATTTCACCAAATAAGAAAAATGAAATATTCCTCCTTCCCTACCTCACTTGGATGCTGTGAATTTAAATGTGTGTGAGAAGTGCTTGAAATGCATAAAATTTGATGGAGTGTTTTATTCATGAATTCAAGGAATCTGAAGTAATTTGACCATGATGGAAAGTTGCTTTCTTGCACTTTTTTTTTCAGAGTGATTCTGTAATGGACCTACCCACTTATGCAGTCTGTTACCTAATCCCAAGTGGAAAACAAACACAGATCGACCTTATAATAATAAGCATTCCATCTATTTCATCTTATCTCCTTTTGTAGCATTCATTGTTTACCTACTTGTTCACAGTGTGTTGAAAAACTGTACGTAAAGCTTTAAACATTAAATATGGTGAGAGGCCCTTCCATCTGTGTATTCTTCTGGCATGTAAAATATGCTTTTGTAGCTGTAAACTCCATTGTTCTCTCAAATCCTTGGAGTTATAAGGCATATGTGCTTTTCTCAGTGTAAAACAAGGAAACTGAGACATAATACTTCCTGTTTACTCCAGTGTAACATAAATCAGGGTCTAGGTTTCAATAAGTCTCTTAAGTTGCAGGGTAGAATACCATAATGCATATTTTGTTCCTTGGCTAATATCGTTATAGGTATTATAAATATTTACAAAATATGTCTGGTAAAACATCTAGAGAACAGCTAATTAATCGTTTTTGATATTAACTTTTAAACTTGTTCTTGATCAGCATAGACCTCACTTAAGAAACTTTTTGATGCTCGGAATACCCAAGACACAATTCACATATCAATTGATTTCCAGGAAGATGGAAGGAGAGACTCCTGGTCCTGGAAAGACTGGATGTAGGGGAATGCCAGGACAGAGAAGCGAGAGGGGGTTGAATGGAGAAAAGAGGGAGGGAAGGGGGCTTATGGGACTTTCGGGGAGGGAGGAAACGGGAAAGGGGAAATCATTGGGAATGTAAATAAAAAAATATAGAAAATAAAAAAAAGAAACTCTTTGAGTAATACCTGATAACTTTGGCATTTCTCAATGTAATAATCAGATCAAAGTATCCTATATACAGACAGCTAGCATATGACTATGAGCTTGTTCCTTACCCATCTACACTCAGTTTCTTTATGCTTAAAGTGAAGACCAAACTGAAAACCTATATTGAATGTACAAGATTTTGTTTTAGATGTTAAGTTGCATCAGGAAGAAAGCAAAGGTTCTTGCTCCCCAGGATCTTACATGCTCGTGAAAGTGGTCTAGAGATTATACAGATTATTGATAACATCTATAGAATCTAAGAGTGAGCAATGTAGTAGAGTGTAACTGTTATGTGAGGTGGAAGGAAATGTGAGATAAAAAAGGCAATGTGCCAGGCAGTGGTGGCGCACGCCTTTAACCCCAGCACTCGAGAGGCAGAAGCAGGCTGATTTCTGAGTTTGAGCCCAGCCTGGTCTACATAGTGAGTTCCAGAACAGACAGGGATATACAGAGAAACCCTGTCTTAAAAGAAACAAAAAGAAAAAAGAAAGAAAGAAAGAAAGAAAGAAAGAAAGAAAGAGAGAGAGAGAGAGAAAGGGAGGCAGACAGACAGACAGACAGACAGACAGACAGAAAGTAATAAAGAAAAGGCAAAGTGTGGAAACTTGAAAAAATGACCTTAGAGAAGGATTTTGAATGAAAGAAAATAAATAGATAAAGAACATTCCATGCAAAAGGAAAAATCTGGTATCCTACCCATCTTGACATATGTGACAAAAGGGATAAATGGAATATGCTACTAGAGGGGTTGACTGCTAAGAGATGAGGTAAAAAATCATCTGATTCACCTGATTAGGGCCACATTCCTGGACATGGTGAATAATTTGGGGTTTAAAATGTATTACTTATTATAAGGATATATTAATTGCACATATTAACATTGTGTGTATTGTATATACTAAACAAATCCAAATATTTGTCATTTAATTCTTATATGTGTATAATATTTGTACTCTTGTAAACTTTTACTAAATACAAAATAGCTCATTGTGAACTTAAATCATCCTTCTCTGAGTATGGAATTCCATAGCAAACATCATCTATTTAATTGTGTTTTAGTAGTCACTACACAAACTCTGTTTTTCCCCACTGCTTTCTTTGTTCTTGAATGCTAATAATCATTATTCTAGGCAAACAATGATAATTTTTGCTTCTAATATGAGTGGGAATAAGCAATTACTTGTCTTCTGTGTCTTGTGCCTGGTTTATTTTTATTAAGGTCTCCTTCACTTCTGTCACTCTTATTTCCAATAACAAAATTTCATTCTCTCATGGCTAAACAATATAACATTGTTGGTATATCCCATATTTCATTATCCTTCCATCCACTCATACGCATCTGCATTCATTCTTTCTGTTCTAGTGCTTGAAAAATATGAATTTGCTATAGCTTGATTTTATTTCCCTGAAATGCGATAACTGGATCATATGGTGTCATCTTTTTTTTACCTTTTGTGAGGACCCTCCTATGGTTTTTCATAATTTTTCAAATATACAATTTCATAGTAATCATTTTAACGACAAATATGTGTCATTTTCACTTTCAGTCACATTTTGCTGATAACTAGTGATGCTTAGCATATTTTAATTTATTTGTGGATTGTTTGTATTTACTCTTGTGAAAGTACCTGTTTAAATAATTTTATACTTCTTAACTTTTGTTAGGATTGTGTATTCCTTAAATTTGTGGATATTAACCTTCGGTCAGATCAATCGCTACAGACAATTTATCTCACTTTGTTCTTATTTCCTCACTATTTTTGTTATCTTCTTTGATACATTGAAGCTTGTTAGTTTTATGTAATTATATTAAATCTAAATTACCTCTTTTGCACCCCATATTGAGATCCCATCCAAACAAATTATTGTGTATAGGAATATGTTGAAATGTTTTCTATGTGTATTATTTTAGAATTCTGATACTTTTTACTTTTAGGCCTTCAAAACATTTTGAGTCCTTTTGTTGTTTTTGTTCTATCTAGTTAAATAGAGACATCATGTTTAATTCTTTTTTCTTGAAGACATTTGATTTTTAAAATATAAAGTACAAAATGGAGTCTTATAATAGGAGGTGGATAAAGGATGATTTGTTTAAACACATTTGTTTCATAGGAGCTTGTTTTAGAATTTATACACATGGGTGAATTTTAAATATAATTATATATCTGTAACATTTAAATTATATATCTATATTATATATTATACTTAATGATCATCAAAGATAAGAAAACAAATTTTATCCATTAATGATAATTCTAAAACACATGGTAGTGATTACCCTTTTGACAATATTTCTCAAACATCTGAATATCTATATTTGACCCATAAATCCCAAAGTATATGTATCAAATACCATAATCTTCTTTCATTTCTGTACCAGTTACTCAGTGGAGTTTCGAGTGAAAAGGCAAATTGCCCAGGCTTCTGTGCCAGCCTTCAGTATCCTCATCCTCTTGTTAGAAATTCCCTGTAATATTATGTCAGTAAAGAATTTCCTGACATAGATGTCACTGGGACCTTAAAGAAAAGAGCATAGCTAAAACATAACAAGAACAAGCCCACTTGTTCTAAAATCTGAAAGGTCTCTGGGACCATTTTTTTGAAATGACAATAAAAGACTAGAATAAAGGATACTCTTTTTGACAATCTAACCAATCTTTAAAAAGTAAAAGTGTTGTGTTACAGTTAACAACTATCTGTATCTGTTTCTATTTCCTAATACTTATTCTTGGAAATAGTTCAGACTCCTGGAACACAAAATAAGAATCCAAGTAAATAAAGTTGGAAGTAAAATTTCCAAATGTATGTACATATAATTTCAGTGAACCCTTCGATTATGTAAGGCTCATTGAACTCAATGAGGTTCCATGTAGCAAGTTTATTTGTCTGTGCCATTGATCACACATGAACTCCATTCTGCTTCAGTAATTATGGTAGCCTTTAAATGAAAAAGAGCATGGTGTTATAAAGACATTCTTATAAAGCATTGGTAAAGCATCATTCAGATTGTCATGTCATTTAGGCCACATCATAACAAGTATTAAATGTAGACAATTACTTCCTGGCTTTATGATTTTGTAACAAAATAGTTAATTAGATGATGTTTTCAGTTTTGCTGGATGCCTACATGATATTGCCTTTTATAGTAACCCAACACAACAGTGCTGGATTCAAGAACTTGAGACTTGGCATCATGTCCTTTTATTGCTGTGTAATGAGTTCCACTGCAACAATGTCTAAGCTAAATTTATAGCTTAGATATTACTTTCAAAGTTAAAATGTATACTAATTTTAGTATAGAACTCAAAAGGGGGATGATACTTCCAGAAAGCTGCAATAGTTTATAAGACCTTCATTCTGATCTTTTCTGTAAAGTGCTAGGTCTGCAGGATGTTAGATGATATTAACTGTCAGAGTGATTGAACTACATAATATTACATTAAGTTTTTGTTTTATTTCCTTTAACTTATAGACTTTATGCTTCAGCATCTCACATAAAGACTTGGGCATTTTAAAGTAATCTCAGTGCCTGGTGCCTTGCTAATTGGCAAGTCGTGGGACTTGACACAAAGAGGAACTATAAAGGTTATAAGATGGATGAGTTTAAACCCTGAGTTCCAATTGCAGTTTGGACTGTCTCAAACAGATTTTCTTTAAAATGATGAATGTGAATGTTGAAGGGTGATAAATACCACCTGTAGGCTTTGAAGCCTAAATGTTGAATTTGACACTCAGAGTTTAAAGGCTTCATGAAATTTTCTCTAAAACTAATGTTCAAGCAATTTGGTTTTTACAGGCAGCTAAGATGTTTGAATGATGTAATTATTTTCAAACTGTAACCATAAAAATCTATGTTCAGAGAATTGGTACTTTGCATTTATAGAAAAGAATGTAAATGTCAATTGCTTAACTCTTTGGAATATAGTTTTAAAACTTATATATCAATTTATTACTATTTAATTCATAATTTTGCACCACAGGCTATATTTAGCAAAGAGATATTTGTTTTATTTTATTTATTCTTTTAATTTTGTTCTTCTCATATGCATTATATCCAGACTGCAGTTTCCCTCCTTCCATTCTTGACAGTCCCTCCCTGCTTCTCCCCTTTTCCCCAGACCAATTCCTCCTCTGTTTCCCTTGCATTCCATGAAATTCTACCACACATGGCCTACCAAGATACAGTAAAATGCTCACATCAGTAAGAAATGAAAAGGAAAATATATGTATGAATGTCATTTAACTTTTTTCTTTAGACTAATTTTTGGCATTTGTAAGATATATTTCAAAGGAATCTTGTACTAATTTTGTAAACGAACTTATTTTTTCTTGTTAAATATCACTTTGTTTAGTAGGGTCAACATCACAAAATTTAACATTTACTTCTTCTGAAAATTCTTGGACAATTTTTTGCTTTCCAGTGAAAATAATAAGTATTGCTACCTGTGTAGGAAGTGGAAAGCAAATCACCAGTTATTATACAGGAGAATTATTCATTTTCTATATGTTTTGCATTGTTTGGTAATGGTTATAGCTAAAAGGAAAAAGTGATTAGTCTTTGTTTTCATTGAAAGCATGGGCAACGCACATAACTAGCTCTCTTGAGCAATGTGATTGTGAAAACATGTGTTTTCATTCATGGTTCAATCAGCTTCTTACTATCACAGCACATAATTAGAGGTTCAAACAAACGTGAAACACACTGAAGAAGGAGCAAAATTACTTTAAAAACTACCTTAGACACAAATTGTCTAGTCTTTTGTGTATTTTAACACAGCTTATGCTTTTTCTTACATTTGTTTATTAAAGATAACATGTTGATCAGAGTAATGTTAAGCTTGTATATGTTGTGAACAAAAACACAGCTGGATAAGGTAGGGAAATATCCTTTTAATCAGTATTAAGTGAGCTCTCTTCTGATTTGTAGAGAGGTGACCTGGGAGCTTTAGAGGAAGGATGAAGAAGTATGAGGATCCAGTTGACTCAATACAGTCAGAGAAGTAAAGTAAAAAAAAAAAAAATGCTGGTCAGTGTAAATGAGATTAAGCCAGAAGTATCTGCTGGATAGCAGTAATCAGAGATAGATTCCACCCTCTACCTAGATTGGGAGAAAGAGGCCTTATCATTCTTGGTGATTATATTCCAAGGGTCTAACTCTCAGGTTCTTTAGAAAGAGACTTCTGAGTCTGAAAGAGGTACATGTTCTCAATTTGAAACCTTTTTTTAATGGAATGCACATTTTGTATTGCAAGTATAAAAATGGCAGGTCTGGCTAACATCAGGTATATGTCATCTAGAAGATAGATTGAATTTTCCTAGCAGAGCTGACCTTTCTTAGGAAGATACCTTAACATGAACAGGCTACCTTCATCCTAAGGAAATGACCTATAAGCTTCTAAAAGTCATTCTAGAGTTTGTTCATCTTTCTGAATGGGTCTGGAAGGAGTTATCATGTGCTAAGGGGTCTGCATTTATCGAGGTCACATTTCTTAATATTTTATACAGAACTTTCTGATACCACTTACTTTTATTCCCTAGAATAGAATAGAATTGATAAACACTGCGCACAGAATGAAGTAAACTTATACAAGTAAATGTATATATATATATATATATACTGATCAAAGAATGGGTGTGATTTATAAATAAGATTCCTCACCTAAAATATAATTTAATAGAGCTAATATCCAAACTTGGCAGGCAACAAAACAAAACAAAAATCTGCAAAAAATGACCAAAAAGTAAAACAAAACATATCCTTATTGTCTTGGTCAATAACTAAACTCCTGCGTTCAGAATATACCTCAATATCATAGAATGCTATATAATCATCATTAGAAAACTTAAAACTTTGCCTTATATTCTCAAAATCAATAAGAATTAATAAAAATTTCTCGCCTATACATTGTGGTACAGGCAAGGGTTTCTGTATTTTGGACATTAAACATATCAGGCTGCTCCTTTCCCTCTATTGTGTGAAATTCTTAATCATGCCCTCATATCAAGTGAACTATTAAATTGATTTTGCTACCCAGATTATAAATATTTGGTTAAGATTTACATATTTAAAAGCATCAAAACCCCAGAAACTCCTGCTTTAAAACCTTGCTACTAGAGGATAATTTTCAGCAGAGGTTTAACTGTCCGGCATCCAGAATTTCTAATGTTGTTCTAAAGATGGAAGTATGGATGTTAGAGCCTTGAAAATAGCTGTTTATGTCTATCAAGTGAAGATTAATGGCTAATGTGCTATCTCTGTCAAGTCTAACCAATCAATTTTTTGCTTTGTTCTGTCTTAGATCATTTTAGCTATTCAACTTAGATGGCTAATGTCATTTTCTCTGGCACCACTGTCTAGCACTTTTACAAAGAACACAAAATGGCATGCATAATTATTGGTTTAGAAAACACATGTACAATGTTCTCTGCACATTCTGTTGAGATAGAGAGGATCAAGCTTTATATAACCTTCTCTGACACTGATTCAAAATCAACTTTACTTTGTTGTTAACCATACACCATTCTTAATCATGACTGAACTTGCCACTTGGTTGAAAGTCATTCACATAAGGGGACTGATTTAGTTAGGATTTCTGTTGCTATAATAAAACACTGACCATTAAGAGAAATACTTTATTTGACTTACATGTCTCTATTTAAGTCTGATACTGAGGAATATAATGGAAGGAACACAAGCAGGGCAAAAACCTGAGGAACTAAATAAACCACCATGGAAAAATGCTGCTTATTTGTTTATTTCACGTGGCTTACTCTACCTGTTTTCTAATATATTTCAGGATCACTTGCTCAGGAGGGGTACTACCCACAGAGTTTCAGGCACACGCATATTAACTATTAATCATGAAAAAGTATACACAGACTTGCCTGCAGGCCAATCTAATGGAGACAGTTCCTCAATTGTAGTTTCTTCTTCTCAGATGATGACAGTCATGGCAAGTTGACAGAAAACCAACTCACACAGAGTCACACAAAAAAATAATCAGGACATAAATGCAAATCATATTCATCAGGAAGTTAGGAAAGTTATCCTTGAACTTCTGAATTCCTAGACATAGGATGGTGTTTATATATATATATATATATATATATATATATATATATATATATATACATATATATATATATATATACTCTTTACCTAGAACATGGGTTGTTGTGATGAAACTAATATATGGATTATAAATAAATATGTAATTATGTTGTTAGAAAATTTATCTACAGTCAAAAAACCTCTTCCTCAGATGTACTTTTTAGAACTCACAGGCCAAGTTAACCAGATAAGAAACCTGTATTTTTTTTCCTGAATTTCCCTTATTGTCCATGAATCACTCCTTAAAGTGACCTGGCTCTACTATTTCACCCTTTTGCTTTCCTTTGTACCTATATTTGTATCCACTACTACTCTAGTAGAAGTAGCCATCACTTCTTAATAAGATTATCAAAGGAAGTCCATAATATGGTTCTTTCCTACCCTCCAAACAGTTCTAAATACAAATAGAATCTTCAGAAACACTAAAAACCTACATTTGTTCTATTATCTATAAGTCATAGACTTACTCAAATTTGGTCAAACACAAAGAACATTCTGAAGAAATGTTTTTCATATTCAATGGACTTTTCCAACTAATATCATCCATTTCAGAAACATCATTTACTATGTTTGCTATTGGCATAACTCAATTCTTGTTTCCGAACATGTTGTATTTTGTAAGAAAATCTTATTTTACAGAATCTGTATTCTGTTCTCATAATACCTCTTAAACAGCCTTATCAAATAAGATATTTAAACAAAATTAAATAAATAAATAAACACACATATCACCCAAAAGAAAATCTGCTTTTGTCTCTTTTTACTCTTCAAATGATTTGGTGTAAACTGGATGCTTGCATAGAACAGGTCGTTGAAAAAATTTTATTGAGCTGATGTAAACAATTTATAAACTATTATCTGATATGTATTGAATAGTGAGCTCTCCTTTGAGCTTTATTTATTAGAGCTTTGGATCCATATAAATTTGAACTAAGGTTTACCCTAGTTTATAGTCCTAAGTAGTAAAAACTCCTTTGTATTTCACTTCTTAGAAGACTTCTGAGACATGGTATTTGGTAGAAAAGAAGAGTCCACTGAATGGAAGAAATTCTTCAGACTGCATCTTGTGTTTGTGTTAACCTTTGACCAAATTTGAGTAAGCCAATAACATATAGATGATAGAACAATGCTAGGTTTTTAGTGTTTCTGTGTACTCTGTTTACTGGGTAGGGGCAGAAACATATGGATTTGCTTTAATAATCTTAATAAGAATGATGACCACTTCTACTAGAGTAGTAGTGGATACAAATATAGGTACAAAGGTAGGGAAAAGAGTAAAGAGGCCGAGCCAGGTCACTTATTTGAAGGAATAATTCATGGACAATAAGAAAGATTCAGGAAAAATCTAGGCTTTGTGCTTACAATTGTAATAGAAGTTATTATAAAAATTTCAGACAGAAAAAGAAAAATAAAATTTCTGCTTTTCAGTGAAACAGACTGGAAAAGTTTTCTGCAAATTTTTAGACACGTTTTTCTGGCAAATTAATCTTTTAAAGTTTCAGTTTCCTTATTTAAACTACAGAGGCTGATATTGTCAACTTCATGGAAAGTGTTGTCATGAATAATGAAACAGAACTCATAGTAAGAGTATTGTACCATACCTGTTATAGTGTAAATAGTCAGTAGGTTTGCATGACTGATATTGTATTAAGTATTTCTAACAATTTGTAAGCTATTAGGTATGTACTAGGAGCTCAATTAACAGACCATGCATAATGTCTATTTGCCTAATATTATTTTATTCTCAAAGTAGTCGTTCAGTATCATATCACACAATTTCCATTCTCTGTTGATTATAGGTGAAAAGTCAAATGACAAATTTAAATTTTGAAGTTAAAATACACTATCTAATATATAGCGTAGTATATAGTTTCTACTCAAAAGGTTCATGTATGTAGTCTATTACTTTTAGAATTCATTAATTTCAACAAATATTGTGAGTTTACTGTACCCAATCTATGAAATTTAAATTCTGTCATAAAACAATTATGATTTCTTAGAAGTGTTATGTATGAATTTCACACAAACTTCCATAATTGATACAGCAGGAAATCTAAATTAGTTTGTATATATAAAAGTTATATATGTATTAGAGACATAAGATTAATTTGGAAATAATTGTTTGCTTTTGAAGCTTTCATTTTTTTCCCCCTACAAAGCACAATGCTCTACTTTTTGGCATATGTAGAATTTTCTCTTACAGAACAGAACATTGTTCTCCAAGCATGGTTCCCAGATCAGTATTATCCTTGAAGTATTAAAGAGGTGAATTTAAGGGATTTGCTAAATATTTTCTGATTCCAAAATTACTGGAAATTGAGTGGTGGATCTCTGAGTATGCCCACTACATCATTCAGATTCAGGTTCAGGTTGAAAAATCCACAAGAACCAATAAGCATCAATCAATAAGATGCGTTTGCCCCATTAGCATAACTTTTAATCTTAAAATTACATATCATGACAAGGAAATCCACCTGTTTTTACTCCCCCATTTCTGTATGTTGTGAATATGTAGAAAAAGGCATCTATTTTCTGTGAAACCACAAGGAATTGAGCATGTCTCTTATAAAAGTAGCTCAACTGTTATTAAAGGCTCAAGCTTTTTTTCACTGGTTTTAATTAGTAGACTTTAATACTGAGGTATTTTTATCTTTATGTGTTAAAAAGAGGTGAATACTGTTTAAATTATGGACAAGAATTCTACTTAGTATGAGAAAAAAATCTCAGTTGCGTATAAATGGCCCTCATTTATAAACATCACCACTAAAGTCTGCCTGAAAATTTTACCTTACTTTTGTAGATCAGACCAAAATGGATCACATAAAACAATATAATTTTCAGGGCTGGAGAGATGGCTCAGCGGGTAAGAGCACCGACTGCTCTTCCAAAGGTCATGAGTTCAAATCCCAGCACGCATATGGTGGCTCACAACCATTCGTAAAGAGATCTGATGCCCTCTTCTGGTGTCTGAAGAGAGCTACAGTGTACTTACATATAATAAATAAATGAATCTTAAAAATATATATATATAATTTTCTACAAAGGTGCAGTTTATTTATTCAGAAGCATTTAGAGAGTTATAACGTAAGTTATATTGTAGTTACTGTGATAATGAATTGGAAATGATAGAAGGATAGATTGATATCAAGGAATTTCACTGAATGGAATAGTAAAGCTTGGCAGAGAAGACAGATACTTAAAACAATTTTAATAAGAACAAATAAATAATATAACAATAGATATCATGTATCAAAGTTCCATGGTATAAACACTATTCTCCAATATGTTTTTTAATTTCATAATTCACAGTGCAGGATATAAGCTCTTAAGAAATAAATAAGCAGTAGATAAATTGTTAAGTGAATATGAAAATTATCCAAGGATATTTCAGAGACACTATACATTGTGAACTATTATGAACAATGTGTTAGAGGAATAGTGAAGAGATAACAAAAATTGACTAGAGAAGTAAAGAATGATATTTCAAAATCATGAAGAGCATTACAAGTTGGAAAGACTGAAAGAAAACTTGTTGATGAATTAGGATGTTCACAATCCTACTTAAAGACTTAAAGAAGAGGACAGAGAAAGAAAGTGAGTGCATGTTGTAGTTAAGAGAAGAGGAAAGAGGATGAAAGACAAAGGTTTAGGGAAGAAGAAGTAGGAAGAAGGCTGGAACTTTAGGTATTAGATGTGGACAGTTGGATATAGGCTACACAATTGCCATCAGCAGAACACTCTTCTGAATCAGCTAGATGGCTTTTTAAGGCTCTAGGCCTTCCATTTCTCCTTAGAGTATGTAGCAATGGGTTTAACTGGATAGTCTATATTTTCTTAAATGGCTGTCCCAAGCTTACTTATAGGCATATCAGTTTATCAACCCATCTCCAGGCCTTTGTTTTCCTGTGAGCTCTAGGGGATCTAGTTGGTTGATATTGTTTTTCTTCCTAAGAGGTTGCAAAACCCTTCAGCTCCTTTAGTCCTTTCTCTAACTCCTCCATTGGGGACCCCGCATTCAGTCCAATGGTTGGCTGCGAGCATCCGCCTCTGTATTTGTAAGGCTCTGGCAGGGTCTCTTAGGAGACAGTCTTATCTGACTTCTTTCAGCAAGCCTTTTTAGCACCCACAATATTGTCCGGGTTTGGGGACTGTATATGAGATGAATCCCCAGGAGGGGACAGCCTCTAGATGGCTTTTCCTTCAGTCTCTGCTCTATACTTTATCTCCATATTTGCTCCTGTGAGTATTTTGTTCCCCTTCTCAGAAGAACTGAAGCACCCATACTTTGGTCTTCCTTCTTCTTGAGCTACATGTGGTCTGTGAATTGTATCTTAGGTATTCAGAGCTTTTGGACTAATATTCATTTACCAGTGAGTGCATATCATGTGTGTTCTTTTGTGATTGGAATACCTCACTCAGGATGGTATTTTCTATTTTCATCCATTTGTGCTAAGCCATCAACCAAGGAGTTTACATGGCTCCAGTGGCATATGTAGCAGAGGATTGCCTTGTCAGGCATCAATGGGAGGAGAGGTCTCTGGTCCTATGAAGGCTCGATAAATGCCCCAGTGTAAGGAAATCAAAGGCAGGGAGGTGGGAGTGGGGTGGGTGGAGGAGCACCCTATGGAAGCAGGGGAAGGGAGGACAGAATAGGGGGTTTCTTGGGTGGGGAGAAACTGGGAAGGGGGATAATATTTGAAATGTAAATAAAGAAAATATTCAATAATGAAAATAAAATAATATAAAAGATTTTAGAAGATGTAGATCATTATCATATACTAGCACGTGATTTCATTCAGCTTGAATTGAGAATATTTCTTTATACAGCTTAACTTATATATTAGAAAAAATTCCTGGACAAACATTAAAACCTAAAGACAATAAGCTACTTAAACATATCCAGCCTTACCAAGGAATGGGGCTCAGGATGTGTCATAGAGAACAAAGGAAATACTGGGCCTCTGTTCTCTGTTTGTGATGAAATTAACAGCATTTACTCCTTATTTCAAAGTGATAGGACTAGAATCAAGTGAATTCAAGAAACCCTAAAACATGTTACTTTATTAGTTCTTCACCACATCACTGTGGTCTTTGGGGTTTTGTCCTTTGCCTTTTTTCTTTAACTTGCCTTTCACCAGTGAGACTGAAAGAACAGTTATCACACTTGTGAAAAACTTACTTGAAAATAAAGGGTTATGGGGAAAAAAGCATTAGTTATCAGATTTATCGTGTTTTAGACTCAGAATCTTCTTTCCATCCCCTCACTTACCTTTGGCAGTCTTCAGGAAACAGAAAGAACATGGGGATTGGGCAAGCATCTTACTTTTTAAGTCAGGGCCAGTGCCATCATCTGTAGCTGGAGACAACCAAAGCAGGAATGGTGCGAACATCCCACTGAGCTGAACCAAGATAAAGAGCGATTAAAATACTAGATCAGTCCTTCAGCTTCTGTCCCCTAAGTGTGAATACTCATAGTTGTACTGATTATGAAACCAGATAAAATGCCTCTTTGTGACTATACACTTTCTTGGCTTATTTTCATATCTTGTGGTATTATTTCCAATTGTATTATACATAACTATCATTGACATCACTACAGTCAGAGATAGAACAAACATTTATATAGCTACACTTGACAAAGAAAGGGGACTTTGAAACTTCATATTATTCTGTATAATTCATTAATTACTAAATAATATTCATATGCCTAGGCTTGTTTCCTACCTAGTGTACTAGATCCATTTGTAATGATGATCATAAATTCTAATATAAATGTCACAATGTGACTGCAGTTTGGAGTCAGGCAGCCAGATTTTCAGAAATTTGGTCTGTTCTATAATTGTGAAGCATGTGTAAATCAGGGAGGAAAAGGTTTGGTTGCTATTAATGTACATTTCAAGCCCATCAATCTTGTATGGTTTGCTAATCTCCCAGTGTGGCTCATTAACCACCTTAGAGTATCAGAATACAATTCCAAGTCACTCTGACAATTGGAGATATTGCCAAGAGAATGTGTATAAGTCCAGTTACATTAAATGGAAACAAGTAGCCTTAAGTCTTGATTACAAGGGGAATCAAGAATGGAGTTTACAAGACCCAAGGCAAGTTCATGTTAAATCATTTCATCCTTCTCCCCTGTGTTCACAAAACTTTAAAAATTCATTCTAACCCGCTAGACACTTGTCCATGCTTCATATATGGGTAATCAAAAGACAATATGTTCAAGGGTAAACTTTTTACCCCTTAAATTCCATTATCTATTATACATTGTTTCATGCTTTAGAAATTGATAAAATACTCTCATTCCAAATGATAACAGATGATAAATAGGTGAAAAACCTATTCTTAACAGTGTTAGTAAAAGTGGGGTGAAGTCAGTCACTAGCCCTATGGAAACTTGCCGATGAAGAGAGTGAAGAAACAAGACAGACGAGAAAACCAAGAAAGACTTCTTTATAATGAGACACAGATAGATGCAAACCAGGTTTTATTCCAACCAGATTAAGTTTCTAGGAGTCAAAAGGCCTACCCGTCTACCTATCTGCTGTGCTTGATAGAGGGCTATGGAACTAAAGGTTAGTTTTCTTCCTTATGGGCAAGCATGAGTTCAGAAAGTGTCAGATGGAAGAACAAGGGAATTCTTTACACATGAGCACTCTCTTCACATTAGGAAATGTTGGGGAATGAGAATTGACTTATGGGAATCTCGTCTGGTTCAGCTCTATTTTAGAACCAAGATTAACACAAAATAGTACTATGAGCTCTTGCATTGTTTACCATGGAAAGATCAATATACATATATTTGTCTTGCAAATGGAGTGGCCTTAATTTACTGCTTGGCAACTATCAATTCTTGAGGGCCAGGAAACTTACTTCCTGCTCTAATCTCGGAGGGTCTTGACACTATGGAATGGTCGTTTTCATACTTGAACTTGATTGAAAATTATATGAAAATCCTGGGGAAATTCTTATCACAAGAATACACTTTTAGAGTTTCTAATGAGGTAGCCTTGTGTTCAAGTCTAAGAATTCACATTGGGCACATTTGCAAGTCATGATAATAACCATCCTCTAGAAATCACATTTCGAGAACAAATCCTCTAGAAATGCATCAACTAACAAACCTTCCTAGTGTTTTTTTTTTGGAACCACTCTAGTTGCTAGAACTAGTTTTAGCAAGTGAAGTCTTATTCCTTCCACAGACTGGTACTGTTATTTTTAGGAGAAGGAAAGTCAACTTGGAAGAGTTAGTGGTGCTTTTTATACAATTAAGAAAACAGAAGCGTTTATGTTAAGAAAAACTACAGAATAATAGATCATCAGCTTCCTTTTGTGTTTATAAAGTTAAATAGTAAGCTTTACTATGTATACAGTGCTCTGTATTCACTTTTTCCCAATTAATAACACACCAAATGACTTTTCCATAGGTGTAATTGTTAGTAGAAGGCCTTGTAAGTGGCAGAGCCTTAGGTTTGAGTGCCAGAAAGTTAGTATACCAGGCTCTAACACACTATAGATATTTTTAAAACAGCTATTTTATAATTGTATACCTATAGATGAGTTCAAAACAAGGAAACAAATGAATGCCTATATCCAAGTACTCAGTGCCTTGTTAAAATATGTATCTTTGAGATATACTAAGAGGTACTTACTGCTACTACATTGACAGGTATTTTTATTAATCATTTTATTCATTTACATTTCAAATGATATCCACATTCCTGGTTTCCTCTCCACAAAACCCCCATCCCACCTCCTCTCCACTTTGCCTCTATGAAGGTGCTCCTCCACCCACTCATCCACTCCTGTCTCACCGCTCTAGCATCCCACTAAGCTGGGGCATCAGCTACTAAGCCACAGGACCAAGGACCTTCCCTCCGGCTGATGCCAGATAAGTTCATCCTCAGCTTCATATGTAGCTGGAAACATGGATCCCTCTATGTATACTGTTTGGTTGGCAGTTTAGTCCCTGGGAGTTCTGGGGGAGTCAGGTTAGTTGATACTGTTCTACCTGTGGGGTTGCAATCTCCTTCAGCTCCTTAAGCCAATTCCCTAACTCTTCCTTTGGGATCCCCGGGCTCAGTCAAATGGTTGGCTGTGAATATCTGCATCTGTCTTAGTGCTCGCAGAGCCTCTCAATGGACAAACATACCAGGCTCCCATATGTAAGCATATCTTGACATCCACAATTGTATTGGAGTTTGGTGTCTGCACATGGTAGGGTAGTCTCTGACTGGCCTTTCCTTCAGTCCCTGCCATTCCTTTAGATAGTAACAATTCTGGGTTAAAAGTTTTGAGATGGGTGGGTGGCCCCATCCCTCAACTGGTGGCCATGACTATCTACTGGAGATAGTCTCTCCCCCTTGTTAGGTATTTCAGCTAATGTCATCCCTTTTGTGTCCTGGGAGCCTCTTATATCCCTGGTGTCTGGTACTTTCTAGTGGCTAGTGGCTAGTCGCTAGTGGCTAGTAAGTATTATTAGCTACATTTTAAATTGGTCTTCCATAAATTCTGACATTCTATCTAAAATTACCTGATAAGTAATGAGAAATAAGTAGTTTGTGAATTCCTGTCTTACATCCATATGGAAGATATTCATTCAAATACTTCTAAAAACAAATTGATCAAATATCCTCTATTTCCAAGCACCTTTCTTAAACACCCAGAAGAGAGCCTTTTACTCCACTGTAATAATATGATATATGAATTGCCAGACCGTAAGTCCTGGAAGTTGTTTGTGGAAATGAGTGACCCATGAAATCATATCATTTTCCTTTGAGGTCCTGGAAAGTCATTTTTGTTCTCTGTACTTTATTGCTTATGAGATGCATGGTCCTGATAACACCTCTGAAAACAGATATGCTAAACGTTGATATGATACAATTATGAATCATTATTTCCTGTTCACATACAAATTGGATCACACCATCACACCTACTCATGTCATAGTCAACTTAATTGTTAAATTACTTTCATGGCAAAAATTGCCCTGATAAAAAGTTAAATAGTTGAAACCTAGTC
The DNA here is from genome assembly GCA_036184795.1 of Tokudaia tokunoshimensis. Lineage (NCBI taxonomy): Eukaryota > Metazoa > Chordata > Mammalia > Rodentia > Muridae > Tokudaia > Tokudaia tokunoshimensis. Next base: position 43,418,082 of record BTHU01000023.1, read on the forward strand.
ATGAATTTTTAATCAACTATAGATAGGTTTCTTCAGCTTAGCTCCTATTTGTCTTTCAAATCTTTTATCAGGAAATGTGCATAACACTATTTCAGCTATAATAGTCTGAAATGTCTGGGGAACTCACAGCTAAAACGGTTGCTGTATTTGGGCATAGGATCACCAGGTATCTACTTTCCTTGAAGGGATGTACTGAAAACCTTGACAGAAAGCAGTACCCAGCAAAACTCTCAATCACCATAGATGGAGAGATCAAGATATTCCATGATAAAACCAAATTTTCACAATATCTTTCCACAAATCCAGCCCTGCAACGGATAATAGGTGGAAACCTCCAATACAGGGAGAGAAACAACACCCTGGAAAAAATGAGATAATAACCTTCTTGAATCAAACCCAAAAGTAGATAACCACTCAAACATAAAGATAGCGTCAAGAATGGCAGATGGCAATAATCACTATGCCTTAATCTCTCTTAATATCAATGGTCTCAATTCCCCAATTAAAAGACATAGACTAGCAGACTGGATACGTAAACAGGACCCAGCATTTTGCTGCATGCAGGAAACGCACCTCAGTGTCAAAGACAAACACTACCTCAAAGCAGTAGCTTCTTTAGAATGACATTGACTTTGGATCTTCTTAAGAACACCACATCACACCAAAATATACAAAATACAATGCACTAGTAAATATTGAGAGAATAAAATAGGTTTCATATACTATTTCTAAATTCCGATATCATGTCTGTTTTTACCAAGCTTTTCCAAAACCTAAAGTACAAGGATAACAATATCTCTTCCTCATTTTGTGATGCTAACATAAATTCATTTTTATAAAATATATACTCCTTGCTCTGAAATATCCAATGCATTAAAAAATATTTTGTTTTCCCAAATGAGCATGGCATACTTGTTTCCTGTGAATTATATAAGCACACAACAAAGCATTGTTTCTACTCCTTGACTGCAGTAGACTTTCTATTCCATTGTATGTCTGTTTTCTTACGCATGCCCCATGTAATGACGATTTACTTCTCTAAATCACTATCTGCAGAACAAAACCAGTAGTGTCCTATGTGAATGTGATGGGAATATATCATAAGGTCTTATTTCAGATCTGCTAAATCAGAAATAGTTGGGCTGAAGTCTAGCAGTACTCATTTTAATAAGCCTTCTAAGTGATTGGATGCACACTAATGTCTGAGAACAAGTGGTCTAGAGCATTATTTTATGACCTTCTTCTAGCAATTATTAGATTGAATTACAGGGACAGAATCTCCTTGAATCTCAAGAACATTTATTTGCTATCTCTGTCTTCAGGGCATAGTATTCTATTTAGCCCATAAATAAACCATAATAAATGCTTTCTGTGTCAATAAATATGTTAATCAAATATATTGTTTCTGCCCTTGAGATATCTGATTTTTTTTGCAGAAGAAAATATTGCTCTTTAGAGTAAAGATAGAATAATTTATTGTCATATATAATAAAATAATAGGTGTTGTGTAATACAAGCTACGTGCTACTATATAGGCAAAAACTGATATGTGGCTTCTGACTAAAGTTTACTGGTAAGTCACTTAAAGAAAGGTTTGTTAGAAGATTATGGGGAGGGGAGAATGCAAAAGGATTATAGTCCTTTTAAAAAGGATTCTTTTACAAACAGATACAAGCTGATGAATGTGCGTGCTTTCTGTGAAGAATGAATGGGGCTTGACACAGAATGTTAGTGTACAAATCAAGCCTTGTTAAAACTACAAAGATATAATATATGTAGAAAATTATATTGAGAACATAGGCATATATAAAGGAGAATATAAATTTAAATAGAGTGTGACTGGACAAGAGTTTTATGTAACACATATCTTTAGAAACTGTATTCTACTATTAGCCTGTCACAAAATACAAGTTTAATGCATTAGTTTCTTTAGGAATTCAAAGTTAAGTTGTGACTTATTGCTTTAACAAACTGGTCATAATTCATTATTCTATCAGTGATAATTCATTATTTTATAGTCATATTCATTAAAATAATATTTTAGTAATGATACTTTTAGAAATAGCAGTTACTATGCTTTATTTTATTCTTAGGTATTATAATTAACACAAATTATTCAAAGAAATAGGCCCATTTTTCTTTGGAATGTGTGAATGAGAAAAGATTGGAACATGTGCCTCTGCCTAGATAACAATAAAATGTGAGTTGAGTTCTTGTCTTTTAAAACTATATTTTCAGCTACTTGGTGCATATATTCATGTCCTAGGACCATTCTGAAGTGATACATGTTAATGTGGAAGTATGACTTTATTGAGTTATTTTGTGAATACTTACTATACACATATATGTTTTGGGTATATAGAAGCTATATGATATACAAGGTGTTGTATCTTAAATGAACATGACTACTAGAGTCCAGTTTAGGCATTTAAGTGGACACTGTCTTTAAAATTTTCCATTTATGTACATCTGAATTTGACTACTTCTACTGGACAACTCAGAGAGGCACAATTCTATCTTTAGCTTCTAACATAATACCATCTGCCTCTTCTTTTTCAGACACAAGGAATAGCAATTTTATAAAGTCAGGTCATGTTCTAGAATTAAGAGTGGTAAACACTCTACCACCAGATTAATCCAGGAACTTGAAATGTGTTTTTATGAGAGTTAGTATGTCCTTCTTGTGATTACGTTGGCACTTGGCAGGCAGCATTATGCGTTCTCTCATGAGGAAGCTAATCATGTGGAACTGGAGCCATTGATCACTCCTTCAGTGGATAAATGCTATCACCTGGGAAAAGTAGCAGAAAATGCACTCTCCAGGTACTGTTTAAAGGAAGAGAACAATATGGGAAGTTGTGTTTATCACAAATCATTGGAACTATTTTATGTTTTCTGGGCCAAATAGTTTTCGTAACTTCAAAGTCAAAAATTATCACAGTTTTCATAGTGAAATAATGAAAACTACTTGAGTTGAAATTGAGTAGGTGCTGCAGATCTCATGTTTGTTTGGTAGAGGATGTAATTAGTTAGAAATAAGCCTGGGAAATTAGTGGGGGAAGGATGGAGGGAGATAGTATTGGGGGAGAGAACTGGAAGCAGTGAGGGACATCTCAAGGACTAGCCAGAAACCTAGGACAATGGAAACTTTTGGGAATCTAGGATGACCCTATGTAAAACTCCTAGCAATAGGAGGATATGGAGCCTGAAATGGCCATCTCTGGTAACCAGAAACACTGTAAATGGAAGTATTGGTTACAAAAACTCAGCCACAAAATCTTCAACCCACAATTTGTCCTTCTTACAAAATGTGCAGGGGTAAAAAATGGGGCAGAAATTGAGGGAAAGGCTAACCAATAACTGAACCAGGTTGAGACCCATGCCATGAGAGAGTCTACCCTTTACACTATTAACATTAGTCAGCTATGCTTTTAGATAGGAGCCTAGTATAACTATCATCTGAGGAGGTTCACCAAGTAACTAATGGGATCAGATGCAAAGAGTCACAGTCAAATATTGGGTATGTCTTGGGGAATCCTGTGAAGGAGGGGGAGGAAGGATTGGAGGAGCCAGAGGGGTCAAGTACACCATAAGAAAACCTACTCGATCAACTAACCTGGTTTCTTGGAAGGCCAAAAAAACTTACCCTTCATACAGAAAGTATTCATGGGATGGACCTAGGCGTTCTGCATATGTGTAACAGTTGTGCATCTCAGTCTTCATTTGGAACTCCTAACAAGATGAAGAGGGACTATCTTTGACTCTGTTGCCTGTTTTTGGATCCTGTTTCTTCTAACTGGGATGTCCTTTCTAGTCACAAAAGGAGAAGATGCATCTTGTCTACTGATACTTGATATGTCAAGGTAGATTGATATCCATTGGAGCCCCCCCACACACACACACACACTTATGCAAAGGTAAAAGGGAAGACTGCAGTATATGGATGAGGTAAAGGGAGAGAGAGGGACTGAGAGGAGAGGAAGTGGGGAAGCTGCAATCTGAATGTAAAGTAAATAAATTAGCACTTAGGAAAGTACTAACCTACCATGCACAAAGTGTGGGTTCGATTCCCAATGCAAAAGAAAACTTAAAGTGGCAGTTCATCCCTATAAGCCTAGCACTCAGGAGGTAGAACAGAAGAGTCAAGATTATGGTAATCCTAAACTATATAAGAGTTCCAGGCGAGCGTCCATGACATGAGACTTTGTCTGAAAAAAAATGAGCAAAGAAACAAACAAGGAAATAAAAAACATATTTGAATGTGTTGAAAGAAATGCCTAATAACCAAGACTCAGCCAATAGTGGAAAAATAAATAAAATCTTGATGGTAAGAATTATTTTCTAAAATATCTAAGGCTTTATTTCAGAATAAAAAAGACATGAAACCTACGTTATAACATTGAAAATATAGTACATATTGAAAAATCATCTTTGGAGGGCTGCTGAGCTTTTAGGAATATAATCTTCGATGAGCTATTAGATATATATGGATAGTGGTAAAGAGTCAATGTTCTTCAAGAATGCAATGCATGTGAGGGTATTCATGATTCAGTAGATGGCTCTATACTCATGAGCATACTGGAAGCACTAAGTGGATTTAATTGTTTTAAAACCAAGCATGTAATTGCTAGGGAATAGTAGTGGAGTATATAGAAGAATTGGAAAGAAAAGAGTAGGGGTAGATTTGATCAAAACACATCATATGCATGCATGAAAAATTTCAGCAATGAAAAATTGAAAAGGAAAATCTTAACGTGCATGATTGATTTTCTTTACCTGGTATATATGACAGGTTCAATATTTTTAATGACATTTGGATTTTTTATTAGACATTCTTTTTTTATTTTGCATTATTTTATTCTAAATGGTACTCTGTTTAAAACAAATTTTGTCAAAGCCCCAACAATTTTGCATGAGACATTTATACCCATGTTCCAGATTTTCTTTTTTTTTTTTTTTGACTGAAGTTTTATTTTTATTCTACGTTTTTTTATTTACATTCCAAATCATTTCCCCTTTCCCGTTTCCTCCCTCCCTGAAAGTCCCATAAGCCCCCTTCCCTCCCCCTGTTCCCCATTCAACCCCCTCTCACTTCTCTGTCTTTGCATTCCCCTACATCCAGTCTTTCCTGGACCAGGGGTCTCTCCTTCCATCTTCTTGGAAATCTATTGATATACGAATTGTGTCTCAGGTATTAGACATTCTTTATTTACATTTCAAATGATTTCCCCTTTCCTGGTCCTCCCCCTCTGAAAGTCCCATAAGCTATCTCCCCTTCCCCTGTTCCCCAATAAACACCCTCCTGCTTCCCTGTCCTGGTATTCCCCTACACTGCTACATCGAGTCTTTCCAGGACCAAGGGCCTCTCCTCCCTTTGATGTCCAACAAGGCCATCCTCTGCTGCCTATGTGCCTGGAGTCATGGGTACCATCATGTGTACAATCTGGCTGATGTTTTTGTCCCTGGGAGTTCTGGGAGTACTGGGTGGCTCATATCATTGTTCCTTCTATGGTGTTGGAAACCCCTTCAGCAACTTGGTGCAATGTGTTCTTTAAGCTTTAGTAAAGTTTCTTTTACGAATGAGGGTGCCCTTGTATTTGGAGCATAGATGTTCAGAGTTGAGAGTTCTTCTTGGTAGATTTTTCCTTTGATGAGTATAAAGTGTCCTTCCGTGTCTTTTTTGATGAATTTTGGTTGAAAGCCTATTTTATTGGATATTAGAATGGCCACGTCAGCTTGTTTCCTGGGACCATTTGCTTGGAAAATTGTTTTCCAGCCTTTTACTCTGAGGTAGTGTTTGTCTTTGACACTGAGATGTTTTTCCTATATGCAGCAAATTGTTGGGTCCTGTTTACATATCTAGTCCGTTAGTTTATGTCTTTGTATTGGGGAATTGAGTTCATTGATGTTAAGAGATATTAAGGAATAGTGATTGTTGCTTCCTGTTATTTTTGATGTAATTTTTATGTTTGTGTGGTTATCTTCTGGATATGTTTGTTAATAATTTACCCATCTTCTCTCTTTAAAACTGGATCTTGAAGAGAGGGGGAAGGAACTGGAAGGAGCAAGTGGAGGGAAAACAGTCATCAGAATATAATTGTGTGAAAAATTCTATTTTTCAATAAAGGAAAAAAAATGAAAAATATTCATAAATCTTATCTAACATGTACATGTTTGTATTGCAGCAATAGAAGCAGAATAATTCTGTTCAAGTGCAGTACTTTCCAAATAAGTAATCATATTCTAATAACAGGTTCTTATCCCATGGATTTTATAATTTCTCAACAAAAAATTCAATACAAAACCTTATAGTTGCCTCTTGCTTAATTTATATCACGTACTAGAGAACCATTTCCAAAATGTCAAGTTCATTGTCCATAATATTCTAGTTTCCATCCTCAGCATGTTTACAGTAAGTGACACAAAAGCATCGGTCTAAAAGTGCTCAATAGTGGAAAAGGGTGCGATTTACAGGAAGAAAAAGATATTACTTTAAGGATGGTCGACAAATCTAGTTTCCTTTAAAAAAAATGAACATGTGAAATGATTCTTCTACCTCTAATATTCTTTGATTTGATAATTTCCGCAATTGCATTTTCTTTAATAAATTTTGCATGACATTAGCAATTATTACACCAGATATTATCTTGTTCTAATCTCTTTTTCACTCTAGGAAATAAAAGTATCAAATGAGTTTCTCATTTTCTCTCATTATTGATCCATACCTCTTTGGATATTCTTGTGATTCATTTTGCCATGGCATAGTAAGTTAGCATTTGGTGAAGAGAGCATGTATCTATATCTCCTGACTATGTAGAATATTCAATAAAAACGAAACATATCACATTGTTCTACTATGTGCACAGAATCTCAAGATGCTGAAACTTGTACCTTAGCTGTTGTTTCTACTCAGGCAGATAGAATGGATATAAGTAACATTCAAAATACCAAGTAAGCAAGAGAGCCCAGGCAGATGCAGATAACATGAAACATTACTTAACAAATATATATTACCATTGAGGACACAAAATGTCATTGTTTCATTATCAGAATCTTTGAGAACAGATAAGCGTAGTGAAAAATTATGAAGCTCACTATTGATATTACTTTGTATAAATTTTCAAGTTAAAGTGCTTTAAAAGTGTTTTCTTGCTATATAAATACAGATTGGAAGCATTTAGATTTTATGAAAAAAAATAATAATGATTCTTGGTGGCATGATATATATTCTTTACAATATTCAATCAACTTTACGACTATTCTAAAATTCCATCTGCATTCTCAACTGACATAAAATTTTTGTCTAATACAAAAATCCCTTAAAATAGCTTTTATAATGATAATAGAAAAGTTGTTGTTGTTGTTGTTGTTTTTGTGTGTTTGTTTGTTTTCGGACCAGGATTTCTCTGTGTGGCCCTGGCTATCCTAGAACTCACCCTGTAGACCAGGCTGCCTGCCTCTGCCTCCCAAGTACTGGGATTAAAGGTGTGTGCCACCACTGCCCTAAAGCTAGAATGCCCCAGTATAGGGGAAAGCCAGGACAGGGAAGCAGGAGTGGGTGGATTGGTGAGCAGGGCAAGGGGGAATGGGTTAGAGGATTTTCCGAGGGGGGAACAGAACCAGGAAAGGGGACATTTGAAATGTAAATAAAGAATATATCTTATAAAAAAAGCAATACTTAGCTTTCTATGTACTATTCTTCCTTTCTAGTTAAAAATGCAAATTGACCAAAAGGCTCTTGTAAAATTACCCATATATTTAAAAAAAATAGCTATAAGGAGACCAAAGAGAATATGGATAGAGTTCCCAACTAACATTTTCAGAGATAACTTTCCTATAAGTATTTACACATATTAAGCATCTGCTAGTACATGATTATAAAATTTATAGTAGATAAAAACCATGCTTTTCAGTGCATCACACTGTACTCTCCTTGTCATTTTGTTTGTAGCATTAACTCCATTTTTTCTAGTAACTGATTCTATTAGGTATATCAGATATCATTCGAAAAAGTCTCTTTTTTCCTGTTAATCTAATATTTCTTTTTTTCTGATCTCATACTGACTAGAAGTAATGTGGCTTCAGTTAATATTAATTACTATATTTTATTCTATCTTTGAGCAGTTGAACAAGTTTCACTGTAAAGAGGAATTCCTGAAGAACAAATACTATTTTTATCCTTTTATCTTCTTTCTACATTTTTATTTTACTTGATTTTTGTCTTTTGGTTTATGTCTCTCTGTGTATGTGTATGTACAAATGTGAAAGTATACATGTTTAAAAACAACTTGGAGGAATCTGTTATTTCTTTCTTCCGCATGGATTCTGAGAATTGAATTCATGCCACTAACATTGGTGACCAGTACCCTTAGTCACCATCTCATCAGCTTTCCTTCCACATTTTCAAATGTCATGATCATGTTCTGTTATATGTGTAACCATATATATTCATGCAAGCTTACCTTGGATATGAATGTTGTTGGAAATTTTTGAAACTATTAAATTTCACATAAAAGTTGACAAAGGAATCTTGCTGATGCCATATAAATCACTATTTACTTGGCTCTATTCTCAATTTTTTATTCTTTCAAGAAACAAACTATTTTAGAAGTTGAAGAAATGGATAAGAGGTACCTAATCTTTGTCTAAGAAAATCTGATAATCACTGAATATCATTTATTTTGGGAATGACTTGTTAAGTTGTAAGTCATCAAACCTTATCCTTATGGTTTTCTAAAATTAAGAGGCCATGCACATCACTCACTCTTGTAACATTGCTGCTCAATTATTTTACCAGTGCTGTGATTTGTCAACAGTCACTGTCATGCTTATTTTCCTATGTCAACTTGCCTGATACAGCAATGAAGATGAGAAAGATATATTATTGAACATATTAGTATATCAGGGAGATACTATTTGATGGTGAATTTCATGTTAGAATAGGTATACCTGACAAGACACATTACTTTCTATTGAAAGGACCTCACTTAGTCTCGCAAAAATGTTACTGGCACAAAAAGGATGCCCTTCCTCGAACAGAGCATGTCATATGCTTGATTGGTTTCAGACAGGGACATGAACTTTTCTTGCAATTGGACTCAAATGGAACATTTATCACTTCTGGCCTCTCAAACTCATTGCTTCTCATACTGGAACTATACTGACAATTCTTGAGTCTCTGGCTTACTTGTTCACCCTGCATTTTTTTCCACTTATTGGTCAACAATACTTTATGTATGAATCCCATATACTTATCCATTCTCTAACTGTGTATCTTCTGAGAACCATGACAAATTTACCCCCATCCATTTTTCTACTGCATGAATCTACCTTATATGCACCAGTTAATAGACAAAGGAGTCACTTAAAATATGTTTGTTCATGGAACTGTATGGATTTTTCTACTGAGGAGCATAGAGCTTCTATGTTGGGATCAAACCATAAAGTACTTAAATGTCACAGAAAAATGGTTAATCAGATTCCTGATTAGACCCATACTTTGATTCTTGGATTAAAAAAATCACCATTAAAGTATTACTTCCCTTTGATATGCCTGCCATCTTTGGAGTCTCTAAAGAATAATGGAAAGGTGATTTTTTTCCATTTGTCTGTTAGGTTTGAATGTAGATGAGAGATTTGGTACAAAAATATGAAATTACTTTGCAAAGGAACCAAAGAAACAGTTACTTATGCTTCCTTTTACCTGCCTGTTGATGACATTTCTCAAATGGAGATCTTGAAGTAAAGAGATTGAATGAAAGAGAACATGAGAATATAAATATGATGAAGGTATAGATGTGTAGAGAAATGGATAAAATGACCTGAAGTAAAATATAACTGTAACCTGTTACTTTTAATGCCTGGTTCTCTCAAGGATATAGCAAATATTTGCTTACATATAATTATTTTAATCTATAAAAACTATAGTGAATTAGCTATTTTAACATCTTCTCATACACATGAAGAAATTGAGCCATGGAGAGGCTAAGTAACAGACCAGAGATACATTATTAATCTATTAGACAGCATAAGTATGTTTTAGATTATTAAATCCAGATGATGATATAATTGTATGCTAGAGTTTGCATGTTTCCAGCATTTCTAAAGTCCACATTTAATCACATCTGAAGGCTTTCAATTAGTAATGTCATTTTAGGAGGAAATGCCCCGTTGCCAGAGAACTATTCTTTTTTAAATTATGAATTGATTTTGATAATTTAAAAATTTGCAATATTTATCATTTTGAAATTTAAGCATAATAGAATCTACATGCTTCATGAAATTATATTCAATAAGTTCCTCCTTTGACGCTGAACTGATCTTATATTTAATGCTATACACTATCCCTTCATTATATGCTAAATTATAAAATATGACTTAAGGACAGTATAAAGACACAAAGTTCTGAAATACAATTTATAACAATGAAAACGTGCAGAGCTGTGAATGACAGCTAAATGTGAATGGATTGTAGGAATGTGGTGGAACATGAATAATGAAGCATTTCAACTCAAGTTTTTGGCTAAGTCATTAATATGATTGTTTTAGAACAAAGTGCATCGATCATGAAGGAAATAAGTATGTAGAAAGGTAAACATTTGTATTGTGTGAAATAATTAAATTGAAAACTAGTTTTACACATTAATTCAGGCAATTTTTAATTAGATCACTTAAAGTGTCACAAATAGGCTTATTAATTTTAAGCTATAAATGTTGCAGATAAATTTAAGCTGCTAATGTAAGTTTTCTTAGAGCAATTTAGTTTAAATGCTACATTTTCATTATCCGATAACAGTTACTATGTAGTAGTAGTAATAGTAGTAGTGTACAAAAGTAAATCAGTGAGATATTTGCAAATAAGCTCCCACTTTTACAATTCTCATTTGAAGTGTTTCTCTATACATTTGAATACACTAGGGAGGCATTTTGATTGTTACGATAGAAGTTTGACTCCATTGGCATTAACAGATATGACTAAGGGACTATAGTTCTTGGATTATTTGAATTGATCCTTACTATGCCACCATATATTCAAAGGCATGGAAGTCCTGTTTATCAGGGAGTGCTTTTAGAACCTAAATTGATTTAAAAATGGAGGTTGTAATACATGTGTAGGTACACTTGTGCATATACATTTATTTTGGAGCCATGGAGATGGAGAGAGAGGGAGAAAATGCTATTGAGAGAATAGAAGAAAGAAGGTGTGAGACAGATGGATCTAAAGCAAATAAATTATCAATAACTATGATATGATAATATTTTTATTGATGTTTCAAATGAATAAACATAATCTCTCCATCAAAGAATATGTAAAGGATCACACTTAAGTTAGCCCCTGTAGTGATCCTCATTATTCACTCCTTTCTTTGCCTTTTCCTTTTCAAGTGCTGTCCACATCATTCCTACCACTGAACTCTGAGGAGGCATGGCAGTGGCTAGTTCTATCTGTGGCAACTGATACCCAAAGATGTAGTCACTAAATAAGAAAAGAATACAATCATTGCATGCTTGGCTGTCACTTCTTTCTGTGAGCAATATATACATTACTCAGGAGTCTTCTTTCATTAAAAGGGAAATGAAACATTTTCATAAAGAGTATAATTTCTGAGACTGAAGCATCGGGATCAGATAGCTATAGTTTTCATTTTGTTCCCAGACTAACAAATAATTCCTTTTACTTATTACTGCAAATATATGTAAAGGATCTTTTTTCTTAACATATATTTAAAGCCAACTGGAGTCAGAGACAAAAGTTACAGGCTAAGTATTTTGGAAATGTCTGTGTGTTTTATTAAACCACAGTTTGGGACACTATGCTTGATTTTTGTAAAGATAAATGTTCATAAAGTATAGTCATTAGAGTTACTCCGAAGTGATCAATCACTCCTTTGACATTTAGGTATTGATTGTTTTGCAAAATATAATTGAAATGTCCTCAGAAATGTATGACATACTTTTCATGACAATACATTTATTTCTGTTTATTTTCAGTTAATTCAGAGCATCACTGGCTAAAGAGATTCCTCTTAGTAAAAATCATTTAATGCTGTACTAACACTTGATATTACAGGAACCATTCTATTGTTATCCAAATTTATTTAAATGTTTGCAATTGTAGGACAGCAGTGAAATATTTTCCATACCTTGTACTTAAAAATAACTGCTTCTGGTTATTTTTCTTTAAACACAGACACACAGACACACACACACACACACACACACACACACACACACACACACACAAGCTTGCACATACATGGACACGGACATGGACATATGGACACACAGACACACAAATACAGGGGTGAGGGTAACACAATGTTTTATCATTGTAGCTGAAGACAAGTGGGTTATTATAATTTAAGAAAGAAAAAACTAAAGATAAACATAAAGGAAACGAACATGAAAACAAGGTTAGTGGAGGAAAGGGTGTGCCAAGGTTTCTTGCTTTCTTGTGCGGTGAATGCATGTGCAGTCTCTGTCTAAAAGTATACATGTGAAAGTATTATCCAATCCCATTTCCCTCTTCTTCACTATTCTTTCTTTGTCTTTCCTTTTGTCTGTGTCTCAATCTGTATATCTTACCTACTTGCCCGAAAAAAAATAAGGTACTTGAAAGATGCATTTCAATCACTAATGCAGAAAGTTAAGTGATCTTACGAAAAAATATGCCCCAGGGATGTGGCAAGCCCTTTGTATTTTTCAAAGATTTTTTTTTTGGTAAATTTTCTTAGGAGGGCAATATTTTATAGATAAATTTCTCAAAAGATATTATATTTGTTTCTTTTGTTCTAATTATTGAAATGGAATTAATTACAACAATTGATTAGAAATAGATTAGAAAGAAATAAATGTACCAATTACAGGAGTAATATAAAATTAGATCAGATTTATTTAAATATGAGGTCAGGTGATAATAAAATGATTATAAAGTGAAATAGCTTATTATCAATCTCTGGTTCATTCATGCAAATCCAAGAAGGAAAGAGTCATCAAATGTAAGATACATTTGTAACACCACTTCATTCCCCAAAGCAATTTTCATAAGGCATTCACTCTGCAGGGTCTAGATGTGCCTCACAAATTCAAGGCCCAATCTTTCTATATGCACAGCAATATACTCAAGAATAATTGTAAAGATGATGATTCTGGAACTTTTTAATGGCCCCAATCATTAGTAAAGATTAAAGTTATATTCTACATTCTATATTTACCAAGGCAATAAAGTAGACTAATCTATTTTAAAAGGGCTTTAAAGTGAAGAGAATGAAACAAACAAAATGATTTTGATTTAAGCCTCATAAAAATATAAGTTAATCAAATGTTTCTATTTTATGCGTTTACTGATTGAAGTAATTATATTTAGCTCAGGGAGAATGGAGGAATGTAATGTATGGGTATAGGATTGGATCTATGAAATGTATTATTTGAGGAAATTCTGCTAAGCAACTGTTGTGTGAAAAACATTATGCTAAGAGCAAATGATGCCCAAATAATGTTGGGATTACATTACGTTGGGATAGAATATATATATATATGAGTAAACCAACAATGGATAAGAAATATTAATACCTCTATTTTGAACCATACTCATATTTTTTGTCATTGTAATCAAGTCAATACTAGGTTAAGGTACTCTACTAAGAGTCTATTGTTAGAAAACTAAAATGGGCATATGATCATCATGATACCTGACTCAAAAAGAAATTCAGTCATCTGAATTTCATTTTATAATCCAAATCATAATACAAAGGTCATAAAAATGATTATTTTGTAGAACATACCGACATCATATGAATATATTTATCTTTATATCTTTGTTGATAATTAAGCTTTATTTTTCTTTTTGAGAAATATATCTAAATCCTATTTTGGTTGACATTTACTCACTTATATAATGTAAATAAAAATGGATGCTAAAATACCAATATAATAAAAAATATGTGTTTATTTACTCACACAACTTCCACTCTATATATGTATATATATATGCATATGTATGTACATGTTATAAACATATATAAAACTATCTCTGAGACCTTTTCATTTCCTTCTTTGAGTTCATGTTACTTGAAGAGAATTATTTTGAATTTATAAGCATGCTCCTCCAGTGTTTTCATGTTAAACTTTTTGCCATGAAAGAAGATGCTAGCATTGTAAGATATATCCAGACTGACTTTCATATTATCTTAATTGGTGAAATATAAGGATGAAAATATTACACAGTCTATTATAAATATAGGGAAAGTATTGATATTCTATCCTTGTATCCAGAATTTTTTGAGAGTCATTTGAAAAAATTGTTCCTTGCTAGTAAACAAACCAAAGACTTCATTAATATGGCTAAAGTACGGGATATGATCAATTATCTATACAGAACTGAGTATTGTCAGCATTATGAAGTCATTTCTCATAGATGTTTATATATAAAGTATTTACAGTTTCTTCTCCTTTGTATGGGACCTGTATCTTCTTATTTCTATCTTTATTGCTGAAATTCTTATTTGAAATTTTGATTTTTATAAATATTCCAGTAAAACTCACCTAAATGGCTATTTCTAAAAAGCTTAAAAAAAACTGTTCTGTTGTTAGCTAGATCAAGCCCATTGAAGCCATAGTTATTACCTTTCTGTTACATTTTTGAGAGTAATACATGGTAAACTACAAACATGGAAATACATATTATATGCAAGATAAATTATCAGGAAATTGTCAGTCATCTATATTTGAAGTAAAATCTAAGAAAATCCTACTGGTTTTGATAATGACTAATTGGCTCTTATGTGGGCGAATAGGTGTATGTTCTTATTTTAAGCAGTGCATTCAGTTGACTAATAAATCCTATGGTGAATTTTATTATACACTTAACTATCTTGGACCTTGGCTCTCCAAAGATATATATACAAACTTATTTTTATTTTCTGGCAGGATAATAGTTTTGTTGTTGTTCTTTTATTGCTGTTACTATTGTGTATAGGTCTCTCACTATTAATAAAATATTAGACAGTCATTCTTTTCTTTTCCTGTTTTTTTTGTATAGGTTTCTTAGAATTTTCTTTATAATCTACATGAGAGTACATGGAAAATTTTTAATATGTATTCCTGGATTATTAAAATTGAAAATAATTTATGTTTCGAATTCCAGGAACTCTTCTGAGGACTGATGAGCACCAGTGGCTGCTGTTCTTTGAGTTCTTACAAGGCCATATGTGCTGATATTTTCTTAAAGGAATTCTGTATTCAGATAGCCATGAGTTCATACTTTCATTCTTAAATTTAGCTATGAGTTTAAGAGTATTTTTGAAACTTATTAAACATTTTTATAATAAGGTTATGACGGTGATCAAGTATGATTAGACATGTAACACACAGCATAAATACCCGGATCCGTAAAAGGTAATTGGATCCGTAAAAGGATCTTGGCTTTTAGAAGCTTTGAATCCTCTTAAGATTAGCAGGCAGGCAGACTTGTCATTTGTCAAGCATAGAATTCATTGTTAGCTGCTAATGTCAATATGAATATGGAGGATTTAATTGCATAGAGGTATTACCAAAACAAGTTAGAAACAAGCATTTATAAAACAATGTAAAAGGAACAGAAATTAAAATGAACAATTGTTTTTTTCATATGAACAAAGTTTATAGTATAGTAGTTTTTATTTCTCTATGATACAAAGAAATAGAAGACACTTTGAAATGATTGCTGTTATTGCTGTTCAGATGTTAGTCGTAATTTAATGAGCACATACTATTAGGCCGAAAGCTCATTCTAGACCACTAGAGAGAACTTTAAATACTTCATAAACATACTTTCTTTAGAAAATAATTAAGATTTTCATAGGGAGAGAAATAGCGTTTTAAGCACCTAATGAGTATTTGAACAATTTACTTAAAGTAATTTCAATGAAAACTTATTTAGTGTATTGTATTATATCATATTATATTTATTGCTATGAGTTAACTGTAATTTACAGTTTGGTGAATTATAGTTCATAGCATGGTGAATTAATTATGTCCATTATTCTCACCCTGGTGATGCAGAAGAAGGAATATTTTAAATTTGGGGTCACAGAGGGCAATATAATGGAGAGTGTGGGTCAGTAATAATGCTCATAATAATGATATAAAGAAAAAGAAGAGAGGAAAAACTAAAAGGACTGAAGAAGAGGAGGAGGAAGAGGAGGAGGAGGAAGAAGAAGAGGGGGAAAGGGGAGGAGAGGGAGGAGGGGTATGAGGAAGAGGAGGAAAAAGAGGAAAAATTGTTCCTTGGTCTTGATCTTCTTTGGAATAATCCTTCTATAACCCAAACCCCTCCCATACTATCTTATATCCTCCCTGGAGACCAAGTCTTCAAACCATGAGCAGTCAAAGCTTTAATTATACCATTATTCTTGAATCCATCATTCTTAAGGAACTAAGATAATATTAACAATGCTAATGTCTGTTGCTGTCACAACCTATACCTGGCACTACATCAACCAAACTGTTTCCTGAATGTCTTGCCAGTTAAATAAGATATTTAATCCTCAGTCACTTTGGCAATACAGGACTCTCAAGTGTTCTTATCTATCTCAATAGAATGCCCTTGGTGCAAAGATAACTTTCTAAACATTTGGAACTCTGTTGGGTAATTGAAAGTACCCAAGAAACTTTTGAGGTATCCTGAATTCTGTGGAACTTACTGGTGAGTCCTTAGATAGTTGGATTCCAGAACTCTGACTGTGGATGATGAGGGTAGAACAAAGAGAGAGAGAGAGAGAGAGAGAGAGAGAGAGAGAGAGAGAGAGAGAGAGAGAGAGAGAGAGAGAGAGAGAGAGAAAAGAAGGAAGGAAAGGAAGGAAGGAAGGAAGGAAGGAAGGAAGGAAGGAAGGAAGGAAGGAAGGAAGGAAGGAAGGAAGGAAAGATCGAGAGAGAATGAAACAAATAAACAGACAAACAAGTGATAGACACAAAAGTATAGAACAACCAGAATCTGGCATACTGGGTTCTTTTTTGTAGGTGGAGAAACTATAGTGTGCCAAAAACTCTTATTCTATACAGATTAACTAGGAGGAATAATTTGTAAGATACAACTGACTCAAGGGCTCAGAATTAGCTAATCTGCAAAAGTGGCAGTCTCTGTAGGGAAGCAATCTTCAGGGCAGAAATTTCTGGGTGGAGGGTGGAGTTAGAGAAAGCTAGAGATTATATTTTCTTCCCAAGTACCAGCATTCACATGTGGCCAAGAAAGATAGTTTTACCATCTCACTGAGCCTCACAGAGACTTCAATGATGCTTTTCCAATTTTTCACCCATTTGAATATTGATATTATGTGTGTGTGTGTGTGTGTGTGTGTGTGTGTGTGTGTGTGTATCTCCCCACACCTTAGGCAAATACTTGGCTTCTTTCTATCTATGCTAGTGACTGCTGCACCTTCCATGAAGGTGCATTGCCTTTTAAAATATTTTTGCTCCATTCCTCTTTACTCCTGATTCTCACTAAAACTTTTGCTATAGTCAACTAAGAATATCTACACCATTGCCTCTAAGTAAACTAGTCTCTTATATTTAGCCTCCACTCCACACAAAACAGCAAGGCAAGATCAAATGCATTCAAACTTTTTAGCCATTGAAAAATATTGATAGCAGCTTTTAGTGACTGAAGTTAAAGTACTCCTTTCCATCAGAAACCAAATCAGCATCATTTTTACGGTGTGCAATCTTACCAACATTCTTCCTTCTAAATCCTCATTACAGTCTCCTTTTAAACTGTACTTATAGTATCTCAGAATTTCTCTAGCCAAATTCCCCAATTTGTTCCCACGACCTTACTGCTCACCAATTCATGTCAACAGATATATAGTCAGGTCAAAGACCCAATTACTTTGTACCAATTTTCTAAGTCCCTTTCCCACTATTCTAACAAGATATCCTAAGGTAGAAACCTGTATCCTCAAGGCTGTAGGGTAGGAAGAAAAAGGCAGGTCCTTGAAATTCATTCTTCGACCAGCCAGCCAAGCCAATCCAATCAGTGATGCCCAACTTCAGTGAGAGACACTGCCTGATTCTAAACATAATTGGAGAGTGATAGAGGAAGTTACCTCATAGGGATCTGTGGCATCCAAACACACAAGAATAAATACAACATATCCCTAAAACACAATCTATTGCATACTCATGCTGAAGCAATTATGACAACATATTATAAAAGGGAGAAATCCCTCTAAAATGAATACACATATTTTAAGAAATAGAAATGAATGAATAAAATAAATAAAATATGCATAAAGATGCCAAGTTACTGGAAAATAACTCTTTCCAAAGTAATGTTATTCTGCAATTGGTTCTTGCTTCTGCTATTTTGTTTTCTCACTTCACTTGCTTGTTTGTTAAAATTGTCTACCAAGCCCTCCTTAAGAAGCAGAGGAATGTCCCCCTTAAATTATCCCAGTGGCAGTCTGGTGTTTTCTAAATCAACAACAAAATGGGGAAATGGAATGAGACCTAGAAGGAACCTTGTCTGAAAAGTTTCCAGTTTGTGGTATTACAACTTAAACAGAAAACCTGAGAGTACAAAAAATGTCTCAAAAAAGTGAAATAAATGAGTGAATTACAATGTAGATGTGTGCTTTCTGAACTTTGCTGGGAGCCTACAGGCATGCAAGGAGCTACTTATGGTTTTGTTAGCCTAAAGCATGTTATCATGACCAAGATAATTCTGGAAGATGATTTAGACCACTGGAAACAGAACTCAGAACATGTCTCTAAAGATACTCTTTTCATCTTGACCCTGAATCATAGCATGAGACAATCTGTCCAGTATATTGCTATTCCCTGAGCAAACTCTATGTTGCAATAATAAAAAATATGTTCTTTAAAATTCTATATATTAAGGAGAATTCTGTTCAATATTTTATGGATAATGAGCATAAATGTTTTCTCATAAAATCTGACAAGATAGTGATTTAAGGGTTTTCTCTTATAAATACATTTATCATTAATAAATATGAAAACATCTAATCTCCTATATTTATCAATGTTCTATGACAACTACGAGAATTCTTTGCCAAATGTTTCTATTTCTTGCTTTAACATCTTGCTTTGACTTCTTTATTCAATCCATATTCTCAGAATATGGACTTTTAAAGTTATAATCTGTAATTTGTGTTTCTTATTTCAACAACAGCACTGCTAATGCTTTAATAATATATTTTCAAGTGTGTGTTTTAATATCATGATTGTTGTTAACCATTGATTTTAAAATGTGTGTGTTAGATATGACCATTTTGAAATGTTTTAAACCTGAGAAAGCTGATGGCTTGGAGTTTAATTCAGTCAATATGTTACCTGTAGAGATTGGACCTGTCAAAAAATATCTTAAGCAGTCTTTTGAGGATTGTAAAAAAGTGACAAAAAATTTTTTGTAAAAAAATTTTCCAGAGCATTGGTTTCTAAAGCTTCCATTATGTCTTATGTTGAGATTTAGGATTTAGTTACAATATTTATTCTGCATCTGAGCTAAGCTGTTTTGATCAATCATATTTTGTATGTTTTGTAATATAACACTTCAGATTTCACTTACAGATGTTTTAGGATTTGAACAGTAATGCTAATTTTATGGTCAGAAACAATGAAGCAAAAGAATAGATTGGTTAGGAATTGTCCCTGCCTCATAACTGAGATAATAATCTATTTTATGGCTATGAATCAGGAAGCTTTCTTCTTCAGAGACAATCTGTACTTTTAAACAGTCACCAATGGAGAATAGATGAATATATAAAAACATTTCAAACCACGACAAATACTTCAGTACATAATTCCATTTATCAATAAGAAGAACCATATTATTGTGCTTTAATGTCCAGAATATAGTTATTCTTATATACTTTCATATATTTTATCAAAAGTTAACATACATATGAGTCTCCTACAATATCTTGACTTTACAGGACAATAATAAGGTGCAGAAATAGATGTTAGTAGTAAATTTACTTAGCATTCTCCAATTATAATACAGAGGAAGATATCATCGAAGAACCTAAAGCAACTCTGCAATGATAGCTGTGCTATTATTTTTGTAAAGCTCTAATAAGAAATATTACCAAATCCATTTTCTTCTTTATTGTAAATGTTGCATTCCTCTCACTGTAGCTAAGCAGAGAGGGGGGAGGGATTGTGAAGGAGGGAGGGAGGGAGGGAAGAGGAAAGGGGGGTAAACCTGATAGAACATTTTTGTTACTGTGCAAAATGATAAACACAATGTGTTAGGAAGAAAATATTAATTTTGGCTGAGTGTTTTAAGGCTTTTCTCTGATTGATTGGCCTTTCTACTTGTGACAAGTAATCATGCACTGATGGGAAGGTTTTGATACAATCATCCCTCTAAGGGCTGAGTGGGTTAAAATATATAATCATATATCAGTTATTTATGGTATTCCTTTATCCATAAGCTTTGAATTTACTTCAGTGCATTCAGTTGCTTCAGGCCCCTTTCATTAATAGTGTTGTTTCCTTATCTATACAAATAGTACTTGTTCCTGGTGGCATTCTTACTCAATAAATAAGAATACTTTTCAACCTATGTTGAAACCAAGTTTCAACTCAAATGTTGCTAGTTAGAAAAAGATTGGACTTTTCATAGGCTAATAGAAAAAGATTTGGACTGGATTGTAAAATGTTACTTAAAAGAAGAGAAGGAATGTGCCTCTAGAGGACCTTGGTTTGATATCCAACACCCATATAGCTGTTCACAACTGTCCGTAACTCCAGTTCCAGCGGATCTGATGATGTTGTCTAGTCTCTGTGGCCATGTTGAATATGTCCTACACAAACATACATTCATATAAATATAACACAACTAAAAGAGCAAAATAAAACTAAAGGTTTCTATTTTTGAGACCAAACTGATGTGGTAGCTTAGATACATTTTATGAAGTGTAGTAGCTTACACATTAAAAAGGGCTAACAAGGTTCCACCTAACAGTTGACTCAGAAAGATATAAATACCCACAGCCAAACAGTGGATGGAGTTTGGAGACTGTCAAGGAAGAATAGGAAGGATTGCAAGCCCGAAGGAGATAGGAGGTCCAGAGGAAAACCAACAGAATCAACTAGCCTGCACCCATGAGACTCTCAGAGACTAAACCACCAACCAAAGAGCACACAGGCTGGACCTAGGCCTCCCTGCTCATATGTAGCAGATGTGCAGCTTGGTCTTCATGTGGGTCCCAGACAACTTGAGCAGAGCGTATCCTAAAAGCTGTTGTCTGTCTGTGGGATATGTTCTTCTAGCTGGGCTACATAGCCTAGAGTCAGTGGGAAAGGAAGCAGCTAGCCTCATAGAGACTTGATGTGCCAGGGTGAACACACACACACACACACACACACACACACACACACACACACATACTCTCTGTCTCTCACAAACACACACACACACGTGCACACACACACACACAGTGGAACTTTTTTTAAAAAGGAAATAGTTTATGTAATGAAAATGTTTTCTAGGACATAAAAAGGGCTAGTAGAAGGAAAACTAACAAAAGAAGGAGACATGTCCTTGGAAGAACTGCTTTTTTCTTTAAATGAGATTAATGACTAATCTTTACTTTTTAAAAGAAGTAAGTATAAAGAAAATGATTGAAATAATATAGGGACTTTTTTCAGATTTAACAGAATAGAAAACCTCAAACCTCTTAGCTGCTAGGGAAATTTATCACTGAAGAAACTCAGAAGTTCCTCATTGCCTTCTACAATAGTTCACGTAATGTCCCTCTGTGCCAATATTTTGGTTATTACTAAATAATCACAAACTTAAACTTCTAAAATTCTTTATAAATAATGAACACAAATAGAAAATTCAAAAACTGAAAAAGAGTTAAAATTTTTATTGTTATGGAAATGATCA
This sequence comes from Tokudaia tokunoshimensis, assembly GCA_036184795.1. NCBI lineage: Eukaryota > Metazoa > Chordata > Mammalia > Rodentia > Muridae > Tokudaia > Tokudaia tokunoshimensis. The sequence continues at coordinate 43,439,971 of BTHU01000023.1, forward strand.
TATTTGAAGTGATGATTTCATTGTGGTATTTACATAATTTCATAAAAACCCATCCATTTTTAATTAGCTATTTTTAGTAGGCAGTTAAACTAAGATATTATAAGCCATATATTAGGCTAATAGACATTTAACAGCTGAGTTAAGTTCTTTAAATGGAAATGCTGACAAACCTTTATCTGTAATTACAGAAGCACTGTGATTGCAGAAAGAGAGACCTCTCCTTGGTTTGCAGTCCTAAAATCCCATATGCCTCTGAGGAACAAAGCCCATTAAGAGCTCAAGGAAGTTACACTTGACACAACATTACTCACCGCCTTAAAAATTTTTTAATCATTTTGAAACATATAAAATGTTTACTTTTAATTTTTAATTAGATTTTCTTTATTTAAATTTCAAACGGTATCCCCTTTCAACATTTCCCCTCTGAAAACCCCATAATTCATTTCCCTTCCACTTCAGATTCCCTGTCCTGGCATTCCCCAATACTGGGGCATCAAGCCTTCTCAGGAACCAGGGTCTCTTCTCCTTTTGATGTCCAACAAGGCCATCCTCTGCTACATATGCAGCTGGAGCCATGAGTCCCTCCATGTGAACTCTTTGGTTGGTGGTTTAGTTCCTGGGATCTCTCGGGGGGGGGGGGGTCTGGTTGATTTATATTGTTGTAGAAAATGCAAAATGCAAATGTTTACTTTGAAATCAGCATAGCAGCCAGTTTGTAATACTGTTTTCTTTCATATTAGGATTTTTTTAATTAGTTTACTGGTATTTGGTGTTTTCTGTGGCCTCTAGACAGACAGGGTCATTGTGAACTAATGAACAAATGTGCACGAAAATATTCTCATATAAATACCACATGCTAAGTGTTTGCACCAATGGACCCCAATCCTAAGTTATATTTCATTCAGCCTTAGCTCTCAATAAATATATCAAATCACCTACTAGAGAGCATTCACTAGGGAGCAGACCTGGTTTGCAGTGATTAGCAATTAAGAAAGACTTCTACCACCATGAATATGATAGTCTCTAATGAGAGGTAGAAAGAAAAATTAAAATATCCATACATTCAGATAAAAAAGGGAAAATAATGGATGAGAACTGAGTAAACATTTTGAGTTGAATGAACAAAACAGTATTTTATAAGCTTTACTATTTAAACTGCCATATATAAGAAAGCAATGAGTAAGTTAGTTGACATAAGGGGAGGGAGAACATTTCCACCTCACCTAACATGTTTCTTCATTAAGGTATATAAATGTGGCTGGCAAACTATAGATTAACATTAAATAAACATATACAATATGCAGCATCAGGTACAAATTTAGGGTTAAATAACTCCAAAGAGTGATAGAAATTTGGCTTTTATATAGTCTCTGGACCAGGAAAAGAAATGGGTATATAAAGAAGGGACACGACAAATGGAAAAGAATCTAAACCCTTGAGGATGACAAACTGTGAGACTAGAAATGTATAGGTGAAACCAAGGGAGTAAAGTCTGCCAGGTATCACTTGCCCTCAAGTTTCTAATTTTTCCCTGTCTGTCAATTTTCTTGGGGAAAGAAAGACTATTATAAATTTCATTGGATTGGAAGTTTCTTCATTTATATTGACAATGATTCTCTGAGGAGGTATTTTTCTCTACCTACTGATAATCATTTGCCTCCTAATAAAAACAACCTGTAAATTAAAAGGATATATTTGATTATCATATATTTTGGTTTTCAAGAGAGATAATTTAAAAATAGCATTGTAAAAGGAAATCACTTCTAATTCAGTATATGAATAATGTCGAGTTGGCATATTCATTGCAAGAAGCAGTGGAGATAAATGATGGGCAGCTGGTAGGTTGGAGATGTCAGCAACATCTAGCTAACATAAAAACTTGTTAGTCATGTTATATTACTTAGTTTTCATTTTGACTATGAAGGTAGGTACTTAGCATGTGTCTTACAGATTAGGAAGATCTTTAGTTATAATATGAATGTAGAATCAGTAGTATTCTTTCTGCAATAAGTGTAATGGAAAGACATAGATTATTTAAACTTGTAGCCAACAAGTCTTGATTAGTATAGGAAAGAACGAAGTCAATGTTAACTGTCATGTATCATTTATTGTGATAGCAAACATGTAAGAACAAGTTTATAAACATATAGCAAGAACGATCATTGAGCAATCATGCTAACTTGGACTTTTACTAACAAATATAGAGTAGATTTTAAATGCGCAACTAAATATAACCTTGACTTTTGGAGAATACATTAGGCAGGTGGTAGATCTTAATATTGAATGCTACAGCACTAGAGGACCTGGGTAAGTTTCCCAGCTGCCACATGACTGTGCAAAACCATCTGTAACTTCAGTTCCAGAAAATTCAATGCCCTCTCTGGTCTCTGAAGAAACCATACAAGCATGCTGTACTCAGAAATATATGCCATCAAGCTCTTACGTGCATAAAAGTTTTTTTTAATATTAATCTATTCTAAAATGCAATATACTTTCTTCTATTCAAATGATCAGTAGCGTAGTATTTCACGTTTCTGCCATATTTTATTAATTCAATTTCATGTAACTATTAGAGCATTGAAAGAGTATTTATCTGAAATGTTATTAAGATAAATTAGTAGGAATTTTTGTTATATTTATCATGCTCAACCTAATATTAAGTCTTTATTTGTATGTGATATACATTATAGAGAAACACTCAAAATAGTACAAATTAATTTACAAAAGCTGAGGATATCTTTCCAACTAGTCTTTCCATTAGAAAATAGAACCTTAATTACATCCCAGAAAGCCCAATTTTCCTCTATATGCTACCGTTATGAATAAGCACTATTATTCCTTCTAAAAATATAGATTAGTTTTGTTAAATTTTGAATTCTATATCAATAGGATTAATTTATATTATATAATCTGTATGTTTTTAATTTATATAGATATGTAAATAAAATTAGTAATAGCATATTTTTGTATACAGTCAGAAGTTATTCAATGACTTACACTGGGTGTTGCATTCATTTCTTCAGTCTTCTTTACACATACTTAGTCTTGCTTCAAATGTAACATAAAATATATGGTTTTTACATTTTTTGCTCTTCCATAGTCATTCTTTCTATGTGTCTCTTTCTGCAAATATCCTAGAAAAATTTCTTAAATTTGTACAGTTTGCAGAACTCGTACATCAGAATTGTCTTGGGAGCTTGTTAATAATACTGGTAGCTGAGCCTCTGCCATGGTTTATGAATCTGACAAGAAAGTATGAACTCTCATGCCTCCATAATATGTACTGTCTTCCTAGAAAACTCTTTGCTGGAACTCTCATTAAGGAAGTTATCATGTTACCTTTATGTCCAGAGTCTAATATTATATAAAGTCATGAACAAAATTTCCTAGCGGAGGAAATCCTCTGTCTCTGGCTTTCTCTATTAATGCATTAATCTCCATCTGAAGTATAATTAATGTAGTTACTTGGACACCTGCCTGGCTTCCTACTGATGTTATGATACTAAAAAGATCCTTTATATTCTTTTGTGTTATCCAGAGCAGTGAGTAAAATCATTTACAAATAGTTAATTCTAAATAAGTATTCACAGAATGCAATCCACAAGGCTATAACAATTATTCATCTAGTACTATTAAGAAATTAAACCAAGATTTCTCCTTCCCATCTCTCTCTGTGCACCTTTTCTCTCTTTCTCTTCCCCATTCCCTGACCACTCTCTCTCCATGGTGACAACCCTGTCCTCAATCCTTGAGGCCAGTGAACTCTCCCATGAGCATTTTCCCAATAAGCCTGCCTTTGATATAATCTAGAGGAAGAAGAAGAAGAAGAAGGAGGAGGAGGAGAAGAAGAAGAAGAAGAAGAAGAAGAAGAAGAAGAAGAAGAAGAAGAAGAAGAAGAAGAAGAAGAAGAAGAAAGAGAGAGAGAGAGAGAGAGAGAGAAAAGAAGAGAGAAAGAAAAAAAGAAAAGAAAAGAAAAGAAAGAAAGAAAGAAAGAAAGAAAGAAAGAAAGAAAGAAAGAAAGAGAATCTATGATCCCAAAGGATCTATTTTTTCAATTTAGAAGTTATCATAGCTTGAGGCATAAGAACACTGTGGGTATAACTGAATGTTATAAGAACCAAAAAGAAAAAAAATCCCAGATCATTTTCATAAGAAAGATTATGGTGGTTAATTTTCAGGTAGTTGTAATGATTCCCAATACAGAATGATTTGCCAAAAATATTTGAATATTTTATTTACCTGTCAATGGCCTGATTTGATTTGTTCACAGAAATTGTTTTAATGAAAACAGGAAAATATGTACATGTTAATATACTTAAATTATAAGAATTTGTATTGAATTATTTTTTTACAACCTTAGCAAATTACCTCTCTGTTTCATTGATACCATCAATTAAGAATCCTGTATACAGGTGAATTGTTTTGTATTTCATATTCAGTTTTATATGCAGCCTTCATGCTGTTTTTCTCCTTTCAGAATGACAAAATATATTTTAGTTTCTATTTCTGTTTCTGTAACAAAACAATGTGACAAAAGAATTATAAAGAATTAAGTGTTTATTTTGGTTTACAGCTTCAATGGAATGCACTGTGTCATTGTAGGCAGAAGGCAGAGAAGAATGCTAACGGATCAGGTTGCATTTCCACTCAAAATGTAGATTGTGAACAGGAAGTGGATCTGGGCTATAATGCCCTTGTTAATCACTTCCTTCACCAAGTCTCCATCTCCTAAAGGTGCCCCAACCTTCCCAGACTGTGCCATCATCTATGGATAAACTGTTCAATCCCATGAGCCTAGGAGGGGTGCATTTTCCATTCGAAGCACAACAAACTATTTCATCACTAATAAATTATAGTTATATTTAGAGTTTGAATGAAATAAAGAGTAATGAAATGACATTAGCTTTTCCCTAAGTGCACTTATAATATTGGATCTACTTCTAGTCACCCATCTCACTCCCTGCATTGCTTTGTTCCTCTCCAGTCTATTCGCTATCTCCCTTACAGCAAAATTTAACTCTTTCCCTGACTTCAGAACAGGATGAGGATGCAATCATTAATTCTGGGACCAAATTTTCTGACTTTTTTCATATATGTCTCTTCACTCTTCTTAGTAACCTTTCTTTCATCTTTCATACCTCCTAGAAATCATCCTGAGTTTGATTATTCTATTAAGTTATAATCCTGTGTATATGTTCTATCTATAAATGGCCACATTATGAACAATTAATGCTATTTGTTCTCTCTCTCTCTCTCTCTCTCTCTCTCTTTTTTTTTTTTGAGACAGGGTTTCTCTGTGTAGCCCTGGCTGTCCCGGAACTCACTCTGTAGACCAGGCTGGCCTTGAACTCAGAAATCCGCCTGCCTCTGCCTCCCGAGTGCTGGGATTAAAGGCATGCGCCACCACTGCCCGGCAGGCTATTTGTTCTCTATTTCATATACTCAGTTGTGCTTTTGTAGTGTAAATGCATATCTAGACAAACATATAGGTGATTATACCTAGTTTTCTTCTGATCAAATTTTGTTCATGGGCAATTGAAACCCTCATCATTTACATGTGTCAGAAAAAATTGATTTATAACCTTTTTAAATCACAAAAATGTATTATTAGGCTTTATAATAAGTAGCAAGCAGAAATTACCTTATTGGATGGATTTTAGGGACTTTTTTTTCAAAATAGCTTATTAATCACTGCCTTTAATTACTTGCATAGTGTGTTAGGGCATGAAACACCATGACAAAAAGCAACTTAGGAATTAAAGAATTAATTCAATTTACAAACTGTGTCTATCATCTAAGGAAGTCAAACAGGAACCTCGAGGCAGGAACTGATGCAAAGGTCGTGGAAGAAAGATACTTACTGTCTTGCTCCATATGGCTTGCTTAACCTGCTTTGTTACTAACTTAAACCACATGCCCAGCAATGGTATCACATACAGAGAGCTAGTTCCTCCAACATAAATCATCAACCAAAAACAAATGTAGTACATATTTGCCTGTAAGTCAATCCTAGGAAAGCATTTTCTCATTTAACCTCCCCCCCAAGAGACCCTAGAATATCAAGTTGACATAAAAATAAAAATAAGACAGTACTAGTACTGAATGTATTTTCTTCATCATATCACATCTTTAAATGACTTATTTATTTTTATATGAGTATGAGAGATTTTTATACAAGTATGTATGTGCAAACCATGCCTACTGAAAGACCACTAAATGCTCTTAACTCTTGTGCCATCTTCCCAGCCCCAAAATTTTACTGTTACCTGAAAACTTTAGTCATGAAGCAAAATCAATAAATCCAATTTTCTTTGCAAGTGGAATGATAGACTTTCCTATGTAAACCAAAGACATGAACTACAGTTTGAAGTACAGATGCAGACCATCTAGTCTTCTGAAAGCATTTGGAAACAAGAGACTATGAAATAATACTGTATGATTTTGTAGCCTCAATGTTTATAAAAATGTGTGTGTACTTGTAAACTGTAATAATTTTCTAATTTATCAGAAAGCAATGAATAAACCCTGAGATTTCTTAAGGCATCCTCAAACTGACTTATTGCTCACACAAAGTAATTTGCCAAATGACACCCTAGTGAATTAAAAGAATTAATATTCTTTTCTAAATATGTTTCACTAGGGAACAAAAAAAAATTATGGCAATTTGCCAATTAAGGCAAGAAGGAAATATACTTAGAGTCCTGAATAGTGGGCAAAAGAGCTAAGAAGGTTGCTCCTATCACTTAGTTAACGAAACACAATTCATCTCCAATCTTTGATTTAAAATACTAAATGAAATGAATAATATATTTTGTAATGTGTGATTTTTTTCACAATTGCAGTGTGATTATTTCTGTTGGTACATTTAAACTTAGGTGCTTCCAGATGCTTTATTTTTTTGCTGGTTTGGGGTAAATTCTAGACCTTTATCATCAAAATCAATGTCCAGTAGCAGAGTAAATGACAATACTCTGTTATAGATATTCAATGAAATGGTAAAGTTGCAAGAAATTCTTCTTCCATAATTTATTAGATTGTTTAATAGCTGGTTTACCTTTAATTCCTAATACATAATTAATAGAGTAGTAAATATAATGAGAAACTTTATCAAAATATGTTTTTGATTACTAATGTATTCATAATCTCAAAGAACCACATCCTAGATTATTATAAAGTGAATAAGATACATTTGAAGCACTAACCTAGAAAAGTGTCTAAAACTTCCATATATACTTGATCAAAATGATGAAGACAATTATTAGCCAAGAGAATGAAGCAGGAAGCTGGGTCTCTCTAAATTTTAGAATCTCATTTCTTAGGAAGTATGATGCAAGTGTTATCTATCATTTAAATGTGATTCATTTACTTGTTCCTTTAGTGACCTACATGTGGTCCAATGTAGCATGATTAGAAGCATTGTGGGTAGTTTAGATTTCCATTTTCATAATAGTTTTATTGACATAGTAGTTATGAAATTCTTTTTCTATACTCAAAGTCTTCTTAATTTGTAACTTCTTGATGCCAATATGCTTAAATAAGGTATTGGTGATACTTCACAATCATTTGATCAATATTTTGGATTATATATGACTTATGTATGAGTAATATTTCCGTTACCATGACAAAATATCCATAACAATTGAATTGGAGGTTTGCATACTTGGCCCAATTTCTGAAAGTTGCACTGGTTTCCCATAGCACAGAACTGGGGCACAAGTTTTTATTCTTGAGAAGTTGGGAGAACATAGAAATTCAACACTTAATAGTTATTCAGCAAAGAGATTTTCTCTATTCCTATCTATATGATTTACACAGATAATAATGAGTGAGGTAGTAAAACATTATTTTCTTTTTCTATTATTAAATATTTTATTTACATTTCAAATGTTATCCCCTTTCCGTATTTCCCCTCTGAAAACCCCCTAACTCATCCCCCCTACCCCTGCTCATCCACCTACCCACTCCTGCTTCCCTGTTCTGGCATTCCCTTATACTGGGGCATCGAGCCTTTTGAGGACCAAGGGCTTCTCATCCCTTTGACATACAACAAAGCCATCCTCTGCTACATATGCAGCTGGAGCCATGGGTCCCTCCATGTGTACTCTTTGGTTAATGGTTTAGTCCCTGGGAGCTCTGGGGTACTGGTTAGTTCATATTTTTGTTCCTCCTATGGGGCTGCAAACCCCTTCAGCTCCTTGTGCTTTAGATCATACCAAATGTTCTAGGCTGACCATCATATAATTGCTATTGGACCAACTTTCCGTTTTCATATTTCTTCCTTTCCTAAACCTGTGTAACTACCTACTATTTTCTACTATTATAAATACATATATCACCATTCTAGATTATTTGATACCATATTTCCCCATCTTGGCACATTACCCTCTAAGCCAATTTAATGTGAATAATGCAGTGATATTTTATGGTATTTTAATTTATGGAGTTGAAAGAGTTAATGTGTTTTCTGTTATCACACTTTTCTTATTATACACCAAAATTCAGAGTAATAATGGTTAGCTGAAATTGGAATGAAAATTTCAAAGTTCAGGCGAAATTGAAATGAAAAATTCAAAATTCCTTTGAACTCAAACGTGGTCTGCTCAAACGGTCTGCTCTGACAAGTCAACTAGATATTCACAGATGCTATGTAGGATTTGAGTGATAATTTAAAGAAATGAAGTTAAATGAGTGGAATTGTATACAGACATTAATCTATCACCATAGTTAAATACTTATTTAAAATTTAACTACTGCAAGTAAACAAAAGATCAAAGTATGCTATACAAAGCATTCAAAGCACAGACATTTGTAAATTTGTTGGAATAGTACAACCTACTCTATGACTTCTAGAAATAGTAATATTGTCCTACACATCTATTATGCTGGATTATTTTTAATGCTTATGTTTACTATGTCTTATGTCATGTGTGAGAAAAATATCCGTTTAAATAGTAAATGACCAATATTTTTAAACAGCCACCTCAAACTGAACACATTCTCTCAAGGACAAACAAGATTTAATTACTTGTGTATGATTCATCACAAACTATAATATCCTCCAAGTTGCTAAACTTTCAGATATATATCCCATTTATTTCAGGATAAGAATTTTACTGTAGCTTATTAATAAAATGTGAAATGGTGAAATTGTCTCTAAACAATATGGACCACAGATTTTCAAGCTGATTTATCCTTGTGTTGGATTTCTAATATTTCTATATGCCTACAGCTCTCAGTGACCTAATTATTTTGTATATTATGATAGACAGTATCAAGTATTATATAATGTATATTTTCCTAATAAATCAATTTTAACTAACATCAATTTAAATTGAATTATAATTTGAATTTCTCTTAAATGTTATTTTATTATGGTATTGAATTGCTTAACAGCATGCCAAAATGTAATGTGAAGAATACCTGTTTGTAAAACTATCATACAAACATTCCAAAATCTGAATAAGTAGTGTCAGGAATCTTTTAGTGACTTGATCACAATGGGAGCACTTTTCGTTAATCTAACCAGTTGCTTCTTTATTGGCAAGGAAAACATGCTAATGCTGAAAATTATAAGTAGTGGAATCATCATTTACTGTACTTTCCTCATGTTTTCAAATATCCCACTTAAAGCTGTTTAGGGGTCAAAAAATAAGTAGTGGAATCTAAGGAAATAATTTAATTACATAATTAAGATATTAAGCTACTCTCATTTTATATATGAAACAAGCTATTTGAGTTATACATTCCCCAGTTGCTGCTATAAGTGATTTGTATACAATCAGAAATTTTCTTTCTCACATCCAATTGGCACATTGTAAAGCCTATGTTGCCATCTAATATTTTTTGCCACGGGTGACTTTCTGAAACTGGGCTTTACTATGGAGCTCTGTCTGACCTGCAAATCATTATGTAGACCAGAATGATAGTTATTTTTATTGATACATTGTAAATGGAAACTATGCCAAGTTTACTTTATGCTTACAGAGTTAATTCTGTTTACCACATCATGAGAAGAATTATCTATCAGTAGGGATATTTATTAATTTGTGTGATTGGGCACTCAATTGCATAAGGTAGTCAGTGATATATGAAACAGACAAAAACATCTTTAAAACCTTGTTCATGATTGCAGAACTTAAAATGTATTGCACCTGGGTTTCTTAGATACTGTTCTTAAACTATTGAGGATAGGCATGCTAAGTCAGTATAGCATAATAGAATTAAGTCATTAGAATGCAGTATATTTGTTGCAAATAAAGTATAAACATAAACCACACAAATACTTTTATCTACACCTTATTTAATCCATGGATACTGAGCCTGAATTTCAGAGGTCCATTTTACAAACAAATATTTTCACACATAGAGTGTTTTGTTTTCTCTTAGGTAAATAAAATGTGATGCTAGTTTAAATTCCTATCATGGACAAGTGTATATCAATAGCAGAATTTCCAACCTGACTTTACCACTTCATTTAAGGAAATTATCGTAGCGTGGAAAAAGTAAATTTTTTTAAAGAAAATTCATGCCACAATTATTGAAACTGTGTGTGTGTGCGCGTGCACGTGCATGCGCACGCATACACATAAGCTATGCCTGGCTCTAACCAATCTTTGAACTGTAATTTGTTTTCCTGAAAAAAAAACCAGAGATAAATATAGTATAGTAGGAGTGGGTTTGGTTGTAGTAACTTCAAGGAAGCAAAGCAATTATGTTTATTCACATAGCACTGACAAGAATAAACAAAAGTTTGGATGGCAAAGAATTTGCATTAGTCTTTTTGACACGTTCCTGCAGTTTGATTTATTATGTAAGACAATCAGGTCAACTTCTCAACTGTGATATCCTGGAAATCGTGTGAAATTTAAATTTTATTAAAATTCATTAATTCCACGAGCAAAAGAATGATACTAATTGGTTTTGAGAAACAGACTATGAAAGAATTCTTTGGCAAACTTGTTCTGTCTTTTCTCCTGTTTATTGTTGGTTGACTTGTAGGTACTTATTTTAGGGTCCTGGGATTAGCAGCAAGGGTTGGCAGCACTGCACTCCATGCATTTTAAAGAATAGGCCAGAAGTTTAAAGATCATCAGAAGTATCAATAGTGTGCTAGTGTGAATAATAAAAAAAATTTTTTTTGTATATTTTGATAGCAAGTTAAACATATCTGTTTACTCAGACATTTATCATTTCTTTTTTATTATTATTATTTATTTTATTTTATTTTTTTAATTTACATTCCAAATCACTTCCCCTTTCCCGTTTCCTCCCTCCCCGAAAGTCCCATAAGCCCCCTTCCCTCCCTCTTTTCTCCATTCAACCCCCTCTCGTTACTCTGTCCTGGCGTTCCCCTACATCCAGTCTTTCCAGGACCAGGGATCTAAGCACCATTTTAAGAATGAATGAGGTGTAAAATAATATGATTAAGAAATGGTTAGTAATATAATATATATTCTCTCTTTAGCTAACCATACATTCATATACATGTGCATGAACACACAGACACACAGACACACACACAGAGGGAGAGATTGTGACACAAAGCATATACAAATTATAGACAATGCTGATAAATATAGAGAAGTAATATTCAGGTATGATTTAGTAAAATAAAAAAATAATAATCCCGTCAGATGCTAAGAGGAAAATGTCTGGGGAGAGTATGCCATTATATCACACTTTAAGCCATTCACTGGTTTAATGTTTAGCACAGTCTAAGTTAATGTACATGCATTTATTGCTAGTATTAATCCAAAAATGCAGAACCACTTACAGAATTTTAAAGTCTTCTGAAAATGGTATTCAATGTTTCTGGTTAATGTGCATTTTGAAGTTCTACATAACAGAAATTGCAAGGTAGACAGAGCAATCAATGATTGCACACATAAACACATATGAGATATTTATATTATTAATAATATTTATGTGTAATACATTTATCTATCATTTACCTAAATAATATTTTTGATTAATATTTATTGTTAAAGTTAATTAGATATTAAACATTTCTTCAATAGATGAGTGATTATGTTAGATTATTCATTTATTGATGAGACTAACTCAATTTCTAATATTTGCCTTGAGATTTATAAAATTGTTAACTGATCTTAAAATATTTATGAATTTCCATAATAATTCTTATTTACATGCATAGTCTGAAGTCTCACAAAACCAAAGTGTAAATTCAGGAATTTAATTTCAGTATTATGTTATGAGAAAAAACATGGATTACGTGGGGATAAATAATTTATTTCATGGAATCATGGGTTTTCTAATTATTGGGTCTAGACTTTTAGAATCTGTGACTGTATGATAAAGAAAATTTAAAGGCATATTCCTTATCTTCAGGTTATTATTCTACTACTTATGACATAGAAAATATTTTCATTTTGTCTCTCTGACTAGTATGAAACCTTGGCAATAAATTCAATATGGAAATATGTTAAGTCTAGACCATAATATAATCAATTTATAGACTACTTAAAAATTAAGAGTGTACTAAGCCTGTAAGTATTGACCAGTCCCTGGTATGAATCATATTCTTTATAACCTGAAAATTATCCTGAAGGCATATTCAGATTTTGTGAAAGAATATGGATATCTAACTTTGAAAAGTGCATTTTAATAACAATTTCACACTACTTTTAGATCTAAAAGTTAAACTGCTTTGTCATTGCAGTGAGATACTTCTTCTCCTTAGTTGAAATAAGCAATAGGAGCCAACTGTATATCTGTCATTGGTGAATAGTTGTCAGTAAAATTAGGACACATTGAGATAGAATTCATCAAAAAACTCTCACTATAGGAAGTAAACAAGTACTAGCCTAATCTATGTTCTCTCCTTTTAGACAGCTATACATATTGTGGTACCTGAATATAACTAAGGAAGTCTGGAGTATTATCTTTTTTACCCTAGTCTGCCCAAGTACTTGTTAAGCTTCATAGATTTGAGAGAAAATGTTCAATATAAAAAGATTTGAATTTGGACATACTGGCACTCACATGTAATCTTAGCACTCAGGAAGCAAGAACAGGAGAGTAAGTTGAAAATCAGCCTGATTTACACAACAATTCTCCATCCCAATACACACACACACACACACAAACACACACACACACCATCATCTTCCTCATCATCACCACCATCACCACCACCACCACCATTACCAACTTCACTAACATAGAAAAAACAGTGGCTGAGATTTCTTCAGACAAATAACAACAAATTTTTACTGAAGGTTTCCTGTCAGACTGGTTTTCAGCTAGGTTTTGTCATCCTTATTTTACACATGAAGAAGCTAACGCAAAACTTAAGCTTAGAAATTTTTTCTTCAATAATTCAGTACATATATGCTGAAATCAGGATTTGAAGCCAGAACTATGGTTTTTCCTTCACACTGTCCAATATTTCAATTTTACTCAAAATGCGTTTAAACTACAAATATAATAAATGAAGTAAATTCTAAATGGGAAGACTAGAGTTCAGCTACTTAGTAAACATTTTATTCATCATATTGCTATCTCTTCACGTTCCCCAGATTTTTCTTAAAATCTTTTTCACTCTGGACACTGCAGAATTATTAAGGCAGACATCAAAAATCACTAGATTCCAGTTACATTTGTCATTGCTTACTATGGTCTAGAAAGGAATTCTTGCATTTGGGATAATTATGTTGCAACATATATCTCTGGCTGTAGATGACAATTCTTTTCCACAAAATTAAAAGTTTGAGTACTTATTTACTAGTTTTTATCATTTTCCTGTTGCAATGTGATCATGGAAAATTATAGTGTAACCACCTGATGTTGGATAGATTACAATGCTCACTTAAGCATTTTAATGTCTTTAGGAACTTGAAAACTCTATATAGCATTTATAACTCTGTGTCACCATTTAAACTTTCTAGGGTCATCCATGAACCCAATGAAAAGAAATTAGCTCATGAATGTAATTGACCCGCAAATTATATAACCATGAAAGTAATCAATATTTTTAATGGATGTGGCTTTTCAGTACAGAGGTCAAGTTTTTCTAAGAAGGATTGCATAAATTAAAGAAAAAATTGAAACCCGTTATTTCCTCATTCTTTGACATCACCTCTATGCATAATGAATACAAGCATGATATAACATAATCAAGAGACATCATTTTCTCAAGCCTGTGTATCTGTGCTATTGAAAAACTAATTTAATGCTTAGAACATTATAATAACCTTTATCTTAAATGTCTCTATACCAGCTTCAGCATTTAGTCTTCTCCTACCATTTCTATGCATTATTCCTTTGCACTGGCCCTTTCCTGATTTGTTACAATATATACTGGACACTTATGAGTTCTTTTTATTTTTACATACACTACCAGTTTTATATCTTCAGTTTCACATATCTTATGAAAATCCCAATGAAATCCACCTTATTTTTAAAGAAAATTCTATAGTGTTCCAATTCATATTGATTTTATCCTCTTGCATAATATGATATACTTAATTTCTGTATATTATCTATTCCACTTAATAAAAAATATCTCATGCTTAGCTCATATTTTGTTGTGTTTTTTAACCTCTTCATATGTACTTATTTCTAATAGTCCTGGTGCTATTGCAGGTTACTAAAACTCCAGCCTTTTCGTAGTCTGTTATGTCAGTTGACCTGAAACAATTTAAACTCAAGTAATAAACAAATCCTGAACAAACCCATTCAAAAGTAGATCACTTAGATTTAGATAGCTAGAAGGAATTATTTTGGACATAGTGTCCTAACATCTCATTTTCTGGATCAGGACATTGACTTTGACAAATAGCAAAGAAATTTTTATCCAATGAGCAGCTTATTTATCTAAAAAAAATTTCTATAGTACATTAAATTTTATTTTCCCTCCCCCACCACACTCAACTAAGTTCTCTACTCACACTCTCTCAACAGTGGGGGTTGTTTCTCACATTTTCATATTGAATTTAGACTACCCATACCCTTCTTCTAGTGTTATCAGCAAATGATTTTGAACAAAATGATTTGAGTTTTGGAAACAGAAAAAAAAATTCTTATTTTTATTTAATCTCTGACTCATTTTATTTGCCTTTTGGTATGTTCTTATTGTTTGTTCTTCCTCATTGAGCCTTTTCTTTCTCAGTGGATAAACAACACTGCACCACTCAACTCACATGGAAAATGGGTTTACAAAGAGAAAAAATATATACATCTTTGCCAAAATTCAACTTTCCATTGCCATTTCCCAAACATCAGAACTGTCCTTAGGGATATGGAAGCATATTGTGCAACCTACCAGCAAATTGTAGTTTTAGCAAATACTTGTCATGGGTTCCTTAAGGAGAATTCACTTCCAAAGAAACATGTGTACAAATGATCATTTTTTAATAGAAAGAGAAAATGTTTACTTGTGCCTCTGACTTTTTTGTAGTCTCTACGAACCCTTTCTTACTTCAGCATATGCATTAACAGACAAATATATTGCACTTGATTACGGATATATGTGAAAAATGACCATTCAGTATGTGTAGGTTTAGAAGTATAAAGGGAATAATTAGATTTCCTCTGTGCATTTAATTTTTTTTTTGTATTGGCAGATAGTGTTTTTTAAAATCTATTAGAGGAGATTGAGGTATAGATCCTGCCTTTAAAGGGTTTACCAATCTAGTAAGAGAGACATGACCAAGGAAATAAATTATTGGCTTAGGAAAATAAAATCCAATTTATAAACACAGGAAAAGTAAGTGTAGTTGCTAACAAAAGTAAAGTTAAAGTGGACTGTGCCTGAGGATGCCATTAAAACCAAACCTGAAAGGATAAGGAAGCTGTTAAGAGTCTTAGAATATAGAAAGCATCTTGTAAAAGAACAAAGCCATGGATATGAAAGTCAAGAGCTTGCTTAGCAAGCAAGACTAGTTTTGGTGGCTAGAAGGAGGGCAAGGAAAGCGACAGCACCTCTCTTAATTGAACAATATACTGGAGCAAGATGTGGACTGGTACAGCTAGGATGAGAAGAATCCAGTAGAAGAAGTAATGGACCTTTTTAGATTATTATTTATATCTTTCCTTTAAAGACTTTCTGAGGCAAAGTCTAAGTATTGACCTGATACATTAGAGTAGTTCTAAATGACACAAACTCCAGCTGTACTGTTGTTTCAGTACACTATTGGAAATATGTTCCTCATACACATTCTCCTTAGTATTTTGAGTATATAGACAAGTGGTCTCAAACTATCCAAGGAAAATTGAGTGTCTGTTAAATTTACTTCAATAAAGTTTCTGTATTTTATATCCAGTCAGACTTATTGAGCACTGTGCTGTTTTAATCCTGACTTTTGCATGTGGATTCTTTTTTTTTTTAATATGTGTATAGGTATTTTATTTATTAGTTTATTTTTATTGGCTATTTTATTTATATACATTTCAAATGTTATCCCCCTTCACAGTTTCCCCTCCACAAGCCCCTATCGCCCCCTCCATCCCCCTTGCCTCCATGAGGGTGCTCCACCACCCACCCACCCACTCCTGCCTCAGCAGCCTAGCCTTCCCCTATCCTGAGTCATCAAGCCTCCACAGGACCAAGGTCCTCTCCTCCCATTGATGTCCAACAAGGCCATCCTCTGCTACATATGCAGCTGGAGCCACGGATACCCCATGTGTACTCTTTGCTTTGTGGTTTAGTCCCTGGGAGTTCTGGGGAGGGGTGTCTGGTTGAAGTCCTATTTCAGTTGGATGGTTTATTTCAGTTTTTAATTAGGTAAGCCCCTAAAACGATTTCTTTTCTTCTTTTTTCTTTTTTTTAAATTTATTTTCTACATATTTTATTTCTATTTACATTCCCAATGATTTCCCCTTTCCCGGTTCCTCCCTCCCCAAAAGTCCCATAAGCCCCCTTCCCTCCCTCTTTTCTCCATTCAACCCCCTCTCAATTCTCTGTCCTGGCATTCCCCTACATCCAGTCTTTCCAGGACCAGGGGTCTCTCCTTCCATCTTCTTAGAAATCTATTGATATGAGGATTGTGTCTAGGGTATTCCGAGATTCTGGGTTAATATCCCCTTATCAGTGACTGCATACCATGTGTGTTCTTTTGTGATTGGGTTACCTCACTAAGGATGATATTTTCAAGTTCTGACCATTTGTCTAGGAATTTCGTGAATTCATTGTTTTTAATTGCAGAGTAGTATTCCATTGTGTAAATATCCCACATCTTCTGAATCCATTCCTCCGTTGAGGGACATCTGGGTTCTTTCCAGCTTCTGGCTATTATAAATAAGGCTGCTATGAACATAGTGGAGCATGTGTCCTTATTGCATGCCAGGGAAGCCTCTGGGTATATGCCCAGGAGTGGTATAACAGGATCCTCCGGGAGTGTCATGCCCAGTTTTCTGAGGAACCGACAGACTGCTTTCCAGAGTGGTTTTACCAGCTTGCAATCCCACCAGCAGTGGAGGGGTGTTCCTCTTTCTCCACATCTTCTCCAACAACTGCTATTTCCTGTTGTTTTGATCTTAGCCATTCTGACTGGTGTGAGATGGAATCTCAGGGTTGTTTTGATTTGCATTTCCCTAATGACTAAGGATGTTGAACATTTCTTTAGGAGCTTCTCAGCCATTCGATATTTTTCAGGTGAGAACTCTTTATTTAGCTCTGTACCCCATTTTTAATAGGGTTACTTGGCTCTCTGAAGTCTAAGTTGTTGAGTTCTTTGTATATATTGGGTATTAGCCCTCTGTCAGATGTAGGGTTGGTAAAGATCTTCTCCCAGTTTGTTGGCTGCCCAGAAAACCCAGGATAGCTAAAACTATTCTCAATAGTAAAAGAACTTCTGGGGGAATCAGTATCCCGGACCTCAAGCTGTACTACAGAGAAATAGTGTTAAAAACTGCATGGTATTGGTACAGTGACAGGCATGTAGATCAGTGGAACAGAATTGAAGACCCAGAAATGAATCCACACTCCTATGGTCACTTGATTTTTGACAAGGGAGCTAAAACCATTCAGTGGAAAAAAGACAGCCTTTTCAACAAATGGTGCTGGTTCAACACTAGTTCAGCATGCAGAAGAATGCAAATCGATCCATTCTAATCTCCTTGTACTAATAATTCCAAGTGGATCAAGGACCTCCACATAAAACCAGACACACTGAAACTAATAGAAAAGAAACTAGGGGAGAGCCTTGAACATATGGGCACAGGGGAAAATTTCCTGAACAGAACACCAATAGCTTATGCTCTAAGGTCAAGAACTGACAAATGGGACCTCATAAAATTACAAAGTTTCTGTAAGCCTAAAACCATTTTTAAAAGAGAATACTAGCAGCGATGGGTAGATGGATAAGAGACTAAAGAAAACACTCCTTGCAAAACTAAACCCACAATCTATGTCTTTCTCAGTGTCTCCATCTTTACAAATCCTTTCATCAACAAAGAAGCATTGCAACTCTCCTGTAGTTTTTGTTTTTGTTTTTTGTTTGTTTGTTTGTTTTAATTCTGGAGCAATAAAATCATTAGTGAAGACATGCTTCTGTGCATAATTAAAGGACTCATGTCAATTACAGTTTATCCACAGCTGCTCAAGGTACTGTGAATATTTGGTTCTATTGCTGTCAACCACTCTCAATTAATGTCTGTCTTTGATTTATTTCTATATAACATAAACTTTAATTGTTGTTGATCCCACCTTTCCAATTAACTCCAAGTAAGTTTCCCAGTGACCTGATTAAACCAATGGAAATATCTCCAGATAGCATATTTTGCTCAGGATTTGTGGTTATTAAGGGCATAATGACATCAGTTTTTTTTATATATACCATTATGGGAACTCTTATCCCGTGGATTATTTTATTTAAATCTGAACATCTAAATGTGCCACACAATTGTATGCCTTAGGGACTAGAACCCTGATTAATGTGTGGATACTAGGAAGCAAAGAAAGAACAGACACATGAATATAACAGCTGTGATAATGTGGCCTGAGCACTTGGATGGAGAAGCCATAGCACCGTGGGATCTCAGCATGTTTATTATACACACCTGAACAGGGAGTCAGGAGTATTACATACAGCTTAATCAAAGGAAGTAGTTATTACATACGGATAAACAAGGAGGCAAGTGTATTATATGTAGCTTAAAACGAGGCAGGTTTAGCTAATCTTGATAGGAGCAGTCTTTGTGAGGAAGCAGTCTTCTGGACATAAACATCCAAGAGAAGAAAGATATGGTTTACAGTTTCTGCACACTGTCAGCATTTGCACTCCGAGGACAGGTAGGTGTTGCTATCCTTCTTAGCTTCACTGATGAACAGTTGTAGGTATAGGTACTTAACATGGTCACATATATGCACACAATAAAACAATACACATTCACTCAAGAAGTCACTAACTCCCTACTCAAAGGAGAAGACCAGTAGAACACACTAGGGAATTAAACAAAAATATGTATGAACATAGTTCAGCAGTCTGTATGAACATAGTTCAACAGTCATTTTAAAATTATGCTTAGGTTATTTCTTTCTTTTTTTTATTTTTTTTTAATTTACATTCCAAATCATTTCCCCTTTCCCGTTTCCTCCCTCCCCGAAAGTCCCATAAGCCCCCTTCCCTCCCTCTTTTCTCCATTCAACCCCCTCTCAATTCTCTGTCCTGGCATTCCCCTACATCCAGTCTTTCCAGGACCAGGGGTCTCTCCTTCCATCTTCTTAGAAATCTATTGATATGCGAATTGTGTCTAGGGTATTCCGAGATTCTGGGTTAGTATCCCCTTATCAGTGACTGCATACCATGTGTGTTCTTTTGTGATTGGGTTACCTCACTAAGGATGATATTTTCAAGTTCTGACCATTTGCCTAGGAATTTCGTGAATTCATTGTTTTTAATTGCAGAGTAGTATTCCATTGTGTAGATATACCACATCTTCTGAATCCATTCCTCCATTGAGGGACATCTGGGTTCTTTCCAGCTTCTGGCTATTATAAATAAGGCTGCTATGAACATAGTGGAGCATGTGTCCTTATTGCATGCAGGTAAAGCCTCTGGGTATATGCCCAGGAGTGGTATAGCCGGATCCTCCGGGAGTGTCATGCCCAGTTTTCTGAGGAACCGCCAGACTGCTTTCCAGAGTGGTTGTACCAGCTTGCAATTCCACCAGCAGTGGAGGAGTGTTCTTCTTTCTCCACATCCTCGCCAACACCATTGTGATCAGCATATAATCTTACAGGGATTATTATTTGAACAGAAAGCTAAAACTCAAAAAAAGGTGCTTACAGCTTCCTTATAGTGTTTCCAACTGCTTGTAGCTTACTTACAAAGATAAATTATCTCTAATGTCCAAAATGTCACATATTATTAAAATTCATATTGTCTTTCATGCCTTCTCTTTGACTGCTTAAGACTTATAGTCCTTAAATCCATTTATTGAGAATATAAACTGACTTAGGGAATTGTTTTACATACATTTGAATTGTTTTCTTTCACTTTCAAATAATGATTTATTTGCTTATTTTAAGTACTAAGTATAGAACACAAACCCTCATATCTACTGTGAGGGAAATAGAAAAAGAGCAGATGCTTCAGAATGAAGAACAAGGAAAAACAATATCAAAATCAACAAAACAAACTACAAATAAAACAAAAGAAGTTATACTATAAAGTGGACCCAAACTAAAACATATTATATAATATATAATATGTATTATATATTAAGTATATATATTATATATATATATATTAATGCTTTCTCTAGATCACTTGAAAGTATCTGTAAAGATTTTGGGAATGTTTTGATACTATCATGCATGTATAGTTTTTGTTTTATTTTAATCATGAAATCATTTATGAGGTACAATGTGTTGTTTTGTACCTTTGTATACCATTATCGAAAACTTCAACCAAATAAATTCAAATATCTCCTGCCTAATCAAATTACCATTTTGTGTTTTAAGATTTTTGAAAATATATCCTACCATTTTCTAAATATAATTGTAATTACCTGTGTCTTTTAAGTATGATTATGTCTAGGTTCCCACTGTATTTTTATCTCTAATAATAAAGAGAAATTTATCTAAAAAGGTAGTTTATATCATGAAAGAACTTATTTAACCTATAGCAAAGCACAACTTTTAATCTGTTCATGTATTCATGTAATCATATATGTATTTTAGTATTCACTATATCATAATTAGTTATTAGTAGTAAAGTATTTATTTACATTAATAGAGAATATATTAAAATATTAGATTAATAAGAACTCTCATTTTTTTCACATATGAAATAAAAAACTATCAACTTTGAAGCAGCATTAGTAAAGAATGTAGCTCCTGAGTATTTAGTGCTTTGTATTTTGTTTAATTTTTTTTATTCCATTTACATCCCAATATCAGTCTCTCCTCTTCTCCCAGTACCTGCTCACACAGATCCTTCCCCCTCCTCCTCTGAGAAGACTGACTCCCTGATGTATCATCCCCCCAATCTCCCCCGACTCCATGCTTTGTAATTTCATAGTGCTTTTAACATTTCAGTTAACCAATTATCAATGATGTTCACACTGTCAATTATGTCTTCTAGCTTATTTTTCTTAACATACAAAAACCAAAGAGTGGTGATATGATGAAAATTATGAGTATTATGGAATTATGCAAAATAATTTGTAAATTAAATATGAACCACAAAAAAAAATCTGCTTGAATCAATTTCCCACAGATTGTAGGGTAAAAAGTACAAGTTACAAATACAAGGAAAGTTCTTCCACAAGGACATTTCCTGCATGTAATAAACGCAAATTTTCTTCCACATTTAAAAAACAAAACTTTAAAACAAAATCAAACAAAAAAAAAACTTCCTTGTTTATCTGCCTCACTAATGCTGTCTTCTTTTTTACCTCTATTTTAAAACCCTAAATCTTAAAGTTTCATTTTGGGTCTTTACAGCAACAGAACAAATCTAGGAAGTACCATATTTCAGAAGTATCTATTTCCTTTCCCATCGTTTCTTTTAAAATTTTAAGTCAGCTAGGCAGTGCTGACTCATGCCTTTAATCCCAGCACTTGGGAGGCAGAGGCAGATTTCTGAGTTCGAGGCCAGCCTGGTCTACAGAGTGAGTTCCAGGAAAACCAGGGCTACACAGAGAAACCCTGTCTCAAAAAACCAAAAAAAAAAAAAAAGCCTACTTGATAAAATAAAGCCTACTTGATACAATGTCATATACTATAATATTCTAGTGAATTTTAATATAAAATTATTAAAAATGACATAAAACCCTCGTCATAATGCCATTAATCATTAATGTTTAATTCTCTATATGAGGAACAATGTAATAAATTAATTTAAACTTCACTAATGAAATTCAAGCTCTTTCACTAATGTCAAGTGCTAAGAAGGAAGCAATGATCACTTTCTCTTCAACACATTTTATTTGTCCCAAGAAGCAAGGAGCAATGTTATATCTGGGGCTGAATTCCGTGTCATAAATATAGGTAAGTCTTCCCCTACATTTGGTATCAGGCAAAGATCATATTTAATCTTCATTTATATAAATTATCCATTATTTAGGGAAAAATAACAGACATGTCAAAGAGTTTCCATTGCTATTAATCTCAGCATAAACATTTTTATTGCTATAAATGGTTTCCATTTATTTTCTTGCCCCTGTGGTTAAACTAACAGATAGTTTTAGGTTTATCAATTGTAATAAGTTGTGTATGAATGTTGAATGAATGAATTTAACAGTCAGTTCATCCCAGAGTTTAGATAGCTGACAATAATTTTAGTACCTCTGTAGCAGTTTAATTTTTTATTTTTGAAATTATGTAAAATTTTTCAACATATCAAACTATTAGCTAAAGTCAACAATATTATTGTATTATACCAAGCATTATTTGGCTCTGACTGTTGAATTTATACTGAAAATGCTTATTACAGAAATGTTGGGCTTATGACTTCAATTTATGAAGCAAATGATATTTTATATGATGTTGAGAAACAGAGAGTGGATGAATAGTAAGGCAGATAAGCAGAATGTGAGAGATGGATAAAGCAAATGGGTCCATTTCTCAGTACCTATCAGCATGCCAACACTCAAAGCATCTGATCTAAAAAGTCATATCATTCATATTTCTTAGTGTTACTGATTGAAATGAACACTAGACAATTAAGGAATGTTATCAATGACATTTTAAAGTACAGTATTTTAAATATTGTATAATACATAATATAATTTCATAATTATATATAAATAATATAATAAAATATAAATTCTTCAAAATATTGAACTATATATAAGAATAATAAGTCTAGATTTTTCCCTTTTCAGTGGGCTGCTCATTTTAGTAGATTTGAATGTTGAGTACAGGGCCTTCTGAAACTCCTATTTCATTAACTCGGAATTTGTATTATAAAACAATAGAGTGCTTTGAGTGTGGCTTTCTTAAGCCTTAGTTTCTCATTGCCTAAATGGGACCAAATGACTATGCAAGTAGTACAACTGGCACACTGTCTTGCATCTAGTAAGCCTGATTTCATAGAATCTGTTTTAACTGATTCCAGAAGAGTAACTTTTATGAATTGAGTCAAGTAAAAAGATGTTTTTGTATTTATTCATTTCAAAGAAAAATGCAATGATTCTACTTACTCCCAGTTGCCTTTTAGAACTGAATATTGCAGGAATAGATTTTATCTAAAATTTCAGCAAATTTTCTCACAATGATTTTATTGAACATAAGGAATTCGTTACATTTTAGTAAAAGCCACTATCTAGTGAGCTGTATCCATGGGCTGACATATGTATTTCTTGAAAGAAATAGATGAATAGATCTAGTAAGTTTTATATTACCAGTCACTGTAATTTCTAAGGACATTTCAACAAATATCTACATGTTAAATATAACCACTTTTAGTTTTCATATGGGAAATGACTTTTACTATAAAATGTACTATGATAATATAATAGCCTAATCTTTACTAATTTCTATCATTTTCTTTAAAACTGGATGTGTGTTACTAGTTTATTTCTTCTAGTAACTATAAGCAACCTGTGAAATATTTAAAGTTGAGAATTCATTTATTCCAGTTACTATTATGATTATAGGTTAGTTTCATTGAATATGGCATTCTACTAGAAGTAAAAGTTACACATAAAACTATTTTTTCTATCTTCTATTTCTTTTCCTATCTCCTTTTGGTTCATGAAACACACACACACACACACACTCACATTCATGTGTTTGTACATGTGTTGTTAAAGAGAATGTATTGTAAGTAGTAGCCTATTTGAATATTAGGAATGTCTAAAAATATTTTCAAACCATATCACGTGAAGTAAATAATAGTCCTATACTAATAAACTAATAGAACCACTTTCAAACTACAAAATAATTTTATCCTCAATTAGACTTGACTGAAATACATAGTATATAATAATCAAAATAATAGATATTTAATAGATGGATTGCTAATCCATAGCTTCCATACCACTACCATTGTGACATTGCATGCTACAAAACTACTTTTGAATTTTAAATTACTATATGCTAATAACTATTTTACACATAATCACAAAGATCACAGAGATAAAATACGTGAAAACCTAGCATAAGGTTTGGCATGTAGCAAATACCTGAGAAATGATACTTACTTTAACTTATTGTAGTTTGTTTTTACTTAGAGAGAAAGCTGGCTCCAAGCATAAACTGTCCAACAAAATCCTGCCACAATTAGCGTGTTATGTTTCTTACATATTACTAAGTAACATACTGGGGGATACTATTGTTCTGTTCTGTTTTGTTTCTCTCACTATGTAGCACTGGTTGTCCTGGAGCTTTGTATATAGTGTAGGCTCACCTGGACACACAGATATCTACCTGGCTCAGTCTCCCTAGTGCTGGCATTAAAGGCATGTGCTGTCATACCTGCTAATACACTGTTATACTAATTTTTTGTTTGTTTTCTTGTTTTTATTTTAACCTAATAATGTCTAATTCAAAGATAATATGAACTTGAAAGTGTTAGGAACTATCAACCTATAATAGTAACAAAATACAAAACAAGTAAAAGGTGAGATACTGATGAATTCAGTGGCTGCATATAAGGTCCACTTGTTAAAAGTAGAGTTGCTGCTCAAAGACAGTCACTGTGCAGAAAATATGCTACCCTTAAAAAGATGTGATGCAAAGGAAGCAAACTGAAGAGAAACACAAATGAAGAAATAGATGTTAGGAGATGCATCTTAACGCAGAAGCAACAGTAAGTGATGACGATTAGTGTAATACTAACTCAGTGGAAGGCCGAGAATGTTTCATGAATTTGTGAATCATGTGCTTAAGGCACTTAGGTCTGAAGCCACAGGTACTACCTGGGCTCTGAGCCAGGTTGAATTGGTGCCACCTGGAGAGTTCATGATTGCCATGGCATCCCTTACACACTTGATTAGAACACCAGGAAAGGTGGGGTGAGGGGAGTCCTACATTGACAGATTTTGAAGTGGGCGAAACAGGTCTATTTTGAGAAAAAAAAATGTTCAATAAAACATGGTCAGATCTTGAAAATATCATCCTTAGTGAGGTAACCCAATCACAAAAGAACACACATGGTATGCAGTCACTGATAAGGGGATATTGACCCAGAATCTCGGAATACCCTAGACACAATCCGCATATCAATAAATATCTAAAAAGATGGTAGGAGAGACCCCTGGTCCTGGAAAGACTGGATGTAGGGGAACACCAGGACAGAGTAACGAGAGGGGGTTGAATGGAGAAAAGAGGGAGGGAAGGGGGCTTATGGGACTTTCGGGGAGGGAGGAAATGGGAAAGGGGAAGTGATTTGGAATGTAAATTAAAAAATAAAATAAAATAAATAATAAAAAAAAGAATTAAAAAAAAAGATATTAAGGGAAAAAAAAACATATGTCAGCAAGGAAGAGAAGATTCTGCTTAGTTTTACAGCTCAAAAGGACTGTCTTACACCCTAATTTGAAAAAAATGTATCCAAGAAATGCAAACTTCAAGTTCTCTTACTGTTTTACTTGAACAGATGGACCTTACCCTTTTTCATGTAGAGAAAAAGCCTTCCTAGGCTTTCCCCATCCACTAACCATTGGGATTGTTACCTTCTTTGTTCTTTCAATATAAGCATCCAAGTTACCAAGGGTTATGACCTGAAAAAGGACAGCACCAATTGATATGCAAACATAGAAGTGAGAAATCTCACTAGGACACAACCCTAGACAAAGAACTGCAGGTATCTGTGGAATGTTGTAAGTAGGAGAAATTAGTCTTCAGTAAGGAAGAGTCCCCGAAATAGCCAATACCAAGTGAATATCCCTAAAATCATATACCTACATGCAGCATTATATAGATGAAGTAAAATATGCTAGCATATTTAACAACAATTAAAGAATAAGAGGCCAGAATCTTCTAATTTGAGAGAGAGCAAGACAAGATGCATGGATGTGAGAAGTTGGAGAAAGAAAATATAGTAAGGAAAATGACGTAATTAAGGTCAATATAAAAATAATTTTAACATGCCTGCATGACCCATAACCCTATCATCACTGATTATCTTATTATTCAAACACCTATATACTCCAGGGACAAAAAATACCACATATGATCACTTCCTGATTGAATTTCAAGGTCTTCGATTTGGGAAAGCTGCCTTTCTCTCAAGGCTCACGAAATAATGCCACAGGATATATCCTCAGAAACCCATTTGTACCTAATTATCTACTCTTTTCCCTGTTTCTGTCTCTGATTTGAGAATACCTATCTCTTCTGTAATGAGAAATACTCATTCTTACAGCACCTAAAGTTTTACCAAGGTCAGGCTCAAAAAATCAACAAATGCAAAACAAAAATCAGGAGCCAGAACATGTGTCTGAAGAGATGATTTCTTTCCTTCATAGATCAAACACTCATTTGAAATAAACTAATAGGAAAAGGGCATAGAGAGTCACAGAAAAGATGATCATCAGTGCCACCACCCCTTGGGTTTATAGTCTAAAGAATTTCAACATTTATCTGAACAAACTGCTAGCTATGAGTTTATGGAAGACTTTATTATACAGGTGATCTCATGCCTAAGTCTATGGGTGTATTGTCACTGAAATGGGATCAAGTACGGCCCAAGATGATAACTCCTAAACAACTACGGATAGAAAAGAGGATACCCTCCCATAGAGCTGTACCATAGCCATTAAATGAATGTGTTGGGTATAGGTTTATACAATAGGGTACTTTATATATATATATGTATATATATACATATATATATGTGTATATGTATATATATACATATATATATAAAGTATTATATATACTTATATATAAAGATATATGTAGATATATATTTATATATTTATATCTATATATCTATATATAGATATAGATATGAATTATATATAAAGATTATATATATATATCTGATAAATTATATGACTATATTGTAGATTTCCACTTAAAGTAATTGGTATTATTTTATGTCTCTCATACATTTGTAAGGATTTGTAATAATGATAAGCCCTTTGTTTGAATTCTGCTAGAGTTTATCTAGATTTATGATACTACTCTTGTTTGTACTTACTGTAAATATCCTTCTCATAGAGGAATACTCTTGCAACTTAGATTTGGGATGCTTCAGCTTTTAGAGTGTGAAATTTAGGGATATAGAGATCATTGGATTAGTTTAATTTCCTGATGATGTAATCAGTTTGGCAGGCTTCTTGGGTAATGTGTACTTTAGAAGATAGAAAGACATGAATTCAGTGGATAATATTTTGCCTGAACCTCATCAGTTAGTACCTAAATGATTTAAAGTAATTGACTTTTCTGTGTCTTTGTGTCCTCACTTGTAAAACTAGGAAACATATACCTACTCATTACTTTTTTAAGGACATTGTGAGGGTCTAATGAGATAAGACTAGAACATGGCTTTGAAAACTGTAAAACACACCCTTGAAAGGAATTTTAAAAATATTTATATTTGCATATAATAATATTTATATGCCACTTATGTCAAAATTTCTACTCCCAAATCTGAAAGAGCAAAGGTGTTTTCCCAGAATAAAAGAAGAATAGAGGGTAAGCTTGGCATAAAATAGACAAATGTCAGAATCACTCTGATATCTTAAAGACCTTACTTATTTTCTAGGCACTGTTTATGCTGTTTCTGGTTTCTTTGTTCATGTTTCCTTTAGAGAATACATGTTTAATTTCCTGTGATTTACTATGATTTTCTCAGTCAGAAAAATCTCTTTAGTTCTAATTTGTAGACATAAAAATAGGTCAGCAAAGATGATTAATATATCTACAACTTGAATGAATAGCAAGGACCTATAATGTTTTATTGTTTGTTGTTATCATATTTCTTTATCTTTACCCTCATTTATGTATTCAGGGGATATCACTGCTGTCCCTTTCTCTGATAACAAATATTATAAATTGATAAATATAACCTTCTGGGGGATGGAGACTACCTTTCAGCATCTGGAAGGTATTACTCTTATTCTGTGAGCATGTAATCACTACAATGTTTTATGACTAGAAGTAAAGATTGCAAGTTGTAAAAAAAATTAATTGAATAATTATTGAATTTGATAATTCCCCCTGTTATTCCTATGGGCATAATATAAATATTTATGAAAGTGCATTCTTTTTAATTGCGTATTAAAAATCAGGAAGCCTTTAAGGGCTCTTATTTTGCTTTCCACATAGCTTAAAATTCTTTCCTGACCAAAAAAGGCTATGACTCTTGGTGCCCAATCTACATATATAACAATCTCTGTTCCTGATGTTGCTCCACTCAAGGGGCTACCACATTCTCATCATACTGTGGTACATTTTCTTCTTTTAATTTTTCAAGAAGTATATTTGTACTATACAAAGATTAATTAAATTGCATTAATTATATCTCATTAATTATTTATAAAAACAATAAGTTTTCTATTAAATTGTAACATTAAGCAATTGCACAAGGTTCTAATTTTAACTTTACACTGATTTTGAAATATTTGTTAGAGGCTTTACTCATATTTTAGCACAATAGTTATTAATACCAACAATACAGAAATGAATAATGTAGTTTATTCTTACTTGTTGAAAATTGTTTCTTCTTTCATATAATATATCCCAACCACAGTTTCCTCTGCCTCCACAACTCCAAGGTTTCCCTGACCTCTCTTCTCCCCCAGATCCACTCCCCTTCTGATTTCCTTCAGAAAAGACAACTCTTAAGGGAGGAAAACCGGACAGGACAAAAAGAGTAAGAATAAGATAAAGACAAAAGCTCTCCTATCAAGGCTAGACAAGGTAACCCAATAGAAGAAAAAGAGTCCTAGGACCATACAAGAGTCAGAGAAACACCACTCCCACTGTTAAGACTCTGGAAAAAACACCAAACTTACAGCCAAAACATATACTCAGAGGATCTGGTGCAGATCCATACAGGCTCCATGCTTGCCATTTCAATTTCTGTAAGTCCATACAAGCCCTGCTTAGTTGATGTGGTGAGCCACGTTCTGATGTTCTCTATTCCCACACGTTCCTACAATATTTCCTCCCCTCTTTCACAGTATTCCCATCTCCAAGGGATGGGACCAGATAGGGACCTGCAATTGAGACTCTCTTCCTAATGTCAGTTTGTCCGTCTCTGAATCTGTTTCCACCTTCTGCCAGAAGAAACATCCCTCAGGATGATTTTGTAGTTGTATCCATTTGCCCACAAATTTGATTTCATTTTTTAATAGCTGGGTTTTACTCCATTGTGTAAATGCAACACATTTTCTTTCTTCCTAGTTATTATGAGTAGAGACAGAGTGAACATAGTTGAGCAAGTGCCCTTGTGGTAGGATGGAGTATCCATTGGGTATATGTTCAAGAGTGGTATAGATGGGTATTGAGCTAGATTGATTCCCAGTTTTCTGAGGAACTGCCATACCCCATAGTAGCTGTCCAAGTTCATACTCCTACTAGCAATGGGACATCCTCTCCAGCATGAGCTATCCCTTATGTTATGGATCTTAGTCATTCTGATAGGTGCAGTATAGAATCTCAAAGTAGTTTTGATTTGCATTTCCTTGATGATTAAGGAGGTTGTACATTTAAGAACTTCTCATTCAGAAATCTTCTAATACACCTTGCTAGTGTTTTCTTCCTGAGATTCCACCCTGCACTCCATACCTGTTTTCCCTCTTCACTGTTCTGTTTCCCATGTTCTTGCTAATGTGTTTCTTTAGATATTTAACATATTTGAAAGGGCATTAAAGACTAGGTATAAACCAGACTTCCCTGAAATAAACAAAGGAGTATGATCACTCTTAGTCCAACAACATAAACTTTGGGAGCTCATAATGTCTAGTGTCCACTATAGGCAATTGATGCATCATTCCTAATTATGTTGCACTTCAGCAAATTTCTCTAGGATCATTTGTTTATAGATGCATATTAGTATTTATTCATTTATTTGTGAATATCTTTTCCAGAGTTCTGTTTCAATCTTTTAGAGTTTGACCCCAAGTTGTATCTTTTAGATATATTTAAACACAGAACAATCTGATGAAAATAAAGCATATCTAAATACTTTGAGGAACAAACTAAGCTAAATACAGATCATACATGACTATAATGAAACTCTTTGTAAAATGCATGTCAAACCTTCTATAAAGATACATTCTATATATTGACTGAGAAAAAGGAGCTCTTGAAAATGAATCTCAAGGAGTGTCCAGTCTTCAGCTACACAGATTGTGCAAACTCACCAGGCTATAAAGCACATCTGCTCCTGCCTTCTAGGAAAAAAGCAGGTTTCACATTCCTTCTCTTGAAGGACCAACCAGTATGCTTAACCCAAAGACTTCCATGCACCTTAAAACTTTTTTTTATTAGATATTTGCTTTATTTACATCTCAAATGTTATCCCCTTTCCTTGTTTCCCCTCTCCCTGCTCACCAACCCACCCACTCCCACTTTCCTGTCTTGGCATTCCCCTATACTGTGGCATTGATCTGTCACAGGACCAAGTGCTTCTCCTCTCATTGATGTCCAACAATGCCATCCTCTGCTACATATATAGCTGGAGCCATGGGTCCTACCATGTGTACTCTTTGGTTCGTGGTTTAGTCCATGGGAGCTCTGTGGGTACTGATTGGTTCATAATGCTGTTCCTCCTATGAGGTTGCAAATCACTTCAGCTCCTTGGGTCCTTTCTCTAGCTCCTCCATTGGGGACTCTGTGTTCAGTCCATTGGTTGAATGTGAGCATCAACTTCTGTATTTGTCAGGCACTGGCAGAGCCTCTCAGGAGACAGTTATATCAGGCTCATGTAAGCTAGCACTTGTTGGCATCCACTATAGTGTCTGGATTTGGTAACTGTATATGGGATGGATTCCCCAGGTGGGACAGTCTCTAAATGGCCTTTCCTTCAATCTCTGTTCCACACTTTGTCTCTGAATCTCCTCCCATGCGTGGATACTTTGGTCCTTCTTAGAAGGTGGATCAAAGCACCCTAAATCTTTCATGTGTGGTGCAGACCATGGCCAGCATTCTAGCTGATTTGATGTCATCTTCTACTTTAGATTAAATAATCCTCTGCCAAACTAATGGGGTAGACTGAAATTTTTAGTTGTGAGACTCCATGTGGAATAACAAAAATGAGATAATGAGGTAATTTGTAATATTATTTGTCTTACTTATTACTGTTCTATTGCTGTGAGGATACACCGTGACCAGGAAAAGATTTAGAAGAAAGCAATTAATTTGGGGCTTGCTTATATTTTAGAGAATTAGTCCATGATCAATATGGTGGGAAACATGGTGTCAGGCAGTCATGTGTGGAACTGGATCAGTAACTCAGAATTTATACCTGATCCATCAGTTGCAGGCAAAGATGGAGAGACTAGGCATGATATGCACTTTTGAAAACTCAAAACTCACCCCCTTTAACACATATTCTCTAATGACAACACACCTACTCCAACAAGACCATTTCTCCTAATGTTTCCCAAACAATTTCATTAACTGGGGACTAAACATTCATTTATATGAGCCTATGGGGACCATTCTCATTGGAACTACCACATTGCTATAATCTAAACTTAAGGCTGGTTGTTTTCTCTGTATGAGCTCAATGCAGAATGTGTTTCTAGGAATCTGAGAATTCAAGATTATACTATTGAAGAAAATTTTATAAAAATTGGTGGCCAGTATAATTTCTTCCCAATTTACTACAAATTGACTGTCTATATGGTAATATTATGAGAATTATGGGTAATTAGAAATACAGGTATTAAATGAGACTTTCTGTGAAAAATCCAGAGAGCCAATAAAGATGAACATTTGTAGAAAATATTGTTTCCCAAAACTTGCCACTGTTATATATTGTTATACTTTTATGTCAATTTTCCAATAAGTGGGAGAATGCACTAAAATTGATTTTTGATAGTATACTATACCGTTCATAATATAAGCTTATAAATTGAACATTAGCTATATTTTTCAGCAACTCATGCCACAACATTTGCACAAATAAATGAGAATGAGCTATCATTGGCATGTTTTATCTGGGAGATATTAGTAAAGCACATGAATTTTCACAAATGTAACTTTATGGAAGATAGTTAATTTGTGAACTACTTAATGTTAACACATCCATGAATGTGAATGTGTTTTGTGGGTGAACACTGTCTCCTCTTTCTGGTTCATGAATATGTGTGATATTTGCCACTTGCATTATGTGCAAGTGATTCATTTGACAAAAAGATATCATTATTCTATGGCTATTTAAATATTCTTTAGTATTTCTCATTCTCATTATTAAAATTCCAGAGGATGTGTGGATATCCCTGTTCTGTGCTCCTGCTAGAGGTCATGTTTGTGTCTGTGACCCATGCTGCTGCCTAGAGCCATGTTGATATCTGTGACTTGTGCTACCACTGAAGGACATGATGGTGTCCCTGGTTCCCTTACTGATTTAACATAAGTGCTATGTAGTTAAGTAAACAAAGCAACATCTGGATATTCTCATAATAGCAGTTACTCATGAAACTTGTCAGATTTATTTGTTGTATTTTCTCACTGCAATGTCTGATTGTATTCCATATCTCTACCATAAACCAATACTAAGAGGGCTTAGATTTCTTGTTTAATTAAAAAAGACATCCTTATGTAGGTTCTAGAATTTCAGTCCTGCTTCTCCCCAATATATTTTATACAAATTGTATAGTATCTTTTCAAAAACTTGTATGAATGTGGGTCCTTAAAAACATTCAGTAATTCCCTTCATATCTCTCAGAGAAAATAGCAATTTTGAGGTATGGGTGTTTTTCGATTATTTTAAATATATTTGTAGTAATCCTTTAGGAATTTCCTGCTACATATTTTATATACATTCACCCTCTCCTACCCACCAATTCCTCCCAGATCCATCTTCTACCCTTATCACCTCCAAATTTTAAATCCATTGTTTTCTAATAATCCATGGAGTCCAATTTGTGCTGCCCATGTATTCATGGGTATAGAAGCTATATGTTTGAGCATGATTGGCCCAATAGGGACCAATCATTAAAGAAAATAGATTTCCCCACTCCAGATCCCATAAAATACCAATAAGTCTTCAGCTAATGATTGAGGCTAGAGATTGCCAACATACTGCATACAAAAATGTCAACTGTTTGATCTGATTTAAGTTTTGTGTAGGTACTCACAGTCTCCATGTATTGGTGAGTTTGGTCATTCTGTTACATTCAGAGGCTACTGTTTAGTTCTGGTTCTCTTTGACAACGGGATTTTAATTTTTTTCCTACTCCTTCTGATACTATGGTTCCTGAACCCTTAAGGAAACATGTCGATGTGCTGTTTGTACCATTTTTGCCTGAGTATTCCATTAACCCTTATTCTCTGTACCTTGACCAGTTAAGAATTTATTCCTTAAATATGGTCCACCATTTAAAGAAACATCTCCAATGAGTCCTGCAATAATATACAGTTATTGAGATGCAAATTTGGAAAATACTTTGATATATTGTGACTTAGTAAAATAATAATAGTAAGGTGACTCCTGGGGCCTATAAGATCTTCCACTGTGGATTCTTTTCTTTGTTTTCCTTTTATTTGCTATTCTATCCTTTCTTCATTAACTTCTTTGCCTTTTATTTTCAAAATTGTGTATATTTATTTACTTGTTTGTTTAGAGACAAGGTATCTCCATATAACTTTGGCTATCCTGGAACTAACTAGGCTGGCCTCAAACTCACAGATATTTGCCTGCCTCTTCCTCAGATTAAAGGCATGTACCACCATGCCTACCTTACAACTATGAATTCTTGGCCAGATTTAAATATTATACACGTGGTATTCTCTTATGATGGTGGCCTCTAAATTCAATTGGAAAGCAGTTGGTCACCTATATATTTGTGCAGTTATTGAACTTAGTGATATATCGTTCTATGTTAGTCACTATTGTAGTTCACTGGATTCACAACTGTTTAAAATTATTGATGACTCTTTTTCACTAACAGCTTAAATAGTGTTTCCTCATACTAAGAATGCAAAACAAGACAGAGAATGCATCCTTCTCAGTGCAACCTTGATTTCTCCATGTGCTGTGAGCAAAATATGTGGTGTATTCACAATAGTCTGTATTATTTGGAGAGTCTACATGACACCTCAGCCCAAAACTCAAGAGGAGGTAACCCATACCTGGTACTGGACTTTATATTTGATAACCTTATAACCTTTAAGAGCCTTCTTTTACAATTAACTTGAATAAAGTCCTTTAAAGTTAATATATTTAATATCATATAAAACTAATTGTATATTATATAATTATGCAAACATGCACACATGTAGATTATATGCAATAAATACACAGCATATATATATCCTATGTTTCTAAAAGGCTTTTTCCAAATATTCTTATTGTCCATTTTCCTGACACCTGCATTCTCATATGTCCTATACCATATGGCTCTACTTACCTAAACATCTCACACTATGTCAGTAGTAAGTTATCCTCAAAATAATAAAATATTTATTTAAAATATGTTATCTTTAACACTATGCAACTAGGTTATCTCCTAGTATGTTATAAGGATGCTTCATAGTTTTAAAGTTATAGTTATATAATGACAATTTTCAGCATACAGAATTTGATGCAGAACACATGAAAACTAGAGTTTATATTTCTTGTTCTTAATAATAAATTGTTCATAGAGTAGTAGTTTTAATCTATGAAATATAAAACATGATAGTTAATTTATGAAGGTATTCAATGTTTTAAAGTATACAAACTTGTTTTTTGTTGGTTTTTTTTTAATTTTTTAATTTTTAATTTTTTCTATTTACATTTCAAATGCTAAAACCTTTCCTGGTTTCCCACCTCCCTGAAACCCTCCTCCCACCCCTGCTTCCAAGTATATGACCCTCCACCCGACCCAGTCCCCTCCCCCCACCTCGATTTCCTTTTGTTGGGGCATCTATTGAGCCTTCACCTGACCAAGGACCACTCCTCCCACTGATGCCCGACAAGGCATTCCTCTGCCACATTTTTGGCTGGAACCATGTGTACCCCTTGGTTGATGGTTTAGTCCCTGGGAGTCCTGGGGCATCTGGGTGGCCAATATCATTGTTCTTGCAATGGGACTGTAAACCCCTTCAGCTCCTATGGACTGCCCTCCTACTCCTCCATTGGGAACCCCACGCCCAGTCCAATGGTTGACTGGTAGCATCTTCCTCTGTATGTGTAAGGCTGTGGCAGGGTGACCCCCACCAAGGACAACCATGACATGCTCCTTTTGGTATGCACCTCTTGTCGTCCATAATAGTGTCTGGGTTTGGTGACTGTTCATAGGATGAATCCCCAGGCAGGGCAGTCTCTGGGTGGCTTTTTCTTCAGTCTCTGTTCCACACTTTGTCTCCTTTATTGTTCCTGTGGGTATTTTGTTCCCTTTCTCAGAGGAACCCAAGCACCCCCACTTCAGTTCTCCTTCTTGAGCTTCCTGTAGTCTCTGAATTGTAACTTGTTTATTTTGAGCTTTTTGGCTAACATCCACTCATCAGTGAGTACATACCATCTATGTTCTTTTGTGATTGGGTTACCTCGCTCAGGATGACACTTTCTAGTTCCATCCATTTGCCTAAGAATTTCATGAATTCATTGTTTTTAGTAGCTGAAGAGTACTCCATTGTGTGTGTGTGTGTGTGTGTGTGTGTGTGTGTGTATATATATATATATATATATATATATATATATAATCACTGTTTCTGCACTCATTCCTCTGTTGAAGGACATCTGGGTTCTTTCCAGCTTCTGGCTATTATAAATAAGGCTGCTATGAACATAGTGGAGCATGTGTCCTTATTACATGTAGGAGCATCTTCTGGGTATATGCCCGGGAGTGGAATAGCTGGATCCTCAGTTAGTACTATGTCTAGCTTTCTGAGGAATCGCCAAACTGATTTCCACGGTGGTTTTACCAGCTTGCAATCCCACCAACAATGGAGAAGTGTTCGTCTTTCCCCACATCCTCTTCAGCATCTGCTGTCCCCTGAGTTTTTCAATTTAGCCATTCTGACCAGTGTGAGGTGGAATCTCAGTGTTTTGTTGTTCATTTCTCTTTTTTTATTCACTTTACAATCTGATCATAGATTCCCTCCATCTTATCTTCCCAGTCCCACCATCACAAATTTCTCCCTTACCAGTAACCCCTCCCCTTCTCCTCATAAAAGGTGATCCTCCTTGGGTACCACTACACCCTGGGACATCTTAGTCCCAGAATGACTAAGCATATCCTCTCCCACTGAAGCCTATTCAGGCAGTCCAGTCCTTGGGAAGAAAGTCCCATGGTAGCAAACAGAGACAAAGACAGACCCACTCCAATTGTTAGGGAACCCACATGAGGACCAAGATGCACATTTGCTGCAATGGGTAGCAAATGTCCACCTCCATATTTGTAGCTCCTGCATGTTCTCTGGTTTGTGGCCCAGGCTCTGTGAGCCCCCATGGTCCCAGGTTAGTTGACTCTGTTGTCTTCTTGACCCCTCTGAATTGCTTATTTATATTCCCCACTCTTCCACAAGACTCCATGAGCTCCATCTGATGGTTGTCTGTGGATCTCTGCATTTGCCTTCATCCATTGCTGCAAGAAGCCTCTCAGGAGACAGGTATGCTAGGTTCCTGTCTGCATGCACAATAGAAGTATCATTAATAGTGTCAGGGGTTGGCTCTCTCACATGGAATGGGTCTCAAGTTGGGGCAGTCATTGGTTGACCGTTACCTCACTCTCTGCTCCAAATTTATCCCTGCACATCCAATTGATTTAAATCAGTAGGACAAAGAATTATGTTACATTTAAAACAATCTATTTAGATGGGCAATTTTGCAGTACTGTAATCCTTACTATTTGGAAGGCTGAGGCAGGTCTGTCATAAGATCAGGGCCTGACAGGGAAAAAGCAAGATTCCAGCCAGATTAGGCAATTTAATAAAACCTCTTTCAAAATAAGAAGTAAAATGGAATTTGATTATAACTGGGTTGTAAAGTATTTTCCTAGCTAATATACATGATTCCCTAGGTTGGATCCCAAAAACGACAAAATTAAAAATCAAATCAAATCAAATAAATAAAAATAAATCATCCAGAAAATGAAACCAATTTAACAAATCTCATTTTCCCTTTAAAATATCTCTTTAAAATTAATTGTTTTAATTGATTTTTGCTAAGATTAATTCTATCAACTTAAGCATTGCCAGTACAGTTAGTGTTGCATTTAAAGCCCCACATACAGAAATATATGGATCACAACAATTTCACACATGAGAAAAAAAAAAGAACACTCAGTAAAGAAATGTTTTTTAGTGCATTCAAGTAAGTTCCCCCATAGGTTTGTATTGTGACTATCTTCCTTCTGAGTCTTATTAACATTGTCATCCAGAAATAGAACACTGAGAATCACTTACTATTTCACATTGTACATAAATGTTCATAGGAGGTCATGTCCCTATTGGATTTGTGAAGCCTAGTATGAGAGTACAAGTGCCAACCTATATATCATATATTTTATATTTATAACACATATACAAGGTCAAGTGACTATTGGATAAAATAGACTCTATTCACCCAGTCTTTGAAGAAAACTTTATGATGACATGGGAGTCTCATTTGGAATTCTCACACTCTTTGGAGTTCTGTACTAAACACAACATCTTTGAAGGTTTTCATCCACAGTCTGTTGAGATTAATTTGTCCTTTTTAAATGGAAATAATAACCATAAGGTAAAAAGAAAAGTAAGATCCTATATTGCTAATTATAGGTACCATGTTGTGTGGGAAATTTTCAGAGCTCATTACTCTTATGTAACTAAAATCTAATATCTGTTGACGAGCAACTACATACTTCCTCAGTAAAATAGTTTATTTTCATAAGTTCATGGTCTCAGATATGTCCACTTAAATGTAATTGTGCTGGTTAGTCTTACAACAACTTGATATAAGCTAGAGTTACTTGAAAAGAATGGACCTCAATTGAGACAATGCCTCCATAACATCCTGGTATAGGGCATTTTCTTAATTAGTGATTGATGAGGGAGAGTCCAGACCACTGTGGGTGGTACCAAACCTGGCCTAGTGGTTTTGGGTTCTATAAGTAGACTGAACAAGTGATAGGGAGCAAACCTGTAAGAGGTACCCCTCTGTGGCCTCTGTACCATCTCCTGCATCCAGGTTCCTGTCCTATATGAGTTACTGCCCTCACTTCTTTTGATAATGTACTATTATTTGAAACTATGAGCAAAATAAATCATTTCTTCCCATGTGACTTCATTACAGTGTTTCATCACAACAATAGTAACCCTAAATAAATCAAGTTGCTGCCTGGATAATGGGGGAGGGTATTGCTGTGACAAACCTGACCATGTTGTTTTGGAGAGGGTTATGGGAGGTCTTTGGAACTTTGGACTAGAAAAGCCATTGACTGTTAAGAGCTCAGTGAGCTGTTCTCTGGGAGCTTAGAATATTAAACTGCTGAGAGCAGAGTAGACAATGGGAGCATGTCTCCTTTCCTCCCCATGTTGCCTTGGTCATCATATTTCATCACAGCAATAGTAACCCTAAGACAGGAATCATATAGGACCGGGAAAACTATCTTTTTATAGTAGATTTAATATTTGAGCATAGTTTTTTATTCTGTTGTGAACAACTTAGAGATCTTCATTCTCAGAACCTGTCCCCTTTATGGTAAGGCACTATTCTGATACAAAGAAGAGCAATATAGACAAGGAAACCAGGTAAATGCAAATGCAGGTTCTGCAATACAAGTGCCCAGCTTAAATTTTACTTCCACCTTTAACAAGCATTGTCACTATTTGAGTCCTCTATCTTCAGAATCAAAGCTAACCTGCATATTTGTTATGAAATTCAAAGCACAATAATAGAATCATACAAGAACTCAGTAAAACTTAGCTACTGTTATTCATTTACACTGCATCATTTCATTAAAATCTTATGAACAGACATGCTACAAGATGCTTTAATCTTCAAATTATAAAACTAGCATTGAATAATATTCCTATGAACACATAAGCTGAAAATAATGATTCTGGGTTAATAGAAATTTCTTACTATCCAAATCTCCCTCATGTGTTCAGGTTCACATAGAACAATTGATAAGCAACCCATACCACTTCTCTATTGTTTCACAGTCTCTGATCTGTATTAAGAGCTCAGTAAATATCATGTGGCATAAATAATTTTCCCTAAAGATTTCATAAATGTGGTCAAGGGAACAGACTTATTAATAACGAAATTGGAAATTTACCAATATATATTGTAGTACTAAACATAAAGAACTATAAAGGATGAAGAAAGTTATCTGGAGTTCAGGGATGCTTCCACTCCTCTAAAGAGTATAGGTAGTTGTTTCATAAGAATGTCAGATATAGCAAAGTGTGATGGTATATACCAGTG
Source organism: Tokudaia tokunoshimensis (assembly GCA_036184795.1). Taxonomy (NCBI): domain Eukaryota; kingdom Metazoa; phylum Chordata; class Mammalia; order Rodentia; family Muridae; genus Tokudaia; species Tokudaia tokunoshimensis. The sequence continues at coordinate 43,479,900 of BTHU01000023.1, forward strand.
ACTCCTCTAAAGAGTATAGGTAGTTGTTTCATAAGAATGTCAGATATAGCAAAGTGTGATGGTATATACCAGTGATATCAGCACCTAGGAGGTAAAGATATGAGTTTCATGATGTTCCCTGTCAGCTTAGTCAATATAGCAAGTTATATCTACAAAATACAAGATATATATAACAAAACAACATCTACTTGAAGAAGTGAAGGTATGTGTCAACTGTAAGCCTTTCTTATACTTAAAGGGAGTTGTTTGGTTTCTCATAGTGCTTTTTTATTTGTTTTTTCTATACTTTTGACTTAAAACTCTTACTCTTTGTTTCACCCATCTAAATCTCAACCTCTAGTACTAATGCCTGGTATTGTATTCTGAAAATACTTTCTTGTGTCAATGAGTTCAAATCTATTTCCCACTTTCTCTCCCATCATTTCATTGAGATATTTTGAATCTACATTTACATGAGTTATTTGTCTATAATTGATCTTCTTCTTGTGTCTATGTTTATTAATTCTTGCTATTTTGGTTTCTTTTTAGTATGCTATCTCCTCCCACTTTTGATTTAATGTTCTGTAATTATTTATTCCTTGTGTCCTCTTTGGAGTAGCTAATTAACCTTCTCTTCAGACTGATGTTTTCCTTCTAGTGACTTTTCTAGATATGGATTGAGGGAAAAAATAAATAAATTTGTTTTTATCATGTAGTATTTTTCCTTATCTGTTCCTTGTGATAGTTGTGCTAGGTATAGTATTCTGGACTGATACAGAGCAAGTAAAATATCAATCCAGGCCCTACTGGCTTTTAGAGTCTTCACTGAAAATTCGGGTGTTATTCTACTGGCCCTGCTTTTATATGTTACTTGGTCTTTTTCCTTTCCAGCTTTTAACATCATGTTGTTGTTCTATACATTTAGTGTATTGATAATTGTATGTTGTGGGAAATTTCTTTTTCAGTCCTCTCTATTTTGCTGTTCTGTATTCTTCCTGTGCCTTCATAGGCACCTCTTGGAGGATATTTTCTTCTACAATTTTGTTAAAACTATTTTTTCTGTGTTAACCTGGGGTTCTACTTCCTCTGTATTAGTCATTCATTGGCTTCATCTTCTCATAGTGTTACAAATTTCCTAAATGTTTTGTTCTTAGATATATTTGGCTTTAACCTTTATTTGACAGGGCTATGCATTTTTTTTCTGCCTTATCTTTAAGAACTGAAATTCTTGCTTCTATGTCTGTTGGTCTGTTGGTGAGGCTTACCTCTGAGGTTCTTGTTTGATATTCTGTGTTTTTCATTTCCAATTTTATTTTAGTGTGTGTGTGTGTGTGTGTGTGTGTGTGTGTGTGTGGTGTGATTCTCTTTCTTTGTTAAAATCTACTTGCATGTCTTGAACTTTTTAAATTATTTTGTTCAACTGTTCAACTGTGTTTGTTTTCTCAGTCTTCATTAAGATGTTTATTCATATCCTCTTTATAGTCTTTGGACATAATCATAATACTAGTTTTGAAGGCCCTGTCTAATGCTTCAGCTAAATTGCCTTTCTCTGGGCCTATTGCAATAAGATTGCTGGCTTCTGAAGGCTGTATATTATCTTAGCTTTTATTTATTCATTTAGTTAGTTAGTTAGTTACTTAGTTAGTTATTATGCTTGAAATGTTTCTTGGTAAAAATTCTGATCTTGTCCTTTTTTAGAGTGGCCTCTTCATTCTTCAGTTGTTATTGCCAATCCAGATCTTAGCCAAGTTTGGTGGCTGTGGGTTCTCTGTTACAGACTGTTTCTGAGAGTTGGTGTGTGATACAAAGGAGTGGAGATATATTATAAGGAAATGCTGAAAGGGGATGCAGAAAAGAACAACGGGATCTTGGGTGTGTTCAATGAGGTGGATTCCTTAGGGGATGAAGATGGACTGAGCGAAAGGGTTCCTGTGAACAGGTTGCAGCAGGACTAAAAGTAAGTTTGGAGAGATCAGAATGGAGCACAGGAAGGATAATGTTTACTCATCGGAGTCCTAACCTAGTGCGCCAACTGGGGCTCCTGGTAGAGAATGGTTCTGTGATTTGTATGGTATCACATAGCAATTGAAAGTAATGCTGAAGGACAGTGGATAGAATCAGGGGAGCCTCATAATATTTAACTTACAACTCCCTTTTCCTTTCAAATTCATTCTATATCAGAGGCAACTAGCTATCCATCAAAATCTGTTGCCACCTTTTAGTAGTATACTATTGTTAAGGTCCAGCAACTAATCTATCAACTGCATTTCCTGGCTTCATTCTGCATAGAATGAGACCCATGCCATAAAATTCTCTTTTTGGAAAGTTCCTAAAATCTTTATTAATTACATATGTGGCAACAAAAGGTTGAAAGCCAAAGGGTGAATCAGGGAAGTGCTTGGGTATCACTGTAGCTCTGCATGTTTAGTAATTTTCCTAGAATATTTGAGCCACCAGCCTTGGGTGAGTAAGCAGTTGGTATGCAACAGTGTCTACTGAAGGTTGACTATTTCCTTAGTTTTTGTTAATATATTATTGCTAATGTCATTAATTCTTACCAGTGAAATGGGAGTAGTAAGTATGATGCCAGGATGCCATTTCTATCTTTTTTCTTCATTGGCTTAATTGAAGACTTTGAAACACTAAACATAGAAGGATTTAAAATCCTTTGAGTGCTGTGTAGAGGGGTGGTATTCATAGACAGCAAATAACAAAATTGTAGAATCTATTTTTTATAGCAGTTTTCCATTAACCTAGATAATACACCAATGGATAGAAAAGTACTTCCACTAAGAGAAATACATGCCTAATAATGGAAAGAGAAGTAAATATATTTAAAAAGGATATAGTCAAATTCTATGTTCCATTTCAGTTAATCTGTGATGAATAATATTCCATTTTGAAGTCATATTAAAACTTTGGGAAGCTGAATTACATTAATTTTCAATTCTATGCATATACTGTTTTTTGTCTTCAAGGTTTAGTACTACTGACATATAATAGTTTATTTGTTTCTTTCAATTTCCACATTTAAATGTCTGTTTGCCTTCTAGGCAGAAATTAAGTCCCATCATGGAATGAGATTAGATCAACACTTCACAAAGATCATTTTAGTTCTGTGTAACCTTAAATGAAGTAAGCTAATAAAGCATTAAATTAGCATGTTGTAAAATGTCCCAAAGTTTTAATATGCTTTTAAGTGGCAGCACTAAGCTTATTATCTCCAAAGCTAAATCCAAAATAAATGCCCTTCATTTGGTGAAATGGAGATGAGACATGAATTTTCAAACAGTTAACAAAATATTTATCTGAATTATAAAGTATGGATTATCTAATAATTCCCAAAAAGTACATTACCTAGGTATGCTTTTTATCTCAGGAGTAGCCCTCAATAAGCCCCAGGCTTTGTCTGTGACATTTTCTTCAGAATGTCTACAGTATTTCTACAGAAATTTTACACTTCATTTGCATTCATCTAAGTGAAAATGTATAAAGGATTATAATGATAGCTAGCATTTGTTTAAAGGTCCAGAGTTTATAAAGGGCTTTTTTATCCATGTCCTCATTTGATCTTTATGCATACTAGTTAGGCTAACAACTCATTATTCTTGTTACCTGGACTCCCTGGGGTACTTCCTGTAACTACCTGGCTTGTTCAAGGTCATGAAGCTACAAACTCAGACCACATTTTTTTTCTCTCCTGCCATACTTGTCACATGTAAGTCATACTATAGATAATTTAAAAGGGTAAATTAATAATAAATTTTCTTCAGATAATTTAAGTTGTTTTATTACCTACAGTGCAGAAAGAAAGGAAAGATGTTATCAAATTCATGTAGCATATCACTCTTGCTTAGAAGTAAGGTCCTACACAATTAATATCAATGGCATATTTTGCTACCCACTGAAATGTTCTAAAAAGGACTGTCTAGACAAATTTTAGGTGATAGCTACTAGCCATGCATGGTTATCCAGCAATGGAAATCTGGTCAGATACATTAATAAAGCATATTATTTCATTTGTTATTAATTTGTATTTAAATTTCAAAAGCCATAGTATTGTTGTAGAAAATTGAATTTCTCTATGTAATAATTGCAAATATTATGTGTTCAACATATATCAATATATGATATGATACATATATTTGCACATGTATTTTCTATCAAAGCTTTTTTAAAGTATATTTTTATTTTTAATTTTTATTTTTATTAGATACATTCTTAATTTATATTTCAAATGTTATCCCCTTTCTGGTTTCCCTTCCAAAAACACCCTAACCCATCCCCAGCTTCCCCCTGCTAGCCAACTCACCTACCCCCACTTACCTGTCCTGATATTCCCCTATACTGGGGCATCCAGCCTTCTCATGGCCAAAGGCCATCAGCTGCTACATATGCAGCTGGAGCCATGGGTTCCTCCATGTGTACTCTTTGGTTGGTAGTTTAGGCCCTGGGAACTCTGGGGCTACTGGTTGGTTCATAATGTTGTTCCTCCTATGGGGCTAATAGCTCCTTCAGCTCCCTTGATCCTTTCTCTAGTTCCTCCATCGGGGACCTTGTGCTCAGTCCAAGGGTTGGCTGGGAGCACCCACCTCTGTATTTGTCTGGTGCTGGCAGAGCCTCTCAGGAGACAGCTATATCAAGCTCCTGTCAGCAAGGACTTGTTGGTATCCACATTAGAGTCTGGGATTGGTGACAGTATACAGAGTGGATCCCCAGGTGGGGTAGCCTTGGATGGCCTTTCCTTCAGCCTCTGCTTCACACTTGGTCTATGTATCTCCTCCCATGACTCTTTTGTTCCCCCTTCTAAGAAGGAACAAAGTATCAATACTTTCTTCTTGAGCTTCAATTGGTCTGTGAATTCTATGATGGGTATTCCAAGTTTCTGGGCTAATATTCATTTATCAGTGATTGCATACCATGTGTGTTCTTTTGGGATTCGGTTACCTCACTCAGGGTGATATTTTCTAGTTCCATCCATTTGCCTAAGAATTTCATGAATTCTTTGTTTTTACTAGCTGAGTAGTATTCCACTGTGTAAATGTAACAGTTTCTGTATCCATTCCTCTGTTGAGGGACATCTGGGTTCTTCCCAGCTTCTGGCTATTATAAATAAGGCTGCTATGAACATACTGGAATATTTGTCCTTATTACATGTTGGAGAATCTTCTGGAAATATGCCCAGGAGTGGTATAGCTGGGTCTTCTGGTAGTGCTATGTCCAATTTTCTGAGGAACCGCCAAACTGATTACCAAAGTGGTTGTACCATCTTGAAATCCCAAGAGCAGTAGAGGAGTGTTCCTCTTTCTCAATATCCTCTATAATACCTGCTGTCACCTGAGTTTTTGTTCCTAACCATTCTGACTGTTGTGAGGTGAAATCTTACAGTTGTTTTGATTTGCATTTCCCTGATGATTAAGGATGCTGAACATTTTTTTTAGATGTTTCTCAGCCATCCAGTATTACTCAGTTGAGAATTCTTTGTTTAGCACTGGACCCCAATTTTTAATAGGGTTACTTGGCTCTCTGGAGTCTAGCTTCTTGAGTTCTTTGTATATATTGAATATTAGCCCTTTGTCCAGTATAGGGTTGGTAAAGATCTTTTCCCAATTTGTTGGTTGCCATTTTGTCCTACTGACAGTGTCCTTTGCCTTACAGAAACTTTGTCATTTTATGAGGTCCCATTTGTCAACCCTTGATCTTAGAGCATAAGCTACTGGTGTTCTGTTCAGGAAATCTTCCCATGTGCCCATGTGCTCCAGGCTCTTCCCCACTTTCTCTTCTATTATATTCTTCTGAGATCTTCTTCATTTTCTATCTTCAGAGACTTGAAGTTCTTGTCATACAGATCATACAGATTGGTTGGTTAGATTCACACCAAGATATTTTATATTGTTAGTGACAATTGTGAAGGGTGTTGTTTCCCTAATTTCTTTCTCAGTCTGTTTATCCTATGTGTATAGGAAGGCTACTGATTTGCTTGCATTAATTTTATATTCAGCCACTTTGCTGAAGTTGTTTATCAGCTGTAGGAGTTCTCTGATGGAGTTTTTGGGGTTGCTTAAGTATACTATCATTTCATCAGATAATAGTGATAGTTTGACTTCTTCCTTTCCAATTTGTATCCCTTTGACCTCTTTTTGTTGTCTAATTGCTCTAGCTAGAACTTCAAGTACTATATTGAAAAGATATGGAGAGAGAGGGCAGCCTTGTCTAGTCCCTGATTTAAATGGTATTGCTTCAAGTTTCTCTCCATTTAGATTGATGCTGGCTACCGGTTTGCTGTAAATTGCTTTTACTATGTTTAGATATGGGCCTTGAATTCCTGATCTTTCCAAGACCTTTAGCATGAAAGGATGCTGAATTTTGTCAAATGCTTTCTCAGCATCTAATGAGATGACCATGTGGTTTTTTTCTTTGAGATTGTTTATGTAGTAGATTACATTGATGGATTTCCTTATATTGAACCATCCCTGCATCCCTGGGATGAAGCCTACTTGATCGTGGTGGATGATCGTTTTGATGTGTTCTTGGATTCGGTTGGCAAGAATTTTATTGAGTATTTTTGCATCGATATTCATAAGAGAGATTGGCCTGAGATTCTCTTTCTTTGTCGGATCTTTGTGTGCTTTTGGTATTAGTGTAATTGTGGCTTCATAGAACGAGTTGGGTAGTGTTCCTTCTGTTTCTATTTTGTGGAACAGTTTGAAGAGTATTGGTGTTAGGTCTTCTTTGAAGGTCTGATAGAATTCTGCACTAAAACCATCTGGACCTGTGCTTTTTTTGGTTGGAAGACTTCCAATGACAACTTCTATTTCTTCAGGGGTTATAGGACGGTTTAGATGGTCTATTTGATCCTGATTTAATTTTGGTACTTGGTATCTGTCAAGGAAATTGTCCATTTCCTCAAGATTTTCTAGTTGTGTTGAGTACAGGTTTTTGTAGTAGGATCTGATGATTTTTTGAATTTCCTCAGTTTCTGTTGTTATCTCTCCCTTTTCGTTTCTGATTTTATTAATTTGGATACTATCTCTGTGCTCTCTGGTTAGTCTGGCTAAGGGCTTATCTATCTTGTTGATTTTCTCAAAGAACCAACTCCTCGTTTTGTTGATTCTTTGTATGGTTTTATTTGTTTCTACTTGATTGATTTCAGCCCTGAGTTTGATGATTTCCTGCCTTCTACTCCTCTTTGGTGTATTTGATTCTTTTTGTTCCAGGGCTTTCAGGTGTGCCATTAAGCTGTTAGTGTATGCTGTCTCCTGTTTCTTTTTGGCGGCACTCAGGGCTATGAATTTTCCTCTTAGCACTGCTTTCATTGTGTCCCATAAATTAGGGTATGTTGTGCCTTCATTTTCATTAACTTTCAAAAAGTCTTTGATTTCTTTCTTTATTTCCACCTTGACCAAGTTATCATTGAGTAGAGCATTGTTCAGCCTCCATGTGTACGTGGGTTTTCTTTTGTTTTTGTTGCCATTGAAGACCACCCTTATTTCATAGTGATCTGATAGGAGGCATGGGATTATTTCTATCTTCTTGTATCTGTTGAGGTCTGATTTGTGACCAATTATATGGTCAATTTTGGAGAAGGTACCATGAGGAGCTGAGAAGAAGGTGTATTCTTTAGCTCTAGGATGAGATGTTCTATATATATCAGTTAGTTCCATTTGGTCCAAGGCTTCAATTAGATTCACTGTGTCCCTGTTTAGTTTTTGCTTTCCTGAACGATCCATTTCAGAGAGCGGGGTGTTGAAGTCACCCACTATTATTGTGTGCGGTGCGATGTGTGCTTTGAGTTTTAGTAAAGTTTCTTTTACGAATGAGGGTGCCCTTGCATTTGGAGCATAGATATTCAGGATTGAGAGTTCTTGATGGTGGATTTTTCCCTTGATCAGTATGTAGTGTCCTTCTGTGTCTTTTTTGATGACTTTAGGTTGAAAATCAATTTTATCCGATATTAGGATGGCTACTCCACCTCGTTTCTTGGGGCCATTTGCTTGTAAAATTGTTTTCCAGCCTTTTACTCTGAGGTAGTGTTTGTCTTTGACACTGAGGTGCGTTTCCTGCATGCAGCAAAGTGTTGGGTCCTGTTTACGTATCCAGTCTGCTAGTCTATGTCTTTTAATTGGGGAATTGAGACCATTGATATTAAGAGAGATTAAGGCATAGTGATTATTGCCATCTGCCATTCTTGACGCTATCTTTATGTTTGAGTGGTTATCTACTTTTGGGTTTGATTCAAGAAGGTTATTATCTCATTTTTTCCAGGGTGTTGTTTCTCTCCCTGTATTGGAGGTTTCCACCTATTATCCGTTGCAGGGCTGGATTTGTGGAAAGATATTGTGAAAATTTGGTTTTATCATGGAATATCTTGGTCTCTCCATCTATGGTGATTGAGAGTTTTGCTGGGTAGAGTAGTCTAGGCTGGCATTTGTGCTGTCTTAGTGTCTGCATGAGATCTGCCCAGGATCTTCTGGCTTTCATAGTCTCTGGTGAGAAGTTTGATGTGATTCGGATAGGTCTTCCTTTGTATGTTACTTGGCCCTTTTCTCTTACTGCTTTTAGTATTCTTTCTTTGTTTAGAACATTCGGTGTTTTGATTATTATGTGACGGGAGGTATTTCTGTTCTGGTCCAGTCTGTTTGGAGTTCTGTAGGCTTCTTGTACGTTCATCGGCATCTCTCTCTTTAAGTTAGGGAAGTTTTCCTCCATAATTTTGTTGAAGATGTTTACTGGCCCTTTAAGTTGCAAATCTTCACTCTCGTCTATACCTATAATCCTTAGGTTTGGTCTTCTCATTGTGTCCTGGATTTCCTGGATGTTTTGGGTTACACGTTTTTTGCATTTTGCATTTTCTTTGACTGTTGAGTCGATGCTTTCTATGGAGTCTTCAGCACCTGAGATTCTTTCTTCCATCTCTTGTATTCTATTGTTGATGTTTGCATCTATGACTCCTGATTTCTTCCCAAGGTTTTCTATCTCCAAAGTTGTCTCCCTTTGTGATTTCTTAGTTATTTCTACTTCCATTTTTAGTTCCTGGATGGATTTGCTAAGATCCTTCACTTGTTTGTTTGTATTTTCCTGTATTTCTTTAAGGTATTTTTGCATTGCCTCTTTCAGGATTTCTTCCTGATGACCCACGTTCTCCTGCATTTCTCTGAGTGATTTTTGTGTTTCCTCCTCATGGGAATCCATCTGTTGATCCATTATCTCCTGCATTTCTTTAAGCAGTTCTTGTGTTTCCTTTGTAAGGGTATCTAACCATTGATTCATTTCTTTAAGCAATTTTTGTGTTGCCTCCTTATGGGCATCCGTCTGTTGACCCATATTCTTCTGCATTTCTTTATGCCAATTTTGTGATTCCTTTGTGAGTGCATCTACCCGTTGATTCATCTCGTTAAGCGATTTTTGTGTTGTCTCCTTGTGCGCCTCCATCTTTTGATCCATGTTCTCCCGCATTTCTCTAAGTGATTTTTGTGTTTCCTTTGTAAGGGCTTCTAACCGTTGATTCATGGTCTCCTGTAACTCTTTATGAGATTTATTTGTGTCCTTCTTGTGATCCTCTAATAGCATCATGAGAAGTGATTTTAAATCCAGATCTTGTCTTTCGGGTGTGGTGGGGTATCCAGGACTTGCTGCTGTTGGAGAGTTGGGTTCGGATGGTCCCACATTACTTTGATTTCTGTTAGTAACATTCCTACGTTTGCCTTTTGCCATCTGGATACCTCTGATGTTCGTTGGTCCTGCTGCCACTGGCTGTTGGTTGGACCTCCTGTGAGCCTGCAAAGCTATTTCTGCCCCCCCTGGATTGCCAGGATTCCCCTGGTACCGATTTCTGGGGCCTGCCTGCTCCTGAGTGACTTTGGAGCCCTAATGTGCCTTGCCCCAAGTGATCTTATATTGTGGAGGCCTTGCACATCCAAAGGCTCAGCCTAGTGGATTCCTGGAGCAGAGGTCGCCAAAGGGAGGCTGGTAGGCTCCTGCCCTGTGCAGGAGTGAGTGATCTCTCCTGGGGGGGGAGGGGGCGTCCCTCTGCCAGGCAGAAGTCCCACAGCAGAGCTGGCGCGCTGGTTACTGCAGATCAGTCCAGCACTTGGGAGCCGCATACACACAAGCCGCCCGAGACCCAAGCGATATTATGCCTGTCTGTCTCAGAACCTGGCTGTCCCAACTTCCCAGTCACTGGAGCAAAGATGGCGGAGTGCAATCTGCACTCTCTCTGTGGCACCGCTCACCTGCAGACATGCTGGCCTGCAGATCTGGCACACAGAAGACCACAGCGCTGACCCGTTCTCGGGCACAGATGGAAGCCCCAACAGGCCGTGTCCCAAGTGATGTTATATTGGGGATAGGGAGCTTGGGGTATCTGTCTCTTCAGCGCAGTCTGCGGGAACAGAGGTTGCGGAAGGAAAGCTGGTAGGCTCCCGGAATTCATTGTTTTTAATTGCAGAGTAGTATTCCATTGTGTATATACCACATCTTCTGAATCCATTCCTCCGTTGAGGGACATCTGGGTTCTTTCCAGCTTCTGGCTATTATAAATAAGGCTGCTATGAACATAGTGGTGCATGTGTCCTTATTGCATGCAGGTAAAGCCTCTGGGTATATGCCCAGGAGTGGTATAGCCAGATCCTCCGGGACACAGGGCATATTTTAAAAATAATAATAGATTGGTTTAAATACTTTATATAACATAATATTTCTTTTTGTGACATAGATTTTGAATATTTTATCCTCATAAAGATAATTAAACATATCTGGTAATTTAAAATTGACCCATTATATTTCCTACAAGTCAGAGATACAACTCATGGCAAATATTATCCTCTTAGCATAACATAGTGGGTTTATTTGGATCAGAGAAGTATGCCTCCTTCAGGTGCTACACATTATGAAGTAGGGGAGGTTTTAATTGATGTACTATTTTATGTCTAAGCTTTCTTGTCTACTAAACTGGGATAATACATTTACTTCCAACTGCTAATGTGATTATTAAAAGCAATTTAAAGCTCTACATAGTGTTAAATAAAGTTTCTTTTACTATCACTAGTAGCACATGTGGAAACCTGAGTAATCTCTGCAGCATCTACAGTATTGTCATTCCAGCCATAAATGCATATTTAATAGACAATCCAACAAAAAATCTTAATATTAAACAACATGCCAGCCACTTTCTAAGTAAGAAAAAATGTGAAAATCCCTCAGCTTTTAAGGAATTTAGATTATAATCACAAAGTAGTATCCTGAAACAAGCAGTAGTCTTTAAGATGTACTTCATGGATTGCTTCATGAGAAGCCATACTATTTACTACAAGGATGTAGAGATGGAGATAATAACAATTCATCAAAGCTGAAGTGAATGAAAATGTTTCAGGGAGGAAGATGAATTTGATCTTATTCTTATGGTGGTCTTTTTCATCTTCAGTGCTCATTCAGATTATTCTCAGAGACTTTAAAAATTCCCCCAAACCCTAGTGTCATCTAAGATCACTGGTTTATTAGTCCTCCAAGAAAAGTCCGATGCTTAGTTAAAGTTGAGCATCACTGCCAGAATATGTCACTCTAGATGAAGAGATGATAAAGCGTCAGTTTTAGGGGAAGAGATCTTCTGATAATATTAAAATCAGGGTAACATGCATTTCTCATATGAAGGACAATCAAAAATACACGGAGCTAGAAGGAAAAGTTTGGGAATCCTCAAATGCTTAGACAGTTTGGTTTTAGATGGGACAGATTAGAAATACAAAAACTCTTAGACACACTTAATTAAAACATATTTTTTAACAAAATTGCTAGTGTATTATTACCAACATACATGGGTAAAAACTGAAATGACAATTTAGGAGATGAATTCAAAACACATATGTAATACCTCAGCAGGTTTTCTTTTTGTGGAAATGGGAGCAAATAAGACTCTTGTGGTTTGTCTAAGGTATAAAAACGATTATATACCTTATTATCTTCAATTCCACAAGAGCTCCAAGCTATTTTTAACACTGGGGTCTCTAAAGGAACATTTTGAAATATTGATTATTTATCTTATGACTTTATAGATTTGGAATAAATTATTTGGTGTTTCATCAGGATCAAATATAAAATCAAGCTTAGGAATAATGGTTTAGTCAATGATTCTCCCATGTTGTCACTAATTAAAAATTATCAGTCAGGGGAGGCTAGGGATGTACTTCTGTGGCTGGTCGCAGTTCCTCAACCATAGACAAGGCCCCTTGTTTCATCCTTGGTATAGGAAAAATGAAGAATAAATTGCAGATATTATTAACTACAGTTTTATTTGCATAAGTTCTCAAGAATCTGACTTAGTAGACTTGGGTATCACCAGAAACTTCTAGTTCTAATAACTCAAAAATTATGCTGAGTACGGTATTGATTGTCAGTGTTCTCAATCTTCAGTTTGTATCACATTCCCTTCAAAGTCTGGTCAGAACCTAGGTCAGTGGGCTAGAACCCCAGATGTTCCAATTCTAAAGGATCAGGCTATCTTGTTTCCAGCTGATGCAAAGACTCACAACTGGATTAGGACAACTACTGCAGAAACAAAGGAAAAATCACCCATAGTTACATTATAATTTATTTTGAATTCTCCTTGGATTTCAAGAAATCTTATAGCTTAAAACCCTTTAGCAGTTTACTGTAGTGCCCTTGAATTACAGAAACAAGTACATATGGTACAGGACATAAATATTCTCACCATCTACTTGGATGCACAGCTGTCCTGCCCCCAGAAACCATCTGACAACATTCACCAAATTGATGGATTATGTTTTATCCCTTCTGCTCCTTACCTAATGGTTCTTTAATTTAACTAATGAGTGTAATTCTCATTAGATGCTGATGGTACATTACATGTTTTTTCAAAACTACTCTTAGCAGAACATCATTGGATGTGTATTACTTAGGCAGATACACCCAATATTCCAGGTGGCTTGAGCAGCAGGTGTTGATGTTCGTAATGATGACATAAGGAGAGTGTGATTCTTTTGACCACTGAAAAGATTTTGTTATTTAGTTCAGTATTCCTTCAATCTAGATATCCATTAAATGACTTTTTGCTAAATAATTTGCAGCAATAAAACTGTACACAGGAAAATTTTCCTTTGTTTTAAGCAAGTGGGCCCAAAGAATTCAAAGATCATGGTATCCAGTTTTGTTTTGAAAGCAACACCAAATTTCCTTTGTGTTTCAGCATCACACATACTGTTTTTAAAAGAGCCTGTCTTAAATTATATCATATTAGTGATATCTCTCTCCTAGACAGTCTTGATTCATTTAGAGTACCGGCTTCTATTCTATGATCCCCAGCTCTTGGTGTCTATTTTTACATTATCACTTATTACTCTGTATGAGAATGGTCTGCTTTCCAGCTATTCTGCTTAAGTAGCACAAGTGCTAAGGACATAGGTATAACTCAGCTCAACTGTGTCTCTCCAGGGCTTCAAGTAATTTGTTGAGTACCAAAGTCATTATTTCTACATGGAAGCAAACACACAAAGTTTGAAAGTGGTGAAGATTTTGAAAACCTATATTTAGTGATTATTACAAAGTGCAATATAGTTACTTTTCTGGAAATGTTGATATTATATATTGACTTATCTTAAAAGGTAGTTAAAATGTGTTTGATATTATAATGATTAAAGCTTTTAAATTTTTTTTGATCAGAGTGATAGTAGGTACATTTTAATACCTCAAGATGTATTTAAACCCACATGTTCGATTTGGTGATCATGATAGATTAATATCATTTGTATATGACCTCATTGAACCTTAATTACCTCTTCAAAGGAGCTATTGCCAACGACCACTATTTTGAGACTTTGGATTCCAAACATATACTTGAAGAAATGCAATTTAGTTTATAACAGTGTCTGCATCTTGAAGAAGACTTTTAGTTAATTAGTTAGTTACTTAATGATACTTTTCATGATAATGTTCTGAATAAGGGAATACACCAATTTAACGAGATTAATTACCATTAAGTGTCAAGTTGGTCTGGCCAAGCATCATTTTTAATGAAATAATCTTTAGGTACATGTAGGAAGAATCACTGTGAGAGATGATTAAACAAACAAGCAAACCACCCAGCAAGCAAGCAAATGGTCTGTAAACATAGTTATTAATTTAGCAAAAGTCAAGCATTTGTGAAGCTGGAATAGATGTTTACCATATTCTGCAAACCTGTGTTACATAAGATGCTAGCAACTAGCCACTTTGGATACTGACTATTTAAAATGTGACTAAGTTGAATTCATTGATTTTTTTATTTATTCACTTTACATCCTGCTCATTGCCCCCCCCCCCAGGTCACCCAACAATCCTTCCCTCCACCACCTCTCCCCTTCTCCTCTGAGAAAGTGAAAGTCCCCTGGGTATCCCTCAAACCTGGCATATCAAGTCTCTGTGGGACTAGAGGCATCCTCTTCCACTGAGGCCAGACATGGCAGTCCAACTAGAAGAATATATCCTGTGGACAGACAATAGCTTTTGCAATAGCCATTACTCCATTTGTTAGGGACCCACATGAAGTCCAAGCTGCATATCTGTTACTTATATATAGGGCAGCCTATGTCCAGCCTTTGTACGCTCTTTGGTTGGTGGTTCAGTCTCTAAGAGCCCCAGTGGACCAGGTTAGTTGACACTCTTGGTCTTCCTATGGAGTTCCTATCCCCTTCAGGATCCACAATCCTTCTCCCTATTCTTCCATGAGAATAAGCTCCATCTACTGTTTGGCTGAGGGTGTCTGCATCTGACTGATTCTGTCTGAGTCAGATGCTGGGTGGAGCCTCTAAGAGGACAGCCATGCTAGAGTCCTGTCTGCAAGCATAACAGAGTATCACTGATAGTGTCAGGATTGGTGCTTGCCCATGGGATGGGTCTCAAGATGGGCTTGAATGGCTATTCCCTTAGTCTGTGCTTGGTCCCCTGTCCCTGCATTTCTTGTCGACAGGATAAATCTGGGGTAGAAAGTTTTCTGGATGTGTTAGTGTCCCTATCACTCTACTGGGGTTCCTGCCTGATTACCAGAGGTAGTCCTTTCAGGTTCCACATGTCCAATGCTATGAGTTACAACTAAGGACATCCCCATTGACTCTTGGGTGTGTCCCTAATCTTAGGTCTCTGTCATATCCTGGACATGCCCCCTACTTCCCCACACCTGTCAGCTACAGATTCTTATTCACTGCCAAGGCCATCTGGCCAACTACTGTCCCTCCCCACACCTGGTCCTGAACTGCCCCCCCCTTTTTCCTCTCCATCCTCCTCCCACTCAGTTGCCTTCCTCCATTTACCTCTTATGACTATTTTATTCCCCATTCTTATTAGTGAGATTCTAGCATCCATCCTGATTTGTGCTTTCATTCTTGTTTAGCTTCTTTCTGTCTGTGGAGTGTAGCATGGGTACCCTGTATTTTATGGCTTATATCTACTTATAAGTTAATATATGTCATGCATATTCTTTTGGGACTAGGTTGTTTCCAGCTCATGGCTATTATGAATAAAGCTGCTATGAACATAGCTGAGCAAGTGTCTTTGTGGGATGGTAGAGCATTTTTTTTTTTTTGGTAAATGCCCAAGGTGGTATAGCTGACTGTTGAGATAGAAGTTTTCTGAGAAACTGCCAAATTGATTTCCAAAGTGGTTGTACAAGTTTGCACTCCCACCAGCAATGGAGGAATGTTTTCCTTGCTCCCCATCCTCATTAAGGTTGCTGGTAAATGGACAGATCTAGAAAATATCCTCCCATGTGAGGTAACCCAGCATGCATGGTATGTAATCACTGACAAGTAAATATTAATTTTCTTATTTTGTTTTATCTTTTCCACTACAAATAAAGTCAAATTATTTATATATATGTATATATATATATACATATATATAAATATAATGTTATACTTCCATTGAACAGTACTGGTTTAATCCATACCTATACATTTTATGTATTTCATAATAAATATTATATATGGGTTTTGATTATATAATAACATTTATATTCTACCATTAAGAATAAAATCAATACAGCTACCTAATTGTAACATAAAAAGTTATTATTAACATGTTCTAGGTAAGTGTTCCTTAGAATGTAGATAAAAAATTAATTCACTAATTCAAAGAAATTTGTTACTAATTTACAGATATCTAGTACATAATATTTAACATTATTCTTTAAAAAATCCATGAACAGGGTCATAAAATTTAGTATGTTTATGGAATTTATATATTAAATTTGAGCAGTTACTGCAAAAGGAATTAAAATTAAATAAAAGTGTAATTCGATCTACATGGATGAGAACACAAAATTTGAATACAACAGGAATAAGGTTTAAAGATTCCTTTTTATAGCTTACCCAACTGTTTGGGAAACTGCGGAATGCTAATGTTAAGAATTATCTTTCCTTTGTGCAACTTGATCTTACCATACAGTTTAAATAGTAGTAAGATGATATAATTTAGTTTTTAATAAAAATATAAGAACTAAGTAAATAAGATATGGATATTTAGAATCCTCTGTGGTTTCTCAATTCTCCTATAATCAGGATTGCATCTAAAAGTTGTAGAATTTTTTTAATAGAAAAGAGAAATTTGCGTTTAGAGTGATCTTGAATCTGACATTTGTTTTCTTTAGTTGGTGTCAAAATACAAATACTTTCACACACCCTGATCCTCTCTGTAGTTTATATAGATTTGATAGAAATATGTTCAGACTAGCCAAATAATTTTGATTCACGTACAAAATGAGGAATATAGAAAATAAAAATACAAAGAGAAAAATCAATACTACACTGAAAATTGATATTGATATGAAGTCAATGACATCTTTGCATTTTTCCTTCTACTTTCTTTGTTATATGAGAAAATTCCCAATTATGACCATGAGATTTCTGTACTATACATAATGAAAATTAAGCTAGGTTGAAGGATTCCTCTAAGAATTAAAAACACAGGACTTGCAATATTGCTGTTGTTCAAGGAGAGGAAATTGTTATCATCTTATTCTATAATCAATCAGGTCTCCTATGCTTCCTATCAACAGAGCTTGGTAATGAACACTTGAGGGAGATCTGTGAGGAATACAAGGTTTCTTCCAGCTACAACATTGACAAGTATATATCCCTCTCACTCTAATAAAACTGCACTGATTATAAGACAGAAACAAGGGTTAGAGCTATAGCTCACCAGGTAAGAGCACTTTCTGCTCTTGCAGAGGACTCAGGTTCAAGTTCTAGTATCCACATTTCAACTAACAACTGCCTTGTAGTTATGCTCCAGGCAACCTCTTCTGACATCATGAAATTGCTTACACACATACAAAAAATAAACTTTTTAAAAGACATACATTTCAAATACAAACCTATTTTATTCAAAATTTAGTAAAGAAGAGAATGTTTGCCTATTAAAGAAAGGAAGAGCCAGGACAGTAAATCAACCTAAATATGTCAATTTGGAAATAGTATTCCCTTTAAAGTATACCAAATAGAACTGGAACATATGGTTTTATAATTATAGAAAAGAGAATGCATTTACTCTCTAGGATAAAGTTCAAGATATGCAGCGTAGTGTATCCTTAGAATTAGGGACACTGGAGTACTCTGTAGTGGTTATATCCTTGGACAATTTACTTTCTCTAGATTCATCCCAAGACTATATTAAAATTTTAATAGTTTTAATTGAACCCAGTTGAGAGTTTCAAGTCATATGTGTTTCCCTTTAACTTATAAGGTAATCTTTGGAGTAAATCAATGTCAAATAGAATATCAACATTTATATAAACTATAATAAGGTAACAAAGATATTGACAGGGCATGTGAAAAATGCCTCCTAAACTAAAACTGATAAAAAATTGAGAGGATTTTTTTTCTCTCTGGTGACTGTGCAGGCAGGTATAGCCAGGAGCACAGGGAACAAAGGAGTAGCAGAGCAGCTGGGACAGAGACATTCCAGGCTCCATCTGAACTCAGGAGCTGGGCTGAGCCACAGCTCTCTGTGCCAGGGGAGAACTGGTCTCCCAGTGGTGCTGAGACAGGCTTCCAGTCTCACAGGAGGGACAAGCTCCAGTCAGAGACAGTGGGACCAACTAACACCACAGATAATCAGATGGTGAAAGGCAAACACAAGAACGTTACCAAGAGAAATCAAGGCAATATGGCACCATCCAAACCCAGTTCTCCCACAATAGCAAGATATGGATACCCCCAAAAAATGGAAAACCAAGAGCTGGATTTAAAATCACATCTTATGATGCTGATAGAGGACTTCAAGAAGGACATACATAACTCCCTTAAAGAAATACAGGAGAATATGGGTCAACAGGCCCTTAAAGAGGAAACACAAAAATCTCTTAAAGAATTACAGGAATACACAAACAAGTGAATGAACTGAACAAAACCATCCAGGATCTAAAAATGGAAGTAGAAATAATAACGAAATCACAAAGGGAAACAACGCTGGACATAGAAAACCTTGGAAAGAAATCAGGAGTCATAGATACAAGCATCAACAAGAGAATACAAGAGATAGAAGAAAGAATCCCAAGTGCTGAAGATACTATAGAAAACATTGTGTGCTTTTGGTATTAGTGTAATTGTGGCTTCATAGAATGAGTTGGGTAGTGTTCCTTCTGTTTCTATTTTGTGGAACAGTTTGAAGAGTATTGGTGTTAGGTCTTCTTTGAAGGTCTGATAGAATTCTGCACTAAAACGATCTGGACCTGTGCTTTTTTTGGTTGGAAGACTTCCAATGACAACTTCTATTTCTTCAGGGGTTATAGGATGGTTTAGATGGTCTATTTGATCCTGATTTAATTTTGGTACTTGGTATCTGTCAAGGAAATTGTCCATTTCCTCAAGATTTTCTAGTTGTGTTGAATACAGGTTTTTGTAGTAGGATCTGATGATTTTTTGAATTTCCTCAGTTTCTGTTGTTATCTCTCCCTTTTCGTTTCTGATCTATTAATTTGGATACTATCTCTGTGCTCTCTGGTTAGTCTGGCTAAGGGCTTATCGATCTTGTTAATTTTCTCAAAGAACCAACTCCTCGTTTTGTTGATTCTTTGTTGGCGAGGATGTGGAGAAAGAGGAACACTCCTCCACTGCTGGTGGAATTGCAGGCTGGTACAACCACTCTGGAAAGCTCTCTGGCGGTTCCTCAGAAAACTGGGCATGACACTCCCGGAGGATCCGGCTATACCACTCCTGGGCATATACCCAGAGACTTTACCTGCATGCAATAAGGACACATGCTCCACTATATTCATAGCAGCCTTATTTATAATAGCCAGAAGCTGGAAAGAACCCAGATGTCCCTCAACGGAGGAATGGATTCAGAAGATGTGGTATATTTACACAATGGAATACTACTCTGCAATTAAAAACAATGAATTCACGAAATTCCTAGGCAAATGGTCAGATCTTGAAAATATCATCCTTAGTGAGGTAACCCAATCACAAAAGAACACACATGGTATGCAGTCACTGATAAGGGGATATTGACCCAGAATCTCGGAATACCCTAGACACAATCAGCATATCAATAGATTTCTAAAAAGATGGAAGGAGAGACCCCTGGTCCTGGAAAGACTGGATGTAGGGGAACGCCAGGACAGAGTAACGAGAGGGGGTTGAATGGAGAAAAGAAGGAGGGAAGGGGGCTTATGGGACTTTCGGGGAGGGAGGAAACGGGAAAGGGGAAGTGATTTGGAATGTAAATTAAAAAAATAAAATAAAAAAAAAAAACATTGACTCAACAGTCAAAGAAAATGCAAAATGCAAAAAGCTCATAACCCCAAACATCCAGAAAATCCAGGACACAATGAGAAGACCAAACCTAAGGACGATAGGTATAGAAGGGAGTGAAGCACGTAACCCTATTAAAAAATGGGGTACAGAGCTAAATAAAGAGTTTTCACCTGAAGAATATCTAATGGCTGAGAAGCACCTAAAGAGATGTTCATCATACTTAGTCATTAGGGAAATGCAAATCAAAACAACCCTGAGATTCCATCTCACACCAGTCAGGATGGCTAAGATCAAAAACACAGGAGACAGCAGTTGTTGGCGAGGATGTAGAGAAAGAGGAACACTCCTCCACTGTTGGTGGAATTGCAGGCTGGTACAACCACTCTGGAAAGTAGTCTGGCGGTTCCTCAGAAAACTGGGCGTGACACTCCCGGAGGATCCGGCTATACCACTCCTGGGCATATACCCTGAGACTTTACCTGCATGCAATAAGGACACATGCTCCACTATGTTCATAGCAGCCTTATTTATAATAGCCAGAAGCTGGAAAGAACCCAGATGTCCCTCAACAGAGGAATGGATTCAGAAGATGTGGTATATCTACACAATGGAATACTACTCTGCAATTAAAAACAATGAATTCACGAAATTCCTAGGCAAATGGTCAGATCTTGAAAATATCATCCTTAGTGAGGTAAACCAATCACAAAAGAACACACATGGTATGCAGTCACTGATAAGGGGTTATTGACCCAGAATCTCGGAATACCCTAGACACAATCCGCATATCAATAGATTTCTAAGAAGATGGAAGGAGAGACCCCTGGTCCTGGAAAGACTGGATGTAGGGGAACGCCAGGACAGAGTAACGAGAGGGGGTTGAATGGAGAAAAGAGGGAGGGAAGGGGGCTTATGGGACTTTCGGGGAGGGAGGAAACGTGAAAGGGGAAGTGATTTGGAATGTAAATTAAAAAAATAAAATAAAATAAATAATAAAAAAAATAAAAAAAAGAAGATTCCCAACTTAAAGGGCCAATAAATATTTTCAACAAAATTATAGAAGAAAACTTCCCTAACCGAAAGAAAGAGATGCCCGGCACTCCACCATCTTTGTTCTGGCAAGAGAGTAGTTGGGACTTCCAGGCGCAGGGATAACCAAGCATAATATCGCTTGGGACTCAGCCAGCTTCTGTGTTCCCTGCTCCCAAGAGCTGGGCAGTTCTGTGGTCACCTATGTGCCAACTCTGCTGTGGGACATCAGTCCTGCAGAGGGACCCGCACTGGGAGAGAGCACACCTGCACAGGGAGAGAGCGCACCAGCCGCCCCTTGGCGACCTCTGCTCCAGGGACTGACTACACTGAGCCTTCAGGTACACAGGGATACCCCCAATATAATATCTCTTGGGACACAGCCTGCTGGGCTTCCATGTGCGCCCAAGAGTGGGGCAGCTCTGTGATCGTCTGGGCGCCAACTCTGTTGTGGGCCATCTGCCCTGTAGAGTGATCTACGCTGAGAGGGTGCACAGTGCACTCCACCATCTTTGTTCTGGCAACAGAGCAGTTGGGACCTCCAGGCAAGGGGAAAATCGAGCATAACATTGCTTGGGACTCGGCCAGCTTCTGTGCTCCCAGCACCCAAGAGGTGGGCAGTTCTGTGGTCACCTACGCGCCAGCTCTGCTGTGGGACATCGGCTCTGCAGAGGGACACGCACCTGGAGAGAGCGAACCTGGAGAGAGTGCACCAGCCTCCCCTTAGCCACCTCTGCTCCAGGGATTGACTACTCTTGAGTCTCCAGGTACGCAGGGATTCCCCAAGAATAATATCACTTGGGGCAAGACACACCAGGGCTCCAAAGACACACCAGGGCTCCAAAATCACTCAGGAGCAGGGCAGCACCTCAGCAATAGGTGCCAGGGGAATCCCGGTCATCCACGGGGGGGGGGGGGCAGAAATAGCCTTGCAGGCTCACAGAAGGTCCAACCAACAGCCAGTGACAGTAGGACCAACTAACACCAGAGATAACCAGATGGCAAAAGGCAAACACAGGAACGTTACTATCAGAAATCAAGGCAATATGTCACCATCTGAACCAAACTCGGATGCCAAAAGCAATATACAGATTCAATGCAATCCCCATAAAAATCTCAACTCAATTCTTCAAAGAGTTAGAAAGAGCAATTCAAAAATTCATCAGGAATAACAGAATACCCAGGAGAGCTAAAACTATCCTCAACAGTAAAAGAACTTCTGGGGGAATCAGTATCCCGGACCTCAAGCTGTACTACAGAGCAATAATGTTAAAAACTGCATGGTATTGATACAGTGACAGGCTTATGGGACATTTGGGCATGTAGATAAATGGAACAGAATTGAAGACTCAGAAATGAATCCACACTCCTATGGTCACTTGATCTTTGACAAAGGAGTTAAAACCATCCAGTGGAAAAAAGATAGCCTTTTCAACAAATGGTGCTGGTTCAACTGGAGGTCAGCATGCAGCAGAATGCAAATCGATCCATTCTTATCTCCTTGCACTAAGCTCAATTCCAAGTGGATCAAAGATCTCCACAGAAAACCAGACACACTGAAACTAATAGAAAGGAAACTAGGGAAGAACCTTGAACATATGGGCACAGGGGAAAATTTCCTGAACCGAACACCAATAGCTTATGCTCTAAGATCAAGAATAGACAAATGGGACCTCATAAAATTACAAAGTTTTTGCAAGGCAAAAGACACTGTCAAAAGGACAAAGCGGGAACCAACTAACTGGGAAATGATCTTTACCAACCATACATCCGACAGAGGGCTAATATCCAATATATACAAAGAACACAAGAAGTTAGACTTCAGAGAAGCAAGTAACCCTATTAAAAAATGGGGTACAGAGCTAAACAAAGAATTCTCACCTGAAGAATATCTAATGGCTGAGAAGCACCTAAAGAAATGTTCAACATCCTTAGTCATTAGGGAAATGCAAATCAAAACAACCCTGAGTTTCCATCTCACACCAGTCAGGATGGCTAAGATCAAAAACACAGGAGACAGCAGTTGTTGGCGAGGATGTGGAGAAAGAGAAACACTCCTCCACTGCTGGTGGAATTGCAAGCTGGTACAACCACTCTGGAAAGCAATATGGCAATTCCTCAGAAAACTGGGCATGACACTCCCGGAGGATCCGGCTATACCACTCCTGGGCATATACCCAGAGACTTTACCTGCATGCAATAAGGACACATGCTCCACTATGTTCATAGCAGCCTTATTTATAATAGCCAGAAGCTGGAAAGAACCCAGATGTCCCTGAATGGAGGAATGGATTCAGAAGATGTGGTATATCTACACAATGGAATACTACTCTGCAATTAAAAACAACGAATTCACGAAATTCCTAGGCAAATGGTCAGATCTTGAAAATATCATCCTTAGTGAGGTAACCCAATCACAAAGGAACACACATGGTATGCAGTCACTGATAAGGGGATATTGACCCAGAATCTCGGAATACCCTAGACACAATCCGCATATCAATAGATTTCTAAAAAGATGGAAGGAGAGACCCCTGGTCCTGGAAAGACTGGATGTAGGGGAACGCCAGGACAGAGTAATGAGAGGGGGTTGAATGGAGAAAAGAGGGAGGGAAGGGGGCTTATGGGACTTTCGGGGAGGGAGGAAACGGGAAAGGGGAAGTGATTTGGAATGTAAATTAAAAAAATAAAATAAAATAAAATAAAAACAAAACAATGAATTCACGAAATTCCTAGGCAAATGGTCAGATCTTGAAAATATCATCCTTAGTGAGGTAACCCAATCACAAAAGAACACATATGCTATGCAGTCACTGATAAGGGGATATTAACCCAGAATCTCGGAATACCCTAGACACAATCCGCATATCAATAGATTTCTAAGAAGATGGAAGGAGAGACCCCTGGTCCTGGAAAGATGGGATGTAGGGGAACGCCAGGACAGAGTAATGAGAGGGGGTTGAATGGAGAAAAGAGGGAGGGAAGGGGGCTTATGGGACTTTCGGGGAGGGAGGAAACGGGAAAGGGGAAATGATTTGGAATGTAAATTAAAAAAAAATCTGCCAAAAAAAAAAAAACAAAACAAAAAAATAAAAACATGCCCTGTGAATTCCAATTGAAAACAAGGTGACACTTTACTTAATTTTCATTAAAATCCCAACTTTTTTTTTTTTAGTTTCTGTGAGCCCATGCTTAGTAAATTTAAGCCTCTGCCTAGTAGATTCAGTTGGCCAGGTTCTCCTGGTGTGGTGTCTTTCATCTGAGTTCTACAGTCTTTTCTCCCAATCTGCCACAGGGTTCCCCAATCTCTGAAGGGAGGGACCAGATGGAGACTTCCAATTAGGACTCTATCTGCCTAATGTTTGTCTGTGGGTCTTTACTTCTAGCTGCATTATCTGGTAGACGAAGCCTCTCTGATAATGACTGGGCAAGGCACCAATATATGAATGTAGCAGAATATCATTACGAATCATTTCATTGACCTTTTTTCCCTTGTATTGTTCAGGTCTATCTTAGGTCTCTAGACTATCTATCTTCTGGTTCTTGGCCATCCAGGTAGTATAGGACATGGGCTTCCTTTCATATTTTGGGCCTCATTTTTATGAAAACTGTATAGTAGTATAATGCCCTGAGAGATATATAGAGGTTCCTCAGTTAAATAAAAGTGGAAGTTCACTACTTAACTGCTTGTTGTAATACCATTAAAATGTTCTCCAAAATATCCGAATTTTCATTAGGAAGCACTTCAAAAATAGCAAGACTGATATGCACTATTATTTCCATATAGATGAAATTGAACTTGTAAATGATTTCATAAATATTATGGAAATCAAGTATATTCAAATTAGACATTTGTCATAATAAAATATATATGTTTGCACAAATACTCATTGAGAAATGAACTTTTTCCTTTTCTTTTGATTATGTAAAATTCCATGCCTATCTCTTTAGAAACATATTTTCCCTGGTATATTTATTTTCAGTTGAATATTCTTAGCCAGGTAAATATATTAACTTATAGTCCTCTTATTACTGTTTATCTTTCTATTATCCTAATCTAAACATAATCAGTGCCTTATCTTTTCTGCAGTTTGTAGATGTCAGGACCAGAATAAGTGGATGAGCTTCAGACAAAAGTTACATTAGTGATATTTTCCCAAAACTCATCAGTCATTTATATAATGAATATTTACTGCCAACCAACTATATATAAAGAACTAGCTAGGCAATAAGAGTTTCATTAAAGATGGTTCATGCTTACAACTATTATATTAAATACATACACAGAAATCTTCAGTGCAGAATTAATTCAAATAAATATCCTGGAATGTATAATTGGTATGTAATTTAAGTTTACAGAAAGGTTGATTTTCTCCTGAATACATCAAGGAAGATTTCAGAAATAAGGAGATACTTGAACACACACACACACGAAATATCAATAAGATCAGGCTGAAGTTGGGGAAGAGATAACAGTATTTTACATAAAGAAAGATATAAGTATTTATGAACATGAGTAGCAAAAATAACATGAGGAAATGCATTCAATTTATAGTCCCTACCTGCTTGGAATACAGGTGACTGTGGGTTGTAGATTACTTAGAATAATTTCATGTTGAGCTTTATTTTTTCATTCTGTGTAATCTTTTATTTAGCCTTCTGTTGCTACCAAAAGTATATCATTTGGAATTTTATATTTAATGATCGTTATATTTCTAAAGGTAATGACCATTATGTTGTCCCTATGGAATCATGAATTTGTGATTTGGGACTCAGTAGTTGAGTACTTGCTTAGCAAGAGCAAGGCCCAGTGTGTTATTCCAGAACAGCAAAACCAGCCAAAACAACAGTCTAGGCCTAAAGAGGCACACCTATTTTTTGATATTTTATACATTATTTTATTGTTAAGCCCCAAACCATAATAATCCTATTCATTCCTCTACCCAAACTAATTGAAGTGGGTTTTTATGCATGCTGTTCCCAGTTTTAACAAAAGAAAGAGGCTGAAGGCAGAAGTATATTGTGATGCTTCAAGCATCACATTAGCATTGGAGAAAAAGGAATCAGAGGATACAAAACAGGGTAAACAGAGTGCATGGTACTTCAAGACTAATTAGATAAAAGGAGACAAGTGAAATAGGAAGGCAAAGATAATTAGGATATTTTATTTTATTATCAACTCTTACAGCAGTACCTTGTCAAAATAATAATATAAATCACTTTCAGCAGTTCTAAGAAACTGCATTCAACAGACAATTACATAAGATGTGGGAAACCTGAAACACAAAAAGAGACATAATCAACTAAAATCAATCCAGATGTTACCAATTGTAGGAGCCTGTCCCTACATGGGTAGCTGGGAGTTTAAGCACTAGGTTACCAGCTTTCTGCATTGCAAGAGACACAGATAATGCTAGAATCAACTAAAGACTTTCTATCTAGAACTGCAACACTGGAAGGGGACTACGCCCAGTATGCAGTTAGAAAACTGAAATATTAGAGGACATTTATCCACAGCTAGATACCACTGAGTTCAAAAGGGACAAGAGAGAACCTTGGGTTTTATATTTTCTTATGAGTCAGTTCCCTATGAGTGCTATAAGCTGGATAAATTAATAGCCAAATTCTAAATTCTTGGTGGATGTAATTTGTAGGAGAACATGTAATTGATATTAATGACAATAATGACTGGTGCAGCATCTAAGCAGTGTGAGGCAAGAGTGAGAAGTATTAATACTACAGTTTTATTTGAATTGCTTCACATACATAAATATAAAGTAAATATTTGCTCAGTAAGCTATATTAGCTCGGCCTATAAGTCTCTTGCCTATGACTAAGATATTTAGATGAGACTGAAAGGATTCCAAATGTCACTACTATGTAGTCATAACACAATTATCAGGCAAGGTTTAATATTGACTTTGTCATAGTTATCAACTGTCTGTGTTCAACCAATGATCTTCATTGTAAATGTCTGTGACTCTGCCAGCAACATTAGGGCTCACTGTAAAGATAACTGTAATGGATTTCCCCAACTAACATTCAGAAACTTATGCCAAGCAATGAGTGCATCTATAAGAGTGATTGTGCTGTATTGACCACATTACTTGGAATAGTAATCCACTTAATTTCCTGCATTGCCAAGATTTATAAAACCATATTGAATTATTTTGCAGTTGTTTGAGGAACAATCATTCATCTACTAACTTCTGTGGGAATAAGGTGCAGAGAATACAAGTGTCAATAAGGCAGTCATTGTGCTTCAGAGAGCCATTAGTCAAAAAGTACATGTAAGCAAGCAATTATCATAATACCTCCGGTAATATTATCTTGGTGATAACTTAGTGATACCTGATCACCCTAATAAGCCACCCAAGTATAAACAACCGAGAGCTGTCTTCATAGATATAGAATATGATAGTGAGTTAGCTAATGGATGGGAATTCCTTCTGCAAGGCAAGAATTTTTAGCCCAAGTGGTAGTTGTAAAATGTCATGGAAAACTGCTATTATTTGAGTGACAGCAAACCTTTCTGTATAATTCAGCTAAATCTGTGGAGGAATTAAGCAGAAACCATACAGCAAGGGTTTGTAATAATATCTAAGGACTAGGAGTGACAGAGAACTTACATTGTTTGTCATAATCCTAGTGTCCATGCTCAACATGCTGCTTCAGCGCTCCTGAAGATTCTAATAACAATATGAAGACTGGTTTGCCAAATAGTGATTAACAAGAAACATTTGAGCAACATCACTATGCATGCTTGATGTGTAACATTTTCAAAGTTTTGTGGCACAAATAAATAAGTATTACCTATTTAAGCTTCCCATTTGAGTTCATGAGCAGTCAGTAAAGACTTTGTATATTTTGAAATCACTCAGTTTGTTATAATAGATATGACAAGTGTGTACTACCTAATACAGGTTCAATATTCCATCATTTTCAATTCCATGTGCTTCATTTCACTGAACACTTGCAAGATTCATTCATTACTATCTGCAATTGATAACAAAGGTTTGGAGTATCAGCTAGGTGCCAAACATGGCTTGAATTTCTGTACATGAAGCTTGAAATATAACTGAACTTTGTCACCATTGTGGTAAGGTATTATTATTAATTCTTATACCAGTTTTTGATGAAAAATGTAATAAATAAATTTGTTAGGATCATGTCACTAGTATATGAAATTATTACACCAGAAAATCAGCCATATTTTCTAAACTCAGGAATTCATTGTCATCATATCATGCTACCTACAGGGTTGTGGTGAACTTTAAACAGAGCTTCTCTATTTTTAGCACCATGTAGTCAGATAAGTAAAATAAATTTATGTGACTTTCAAAGTAAATTTGGGTCATTTTTTCTTGGAAGCTTATCTGGTTTGAGCTTTACTGAAATTATTAATGATTATAACTTCCTGAAACTACAGCACCTTTTTTATTTCAAGGAACAACAAGGTTTCTATATATCCACTGAACTCAGTTCTACAAATGAATCAATTAGTTATCATCTGAATATACAATAGACTTTAAAATCTGCCTTCATTCTTTTAACCCTTTTATATCAACAGGTTCATGTGTTTTTTTCTTTCTCCCAAATAAAAACATTACCTTCTATCAATATTCTCCATAAAATCATAAAATATTTGGTATTTAATATAAAGTCAACACAATTATTCCAGTACAATCATTAAAAGGTTTTAGGGTGTTTTCCCATAATTTAAACAAATGCAGAGATTCCAATGTGCATTTAAACACACATTGCTGCTTTTACATATATCTCCACAAATAAAACAAGTTATAATGAAGTTCTGTGCTATTGAATAAGTACTGAATAAAATGGACATTATTTAAAACCCATAGATTTGTATACCAACTTAGATAACAGATCCCAGGAATAGCATCCATGCACTAAGTCCCTTGATTTTACAGTTATTACTTTAGTAGTGTTGGTCTCCTGATTTCTAATCATGTGCAATTTGGGAGATAACACTTTTCCCATATT
This sequence comes from Tokudaia tokunoshimensis, assembly GCA_036184795.1. NCBI lineage: Eukaryota > Metazoa > Chordata > Mammalia > Rodentia > Muridae > Tokudaia > Tokudaia tokunoshimensis. The sequence goes on from BTHU01000023.1 coordinate 43,508,654, forward strand.
TAGTAGTTTCCATTTTCACTGTCTCTCTTCCTAAAAATCTCTTGTTTCCTGTTTATTACATCTGTGAGTTTCTAATCTCTCTAATTTTCAATCCATCCTAATATTTTATGAATCTTCTAAGAAATACATCAGGCTCATTGCATATTGTGCCTTAAGCCCTGTCATCTCTGATTTTTATTTTTTATTTTATTCTGGAAACCTACCTTATTCTCTTGTGGTATTATGATGTCATATCTTTCTTTTTATTCAAGTTCAATGGAATCACTACTACTCTTTGTGATGCCTTCTATAATTGTTACACAAACAAGTATGTATGTATATATGTATATTATATATATGTGTGTGTGTGTGTGTGTGTGTGTGTGTGTGTATGTATATATAAAGCCAACTAATTCTATTTAGTGCTGGTTGTATATGAACGTGGCTTACCACATGGAATTTAATAACCTACTAGGGGCTTTATTGAGGTTCTATGGGTATACCATCCCTCTTGTATTCACAATACACTATTTGACAGCAGGTGTCCTGATCCTCTAACTCTTACATTCATGAACCTTAGATTGTGAATGCCACTATTAAATCTTTTTTTTATTTTTTACTTTAGCATTGACAAATTAAAACTACAAAATGTAACATTTTGTTTTCATTTTACTACTTTTACATTTAATATGATTGTTGTGTATGAAATAATTTTTATAAGAAGCATACTCCTTGATCTCCAAAGTACACTTTATTTTTTACTTGTTATTTAGTAGATATTGATTGACAAGTTATTTTGGCCAGGTTTTATTTTGGTATTACCTTACAAGCAGGAAATATCAAGGGAATAAAATAATTTCTAAAAAAAAATATTGTCTTCCTGAAACGAATGTTTCAAAGTTGATTTTATACTTATCTATACATATTTAGGAGATGTCAAAGATTGTACCAAGCTGTTTTTCTTCTTATGTCTTTCAAATTGAACCTTATCTCTAGAGAATTTATCAGGAATTCAAGTACTTTCATCGAAAATCTAATCTATATTTTTGTGGGACTCCTAACAGTGGAGTCGGTATATCTCTGACACTTTTGCCTGCTCTTAAGACTCTTTTCCTATTAGATTGCCTTATCCTCAATATGAGGACTTTTGCTTTGCCTTATTGTATCTTGTTTTGTCCCATGTATCTATAGTCTCTTTGGAGACCTGCTCTTGTCTGAAAGAGGAAACAGAGAAGAAGTAGATCTGGGGGAGAGGGGAGATAGGGGTGAGCTAGTAGGAATGGAGGGAGGGAAGTTGTGGTTGTAGTGTATTGTGTGAGAGAATAATCTACTTTCAATAAAAAATGAGAAATACTTATAACCTCTAAATCTCTAGTACCTCATCTGATGTCTGTATGACTATTTGGGTAATTGAAAGTTTAAAAAAAAAATCAGTATATTTCTGATTTTGAAACACTTACCGATGAGTTTAAATGCAAAAAATAGTAATGAGTATTAAACTTTTTAATACTATTTACAAGACTTTGTTTAATATTATTTAACATTGGGCATTATTTACCTTCCAAAGTGGAAAAAATAGTAATAGTTTTAAAATAATGATATTTGACATTATTATAGCTCTCTTTTAATTTTTCCACTAGGGGAAAATGCATTATATGAGTGTAGAAATAAAGTGTTGGATAATATCAAGGTATAAGAGATGCTATTATTCCTTAGTTTTTATCTTTATAGCCAGCTTTTACATTAATCTTCTCATTTCTGTATTTTTTCTCTGATGTCTGCAGACACCAGACATTGCTAATAATGTCTCATTGAATTACTGGTTACCAATATTTTCCTCACATTTTTTTGGACAACAGAAGTGCCAAATCCTAGCCTATTGTTTTTTTGTTTTTTTTCTTACTAAATCCTACTTATCCTAATATCACATCCATCCCAAGCAATAATTCATCAAGACCAGAGAGAGAACACATATTTTTTTATAGGACAGTATTTAAAATGAAACTGCTTTTGGCTTGTGTGGTCTCAGTGGGTGCAAGGCAAAATTCAGGATGCCAGCTCATCTCACACTGAGTTTAATAAAGGGTGTCCTATAAAAAACTAATTTCTTGCTGGTAAATTGTTTTTTAAGTAATGCTTACTGTTGCAAGAGACCTGTTCATAGCACTGACTCTAGTAGCCATGTTAGAAAGTCTAGATGGACTCTGTGAGATAAGGTAGGATCCAGGAGGAATTCTTTTCCTTATGGGATGACAGTGTGTATAACTAATATTGTCCTTTGAGACTAGTTTGCATGCAGTTGCTGGTATGGCACTGTTCAACAGCCTGCTGCAGATAAGAATGAGTGATGATGCCCTAGATTTTAATGGAACTTTTAGAGTGCATGCAGCAGTGGGGTGCAGTCTTCAGCAAAGAAAAACGAGCTGACTTGCAGGCATGAGAGGTCATCAAGAAAGATAAAGAAATAGGACATCCACTCTAGGCTAGGCAAGGCTTTTTAGAGGATATTATGGAAATGAGCAAGAACCAATTTAATTTTTATAATGCCACTCCATTTAACTTTAAAATACAAGGTCAAGGTACTCTGTTTTTCATAATGATTAAAGATTTGGAACACTCTTTCTGTTGAACTCTGTATTTGACAGAAGAGGAATATGGCATGAAATAAAATTGAGATCAGAAAATAATACAAACATATCATGCCAACTGCCCAAAACTAGTTTAAGAGGCAAAGGAAAGAAAAATAAAGAACTCTAATTATAAATGGTCATCTTTAACCTATAAGAGATATTCTTCTTAAAAGTAATTTGATTTGGGGATGGTAGGATACCATTTGAAAACATACATTAAAACACTGTGTAGCTGTGGAAAAAGTAACCAATCCTTCTTCTGACTCAGAATTTTCTTTAAGCAAGTTTCTAGAACCTAACATCTTAAAATTTGTTGAAAGGGCTGTTACCACTGTGAATTGGCATTTGTTTGCATCTTTTTGCTTTTGTCATAATTTCATGAAACCTGCCCCTTTTTATATACATGTATGTGTGTATACGTACAAGTGTAATATAAATAATATAGAGATTAAAATATATAAATCAAAATCCTCTAAGGTGATATATTTCTATAGAGTAACTCTATATGTAAATGAGGGCAACTGCTTAAGTGCAAAGGATCTTGAACTTAAAAAGAGGAATCTCTCCAACAGACTAATTGTGCAATCTTAAATAAATTGATAGAATCCCAAAATTCATTTTTATTTAGCTTTACTTACATAATGGCAACTTTAATGACAAAATTAAATAAGCTAATGGATATCAAAATTTATAAATTGAAAATATTATACATAATTCAATCATAACATTATTTTCCAAGAATGTTGACCTTTCCTAAAATACTGGATGAATTTAGAAAAGTATATCCTCAAGCTTCATTTGCCTTTAAGACAAGGATGTTTATATCTTCATTATACACACACACACACACACACACACACACACACATATATATATAAATATGATAAATATGTAATAAATATTTTACTTGTATATTATACATATGTACATTTATATGTGTGAATAAAGTTCTCCAAATGTCCATTATGCTTTAAAGATATATTAAGCAAAAAACAAATTTTTTGACGTTTCATTGATTTGTATTTAATTTTGACAACTTCTATTTATTTCATGAGATTTATATTTAACATAAAATATACTTTACTTACCAAAATAGATAGTATTTTGCCCAGACCTGTCCCTCTTGCAGCACCTATATGACTCCCTTATCTTGTTCATTACACTTATAATTATGTATTTAATGCTTTCCAACTCTAGCAGAGACTGTTTTTTGGTTTCTACTACTGTGTCACCAGCACAGTACTAGTGTAAGGTCTAAGACAGCCAGCTCTACAAACATCTTTTCAGCTACACAGATCTCAAGTCTATTTAGCAGATTCCGGAAAAATGGTTTATTGGCTGTCTATATTATTAGCCAAATCTTCTAAGAATGGAGCTATTTTCTAGGATACATGTTGGGAGGTCCTGGAATCTAATTTGTCATATCTACAATGTACATTGATGTCCAAAATTGATAACAATCAGTGTTGTACCTTGAAGCTAAATTAGAATACATTCATTTATTTCTCTTTGGGATTTTTTTCTCTTTTGAGATGATAATTTAATAACGTTTCCCTCTTCCAGTGCATTCCAAATCCATGGCCCTTTTTAAAACTAATTGCCTTTGCATACTTGCAATATATAGATATCCCTAAATCAAACATATCCAAACCATTTAATGTTATATGCATGTATGTTTTCAGGGCTGACCATTGACACTAAAAAACCAATTGATGTACTCTTCCCTCGAAAGACCACCTCTACAATTCACAGCTTTCCTCAATTGCCTGTAGCATTGATGAAGGATGAAGATTATACTTATCTATAGTATAGTGAAAAAATTTATAGATTGTTGTTAGGAACCAAGGTGTGGTAGTGCATACTTTTAAATCCCAGTACCCAGAAAAGAGACACAGGTGAGTTCAAGGCCAGGCTTATCTACATAGTGAATTTCAGGACCACCAAAACTACACAGAGAAACCCTTTATCAAACAAAAGCAAACAAACAAACAACAAAACAAAACTCCCACCAAAAGACCATTGCTAGGGATCTTGCTGGTTTAGTAAACTAGCAGATTCTCCAATAACTATGATTACAGTGGAACTGGCTAGGTTTCCAGTGCCAGGTGTTCCCTCTTGTTGAGTGGTTCTTAAATTCAATTAAAGAGCTGTTGAATATGATCAATATTGTGTTCCTCTACTGTACCCTGTTGTGGTCATTGATATGGTTCATTGACATCATTAAGTGGTTCTTAAATTCAATTAAAGAGCTGTTGAATATGATCAATATTGTGTTCCACTAGTGACCCTGTTGTGGTCATTGATATGGTTCATTGACATCATAGCTGGGTAGGATTCTTGTTTGCCTCCTCTTGTTTGGCAGTTCACATGGCAACAACTGGTACCAAAAAAGCTAGTCCTAATCATTTATGGAGCTTTCATCTTATGGATCAGGAATCTCTGGCTCAAGTTTCCAAAATGTGTGGTATCTTCAGCAACAGGGAATTAACTTCTACATCTGGGTGGCAACCAAGGACAAAAATAGGCTCTATATTTTAGGAATTTCATGGACAACTCTGGCCAACAACTTAAAAGATGGTATCTGTAGCCGGGCGGTGGTGGCGCACGCCTTTAATCCCAGCACTTGGGAGGCAGAGGCAGGAGGATTTCTGAGTTCGAGGCCAGCCTGGTCTACAAAGTGAGTTCCAGGACAGCCAAGGCTACACAGAGAAACCCTGTCTCGAAAAACCAAAAAAAAAAAAAAACAAAAAAAAAAAAAAAAAAAAAAAAAAAAAAAAAAAAAGATGGTATCTGTGTTATGGGAGGTTTTGTTAAATAGTCTTTGTCTCTTGGAAGAACAGTCAGTCCAGGTGAAAAAGGTTCATTATAAGTATATGTGGATGTATACTTGGGGTTGTTTGCTAATAGTATGCTTGCTTGTGGATTTTTATTTATATACATACATTTTTATTGCTATTTTATTTACCTCCAACTATCTTCTGAATTTACCTCTCTTCTCTTCCTGAGGTCCACACCCTATTCCATCTCCTTGATAAAATCAACTGCTAATACCCTCTCTATTTCTCCCCAATCCCCCTAACCTGGCAATGGTTCTGTTTTACTTCCCTGGTTTCTATATTTACTAAAGACTATGGAAATAATTCAAAAGATTTGGAACTAGTAACCCACAATAATATTTGTTTTTTTTCTGGGTCTGGGTTACTTTATTTGATATCATCTTTCCTAGTTCCATCAGTGTACCTGAAAAAGTTCTTTTTTCTTACCAGCTGAATAGTATTCCTTAGCATACATGTGCCATATTCATCACCCATTCATTGGTTTTATAACATTGAGATTGTTTCTAGTTCTTAGCTATTTTAAATGGAGCAGGGATAAACATGGCTGAGCAAGTATCAATGGAGTAGGATGTCCAGTCCTTTGGAAATATTCCAAAGAGAGCTATAGCTGGGTCATACTGTAGATTATTTTTAGCTTTTTGAGAATTCTCCACAATAATTTCCATAATGTCTGTGACAGTTTGCAATTCCATCAATATTGAAAGTGGGTTTCCCTAGAGAAAAACATTTATCATCGATGTTAAAGAAAATTGAAGAAATGAAGAGAATATGAAATATGTTCATATAAGTTTATAAACATGTGCTCTCCACATTTAATTCTTTATTCATTCTTTAATTATAGACCTCTTCTGGCATATAATATCTTGGCCTACTTTTCTATCTTTACATATATAAAATACCTATTTAGTAGGGACTCTACTTCCTATTTTGAATTTTGATCTATTCTCAGGCCAGTGTTACATAGAGTGTTACTCTGTAGCCATGCTGAACACAGACAACAACCCATACTTCACAATTGTTTGCACCTAATGAGAAACCAATGTACATTGCAATATATTTTTAGTAAGGTAGGATGTTTGGTAGGTTACTATATAAAATACATTTTCTATATATGTAATTGGTAACTTACAATGGGCTTATAGGGATGTAACTCCACCAAACACATCTCTTTATCAACCACTTATAACCAGACTAGCACTGTGATCATTCTAGAGAAGAGACTATAATTAACAAAGTAATTAAATCTGATAGTTAGCTATCAAAAGCTCTATTTGGAATGACCAGGGATTTTTTTTTTAAGTTTTGCTTTAAAGAGCCTGTTTTCCAAAATTTCCAACACTGTCTATTATAACTTGAAATTACTTTGCCAGAATCTTTGCTCTGTGAACATGTTTTCCTGGGGTGCTAAAATTACTTTCAAATTTTGTTATATGATAAGTAAAATAGCTGAATCATAAAGGGTACATTCAAACATGCTAGGTATATTGTAAGTCATATATTTCCAGCACTTTGCTAAGTAGACATAGCAGTGAACTATGTTTCTTGAATTTCCATGTCTGGTTGAAGATGCACAATATCAGAGATTAATGAAAAAGACACTCTTGAGACTAGAATTTTTCTTTAGGTATAACTTGGGACATCAAACACTGCTTGTATGATGACTTATAAATGAAAACAAGTTTTACTCTTGATGCTAAACATTTGAAAATCAGCAAAACTCCAAAACTATGGATCACAAAAACCTAAAGGAATAATTTCTATAACAATAAACTTTGATACTTTCCAAATAATCAGAAATGCTTGATGCAGAGGAAGAAAAATGCCTTAAAAGCTTCTCATATACATAGAGAAATGAAATAAACAATTTATAACAAAACAATTCTAATAATAATGACTCCTAATATATAATCTCAGTTATTATCCTATATGAATAATAACTGGTATTTATATCTGTTTTTCATATTCCATCTGCATATGTCACTTGCAGGAGAGATTTCCTATTTAATGTCATGTCAGTAAAAGGAAGGAAAATTCATGGCATTCTTTAAAAAGGAACCAAAACCCAATAGCTTCCTCTGCTGCTGTGGACCAGAGTGTAACATCAAAGGATACAAGCTTCCACCATCAATTGAACAACTTGAAACATTATGTAAACTGTGAGACTGAGAAACTTAATTAACTTTATAATTTTCACAGTGAGATATAAGGATGTTATATTATCTTCTATAACCTTGATGAGGTGAAATTAACCTTTCTCCAGTCCTAGAATGAGAAAAACTTTGAAGGTGTCCACTCTCTTCAGAAGATTAAAGTGCTTCAATGCCCTATTAATAGATTATTCAATATTCACCAAGAAAAGATTGGATTGTGTTTGCAGTCACTTTTATGGCTAATTTATTCTGATGAGCAAAGGCATACCATTAGTGCATAAACTGTTCCCTTTGTACTGTTTGAGATAAACATCACCATAGAGAAGAAACACAAAGTGATGGCATTGAATTAAAGGTACCAGATAGAAAATAGCAGCAAACATTTATTAATGTTGAAGAACAATAGAAACAAATTTGCCTTATATGTTTCTCTGAAGATTTATAGGGTTAGTCATGCTTTAGCCATGACGTTTGAACAAGAGTTTGATCAAATAGTAACCCTAATTTATGGTCTTACTGCACACACACAGACAGATACACACACACACACACACACACACACACACACACACACACACACACACGAACACAGCAGGTGAAGGAGGGAAACAAAAATATGAGTGAAGGATGAAGGGAAGAAAGGAATCAGAAATTATTGAAGGAAAGGAATGGAGGAAGAATAGAGAGACTTGTAGAAATCTCATTTTTATTTCACAAAACAAATAGCTTACAATATTGTACTACAGGTTTAACATCACAATCTCTATTCTTTATCATTTATTTTAACCATCTTGATTCATAATTAACTCTCAGAAATTCTCAGAGCAGTAAGTATCTGGCAGAGTTCACTTTTACACAGTGTAAAAATGGGAATTGATCTCACATAATGTTTTTCCAGCACCTGTTTTAGAGTCATATGACATCACTGAAATCTTGTCAGCCATGAATTTATATTTCATGAATGAGTGCTCAATAAATAGTGGATTAAATTGCCAGAATTGATTTTTTATCTACAGCAATTTCAAAAATATCATCAAAGGCATGCTTACTGAAGTTGTCACTGTTCTTCCTGATCCTTTGTTCTGCCAGGAGGAACAGATGGTAAAATCAAAGGTCATTAGAGAACCAGTGGGGTAGGGGTAAGAAGGGAGCCTTCCCAGAGAGACCTGTGAGAGTCTTCTCTGAGCAGTATATTAACCCACAGCAATTAGGAATCAGCATTCCTAAGTTGATTGATAAGCTCAATACATCTAATCCCTACTGCTTGGATTTTCAAATATGTCTCATTATGTTTTGGCAATATCCTTTGATCTGTTTTACCAAATTGAATAAAGAACATTGCATTTGGTTCAAGTGTTCTTTCCTATATAAACAGATAGAAATCGCCCAAATTGTTAGAAAAGTATTGTTTATGTTATAGAGTAAGCACCTAAGGTATTTTGAATGTAAACATTGTAATAAGTCTAAAATATTATATACCTCTGTCTCTCATAGATGCCCAGACCTATATCTACTACCAATGTTCATATAGGTATAGTAGATATAATAATTTCTTGGAAAAGCTTAGAGAATTAGAGCAAACATGATAATGGTTCTTATAAAGCACTTCAGAAACTGACAGTCACTTACTTGAATAAAATACAGGTCTTTTCCACTTAAATTTCTTCTCTGTTGAGGCTAATAGTTATACAGATTTTAAGGATAGCTAACCCCAAAATGTTAAGCTTTATTAAAATATGTTAATTTTATATGATGCTTTATTTTTAGTTGAATAAAAGCATGCACTGGACTGTTAAAGTTTATTTTAGTCAGGATAATTTTAGAAAAGGATAGAACATTCAGGTGTATGTTTGCATACTATCTATTTACTTCAATAGATTATTTGGTGCCATGAGCCCACCACTGAAGAAAATAATGACCACTTTAAATGAAAAGGGATAATATCAAGAAGTACTCCTAATTATAGCGTGTAGGGGAACGCCAGGACAGAGTAATGAGAGGGGGTTGAACGGAGAAAAGAGGGAGGGAAGGGGGCTTATGGGACTTTCGGGGAGGGAGGAAACGGGAAAGGGGAAGTGATTTGGAATGTAAATTAAAAAAATAAAATAAAATAAAATTAAAAAAAAAAAAAAAAAATATTAATGTTAAAGAATTTACTGGTTTCTTATTGCTTCTATTTGCAAACGTCTCTGAATAGATGAGGTTTTCTTCAGTTGTGCTGATAATCATCAGAGCTGGCTCTCTGCTTTCAGCAGGAAATATCTACCAATAACTCCTGTATGATCAAAGTGAGGAGATAAACTGAATATGTCCTAAATGTACAAATAGATGTATTTGAGGGAGAATGTCTATCCTTATATTTATCTTCTGTCAAAATGGAAGTGACTCTGTGTGAAGACAAATCAGGCTATTTGATAAATACTTTGTTTTCAAAGTGAAAAAAGATATCTCAGTTTATGCATTGTAGAATATAAGCACTGGTATATATCTTTCAGTTTTCCAATGAAACTTTTATGAAGTCAGAACTTTTTATCTATTTTAATGAAAGCCTAAGCCTTCTGTGGATACTTTTATTAATTTCATTCTGAAGAAAATCTGACCAGGTTAAAGAAATAAGGTCAGGTTAAGACTTGATCCCAGTGAGAAAACTCAGGTAAAGTAATTTAAAATAGGAAAAAAGATATAGAGTTTTTGTTTTTATCCAAATCAGTCTTCTACTTTCTACATTCTAGAGCTATTTGACAATCACATCTGTATATCTCCTTGATTCCAAAGATATGTGTCAATAGATACAAGTTCAATTAATACGTTTCTTGGGGCATTATTAAAATTAATTCCACTTATCAATCTACTTGGGGGAAAAGTGCACAGTCACACATTTTAACATTTAAACCCATTTAAAACTACCACATTTATTAACAATGTTCATTCTTATTGTGTATAAGAAAAGCAATGTAAATATAGTATGTTCTAAAAGAAGCACCACAATTAAATCATGTTTTGTCTGTCTTTATATATCTCTAGGACATCTGGAGTTTACAGTGTTTTTAAAGTAACATATATATATATATATATATATATATATATATATATATATATATATGATATATATAAAGTATTTGAATATTTGAAGTAATGAAAAAGACATAACTCGCATAATGTACCAAATTTCTTCTGCAAGTTTGCTCTAATGTATTTATACCACTGAGAAACTCACAGCAGTATACTCATATAAGCCCTGAATTTTGCATTATGGTGCTGGGTTTATTCGTGCCCTCTCCCTGAATGGAATGGGAGTTGACTTCATAGCCATCCATATTTGACTGCCCACTGACTTCTCATGGAAATAATGTGAATATTAATTAGATGAATTCCACAAAGTGCTTTAAGCTCTTTGGAAAAAGATACTCTCTGCATAATTATTCTTAACTCCCATATGCTCTTATGATGTAAACTATTCTGCTAGGAAATCCTTTTTAGGGATTATCTCTTAAAATGAAGTTTTTATTATTAAAAGCAGCAAGAATATCCATCCACTAACAGATGAAAAATATGCTTTAGGAGACTGCTTTCAAATAGGCAGAAATCTTGAACTAGGGAGACATCCATGCCGAAAAAATTAAGAAATAATGAAAATTGGTAGTAAGTTTGTAATATTAATTATTACATTAAATCAAAATAAAAAGACAAGTCACATACCCTTTAAAATACTTGCATAAATCTTTTTCTTGGAATATGTAAGTTTAGGCATAAGTGTCTTAAAAATAAATTCTTTTTTGACTGTTAAAGTGTGCTTAATTTTCTAATTTTACAACAAAAATTCCTTTTTGTGATTATCACACTTAGCTACATATTGGCACGATAGAAACCAGCAAGGAGGGATGGAAGAAAGAAAGAAAGAAAGAAAGAAAGAAAGAAAGAAAGAAAGAAAGAAAGAAAGAGTGAGGGAGTGTAGAGGAATTTTAATCCAACAATATGGCTACTCTGGCAAAAGAGCACATCCAAAGACATTCTAGATCTATGTGATCCAGCTGAAATAGAGACAAACCTTCAATCCCTCTGGTTGGAACATAGACAGGACCTTAGTAGACCTTAGTATACACTTTAATCCCAAAAACATAGGTAAGGTTAGTCTGTAGTAGGAAGCAGCCGTCTTTGAAAATGAATAATTGAGGAGCAGACAAAGAGATGGATCAGAGAATGATTTGACTGATTTAGTCTTAGTCAGAGATAGGGTAAGCCCAACTCTCATGAGAACAGACAGAAAGAGATGCAACTTAAAAGAGCAGCACAAAGTGAGTCAGGATGTGAAGGAATTCAGTGAGTCAGTTTAGTTGAGATTAGACAATGAAGTGGAATTCAGTTGAGTTCAATTCAATGCAGTTCAGTGAAATTCACTTCATGGAAGTCAGAGGCAGTTTCTCAAGCATAATTCAATGAGGAGCTGAGAGACACCAGTTAAAATCAATCTGCTTAGAGAAGAGTTTTGAGCTAGAACAGCTGAGTTGAACCAACCTGTTAACCAGAGTTCAGAAAAAAACAGAAAGGGTGAGATTATTCAGCAGTAAGCCTTCTGAATGACAATTATATCAGACAAATAAAAATTACTTTTACAAAGGAGAGAGGAAGGGTGGAAGGGAGGGAGAGAGAGAGAGAGAGAGAGAGAGAGAGAGAGAGAGAGAGAGAGAGAGAGAGAAAATATGAAGGAGAAAAGGAGGAAGAGGAAGAAGGAGGAGGAGGAAAAAGAAGAAGAAGAAAGTCACTGATGACTGGGACATCTTCGTACCACAAACAGACATTTGTCTGGAATGGAAAATTATTTTGTTGTAATGATTGGATGGAACCAAGGATTTCATGCATGCCAATGCTAGAGTTTTCAATAGCTACATTCTCATTCCAGACTTGGAACTGAAAAAAAAAATTCTCTCTATATTTTAATGTATAGCCTAAGGAAAATAGAAGAAAATGAAGGACTTGGAAGATTCATATTGTCCTGTATGATATATGGAATTTTTTTATAGTGGCTTGCAGATTATGGTCCAACTAGTGCAACAATACCTGTCTAACAACAGAAGATCTAATAATCTAGTAGTTGTTCAGTCCAGAAAGGTGGATGTATCAGCTTGTCTTCAATGTACACCTAAATCTACAAGAAGTAGGCTTTAATGCCAAGGAAGGAATGGACTTATCATCGAGAGTGAGAGCAAGCAGGCAAAGAGGTAACTTCCTCTTTTCATGTTTTCCATATAGGTTTCTAGTAGAAGGTGTAGTATAGATTAAAGGTAGGTTTCCCCTGCCTCAGTAATCTGGATTAGAAGTGTATTTTTCTTTTTCAAATGTTTTCATTAACAAAATATCCCTTGAAATAGCTTTGGTTTTAATTCTTTCCAGATATAGACAAGATAACAATGAACAATAGTCTTCACACTAAGGGAGGACATATATACCATACACAGACAATAAATGACAAACACCATAAAGTATATTACTGGTTCCTATTGTGTTGCTATAGACAGCTGTACAGTCAAGTCAGCTGTTTCTTGCTGTTGATCTTGTCTTCAAGATAGCTAGCTTTCTTTTATTTTCTTTATTCATTTTCTATTTCCACATTTACGCGTGTACTCACTAACTTATAAGTTCAATATTTTTATTATTTTGTATCCTATATATGCCTACAACACTAATGGATAGTAAGGATACTTCAGTAAATAATAACTAGTCCTAAAGCTTAAGGAACCATTTTGGTAGCCACTGTCTATTATTTTTGATAGAATATTGAAGGTTGCCTTACATTTTGGTTTTGGTGAGTCAAAATTCCGTCATTGAACTATAAATCTCTCCAACTATACTTCCATTGCCATTGCATATTTTCCTTTGGGCTGTTTCCTAACACTCATTTGAGTTCTCACTAAGGAAAATGTTTCTGCTGACAATTTTACATCTTCAGAACTTTGGTAGGGACACAGACTAAGACCTTTCGTGCTGGTTACTGTAGCACTTACCAGTCTTAAGTTCTAATTCTAAAATTCTAGTTCTAAAATATGTAACTTTTCTTTTTTGTTTGCATTTTGTTTTTCTTAATAAAACAGTAATAGGTATCTCTTATGTAACTTGAAAATAAAAAATACACAGAAGACAAAATCAGCCAAATCCTACAAATATACAGGCATTTTAGTGTTTTCTGTCTCTTTTTCAAGCGTGTAAAACACCAAAGAAGATCATCAAACACTAGGAGAATTCACTGCAGATTTACCTACTTTTCACTAAGAGGAATACATTTTACTACCTGCCATTCTTCAAGAAATGAATAATTAGCTAAATAAATTCAAGTTAATGACAAACCAGCTATTAACTTCAGGAGTACCATTCTTTGCTTAGAATCTTAAGCAAACAGCAAGAAATATTTATGACCACCTTGAGTTCTTCAACTTATGAAAAAGAGTTCACATTTAGCCAATTAACAAGTCAATTTCCTGACTCCATGTTTTAAATGATTTACAGTATGTCCTGGCTAGTTTTATGTCAACTTGACACAAATTAGGTTCATTGGAAAGGAGAGATCCTCAATTGATAGAATATCATGAAGCAGCACTCTTCCATGGCCTCAGCTCCTACATCCAGGTGTTTGTGTTCTTGTCCTGACTTCTCAGTGATGGACTGTGATATGGAAGTATAAGCCAAATAAAATCATTTTTCCTAACTTTTTTTTGGGGGGGGTGTTTGTAATTCATCATAGAAATAGCAACCTAAAGACAGATCAGTTTCAAGGAGTTCTTATACACAGAAGAAAAAATGGATAGATGGGAAGACATGCCTTTCCAAAAACATGAAGTCAACCTAGAGATACTGAGTCAGGTATAATGGTACCTGCTCCTAAACAACATAAAAGGTAATGATATATGAGGGCCAATAACACTGGAATATATTTGTGGAGAAGTCTGGTGAACAACTTCAGGCCAGTATTTCAACAGTTCACCTATAATGATGAGAATATTTGGGGGAAAATCTCTATGCTTTCTCAGGTGTAAAGTCCGTAATGAAGAAATCATCCTTCACGGGGTTGTTTTAACTCCTTGAGCTTTTTCTTATCAGTCCTAGCAAGTTAAGCTTATTTTATTGATATTAGAGGATTTCCATGGAAAGTGCCATACAGAGGAAAAGAGACAACAATTATAGGCATTTTGCCTACTTTGCTTTTATATCTTTAGCTCATTTGTAGACATTTTGCTTCTTGTCACCTGAATTATGTTTCCATATAGCATACCAACATGTTTGCAGCAGACCTGTCACTCCTATTTTGTTATTGCTACACCAAAACCAAACCAAACCAAACAAAAGCAAAAAACCAAGCAAGCTACGCACACACACTTCACTTTGTCTTCCATCATCCAGATCCATGAGTAGGTTTGATGAAAGGATGATGAAATGACAGATACATGGATACACGAAGTCTGCAATTCCATGTTCTTGTATCTCAATTGGAAAAGCTACAGTACCCTGAAAGACCAGCTTGTTTATTATATACAGTTGAACATAGAGCCAGGGCTATTATAGTACACAGCTGAAAAGAAAGGCAGATTTAGCAAATATCAGGTGAGTAGGGCTCTAGTTTTCAACCATGAACATATATGGTGAGAAGGCTACAAAAGACATTTTTGCATACTTTATCTAGGTTAACATTTGAACCAGAGGAAGGCTTTGCCATGCTTCTGAGCTTCACCTGGGGAAGGCTTTGGAGCTCTTATGGCAATTAGCCTTTAGATGTCCATGCTCATGTCAAACACTTCACATTCTCTCCGAAATCCACATAATTTGGGCCTCCTCTGATTCCCAGTGTCTTCCAGTTAGTGTTTCAAAATCTCTCAGGTCATACAATGTGTGACTAAAGGAACAAGTCAGAGACTGAAAGTAGCTAGGTTTCCTGAGCTGATGACAGTGGAAGTTTTCAATATATAAAACTAGTCAGCTCCCCCGTCCCCCCACTGTCACACACACACACACACACACACACACACACACACACACACACACACACACAAGTCTGTACTGTGTGGAATCTCAAGGTGGAAGAGCAGAGTTTTTCTTTATTTTAAAGCAGGTTTAAAACGGTCCTGCTGTTTAGTTGGACTATAGTGAATCATGAAGAACTTGCATAATTTACAGAAGCTAGGCAATCATCTTAATTCCTGTTGCTTCACTGCCCGTTATCATTCCTGACAAACTCTTCCATCCTGTGCTCTATTTTCCTCTGTTTGCTCCCGTTTATTTTTCTGAACAACCAGCTGAGCAAAGATTTACATAACTTTTGTTTAAACAAACCCTGCACAGTTCATCCTTTCAGCCAATATCACAAACACTTTTGAGACATGGTTGCATTTTGCTATTTTAGTCCCAGATTCTGTTTCCTCGCTCTATTTTTTGTGTAAGCCTGCATTCTCATCTTTTGTTAAGTCACATGAAAAACCAGAAACCATGGCTACTCAAAAGTCATTAATAATGTGATCTTTTTAGCTACTGTTTCTGCTGGTAAATTCTTCATTTCATATAATACAGTCTCCAAGGACCACAGAGAATTCAGCCTTGCTTATCTCTGTGTTGCAGATGAAGGTTTCTGGCTTTATCCAATCCCAGTGCAGTTTGCTTACCATCCAGGAGTCGATTTTGTTTCCCTGTGACATTAGCATACTAAAAAGATTGGAGATTGACAAGTACAGTGTTCTTATTAGGAAAGTAATCAAGGTTTAGAGCCTGCCTGTCATGGAACTTCTAGCATCTGAAAATGCCAAGGGGTTGACTACTCCTGACCTAAGCACCTATTTAAGATTCTCACTCATGATAAGGGAACTAATGTGATTAGCATACTGATAAGATTTTTTTCTAAAATAATCTATTATTTCTGAATTATTCTTTTGCCTCTTAATTAAAATCTTTCACAAATTTCCCAGGGTCTTTCCTCTATCTCTGCAAGACATTTAATTACCTATATTCCCCAACCTACACCATATTACATTTTTTATGGAACTTTTACAGACTAATTTATCGGAAGGATGGCCTTGAGTGTCATTATGTTCAGTGAATGCTCTATTTTGACAAAGAGAAGACTAAATTTTATTGAAATCATTTAATCCACTGTGCTTTGGCTTAGATGTAAATGTAAATCTGTACTTCACATTTGAAATTTGAACTAAATTTAAGAATACTGACATATTGACTTTTTCTCTACAAATAAAATATAAAGGGATTTCTCTCCAACTACTACACTTGCCCAAGACATTGGTTGTTTTTGAATCATAGACTTTGATATTCATGAAGAAAAATGCCATATCCTAAGGCAAATGAGGTTCTTTTTCACATGAAAAAATTAATTTCTTTTTAGTTTAAATCAATCCATCACCTCTTATCATAAAGACATAAGACAGGAAAAAGTAAAAGGAGATATAATGCTATATAGTTGATAATAATATAAATTTAATGTTATCAAACATGGTTCATCATTGTACAACTTGAAATAAGTGAACAAACATGGAGCTATTTTACAGATTTCTATAAACTATGCAACTATGAGAATGTTGTATTTAAATAATCCTTTTTGTTTAGAAATATGAGAACCGAACGTAGCATTTTAAGCAAGGGTGAAAGTAGATTATAGAAATGGAAACTACAGTACATAGTAACATGCTTCCTGGAAGTTTTACCTACAGAATAAAAACCTCAGTGTACACCTACATACATGAGTGATTATTGAAGCATTATTCATAATGGAAATAACTGAGAAACCAAATAGGATGAATTTAACTTTGTTTCAACTGGAGAAACATTAAGTTTTAAAGTATATAAAAAGTAGACTGTAATGCATTAAAAGTATGAATTTGAGTAATGCCTATTGACTAGAAGGCATTAATGCATATAATACTTATGAATACAAAAATCACATGTGTAAAAACATGCCTAATAAGTCAGCCATTATATTTCAAAATTTTAATGCTATGTCTAATATATGCATTATGTCTATATTTGCAATTGTGTTATTTATACTTTTATAATCATGGAAATAATCAAACTGTGGAAATACATTTTTAATAGCATTATATTCAAGATTCTATTGTATTATTAATTACATGGACCAGGATATCTATGGGAATTTGGGTCCCTGGAGTAGCCAGAAGAGGGTCTCATGAACTGTAAAGCTGGAGTTACTGATGGTTGTGAGTCACCTAACAAAAGTGCTGGGAACCAAACTCATGTCAATCTTAAGGGCACTCTTAACTGCTGAGTGATCATTCAGTATAGATTTATTTTAATGAGAAAAGTTTGATGTGGACAGAAAGAGAAAATTGTGATTTAAGCAAAAGAGAAAAGACAAAGCAAAGCCTATGCATGAATATTTAAGAACAAATTTTATATTGTAGGTATGCAGTTTAATGTCTTATAAATTAAATTAAAAATAAAGTTACCACGCATCATTAGAGCCAACGATGGATGAAAAATTCAGGAATGTAATGCCATCTTTTAGAATTTTTCAATTTATTTGCATTATTTCTAGATAGCTTTAATTATTTATCCATAAGGGCAATTGCCCTAATTTAGCATCTCCTTTTGCAACTATTATTTCTTGCTTCCTAATATTCAATGTCTTCACCACTAGGTTTTTATGAAGAGATTGTGTCAGATTATTCTTTGAAAAGTCGAACTATACCAAACATTCCGACATAAAGTCTTTACTAACATTTCTAGGGATTTGATATTGTTTCTAACAATTAAAAGTAAGCTTTCACTGTGATGTTTGCAGGTTACAACCCCTCTCTCTTCCTTCAGTAAGAGGGAATCACTTAGAACATTTAAATCTCCTGTCATCAGTCTCCATTCCTATCAGTACATTTTAATTCTCTTACTCTTTGTCATCTTAAAATATTGAGACTGTGTTCTAAATAATTTGCTATATATACTTCAGTAAATCCCTCCTTATGAGAAGTTAGTGGTGATATTCAAATTGGAAATGGTGCCTAGTATATAGTAGGCATTGATTTAGTAGCTGAGAAAAGTATTTTCAAAATCAATACTCTTTTAATTCCTAAATTCTTTTTATTTTCTGCCATTTAATAATATCAATATTTGTATATTAACTTAGTAGCCATTTAGTTTTAGTAATATTCACAGGAGGTTTTCTTGTTTTGTTCTATCCCTAATTGTATCTTAAAATCCTTGGTTTAGAATCATTTTACCATTACATCTGTAGCATCGTCCATGATTTATTATACTGTGTTGGCTTCAAATACTCTATTTATCTCTATTTCAATATGTATCCCCAGTTCTATTCCAGTTTTTGCAGATGTAGACCCCTACAAGTCATTCCACTGCTATCTTCTTATGACAACAGCTTGTATGTGACTTTAAAAAAGCATCACTTTATTCCTTTCAAATTCTCCCATCTCACAGCCTGTTTCTTCTAGCCTGGCTAAGTTCAAGCATCTTTTTTTTACCATTTACTTTACGCCACAATTTTACTGCTCAAAACTTCTTTCAAAATCTTTCTTAGTCAAAAGTCATAATACTATAAAATGCAATGACTCTCATCTTGTCTCTCTGTCTTCACATTCATTTTCAAATCCATACTGTAGTCAATTTTAAAAATCAGATTTATCACGTCATTAATCTGGTAAAAATATCAATAGATCCTCTTTGTTTACAAAATTGGATGTGTATTTTCTATTCCTAGGATATCAGAACTGTGCTTTTATAAATTTGACTATGTTTCTCAGCTTTCTGAGTCTTATACATGTCATGATGTTCAAATCACCCATTCCTAAAATGTACTAGGTTTAAAGAACCACTCTCATAATCTTCTAAACATTTCAGGAAATGTTCTAATTTTAGGTAATAATGCTTTTGTCTATTTAACCTCAGAAATACTGGCACTATTAAAACATCAAACAGAATTTGTACAATTGAGCCATTTGACAAATATATAAAGCTTGACTTACTATATTGTTTTTACATAGCATTCTTTTAAGCTATTGGGTATATTGGTCCTTTTGTCAAATACCAACAAGCCTATGGAAAAGAATGTAATAGAAATTACCATAATTTAGGAGAAACCATAATGCTAGCATAGTTCTTTTTCTAATATGGTATCTACTACATATATACTGAGAAACAAACTAAAAGATGTTTTTTCATAAGGTGTAAGTCTATTCTAGTCCATTGGTGTAGTAACACAATAGCTGAAGTTTTTCTCCTAAAAAATATTCTTAAATGAACTCTCTAGTAAAAGTCTAATTTTTAAGATGTAGAAAGTTCAAGCAAGAAGACCATAAAGTGTTAGGATCAAAATAAAAGTAAAAATAACTTTTTAGAAGAAACTTCATTCAATATATTTACCTTTCTTTCATAAAGTTATGATGATATTAGAATTTTTTATATTTATCAAAATGAGTTTCATCATTGAAAACTTGTAATGAAACTTGGTGTTGATTTTCAGATATTTCCCTAAATTCAATGAAAATCTCCAAAAGTACAGTTAGATCTCAAGTTGGTTTGTTTTCCTAACTAATATTTTACATCCTCTTTATGGAATAGAGGTGTCTTTTCTCTTCTTTTCTTCTTTTAACTGTTTACAACTTTAGTTCCATATTACATAAAATCTTTCTATTTCCCCCTATATTACTATATTTTATTCTACATTCATTAAAACTTATCTGCTATAATCAAACAGATGAAAAGCACAAGGATACTTTTTTTCCTACTTGTAGGTCAAATTTTATTAGCAGACAGGCAGTGCTTTTCAGGTCTGGCAAAGATTTATCAGTTTCCTTCACGCATTAAATAAATTAAAAAAAATAGCCTAAAATCAAATATAGTTCTCCAGTTTTCTTTAGTGAAACTTGTATGTGGCATTTGATAATGTACAAAAAGGACATTGGGCCATAAGTTCATAAGGATAGATAATGAAAATCCAAATTTCATAATTTTGTCACCAGTAAACTCCTAATTTAGATAATGGTTAATTTTGTATATGAACATGAACAAGGTGTGCAAAGACATGGTCAGAAACAACACTATGGGTTTTGAAGATATTGCTGGACAAGAGTAACAACTGGATCTGTAGACTTAGGAAGGCAAATCATTAAAGTCCTGAATAGCACATAAAGACTGATTAAAGGTTATTATTTCTGCCATTGGCTCAAGCAGAAAAATATTGTTTCCTTGTCCTGCTGTGAGAGTTCTGAACAAAGATTCAAACAAGTATGAAGAGTGTTTAAATGCATCTCTATTAGACATACACAGATGGATTTCTCATTCTCTATGCAATTATTTATATAATATTTCAGTTTTATATAATATTTCAGTTGCACTCTGTGTTAGGAGTAATATAGATATGATTTAAAATATAAAGTAGGATTTCTGTAGGATATATAAATGATTTATATCATTTTATATTAATTTTATTTGTGCCTTTTAAAATTTTGACAGCTTTGAAATGGGGATCCTGAATCTAATCCCTAGAAAATATACTATAGTGAGTATAAATCATTAGCTCTCTGAGAGACTAAGTTGCAAACAGTGGGAATTCCCAGTCATTATGAGTGAATCCCTTTAAATAAGCATCTCTTCTCTTTTTCTGAGTGATAAATCATTTTTGTAAATATCGCTAATTTTTTAAATTGAGAATAGATTCTTCTTTCCTACAATATATCTTAACCAGTTTCCCCTCCTTTCACCCTTCTTAGCTCCTACCATCCTCCCTCTCCCCAATATCCATTCTCCCTCAATTTCCCTACATAATGGGGGAGGCCTCTAAGAGATAACAACCAAACAACAAAAAACAAGATACAATGAGACAAGACAGAAGCCCTCATATTGAATGAAGCTGGACTAGGTAATCTAATAGGAGAAAAGGTAGTTTGATTTCCTTTTCCCTGATGGCTAGGGGTGTTGAACATTTCTTTAAGTGTTTCTCACCATTTGAGATTCCTCTGTTCATAACTAGGCTTCCTTGTCTAGCCTCAATAGGTGAAGATGCACCTAGTGTACTGCAGCATGAGCCACAGTGGGAAGCTATCCAGAGAGGCCTCTCTTTCCCTGATGAGAAACAGAGGGGAGGGGAGAGGGAAGAGGTAAGGGAAGGGAGGAGAGGAGGAATGGGAAGCTACAATCAGGATGTAAAGTTAATTAATAAAAGAGAGTTCTTTGTTTGGATCTGTACCCCATTTTTAATTGGATTATTTGTTTTGTTGATATCTAGTTTCCTGAGTTCTTAGAATCTAATTTATAACCAGGAAGAACACCAAGAAGGACATACCTTGCCTTCCTCATTTCGATTGTTTTTTGTTGCCTACTCCTATTGGTTGTGATTACTTCATTTTGTTCTAGAGTTTTCAGTTGTGCACTTAAGCTGCTTATATGATATCCCTCCAATATTTATGTAGGCATTTAGTGATATGAAATTTCCTCTTAGCACTGCTTTCATTGTGTTGACAATTCTGGGTATAGTGTGTATTTATTTTTATTTAATTCTAGAATGACTTTAATTTCTTTATTTCTTCTTGACCAACTTTTATTCAGTAGACAGTTGTTCTGTCTCCATTAGTTTACAAGCTTTCTGTTATTGAAAGCTAGCTTTAATCTATATACTATATCCTTCATTGTTTAATAAAATCAGAATTTCTATATATATTAAATATCTTTTTGTTTTAATGGGAGATAAATACAAAAGAGATAAGATAAAGTATGCATATTGTTGGGTCTGAAATTCATTATAGCACCTCAAAGTGATTTTTCTTATTTTTCATAAAATATTCTTTGCAGATCGTGATCCTGATATTTTTGATGTAAAATACAAAGCAGAATATTTTTTTACTAAAACATCTAAATGCTTACTTAAAGCAACAAATAAAAATTCAGGGCTTATTGAATTATTTGCTTCTTTAATCCTCAAATGGTTTTAAAACATAATTTA
This sequence comes from Tokudaia tokunoshimensis, assembly GCA_036184795.1. Classification (NCBI taxonomy): domain Eukaryota; kingdom Metazoa; phylum Chordata; class Mammalia; order Rodentia; family Muridae; genus Tokudaia; species Tokudaia tokunoshimensis. The sequence continues at coordinate 43,531,206 of BTHU01000023.1, forward strand.
TGGGTTTAAAGCATAACTTAAACCAATCCAATCCAATATAAATAGAACAAAATATAACAAGGGTAGATGAAGACTAAAGTTTTCCATAAAGCCTAAAGATTATAAAAAAAAGATGAAAACCCACAGATAGTAAATGTGGAGGGGGGAATGGGCAATGGGAGATATGAGGAAGCAACTCAAAATCATGGCAATACTTCCTGCTTTTTTATTCTTAGTGTCAAACCAAAATTGCATATACTTCCATAAAATGTGCTTATGATCTCTACATTTCCCTTATTTGTACATTTGTCTCTGTTAGTATTGCATTTTCATTTTCTTTTTCTTCTTAAAAAGGGTAATATCAGATAAACAAAAACTATTTAAAAACTGTTTTCTGTCACTACTGATGATTAAACATTAGGCTTCATGCTAGCTGGGTGAGTACTCTACCACTAAGCTATAGTCCAAACTTGCTATGGAAACTTTAAGAACCACTCTGTCCAGATTCTTTCATAGGAAGCATTGGCTTGCTCAAAAGCAAAATAGCATCATTAAAAGAACTATTCATTTAAATTACACGAGAGTAGTAATCTTATAATTATTTTTTGAACAGTATCTCACCTATGTACCCCTGGCTTGTTTCAAACTCCTAGAGATCTGGGTGTCATCTACTTCCAGAGTGCTGATATTGAAGGCATGTGCCTCATTCCTGGTTAATAATGATTTTTAAGAAATAATTAAATGGGATTATATGATTTATGATTCTGGATATACTTTTCTACTACATTTGATACATCAATGAAGAACTTTAATAATACCTTATTGATAAAAATCCATTAACAATTCATACTTTTCAAGTATTCCTAACTCTCTAGATAGAGCAAGACAATCTTCTTTGGTAATACTACATTACAATAACTCAAATACATCATAGGAGAAAGACAAGTTTTATTTTCTCTATTATATTCTACTGAAAGAAAGATAAAATATCTTTTTAGAATAACTTTCAAGTAACCATAGCACTTTTCTTACTTTCGAAAATGATGAAAGAAAACAAAAAGATATTTTAAAAAGCATATTACCTGTATAGTTTTTCTAGATATACATACATTTGGTTTTATCATGCCTTTCTCTTTTATTTTTTCTTTTAAATTTCATTTGTTTCTTTAGTCTGGGCGAGGGTCACATGTAACACTGTCTACTTACAGAAATCAGAAGATTGTCTGTGGGAGTCATTTCTCTCCTCCTACAGTTCCTGGGATTGACCTCACATTTTCAGGCTTGCCAGCAAGGGTCTTTACATACTGAGCCACCTCATAGTCCCCTGAACATGCCTTTCTTTTATCTGAATTCTATGTACATTTCTCAACTCTCCTACAATATCAATTTTTCTTATTCTGTTTCCTTTCAAAAGCCAAAATAGTGTTACCATGAAAAATCCATGAAATAACTAGGTAGCTCTTCACTGTTTGAAGACTTCAAATGCTTTCAAACAGTGGGTACAGTGATGTGTTTATTTAGTTCCTTTTAGACACTAAGGACCATTTTTTAGCTGAAAAAGTCATTGTATATTGTTCACAATGCAAAATGTATTAAACTAAAATACAGGAATACATGTCTACTCTTAGTGTATGTGTTAGCAACTGTTTGTACCTTGGTCAGTCATCTAGTAGCACCATTTAGCAAGAAAAGATGAATACCATCGGAGAGACCCCTGGTCCTGGAAAGACTGGATGTAAGGGAACGCCAGGACAGAGAAACGAGAGGGGGTTGAATGGAGAAAAGAGGGAGGGAAGGGGGCTTATGGGACTTTCGGCGAGGGAGGAAATGGGAAAGGGGAAATCATTTGGAATGTAAATAAAAAAAACTTAGAAAATAAAATAAAATTAAAAAAAAAGAAAAGATGAATAGCAATGGCAGTTAGTTTCCCCTATTTTTAAAAATTGAAATGACATTTGGCCACCTCCATCATCAACATTGTTCCTCTAATATCACTAGCAACAGGGTAAGACAGCTCCTTGGAAGTTCTCTCATTTCCCTGGAATACAATTGATTGGCCCTGGAGGTTTTGGCTCATTTAGAGCAGTAAGGTGCTCTTGTAAAGATTTCTCACCTATTTTGGGCTTAATTTTCCTTGTACAGTTTATACCTTTTCCTGTCTGATGATCATTCTCCTTGACAGAAAAGACAAGTTCTCTGCTTTCTATATTGTCTATCCCTAACCTTCCCCCATTTGGCCCAGTGAACCTTTGTCTTTCTGGATCCTTTTGCTCTAAGTGGAAGGGTCTCTGAATGCTGCCTTTGACATTATCACAAACCTCAATTCATTGTAGATTTGGCTTCTTCTCTGAGTTTTTCTGGTTGTACATTGTTTTTGTAATATTTGTCTTTCGTTATGTCTTCTTTATTTCACCCCAGAGTCTGAGCTCATTTGCAGATCCCCTGGAAAGTGTACTTTCATGTCATGAGACTTCATTTTGTGTGTGTGTGTGAGTGTGTGTGTGTGTGTGTGTGTGTGTGTGTGTGTGTGTGTGTGTGTGTGTTGTTATCATCATTATACAGTCAATTTTGATTTTACAAATCTGAACAGGCTACTTGATCCATTTTATCCTTTAGAATTTAAGTTCATGGGATTACTACTTTTTATCTTTTAGAATCTAACCATCATCTTCTGAACATATTTGACAAGCAGATACAGGTTATATATTAGATAGATAGATGAGAGATAAGAGATAGAAATAGATATAGATGTAGATATTACATATTACAAAATTTTTTCATTATGCATGGTGATAAAATGGCAAATGGTAATATCATTTCTGCCTATTCATTGAGTCTGTCCCCCCAAATCCTGATTAGATTTCAGAGCCCTTTTAAATTCTATATACAAATAATTGTGGTCTGGCAATTAAACCTATGTCAGTTGTTATCTTTAAGCATTATAAGAGTTTCTATGTAATGTGTGAATTAATAGAGGATTCATTTAAATTCATTGTATCTTTTAACATAACTGAAGTAGTGTGCTAAGTAGTTTATAAGGTTATTATGTTTATTTGTTAATTGAAATAAAAATTCATATGGTAAGAAACAGATTTATTTGAGAGGAAGCTAAGCTTTGTTTTTTATGGAATTTGAACTTGTGATAACTTAGTTCATCATTCCATCTGTATAATATTTATATCTCTCATTGTATATGCTTTATTTATTTCTCATGTCATTGTAAATGAATATATACTTTGTTTAAGACTACTTTTCTACTTACTGTGTGAATGTATCATGATTTTGAAGTCATTGGTACAATCTATAGTGTGTTAGGTTTAACTGTAGTAGCTATATAAAGTGGGATATGAAAATGGCCAGAAAAATGACAAATTCACAAATATTAAGTATTCAGTCTGGTAACTTTTGTCAATTGATTTAGATCGGGAAATTAATATTTTGATCAAAAATAGAACATTGATATTATCTCAAAATTGATGCTTCATCCTCCTTCCTGCCAATATCTACTTCCTATAAGCACAGTATGTATATGATTTCTATCAGCATAAATTAGTTTTGTCTACTCTGGAATTCATATAAATGGGATGTATAATATTTACTACTTTGATCATCATATATTTTTGAGATTCATCCACATTGTAAGTGAAACTCAGTTGGTTTGATTGCTGATTAATATTCCTTATATAAATATTCTACAATTTTCTCTTCTCCTTTTGAAGGATATTCATATTATCTTCAGATAAACATACCATGAAGATGTATGTAGAAGTCTTTTGTCAAGATTTCATTCATTTACTTTAAGAAATTTCTAGAAGTGGATAAAATATTTCCTTGTATAATATAATGTCAACTTGGGCCAGACACATGGCTCAGAGTCTAATGGTGCCTACTTCCTATCAGGATTGATGATGTGACTTGATCTTTGAGATCCATATGTGAAAGGGAGAACTGACTGATACGCAAAAGTTGTCCTCTGACTGCCACTTGCATAATGTGACATGGCCATCTCCTCCACACAGAGACAATTAATTATATGAGTCAGGATAACAATAAGATATTTCAATGAGTTTTCTAAAATGGTTGTGACAGTTTTTAATGCTGCCAATGATGGTGGAGGACTCTATTTACTCTCCACCCTTATCAAGATTTGATCTTGTCAGTGATTGCCTTTCACCATTTTACAGAACATGAAGTAATATGTTGTAGTTTTAATTCTTATTGCTCCCAAACCTTGCTCTTTTACTTATCATTTCATGTGCTATTGGATAGTCATATACCTATTACCTGGTCAAGATTGCACCTTGCTCTGTGTTAGGTAACTCATTGTTGGGTGACTTTGATGTCATTTTTGCACACTGAAATTTGGAGAGGAGAAAGAGATTTATCCCATTCGGAGTCTATTACTCTTACTTGTTTTGAAGTTTATTTAATTTCAGTGCAGTTGTTCATGGAAAAGTGCATTAACTTCATAGAAGCACTGTGTCATGGCCTCTCTGTCAGTTATATGAAGTGTGCAAGGGTTTTTCATTTCATTGTTCTTGACCAGATGCTAACAATAGTCTTTTCATAACCATCAGCAATGATTTTTTCAGTTAGAAGAGCACTGCATGATGAAAAACACAGAAATTATTTTAATAGTGATTTTATCAGTGTGCCATCTATATACACCAAATTCTAACATCGAATAAAATAAATCAATTCTTTCACATAGATATTCAGTTTTAAAAAGGCTTTTTGTGTGGTATTTTTTATTGGATATTTGGATACTTTCTCTTTTTCTCTTTTTTTTATTGGATATTTCCTTTATTTATATTTCAAATGTCCCCTTTCCTGGTTACACCCCTCCCTGAAACCCCCTATCCCATACCACCTCCCCGTTCCCACACCCACCCACTCTCACCTCCCTGCCCTCAAATTCCCCTACACTCGAATATTGAGCCTTCACAGGACCAAAGGCTTCTCCCATTGATGCCCAACAAGGCCATCCTCTGCTATGTATGTGGACAGAACCATGGGTCCTTCCATGTGTACTCCTTGGTTGGTGGTTTAGTCCCTGGGAACTCTAGGGGGTCTGGTTGGTTGATATTTTTGTTCTTCCTATGGGGTTGCAAACCCCTTCAGCTCCTCCAGTCCTTTCCGTCTCTCCTCTATTGGGAACCTCGTACTCATTCAATGGTTGACTGTGAGCATCCACCTCTGTATTTGTCAGGCACTGGCAAAGCCTCTCAGGAGACAGCTATATCAGGCTCCTGTAAGCAAGCACTTCTTGGCATCCACAATAGGGTCTGGGTTTGGTGACTGTATATGGAATGCATCCCCAGGTGGGACACTTTTTCAATGGCCTTTCTTTCAACATGAACATGTTAGAAAGCTCAAGTATAATCACAAACTTCAAATTGATATCATGAAGTCAAAATGAGTACATTCTGAAAGTCACCATAAAGTAAATGTAGTTTGTGTTGCTATGGGATATTATACAATTAACAGATAGGAATTTGCTCATATGACAACATTTGAAATGTGTGATTCATTTATTCATTCAAAAAACTGTTTCTAAGTACCCTAATGTACCAGAGATATGACTGGAAGGGAGGCACTGGAGGGACAGAAACAGTTCATTTCTGCTCCTGTGGAGCCTCTGGTCTAGTGCATTAGTGTGTAACAATTATATGTTTGTATGTGTTGGATTTGAGGAATGAACAAAGAATCCCTATTGCATTGGAGTGGCCCACCTGTAAAAAATCATTCATATAGGATTGGGAACTCATTTTTATGTGTCTGAAAACATTTTCTACTGAGTTGATAAAAGTTATGAATGTTCCCTGTGTTGTAGGAGTTTTGATAGGCAAGGAAATAAACATTTTTGTTTCATTATTTATTTATTTATTCATTTTAATTTATTACATTTCAAGTGTTATCCCCTTACTTGGTCTTCCCCTCCTGGAAAATCCCCTATTCCATTCCCCCTTCCCCTGCTTCTATGAGGGTGTTCCTCCACCAACCCACCCACTCATGCCTCACCACCCTTGATTCCTCTACACGGGGGGCATCTATTGAACCTTCACAGGACCAAGGATCTTTCCTCCCACTGATGACTGAGAAGGCTGTCCTCTGCTACATATGCAGCTGGAGCCTTGTTGGTCCCAGGGATATCTGAGGTGACTGGTTAGTTGATATTTTTGTTCTTTCTATGTGGTGGCAAACCCCTTCAGCTCCTTCAGTCCTTTCTCTAACTCCTCCATTGGGGAATCTGCACTCACAGCAATGGTTGAATTTGAGCATCCCACTCTGTATTTGTAAGGCTCTGGCAGGACCTCTCAGAAGACAGTTATATCTGGCTCCTTTCAGCAAGCCTTTCTTAGCATCCACAATAGTGTTGGAGTTTGGTGACTGTATCTGTGATGAATTCCCAAGTGGGACAGTCTCTGGATGGCCTTTCCTTCAGTCTCTGCTCTGCACTTTGTCTCTATATTTGCTCCTGTGAGTATTTTGTTCCCCTTTCTAAGAAGAACAGAAACACCCACACTTTGGTCTTCCTTCTCCTTGAGCTTCATATGGTCTGTGAATTGTATCTTGGATATTCAGAACTTCTGGGCTAATATCCACTTATCCGTGAGTGCATACCATGTGTGTACTTTTGTTTTGGGTTACCGCACTCATTATGATACTTCCTAGATTCACCCATTTGACTAAAAATTTCATTTCGTTTTTAATACCTGAGAAATACTTCATTGTGTAAATGTACCACCTTTTCTGTATCCATTCCACTGTTGATGGACACCTGGGTTCTTTCCAGCTTCTGGCTATTATAAATAAGGCTGCTCTGGACATAGTGGAGCATGTGTCCTTGTTATATGTTGGAGAATCTTTTGGGCATATGCCCAGGAGTGGTATGTCCAATTTTCTGAGGAAATGCCAGACTGATTTCCAGAGTAGTTGTACCAGCTTGCAATCCCAGCAATGATAGAGGAGTATTCCTCTTTGTCCACATCCTCACCAAAATCTGCTGTCACCTTAGTTTTTGATCTTAGCCATTCTGACTGGGGTGAGGTGGAATCTCAGTATTATTTTGACTTGCATTTCTCTAATGACTAAGAATGCTGAACATTTCATTAGGTGCTTCTCAGCTCTTCGAGTTTCCTCAGTAGAGAATTCTCTATTTAGCTCTGTTCCAAATTTTCTAATAGGGTTATTTGGTTCTCTGGAGTCTAACTTCTTGCATTGTTTGTACGTATTGGGTATTAGCCCTCTATCATATGTAGGATTGGTAAAGATATTTTCCCAGTCTGTTGGTTGCTGTTTTATCCTATTAACAGTTTTCTTTGCCTTACAGAAGCTTTGCAATTTTATGAGGTCCCATTTGTCGATTCTTGATCTTAGAGCATAAGTCATTGGTGTTCTGTTCAGGAACTTTTCCTCTCTACCCATGTGTTTGAGAATTTTTCCCACTTTCTCTTCTATTAGATTCAGGGTATCTGGTTTTCTATGGATGTTCTTGATCCACATGGACTTGAGCTTTGTACAGGAAGATAAGAATTGATCAATTTGCATTTTTGTACAGGTTTACCACTAGTTGAACCAGAGCACCATTTGTTAAAAATGCTGTCCTTTTTCACTGGAGGGTTTTAGCTCCTTTGTCAATGATTATTTGACCATAGGTATCTGGTTCATTTCGGGGTCTTCAATTCTATTCCATTGATCTACCTGCTTGTCACTGTACCAATACCATGCAGTTTTTAACACAATTGCTTTGTAGTATAGCTTGAAGTCAAGGATTCTGATTCCCCCAAAAGTTCTTTTATTTTTGAGAATAGTTTTTGCTATACTGGGTTTTTTGTTATTCAAAATGAATGTGAGAATGGCTCTTTCTAACACTGTGAAGAATTGAGTTGGAATTTTGATGGGGATTGCATTGAATCTGTATATTGCCTTTGGCAAGATGGCTATTTTTATTATATTAATCCTGCCAATCCACAAGCATGGGATATCTTTCCATCTACTATGGCCCTCTTCAATTTCTTTCTTCAGAGACTTGAAGTTCTTATCATAAGAGATGATTCACTTTTTTGGTTAGAGTTACACCAAGATACTTTATATTATTTGTGACTATTTTAAAGGGTATCATTTCCCTAATTTCATTCTCAACCTGTTTCTCCTTTTAGTATAGGAAGGTTACTTATTTGTTTGTGTTAATTTTATATCTGGCTACTTTGCTGATGTTGTTTATCAGCTGTAGGTGTTCTCTGGTTGAGTATTTGGGGTCACATAAGTATAAGATCATATCATCTGCAAATAGTCATATTCCTTTCCAATTTGTGTCCCTTTGACCTTCTTTAATTGTTTAATTGCTCTATCTAGAACCTCAAGTACTATATTGAATAGATAGGGAGACAGAGGGTAGGTAGCCTTATCTATTCCCTGATTTTAGTGGGATTGCTTCAAGTTTCCCTCCACTTGGTTTGCTGTATATTGCTTTTACTATGTTTAGGTATGGGCCTTGAATTCCTGATATTTCCAAGACTTTTAACATGAAGGGATATTGAATTTTGTCAAATGATAAGCATTCTTTTAATTGGGAAATCTACCACTAAATTTGCCTGCCAGTAGTTTTGCCTATCTGGAAGTTTAATCTAGAATGATTGCACACAATATTGTATATCAAAAGAATTTGAGGGGAAACAATTTGGAAGATGTATTTCTAAATGACCCGAGTGCATAAGACAACTGTGAAAATGGGATCAACTATGCAAGACCTATAAAGGAATCGGTAATACAGAAAGTAGCCTAGGGAGAAGCAAGAGCCTGGGTCAAATGGGTGATTTGGTAGTTACTAACCTGGTGAGAAAATCCACATGCCGTTCAAATAAGTCAATAAGAGAAGCCATTTTTTGGAAGGGCTGTTAAAACTGGCTTGAAAAATGCTTCTTTTGAGGCATTACTTAAATGGAAAGATTCTTATAATGCTAAATGGTGGATTAGGAGGGAAACATTGCTAGAGCCAAAACCCTAGGACATGTTTCCATTCCATAATTGCTTCTTTTCCTCTATACAAATTAGATTGAAAGGGGAGACCACTATGCTCCAGTTTGTTTTCAACCCTGTAATTATCCCTGGATTTTTAGGGATTCACATGGATAATTGAGCCAGTTCTGGCAAATAATTTTCATAAGTGCTCAGTCCTTTTACCCTTACACATTCCTTTGGTTTGTATGTGTTTCACAAACATACATATTGTTGACATTTTACAATATGCTAATAACAGAGAAAGAACTGATCATTTTGCTAATGCTTTATGTTAAGGATGTGCCCAGCCAACAATTATTGCTATATTTGGCTTTTCTCATTAGATTCTACAAGCAAAGGAATGTAAACATACAAAAAGTAATGAGTTAGAAATTACAAAAACTAACAGCAGGTATTAGAACTTGAATAATAAAAGAAGCTTGTGTTTAATGGCTTTATAACTGGAGAGAGGAACTTAAAAGATTCTACATCACTATGAAGCCCAATTTGTGTTTAGATGTATAGTGGTAGTTTGTCTTGGGGCTTCTCTAACTTATACTGAATGTTTAAAATCAATGAATAGATGTTAGGAAGATTGCTTTTATAAGTCTTTTCTATCTCATTTATGGTTCTTTCCATCCTCACAATCCTGGGAAATGATTCCTTTCCTTGATAATTAATTTGTAGTAAGAAATAAAGGTTTGAAGAAATTCAATTGACTTTAATGATTCTTTTCTATGTTAGTGTGTACAGTATAATTTCCCAAAATTTACTTTGAACTTTTTGCAAATTAGTAACCAACACAATGCCTGGTGATATCATGTTTGTTTATTTTCTATGCAGCAAACATGTTTGACAATTCATGAGACAAAAAGTAGGAAAAACTGTCTTCAAGATATTTATAGTAATAGTTGTTGCAACTTCTTTGGTTTAATCATAATGTTTTCTCAAATACACACACACACACACACACACACACACACACATGCCGAGAGAGAGAGAGAAAGAGAGAGAGAGAGAGAGAGAGAGAGAGAGAGAGAGAGAGAGAGAGAGAAAGAGAGGATTATGAACATGCTCAGACAAGTGACTAATACATAATAGCTTTCAAAAAGAAAGCAATCAACAATTTGTATTGAATAATATTATACAAAGCTCCTTGAGTGGTATGCTGTTCTCTGTCCTCTATTATATTCAGGTTGTTAAAAGTAAAAGCATAGCTTCACAAGTAGGAACAAATCTTATTTAAGTAGTTATTATGTAAAATCACATTTCATACAATGTTTACCAGCTTTGAAAATTTTGCAACGTTTTACAGCCATTTAGAGATGATACCATAATAATAGTACATAGAATTCCTATTAAATAAAACAGTAGAGAGTTTGTTAAGGGACAACTCTTTTCTTCTCTTCTCTTCTCTTCTCTTCTCTTCTCTTCTCTTCTCTTCTCTTCTCTTCTCTTCTCTTCTCTTCTCTTCCCTTCCCTTCCCTTCCCTTCCCTTCCCTTCCCTCCCCTTTCCTCCCCTCCCCTCCCCTCCCCTCCACTCCTGTCCTCCCCTCTCCTCTCCTGTCCTCTCCTCCTCTCCTCTCCTCTCCTCTCCTCTCCTCTCCTCTCCTCTCCTCTCCTCTCCTCTCCTCTCCTCTCCTCTCCTCTCCTCTCCTCTCCTCTCCTCTCCCCTCCCCTCCCCTCCCCTCCCCTCTTCTCTCCTCTCCTCTCTCCTCTCCTCTCCTCTCTTATCTCCGCATTTCCTACTTTCCTTCTCTTTACCTACTCCTCTCTCCATTCCTCTTTTCCCTCTCCTCTTTGTCCATCCATCTCCATTGTTTCATACTTATGATTAAATTCAGGGATTTTTACATGGTAGCCAATTCCTCTGCCACTGAGCTTCACCCAAGCTTATTACCAGAAAATTATTTTGATTAATGTTCATTACTAGTTTTTGGAGTGAAATTTATAGTAGAAAAAAATAATCAGCATTATGAAAATAATATTTGCACATTTGAGTGGAATAGGGATGGATGTGGTTATGTATGTCAGGAGTCAGGTTAGCTGAGGCTGGAAAAATATCTCAAGTCTGTAGCCAGTTAGGACTACATAGTAATTGGCTTCAAATGTCTCCTCTTACAAAAAATATCATGAATGATCAATTATCATAGTGCTTCTCAACTTTATACATTATGCCCAGTTTAATGTTAATAAATGTCTATAAACTATCAATAGAACACAGTAGCAAGGGGCATAATTGCCAAATTTCTCCTGTAAAGTTTTCTATGCAGCATTTCCTATGAAAATAATCAAGCATTCCCAAAATAAATTTAAATTAAGATTTCTTTTAAAAATATGCATTTTAATTTTAAATGAAAACATAATTACATCTTTTCCCTCTTTCATTTTCCTCTTTCTAACTCCTCTCATACTCCCCCATCTCTTTCAAATTTATGTCCTCTCTTACTTTACTAGTTATTATATATATATATATATATATCCATAGATATATGAATTAAACTAGATGAGTATGTTTGATATTGCCTGTGTGTATATGATTTCCTGTCAGTTCTAAGTTACTATGTCCATCTAATATATTTGTTCTCCATTTCATTCCTTATTACAAACTAAGTCTTGTCTTCTTCCATCACAAATAACTTTTTTTTCCGTACACTTATTTCATTTCTAACCACAGGCTTCCCTGTCTAAGCTACTGCATTCATTTAACTTCCAAGATGGTTTCTACTTAATTTTTCCCACTTTGATCCAGAATTTCTCCAGCCTATTCTTCTTCCTGCATGCAAGGATGACCAGTATCTAGTACAATGTCTGACACATGAGAAGTGCTCAGTGAAGAGTAAAATATAGAGGGAAAAGGTTTTATAGGCTTGAAAATACCAATATAAAACACTGACTTTCATAATCAATAAACTATGAGCAACCAATGAGATAGCCCATTAGGTTAACAGTGCTTGTTGTTGTGCCTAACTACCTAAGTTCTATGCTCAAAATCCACATTGTGAAAGGAGATAACCAAGTTGTGAAAATTGCCCTCTGAACTCCACATGTGCTCTTTTGCATGTGAACCTGAGCTCACACATGCTCATGTGTTCGCTCACACACACACACAGACATGCACACACCACAATTCAATTTTATTTGAAAGCTCCTATGAATTAAACAGTACCAGTTGTTAAAAAAAATGGGCTGGTGAGATGGCTCAGTGGTTAAGAGCACTGTCTGCTCTTCTGAAGGTCCCGAGTTCAAATTCCAGCAACCACATGGTGGCTCACAACCATCAGTAATGAGATCTGATGCCCTCTTCTGGTGTGTCTGAAGACAGCTACAGTGTACTTACATATAATAATAAATAAATCTTAAAAAACAAAACAGTACCAGTGAACTATACATTTTCATGGAACACTTCTAGTTCATGCTCCTTTCTATTTCCTCATCGCCTTTATTTAAAATGATTGTGTTGTCATTTCTATAAATGCATGCATACATACTGTATCCTGATCTACACTCCAAATGTTTTTTTTAAAATAAATACTTATGTAGCTACAAATTATAACACCTCTAGGAGAAATGAGGACTTTTAAATTACTTTTTTCTCCTTTCTAATATTCTGTAATAAAAGCCACTATATTTTTGGTTATGTAGAATATGTCCCAAGAAGAAATATCTAACCTGTACTGAAATGGTATGTCCAAGTAGTGTGTTCTATAACCAAGATCACTTAATAAAGGAGCAAACCTGTCTGTCAGACAAGAACTGCTTCTTAACAGAGAAAGAATAATTTGTTTCCTTAAGAAATCAGAGCAAATGTAGGAAAACCAAAGAACAAAGATCAAACCAGAACAGCTTTAAAGTATTCTCGGGCATTTCTCCTGAAGTTCTTGAGTGGTTTAGAACCTGAGGAGAACTAAAAAAAAATCTGTGAGCCTAGAAAAGGGCTAGTGTCAGTTTTAACAAACAAAAATATATTTACTTTAGAAAGTTGTATATGTTATAATAGTAAGTTGTATATGTTACAAAAGTATTCTTTAAAGCAGTCCAAGGGACTTTGGAGATTGGTAGAATACTAACATACTCTACAAAACCACTTTTAAACAACTAAACAAACAAGTGTAGTTTTAAATGTATATGATTCCAGATTTAATATTAAACCCCCTATTTTAGAACATTAAAAGCAGGAATTTTTGCATGTATGTGTGTGTGTGTGTGTGTGTGTGTGTGTGTGTGTGTGTGTGTGTGTGTGAGAGAGAGAGAGAGAGAGAGAGAGAGAGAGAGAGAGATGTGAGAGAGATGTGTTAGAGATGTGTGGGGACTGGGTGTGTGATCCCTTTGGGTAACATTTTGCATTGGAATTGGATTTAAAAATGAAAGCGGAAAAGCATACACACACATACACACACAGACACGCTCTCTCTCTCTCTCTCTCACACACACACACACACACACACACACACACACATTAACAAATACTAATAATGCTCTTATCAATGAGATAAGCACATGCAAATAAAATTTTATTATAATTCATTATTAGTAAATGTCTCATCACAATAAATTGCTACTGTAAATATTTTTAAGTTCACTAGCAAAATGTTTGCTTTGGGAAAGAAGCCATCTATTTTTTTTAAAGTGTTTCTCTTTTTAATGACAGTCATTATGAAGAGCAAATATCAAACAGCACCAGGAACATGTTTCTTTTGTATCTCTGGAAAAGAGAGGTTACAGAAGGAGTTCTAACCGACTACCTCCTAGCCCTAGTTCTTGTGGAAAAAACTCATTAAAAGCATATATGTCCTTTCACTGTTTTTATTAATGAAGCATAATAAATTTTTAATGAAATGGAAATAAAATGGAACCAGGAGAAGGGAGAGGCTAAAGGGGGTATTAAAAAAATGTGATGTTCATTTCAAAGACTGACTCTCTTTAGTTTGATTTAGTTTGCAAATTACTAGGAAAAACTCTTAAAGTTTTTTTTCCAAAAGTTGAATCTATGGCACACTTAAAGTCTGGAGACACATTATTGTCAAAATATAAAATCACTCCAACAGAAAGGGCAGAATGAAATCCATTCCTTTTCCCTGGTATATGCAGCTAAACACTTGAGGAGAGGACAGGTGAGAGAGCAGGTTGCAAATATATATAAGGAGGACTTGATCTTGAAATAAGTAAGTAATCCCAATTCTTACTTTTCTCATTCTGAGCCTCCCTGGTCTTTAGTTTCATCTCTTATCCTCTCATCCCTTACTTTCCACTTGGCCTTTCCTCAAAAGTACATGAAGCTCTAGCCATCTTACACTCTTCCTCACTGTGCTGTGTTGCTTCTCATCCATGTATGCGACCAGGATGGGAAAACCTAGTCCACAAACAAGCTAAGCTGTTGTTTGCTGCCCATGGACCTACTCTGCACCTTGGAAATTTGCCCTATCTGCATTGCTTCAGTACCAGTCTCATTGTGGAAATGATTTTAACTAGTACAGAAGAAAAGAGACAAAGCAGCAAGAGTTTGTGAAATGTTACCCCAGAATTCACCTGCTGGTTTGACAACTATTTCTTGGTTCATTGTCTTATATATACTTACACTCAATCAATTAGTAGACTGAATCAATGACTCATCTACCTCAAAATAGTCAAGATTGCAAGGATTGAAACTCCAGGATAGGATGCAGGATTACGTGTTACCTCACTGAAATTTTGTTTATCTTGCTTTGTTCCATCAGTCTTTGTCTTTGCCCCCCAAATAATAATTTATTTCTCCAGTTTGCCTATTTTCTTCCTCAGCCTAAAGTTTAACAATTTATTTTATTTCATACATAACTCATACTAAATTTCATTCTGCATTTTCTCATAACTGTGGGGTTTTACTTTGGGGGGACTCATTGCTTTTCTGCCCTTGTCACACTTTATTTTCCATTCATTGTATTTTCATACAACTTTGGAAAATTTATAAGTAGACTATTATAAAATTTATTCAGTGTGTCACATAAAAGATAAGGGTTTCTTTGTCTCCTGTTTTTCCTCCTCTAAACAATTGGCACCTTATTCTTTCTGTATTTCTTTTTTCCTCTCCTCAATTTAAGCAGCCTTAAAAGACTTAGATTTGTAACAGTATATTTTTATACTGTTCCCTTCTTCCCATTCCCTTCTAATTGAAAAGAGAGCTAAGAGTGATACAGTTGTTATCAGGCAGACATAGCTCTTGTTCTTCCCTGCACCCTCCATCTATCTTTAGTTGCCCCCACCTTTGCTTCATAGCACATCAGTTTTAAATACCTTCATGCAACTATACTCACAATCCCTGAAATTCTGATTCTGGAGGCTTGGCATGGAAATGTGGGCTTTTGTGTTTTGAAAGAGGTCCCTAGGGGAGACTGATATGTGCTCCTAATTAAGAATGAATGCTTAAATATTGGAATCAAACCACAAAAGTTTTTCTGACTATGCTGAATTATCCAGTAGATTTACTTTGATTTTCATTTTGTCCAATACTAGAACTAGATGTTAATTGCTAGAAAAATTGATAAGAATGCCTATGACAACAGTATATTAATATGATATCAAAACTTAGACGCTTCATGGGTAATGAATAATTCAGTACTTAAAATATTTATACACTATAGAATTAAAATTAATGCTTTTTACTGTGTGAATGAAGTTGATTGAGACTTTACATTAAATTTTGTAAATCAAGTTCTATCTTTTTCTGCTTCGTAAGCTTAGCATGAAAGAGCATATGCAATTTTTATTTCCTGTTTGATCCATTATTTTTCTCTCTTAAGCTTTATCACTGAAAATTCTTCTTAAGTAGAACATACACTGTAAATATTTCTCCTAGTTACAAAATCGTCTCACATAAATTCAATGCACTATTTAATGAGGTCCTCCTTTTCAAAGTTAAAAAAATAACGGCTTTGATTTAGGATTCCATATAAATGAGATTTAGAACTAACAATTTTAAGTAACCAGTCCATTTTTAGCTATAAAATTCTATCTCTTATCTGAAATATGTAAATAGTAAAGTCCTTGTTGGTTCTACAATTAGACTGTAAAAGTCACCATAGGTATTAGAAGGGAGGTAAAGAGCTGAGATCAAAAGTACATAAGAGTTCTGATGTGGCTTTGCAATTGTTGCCAGCAATAAAAATCCCTTAATACAGAAGAGTCATGACCTTTTGTCTACAGGCTTACAGAGCTTGAGCATAAGACCTCAAAGTCCACCCCCACAGTAACATATTTCCTCCAAGGCCACACCAATTCTAACAATGAGAGCAGTGCTAGGAGGAAAATTCATAGCCCTGAGAACCACCAAAAAGAAACAGGAGAAAGCATACACTAGCAGCTTAATGGCACACCTGAAAGCCCTGGAACAAAAAGAAGCAAATACACCCAAGAGGAGTAGAAGGCAGGGAAATCATCAAACTCAGGGCTGAAATTAATCAAGTAGAAACAAATAAAACCATACAAAGAATCAAGAAAACTAGGAGTTGGTTCTTTGGGAAAATCAACGAGATAGATAAGCCCTTAGCCAGACTAGCCAGAAGGCACAGAGACATTATCCAAATTAACAAAATCAGAAACGAAAAGGGAGAGATAACAGCAGAAACGGAAGAAATTCAAAAAATCATCAGATCCTACTACAAAAACCTGTATTCAACACAACTAGAAAATCTGGAGGAAATGGACAATTTCCTAGACAGATACCAAATACCAAAATAAAATCAGGATCAAATAGAATATCTAAACCGTCCTATAACCCCTGAAGAAATAGAAGTGGTCATTGGAAGACTTCCAACCATAAAAAGCACAGGTCCAGATGGTTTTAGTGCAGAATTCTATCAGACCTTCAAAGAAGACCTAACACCAATACTCTTCAAACTGTTGCACAAAATAGAAACAGAAGGAACACTACCCAACTCGTTCTATGAAGCCACAATTACACTAATACCAAAAGCACACAAAGATCCGACAAAGAAAGAGAATCTCAAGCCAATCTCTCTTATGAATATCGATGCAAAATACTCAATAAAATTCTTGCCAACCGAATCCAAGAACACATCAAAATGATCATTCACCACGATCAAGTATGCTTCATGCCAGGGATGCAGGGATGGTTCAATATAAGGAAGTCCATCAACATAATACCTTACAAAAACAATCTCAAAGAAAAAGACACGTGGTCATTTCATTAGGTGCTGAGAAAGCATTTGACAAAATTCAGCATCCTTTCATATTAAAGGTCTTGGAAAGATGAGGAATTCGAGGCCCATATCCAAACATAGTAAAAGCAATTCACAGCAAACCAGTAGCCAGCATCAATCTAAATGGAGAGAAACTTGAAGCAATCTCACTAAAATCAAGAACTAACCAAGGCTGCCCTCTCTCTCCATATCTTTTCAACATAGTACTTGAAGTTCTAGCTAGCACAATTAGACAACAAAAGGAGGTCAAAGGGATACAAATTGGAAAGGAAGAAGTCAAACTATCACTATTTGCAGACGATATGATAGTATACATAAGCGACCTAAAGAACTCCACCAGGGAACTCCTACAGCTGATAAACGACTTCAGCAAAGTGGCCGGATATAAAATCAACTCAAGCAAGTCAGAAGCCTTCCTATACTCAAAGGATAAGCAGGCTGAGAAAGAAGTAAGAGAAATAATACCCTTCACGATAGCCACAAACCATATTAAGTATCAGACACTCTCTCTAGCTCCATGGGTCTTGCATGCATGTTGGTATATAGACATTGCATGCAAGCAAAATGCCCATACTCATAAAGTAAATAAATATATTTTTAAAATAGCATCAAGGAAAAGTCAATGACCCCCATCAAAGGAACCCTTAGTATTTACACAAAGAACCAATTTAATAATAGAGAAGCAAAAAAAAAGAGTGAGATGTCATTTTTAAATAATTTAAAGGAGAAAGGTCAACCAAGAATTCAAAAGGTAGTAGAGTCATCCTTCAAAATCAAGGTATTTCCTGATCAACCAAAATCCAGGTTATTCCAAGTCTTTCCATAGGAATGAAAAAATACTAGATAACAACTCAAAGCTGCTTAAAGAAACATGTATTTTTAACAAAGGTAACTTTCATCCTTATGTGATTTTGATGATGATTGAATAAAATAATTATAAATCTATGTTATTGAACACAATGTATAAAAATGTAATTTGTGACAACCTAGTGAGAACCAAGGTATATGGAGAATACATTCTGCTTACTATTAATGTGGATATTAATCTGTACCAGATCATTACAAATTTAAGATGCTATTTGAACCTACTATAATAACCCATAATTATAATCCATGGTAACCGCTAAAAATACATCTATATAATATATATACAAGAAGAAATGAGAAGAGAATCAAAGTAGTATCTTACAAAAGTTGGGCAAACACAAAAGCACATGGAATTTAGAAAAGTAAGAACAAAAGAGTTAAAAGGCATGAAAATCAAGTAAGACAGTATAAATATTATTTATTTTAATGACATGTCACATGCTTAAATGGATTAAGTTCTCTGATCAAACTGTAAAACTCAATAAAATTTTTAAAACAACTATATTAATGTTGTCCACAGGAAATCTGATTTTTTAAGAACAATGCTATTGTTTGACTGCATCCTTCCCTCAAAAATAATAAAGGCATGTGTAATATATAACAAATATATTAACAAGTGTTATTGTTGAGAGGTAATGATGCTAAGAAGTCTCTGCCCTGTAAGTGGATTAATACCAATTATAAAAGGGCTTGAAACTGAAAGTTCAATTTCTTAACTTTTTTTTTGTCTTTTTGTTTTCTGTCATGGGATGACAGCAAAGACATGAAAAGTCTCTCTAGATGTCAACTGTTCCATCTCAGTCTTCTAATCTCCATAACTTTAAGAACTAAATCTGCATTCACTATAAATTAGACAGTCTATAGTATGCTGGCACAGTAGCACAAAATAGACCAAGACAGAAATTGAGTTCTGAAAAGATGAGATATAGCAGGTAATAGAGGATATAGAAAGGAATTTTGAAATGAATGATTGCAGACTGGAAGAATTTAGAAGAATAGGCTAGGAAAAGCCTCAATAGCTGTGAATGGAGGATCAAGAGCAATTTTGTTAAGGTCTTGAAAAAAAAAAGAACAAACCTTAAGAGAATCCCAGAACATCTCAGAGATTTTTTAAGTGGGCACAATCAGAAATTTACATGGTAAAATTGTGGCTTCATAGAACGAGTTGGGTAGTATTCCTTCTGTTTCTATTTTGTGGAATAGTTTGAAGAGTACTGGTGTTAGGTCTTCTTTGAAGGTCTGATAGAATTCTGCACTAAAACCATCTTGTCGTGTGCTTTTTTTTTGGTTGGAAGAATTTCAATGACCACTTCTATTTCTTTAGAGGTTATGGGACCTTTTAGATGGTCTGTCTGATCTTGATTAAACTTTGGTAGTTGGTATCTGTCTAGGAAATTGTCCATTTCCTCCAGATTTTCCAGTTGTGTTGAGCATAGGCTTTATAGTAGGATCTGATGATTTTTTGAATTTCCTCAGTTTCTGTTGTTATTTCTCCCTTTTCATTTCTGATTTTGTTAATTTGGATACTGTCTCTGTGCCCTCTGGTTAGTATGGCTAAAGGTTTATCTATCTTGTTGATTTTCTCAAAGAACCAACTCCTGGTTTTGTTGATTCTTTGAATAGTTCTTTTTGTGTCTACTTGGTTAAATTCAGCCCTGAGTTTGACGATTTCCTGCCTTCTGCTCCTCTTGGGTGTATTAGCTTCTTTCTGTTCTAAAGCTTTCAGGTGTCCGGTTAAGCTGCTAGTGTATGCTCTCTCCAGCTTCTTTTTGGAGGCTCTTAGAGCTATGAGTTTTCCTCTTAGCACTGCTTTCAATGTGTCCCATAAGTTTGGGTATGTTGTGCCTTCATTTTCATTAAAATCTAAAAAGGTTTTGATTTCTTTCCTTATTTCTTCCTTGACCAAGCTATCATTGAGTAGAGCATTGTTCAGCTTCCATGTGTATGTGGGCTTTCTCTTGTTTTTGTTGCTGTTGAAGACCACCCTTACTCCACAATGATCTTATAGGAGGCATGGAATTAGTTTGATTTTTTTGTATCTGTTGAGGTCTGTTTTGTGACCAATTTTATGGTCAATTTTGGAGAAGGTACCATGAGGTGCTGAGAAGAAGATATATTCTTTTGATTTAGGATGAAATATTCTATAGTTATCTATTAAATCCATTTGGTCCAAAACTTCTGTTAATTTTACTGTGTTTCCTTAGTTTGTGTTTCCCTGATCTGTCCATTAAGGAAAGTGGAGTGTTGAAGTCACCCTCAATTATTGTGTGGGGTGCGATGTGCACTTTCAGCTTTAGTAAGGTTTATTTTATGAATGATGCTGCCCTTGTATTTGGAGCATGGATGTTCAGAATTGAGAGTTCTTCCTGGTAGATTTTTCCTTTGGTGTGTATAAAGTGTCCTTCCATGTCTTTTTTGATGGCTTTTGGTTGAAAGTCTATTTTATCAGATATTAGAATAGCTACTCCAGCTTGTTTCCTGGGACCACTTGGTTGAAAAATCGGTTTTCCAGCCCTTTACTCTGAGGTAGTCTTTGTCTT
Source organism: Tokudaia tokunoshimensis (assembly GCA_036184795.1). Taxonomy (NCBI): domain Eukaryota; kingdom Metazoa; phylum Chordata; class Mammalia; order Rodentia; family Muridae; genus Tokudaia; species Tokudaia tokunoshimensis. The sequence continues at coordinate 43,551,790 of BTHU01000023.1, forward strand.
TGACACTGAGATGCATTTCTTGTAAGCAGCAAAATTTTGGGTCTTGTTTATGTATCCAGTCTCTTAGTCTATGTCTTTTTATTGGGGAATTGAGCCCATTGATATTAAGAGATATGAAGGAAAAGTGATTGTTGCTTCCTGCTATTTTTGATGTAATTTTTATGTTTGTGTGGTTATCTTTTTTGGGTTTTTTTTGGAATAGGATTAATTTCTTGCTTTTTCTAGTATATAGTTTCTCTCCCTTTGTTGTTGTTTTCAATTCATTATCCTTTGAAGGGCTGGATTTGTGGGAAAAAAAATTCTTGCCAACCGAATCCAAGACCACATCTGTTTACACTTGTCTGCCAGCTATTCTAATCTGTCATTGTTGAGTTCTTCTTCCCATGAAGCCTTAGACCACAGACACAGTTGTTCCAAGATCTGCATAACAAGGACAGCCTTTACTCAATTTTCCCATAGCTTCCTAGCCCATTTCGTCCAAGTCTTTGTCACAATGGATTTTACCATCTTCTGAGGTCTTCTTCAATTTCTTTCTTCAGAGACTTGAAGTTCTTGTCATACAGATCTTTCACTTGTTTGCCTAATATTTCCTCCTGCTGGAGGTAGGCAAATTTTTCCTTCTGGAAAACTACTGTAGTAAGAGAAATACAAATGTGAAGCTGCATGCTTTAAAGAAGGAAAAATTCAATACTATTACTCCCCCATGGTTTCCTCAGATTAATTTTAATTTTACAACCCAATTCCCCGGAATGGCACAGCCCACAGTGTGCTGGGGCCTGTCACATCAACTTTTAACAAGCAAATCATTAGATAGACTTGCCCACAGAGCATTATGGTGAAGGCTATTCTTCATATGAGGTTCTTTCTTCCAAGGTGACTGTGGTTTAATAAGCCAGATAATCCTTTTGCAGGAAAAAGATGTAACTGACTAACTGACCATTGTTTTTACAGAAAGAATACATAGATAATTGTTCTCCTCTTAGAGCCCAAACTGCATGCAATATCAGCAAAATACTTGCTCATAGGCTATGCATCAAGAACTCTCATACCTGGCTCTTATAAAAGCTCAATTTTAATTTACTTATAACTAAATAAGAAAGCTGATTCTGTCTCTGTCACAAGATGAAAAGGTTTCTGCTGGGAACAAAATGAACCCACAATTTCATGCTGAATATTAGTTTTTAATTGTCCCCAAGAAGGCAAGTAATGAAAACATTTTGCCATATGACATTGATTATTGTCTAAAGACAGGGCTATCAAATGTAAAATTTCAAATGAGAAATTCAAGAAAGCTCCTAAAATTTTTGTGCATTTATGAAAAAATGTTTTGGAAATGAAATCCAGTACACACACAAATAAGTAGAAAAATAAATAAGATTTCCAAAATGTTTTCAGGGTCACTTTCCCACTGGCTTAAGGACTATAACACTTTTCCATAACTGTATATTTAATATGTAGTCAATTGGTCCCATCTTTCCTATTCTTGTCTTTACATGCTTTTGTATTGTTTACTTGCTCCAGATAATTTTGAAAACCATTGAATCCATCCTTCTTTCTTATGCTTATGTGTTCAATTTAGACATTTAAACACAGAGGTATCAAGACATTCAATTACAATGATCACAGTAATACAAACCTATCCACATTCTGGATATAAAATCCACTTAACACCACAAATAATTTCTTCATCTAATTTATTAAATGGGAAACAGAACAAAAACACTTTAATGCTATGTGTTCAATTTTCAAATAATTTGTCTCATCCTCTTTTACTGTACACCGCCACACATAGCTGATACCAAAACGACACAAATATCCAACAAAGAAAGAGAACTTCAGACCAATTTCCCTAATGACTATAGATGCAAAAACACTCAATAAAATTTGTGGAAAGATACTGTGTAAATTTGTTTTTGTCATGAAATACCTTGGTTTCTCCATCTATGGTAATTGAGAGATTTGCTGGACATAGCAGTCTGTGTTGGCATTTGTGTTCTCTTAGGATCTGTATGACATCTGCCCAGGGTCTTCTGGCTTTCATAGTCTCTGGTGAGAAGTTTGGTGTAATTCTGATAGGTCTACCTTTATATGTTACTTGACCTTTTTCCCTAACTGCTTTTAATATTCTTTCTTTGTTTAGTACATCTTGTGTTTTAATTATTATGTGATGGGAGGAATTTCTTTTCTAGTCAAATCTATTTGGAGTTCTGTAGGCTTCCTGTATGTTCATGGGCATCTCTTTCTTTAGGTTAGTAAAGTTTCCTTCTATAATTTTGTTGAAGATATTTACTGGCGCTTTAAGTTGGAAATCTTCACTCTCTTCTATACCTATAATCCTTAGGTTTGGTCTTCTCATTTTGTCCTGGATTTCCTGGATGTTTTGGATCAGGATTTTTTTGCATTTTTCATTTTCTTTGACTGTTGTATCAATGCTTTCTATGGTATCTTCTGCATCTGAGATTCTCTCTTCTATCTCTTGTATTCTGTTGTTGATGCTTGGATCCATGACTCCTGACTTCTTTCCTAGGTTTTCTATGTCCCGAGTTGTTTCCCTTTGTGATTTCTTTATTGTTTCTACCTCCATCTTTAGATCTTGTATGGCTTTGTCCAATTCCTTCACCTGTTTTGTTGTGTTTTCCCTTAGTTCATCAAGGGCTCCTCCCTGTTTCTTTGTGCTCTCCTGTATTTCTTTAAGGGAGTTATTTATGTCCTTGAAGCCCTCCATCAGCATCATGAGCAGTGATTTTAAATCCAATTCTTGCTTTTCTGGTGTGTTGGGCTATCCAGGACTTGCTGTTGTTGGAGAACTTGGTTCCGATGGAGCCATGTTGCCTTGGTTTCTGTTGGTGGTGTTCTTGCATTTGCCTTTTGCCATCTGGTTATCTCTGGTGTTAGCTGGTGTTGCTGTCTCTGATTGTGGTTTCTCTGTGCTCCTGGGAGACCTGTTCTCTCTGTGTATACCAATATGTAAGTACTTCTGCAAGACCTTATAGTTGTATTTGGGTATGTACCTCTGTGGCCCAGATCAACTCTGGGTGCAGGTGGTAATCAGAAGACTCCTGTCCAAGTCTGTTCCTAGGCTCTTGTGTCCTCAGGGTTTCAGGCTGTTTCCTCTTAGCAGCAGGGGTGGTCCTATTGTACCTCCGGTCCTCTCTGTATTACTGAGTGGTTAGTTACCTCCGTGTATCCCTTGGATATGGTACCCAGTGGCAGAAGACGGCTCTTCTACTCTGCATTGCAGGTCTCTCCTGTGCTGGCTGACTCCTCCGAGCAGCTGGGTAGACAGTTGGCTTCCCTTGCCACGTGGAGATGGTGCCCTATGGCAGAGGATGGTCCCATACCTAGGAACAGAGTCGGAAATCTCCTGCCAGACTATTCAGGATGGAGTCCTCTGCTCTTCAATGCAGGTCTCACCTGTGCTACCTGACTCCTCTACGCAGCTGGGTAGATGGCTGACTTCCTGTGTCACTTGGAGATGGTGCTCTGGAGTCCCTGTGTGATCTATCACCAGAGCAAAGATGGCAGAGGCAGCTGCATTCCCTCCAGGCGCGGGTCACTCTGCAGGGCAGATGTCCCACAGCAGAACTGGCACCCAGATGACCACAGCGCTGCCCCACTCTTGGGTGCAGGTTGAACACTAGCTGGTTGTGTCCCAAGCGATGTTATACTTGGGAAATCTCTGTTTTCTTAGAGTCCCTGTCTGGTCTAGCACCGGAGCAAAGATAGCAGAGGCTGCGGCGCTCCCTCCAGGTGCTGATCACTCTGCAGCCCAAATGTCCCACAGCAGAGCTGGCATACAGATGAACACAGAGCTGCCCAGCTCTTGGGTGCAGGCAGCACCCTAGCTGGCTGTGTCTGAAGTGATGTTATACTTGGGATATCTCTGAACCTAGAGTCCCTGTCTGCTCTGTTGCCGGAGCAAAGATGGTGGAGGCTTCTGCACTCCCTCCAGGCATGGGTCACTCTCCTTTCATTTATTTTTATTTGTCATCAAAGTCTCATGTAGGTCAGACTGCCTTAAAATTGCTATGTAGTTAAGGATAAATTTAAACATTCTGATCCTTACATGTTCTACTCCAAAGTGGGAGGTGCTGAGTTTACAGGGGAGTGCCACCCCACACAACTAGAAATGAAGATTTCTTCAATTGGCATTTTATGAATTATAAACACCCTAAAAAAAGTAAGCTATGCTTTCTCTATCCACAATACATTCCCATTGTTACTACTTTGATTATACTCACAACTCTATAACAGCAACATGAAACTTATCTCTATGGTCCTGATGATGAATGTTTTCCTCTAAGGTCTTCGCATTTTGAAAGCCTCTTGCTGTCCCTAAAGCTCCACGAGTTTAAGTCCAGTTATCAACTCCCAAACTCCCTTAACCTCCCTTTGTATTATTCCTACTATGGAGCTCATCCTTCATCTGGTCTACCATGTATTTTAAAAGTTGTTTTCTCCATCTTATTGTATATAAGAAATTGTCACTCACAACCATGTCCAATCTCTTCAATTAGATCACTTATTGCCTAGAATCTAGTTAAGTTATACATTTTTTTTTATCACTCAGTGTTCCAGTGATACCATAGTGATTTTTTTATTAGACTTATTTTCTTCTGTTTCCCTCTTCTTCTCTTTCTGTATTCCTTCCCTTCTGATATCTTATTTCATATATTTATTCATTAACAGAAGAGATACTAACTAAAACTTCTTATGCACCAGATATATCATTCTGAGTGACACACAGAAAAAAATATATATGTGAAGGCACAGTTTGTTAAGACTTGTATCTTTGTTAACAAGTGATAGTAACTATTACCTCCACTGGTGATTGGAACAGCTGGTGAAGCATGGCATGTAAACATTGGGTCAAGTGACATATTTCCAAAGGAACATAGTATGTTTGTAAGATCATATATCATGAACAGACAGGAGTATGGCCAAGACAGGATTTTAAAGCTGAAGAAGTCATACTTTCATTTTTATTGTGCTGTAATATGACCATAACATGAAGACAATGTTATTTTCATTGATTTGTGGGTTTATTTAATTGCAAGAAACATGTTGCCAAAATTCTTGTATTTAAAAGGTAAGAGTAGGAACTAGAGAGATTGTTCAGTTGGTATGAGCACTTTTTGATCTTGCAGCAGACTCAGGTTCTGTTCTCAGAGTATCTGATAGACTCTTCCACCATGTGTAGGCACATTCATTTGAGTTGTGTATGTCAATTCATGTAAGCAAATACCCCTGTATATAAAATATAAATAAAAGTTTTAAGAGTGATAATAATAAACTAGTTTGGTGCTGATAGAGAGTGAAGATGAAGAGCTCTAACTTTTAATTTTAATTAGATATATCCTTTATTTACATTTCAAATGTTGTCCACTTTCCTTGTCCCTCCCCCGTAACTCCCTAACCCATTTCCCCTCCCTCTGCTCACCAACCACCCACACCCACCTCCCTGTCCTGGTGTTCCCCCTGTGGCATTGAACCTTCTCAGCACCAAGAGCCTCTCCTCCCTTTAATGTCCAACAAGTCCATCCTCTGCTACATATGCAGCTAGAGCCATGGGTTCCTCCATATTTACTCTTTAGTTGGTGGTTTAGTCCCTGGGAGCTCTTGGGGTACTGTGCGGTTCATATTGTTGTTCCTCCTATGGGACTGCAAACCCCTTCAGAGAGCTAACTTTTAAAATCAAATTTTTAACTTAGTGATTTGGTATATATGTATACAAATCTATTATGAATCATATCTATGAACAAGTATGATCTGTGTACTTTTAGTATGTTGCCAATAACAAAAATATTTAGTAGCCATTTAAAATTTAAAATATAAGTATCTCAAGTTCTTTCAGAGTTGGCAATGTATTATTTTCCCTAAAAAATCTACATTATCTTTTAAAATAGGTTTACAGAGAAGGAATGTCATTTGTAATTTTAATGGTAAAAGTCATTCTCATTTTGTGCGTATTTAGTTGTAATCATTTATTTTTTTAATGGAACAATCTTCTGATACTTTACTCTTAAATTTTCATTTAGGATAAATTGTAGAAGATATGTAAGCTTGACACCACCAACGACTCATAAAACTGTTCTGGTAGCTATAGATTATTTTCAGATTTATTACTGTACATTAGAGGTTTCTTGATGGGTTGCCCTGAATGCAATTAATTTTCAGTTTTATGTGGCTTTATAATGCAAAATAGATTGGTGCAAACAGAATTTGAAATAAATGTCTGTAATATAGCAATTACTTTTATTTTAAAAGCTCTAGGGGGTTTTTAAAAAATACTATAGCTAAAGTATGAGTGTTCTTTTTCACCTTTGTATTGACAACCAACTAATATATCCAGATACTTGGTTCATGTTTAAATTTTACAACACTTCATAGACTATTAAACATAGAACATCCTTGTGGGGACAAGAAATCGAATTTGCTCTTGAGAAGGTTTCCAACTAATTGATTTGTAGGACATGATAACATCCTCTAGCTGACAAGCTTACAAAACAACCCCTACTCCCTGAGCTGAAGTGAGAGGGAGCTTTTTTAGTAACATAAAAGTTGTCTTTGTGTCTTGTATCCATTGGATGTGTACATGTCAGGTTCATTGAGCAACTTTCACTGTGAGCTTTTTTATTTCTGTCTTTTTCAGTGTAACTGCACATAGGAAATATTCTTTAAACTTTCTCTCAGATTAAAGGAGACTGGGTTTCAATTTTGTTTTGTCTTTCTGGTGGCTTACAGGAACTCCAGGATGGCATTGGGCAGCGTCAAGCTGTTGTCAGAACACTGAATGCAACTGGGGAAGAAATAATTCAACAGTCTTCAAAAACAGATGCTAATATTCTACAAGAAAAACTAGGAAGCTTGAGTCTGCGGTGGCAAGATATCTGTAAAGAACTGGCAGAAAGGAGAAAGAGGTAGGTTGACAGAGACTTTTAGCAGAGCTACACTGTCCTTTAAAATAGATTTTGTTCATTAAAGATTTTAATATGGGTGAAAGGTGCTATTGTCAAGATGCACATCAAATATCAATAGCAACAATGACAATTTTTAACTTTTTCTTAGGTACTGTAATTCATACTTGTTGTTTTCTGGCACCTTTTGGTTGTTTAATACTTAAAGATTTTTGCTAAAAATCATGAGGGATTGCCTAAATGTGGCTCTCTTCAGTGTATTCCAGCTTTATCCAGCTGAATCTCAGGTATTTTCCTCCAAAAGTAAAAGATTAGGAAAGACAATCATAAACGACTATTTTGTAGGAAAGATAGGTGCTTGGTATGACTTCCACAGCAATGCTTAGGATTTTTACTGTAAAAACATGATTGTATTAACTTTTATTTCAACCACATCTTGAAAAGATACTTAGAAGTTAGAAAATGTTCAAATTTAAAAGAAAGAAGAAAAACCAAAATAGAAAATGGTTGCTACTGTATTCGATCACCATTTACCTTTCTTTTGGAATGTACTGAATACACATGAAGCCAAATGCATGCTATAGTAATTGGAAATCACAGAAAATATATGCATGAGATTTGGAATTAACTTCTAGTTATGGAGTCTTGTTGTATAGAGAAGGATGTGATCTTCATTTACCAAATGAGACTATTACATTAAACAGTGAAAACTCACTTCCATAGTGGTCACTGCATCCTACATGTGATCTGCATATGTGGATTTTAATATTTAGGGCTGGAATACATCATTGATGAGCATCTTTGTTTAAGATGTATTCAAAAGAATGTTTGAAATTTATATAGAGCATTCTTTCCCACCTCCGTACATTCTTTATTGATGTTGCATTACTCAGGAATAATGGAAAATTCTTAATGTGTATAAAACAGACCCATGATTTGACATGCATATGTATATGTACACACAAAATTTGCCAAAGTTAAAAGATGACATAATCATCTAAATACATTTTAACATAAAATCTTGATTTAAAATTTTATTATATTGAGATGAATAAAGAATAGAAATTTATTGCTAAATTATTTTCTTGGTAATTAATACCCTTTGCCCTTCTGATTGAAATCTTGGTATTAATCACACAAGTATTTCCTTAATTAAATAACAAATGTGTTGATACAGAACAGTTGGAAAGTTATATAATGTCACTCTTGAGTATGGGCTCAATGTAGTATAAAATAATATTATAAAAATAATTAGGCTAATAATGGTATGAAATATTACAATATATATCCTGAAATCCTCATAATGGTGATTAACTTGATTTGGAAGATTATTTTAAATACATTTTGGATCTTGTTTTTATAAATACCTGACTATATAGTGCTTGAACAAAACATATTTCTATTTTTTCTGATAATGTTTGTTAAATAGGGTGCCATTTAACTTGCAAAGTCTCTGACTTTCTTGTAAACTGCAAGTAAGGTCTAGGCAAGTTTTAAAAGGACACAAGTTTAATTTTGTTTGTTTACGTGATTTGCAAAGGAACTTCCCATAGAATACTGCCTGGTTTATAACATTTTCAAATATGCATATGAAATTGTATCATCACTTGATTAACGTGATGACTATCAGAAATGCTGTCAAGTTATATATTTGGCTACTAAGTCATATATTGAGATTAGGGTCCATTTTAGATCCCTTCCTAACTATTATATAAAGACATAAAATAATGCTTCCCAATTTCAACCATAATACTATATTTATCAATGACTTTGTTTTGCTACTACAAATCTTTATCTTTTCCTGCCTCTGATGATGCCAATATGTACTCACAGATATTCTATCATTTTATTCAATGTTCTAGTGATTTATATCTATTCTTGATTAGTGGAAGCTAATTCTGTCCTCCTGCTTGACAGTCTTTGGAGTTATCCCAGCTTTTGTTTTGAATTAACAATCTTCCATGCACTCTTCACTTTCTTTAGAGGAAAGCATATACAGAAACTGGCATATGAGCAGTAGCCTTCTTAAAAGAATATTGATTCTTTTCTGGGAAACAATCTTAGGACAAACAATGTTTAAATATTTCTTTTGCAACGATCTGTTTCAGAGTACATAGAAGCTGAAAGTTAAACTAGGCATGCCAATAGATACTATGGTATAAGACTGACAGTTTGATCAATGTTTATTATTTATTTAAATATCTCTACAGGAAGAATTTGCCTGTATATAATCTATGCTACTTTTCCCAAGAAAATTGGCAACACAAACAAGATAATGGGAAACATTTGTAAACGTATTTAAGGGAAGCAAATGTTGTTTAAAGACCTTAGTTCATTGCTTGCATGCGAACAGATGCTGTTAATTAGAAATGAACTTTATCTAATTCATTAAAGTCAGCCTAGTAGGACCTCTTCTTCAAAATCTCCATTAGCAATTCATATTTTTCTATGTACTCCCTGTAACATAACTGTTTTCTCTTAAGAGTTTCTAACTAGCTCTTAATACAGTCTTCTCCTACTCCTAACTCAAATAGCTTTCTGTATCCAGCATAAACCTAGCAGCTTTTCAACTGCTGCATTTCTTAAAAATAACAGCCAAAATCCGTGACATGATTGAAATCTCTCCACTTTGTACACATTCCTTTAAATGTGTAGAGCTAGTACACCTAACTTATAGAAAGCAATGTTAAAAGTGTACTCACACATTCACATTCTACCCTCAAAATTGCTTCAGATCTACCTTTAGTCTACTTCCTGTGTTACTTGATATTCCCCAGTTTCTCATCATCAGTTTAAACCTGGAATATTATTTACATCATAGAGTTCAGAGTTTACAAACTACATGGCCACAACCTGAACCCAGCTATAATTCACACATTTTTTCCATGAACCTTATTTTTTAATTAAAATTTGAATATTGAGACAAGTTATATTTTTTAAATAAGAATTCCTGTTTGTTTCTTTGTTTTTTTTTAATTAAATCTACTCACTAGGCTCTATTTCCTGTGTTCCTTCCTTTCATCATCAGATTTGATTAAAAAAATGTTTCAGACATGCTAGTCAAAAGAGTCATGTCTGGTCTAGTCCAGATATTACCTGTAAGTTACCACAAATGCAGAATCTAACAAATTGCTTTTTGATGGGATTCCTAGGATCTGCATATATACATAAACATTTGAGAATAACTACTTTTGATAAACAAGCATCATCTTCACTTTAATACATCTGTTTTGGATCACTCATATTCAATAATTAGTTTGACATAAACAATTTTGCTTTAACCTTTCTAGACCTCATATAGTGATTCAATGATAGTGGGTAAAGGGATGTATTAAGAGTGGCAATAATACACAAAGACATCAGAGATGTTGTGTAGTACCTCTTATAGCCCTTGTGATAACTGTGTGCCCAGTTGTGTTCTATTTTTAATTTTATAGAAGATAATTGCAGAAACAAACTGGGAAATTCCATGACCATGATTACACACCTAATCAACTGTTTGAACCTAGTTTCAGATCCAAATCCACAGTCCTTAATCTTGATCCAGATTTGCACTGTCTGGCTCTGTTTTTGAGAGTAGTACATACCACATTTGCAGCCTTCTGACTTTCCACTTGCTTTAGAGGACGACATTTAGCAACAGGGGAGCTGAACTTGGACTCAACTTTTCAGTCATGTTGGCCATCACTTTCACTAACTCAGAATATGTCTAAATCACCAAATTATGCAGTGTTCTTTCTTTCATCATTGCCAAGTCCATTTGCTTTGCTTGAAATTTCTTTACCCGTATTAAGTATGTTTTCTGAAAAATCCTAGCCATCCCCTCAAGACACAATTAAGTGTCCTATGACTGTGACCTATTTCCAAGTACAAGTCAGTGTATTTCCTCTACAGTTCTTTCAGTTCTTTTAGTATACTCATTTTATTCACAGATCACACATATTGAGATCAGGGTAGAATAAATATTGTTTCTAACTATATAACTCATAATACTCAGGTAAAAGGTTGATACATTTATGCATCGAATAAGTATTTCCTTAACTCTAATAGTGAGAATATGCATTCATATTCAAATTAAGATGAACAGTTAACATTTTACAATAGACATTGTTACATATGTTAGAATAAATCTGCAGAACAAAATGCTAGAATTGGATTTTTTTCTTTTTAATATTAAAACTGTAAAATGAATTCAGTTAATAATCTTTTAGGTGCTCTCTAAAAATATAATATGAGACAGGTAGATGCACTATCCTTTGCTTATAGCAAAATTTGGCATTGTTAAAGAACTTGTATATTATTTATATCATTCTTACTATATCCTCACCAATACACTCTGAATGAAATAACTGAAAACCCTAAAAATGTCACTTTATCCTCATCTAGCCTGTAGCCAGCTGAATTTTTTAGATTAAATCCATATTATGCAGAGTTTATTTTGGAGTGTTCAGTTAGATCTTGGGGATATTATTATCCACAGGTGTCCTTGGAAAAGCTGGTCTCTTCCCATCTGTTCTCAGATGACTCTTGAAAAGCTTTCAAGGACAGTCATAATTCTTCATCAAAAGACTTTAAAAAATTAGCCTCATAGTTAATTCTTTTAGGGCATATTTTTATTTATTTATTTATTTATTTATTTATTTTTGCAAGTTGGCAGGCTAGAGCACAACAGACCAAGTAGACCAAATATTCTATTGTGCTGACTGGACTGACAGTATCTCTTAAATAATTTCCATTATGTTTACTCATTAAATTATGCTAAGTTCTTCATTCTTTATTTAAAGACACTATCAATCTGATTTTGTAATAAATCGGGAAGTAGTATAGATATTTTTTAAATGATTTTTACTAACAATTCCATGACTATATACATTGGCTTTTTCCATTAGATAAAAATACTTGCCAAGTGTTAGGGTACGGTTTATGTCAACATTTGCTATTTTCTAATTTGGATAGATAATTGATATTATATAAACTGATGGAATAGGATTTCATAGAGAAAAGTCCTGGTTTCCATGAAAACTGAATAAATTTCCTTGGAAGACTTGTTAAAATTGCTATATTAATTAATTGTTTAAGATGTGGGATATAGATATTACAGAAATCTGAAATTATCTTACACTTCTAAATACTAAAAACAAAAAGTCACAGATGAATAAATATAGAAGGGCATAGAGCAAACCAAATGCACAAAAAGTTCAGGCAGTATACCCTTAATCTAGAAAAATTGCCAATCATCACTAAATTATACTTGATTGAAAATCATTTGCAAGTTGTAAGAAACAAGAAAAATGTTTAATATGTACAAATACCTCCCCTACCGGCATTTCTGCCAAATTATCTGTTCAGTCAACATAATCAAATTTGTTAAGAAATTCCTAGTACTGAATGTAAACTAAAACATTATTTACGCATATCTGTGGTATATGATGAAGGCAGTCCTAAGAAGAATATTCTAACACTAATTGGCTATATCAAAAATAAGATTTCAAATAAATAATATAATGCTTAAACTTAAGGCCTTGTTAATAAACAATCATAAATAAAATTTAAAGGAAGATGAGGAGCTAGAGAGATAACTCAATCTTTTAAAAAGATGGAGAAATCAAGCTAGTACTGAACTAGAAGTTTCATCTGTACTGGGTAGCTTTCGTTATGCTGAAATGTACTATGCACACTATCATTGCAGTAATGAATAGTCTTATCAAACTCTAGCACTGTACTACAATTCCAAATCTCCTGGAAAGATACTGCCATGCATATAATGATGGCATGGATGCTATGGGTGTTACTAACCACAGTTTGACTAGATTTGAGGCCAGCTCCACAAGACAAAATTCATGTGCATCATTATCAGGCCATGAAACTATGATTAGATAGTTCATAAGGCCCCATGAAGAACCTACCACTACGATTCTGTTAACTGGACATTGGATTAACCTGCCTTCAATCTCTCAACTTTTCTGACAGAATATTCCTTTTGCATATATGGAGATAAGCATAGAGACCCACCAACTGGTCAAAATGCATAAACTAAAAGAATGTGGAGCACCCAGCCCCAATTGGATGTCCCCTAGCTGAACACTCAGCTGTCACATTTTCTCACCACTCATACATCTCTGGATTACCATCATTGATTGCAAAGAAAAGATTCCTTAGTAAAGCTCATGAATAGTATTCTTAATATTTTAATTATTTCAATTAAAAATATATTTTTTCTCATCCAATAAATCCTTACCAGAGTTTTCTCTCCCTCTACTTCTTCTAGCACTCTCCACCTTCCTTATCCCTGCTAGATTCATTCCCTTTCCTTTCTTCTTTAGAAAACAATAGGTCCCCAATATAGGCATTATTTGTGGAGAGTTTAGGAGAAGTTAACAAATATGACAGAAAGGAGCAGGAGAAGAAATAAAATTTCTGGAATGTTCTACAACTTGCCCTCATTGTGTTTTAGTGTGAAAAATATGATTTAAAGTCCAAATTCTTTCTATTGACTATAACAGTTTTCATTGATGAATATTTTTTGTTGCTGGTATTGCTGATGGTAGTGTAACTCTGTAGGTCTTATGAAGTACAGAAGCTAGTTAGTATTACATGCAAGGAACTACTCTAACTTTACAAGCCAACATAATTATCTTTTAAAGAACAGACTATTTCATACACACACACACACACACACACACACACACACACACGAAAGACAAAAAACAAAACAAAAAAATAACAAACTGTTTCTCTTACTGACTATTTGGTGTTTCCTTGCCAATTAACCTTTACACTAGACAAAAGAAAATAAGAGTAATTTGAGTGGAGAATTGACAAATTAAACAAACCTGTCAACTGAATGCTATGTAACAATCCTGTATGTTCCCATTTGTGTTTACTACCTGTGAAACTGAATAACATGGCACTTTGACATTTATATGATCATTTTATTACTTTTTCCTTCTCGGCACTAAGAGATGAATTTGAAGGTCCTATTGTCTTTAGTATGACTGCTGAGCAAGTGTTGCTTGATATCAAATAAACTGTGTTCGCTTTTAAAATGTAGGCATACAAAACAACTGCTTGATTTCATCTTTTTTAACAGAGAAGTCTAGCAGCAGCCACATATTATAGAAAAACAAATCCCACAGAGTCATCCTAACAACTTATTAAAACATTAAGAAAAAATGTCAGGGAGTAAAAGGGGGAAAGGGGATCTGGAACTGTTTCAGTATATTATTTTAGATGTTAAATTTTCAAGAGCAAATGTACAAAACAGCCAAAGGGAACAGAAGTAGAGCTCTTTTTACATTTTGGTGGCAAAAGAGCAAATACACTACTAGACTTTTTTTCCAGTGAAAGCATACAAATTGCCAATCAGAAGATAAATAGGTAATCAGGATTGTAAATTAACAGAGAAGTCCAAAACAAAATATAAAATTTTCATTTCCACCTGCTGTGATAGCCATTATTTTTTAAAAGAAACTTATTGGAGATAACGTGAGAAAATTACTATGCAGGAAACCTGTTGGTAAAGATTTAATCCGATGAAGCTGAAGATGAATCTTCTAAAATAAAAAAAATAAATAAAAAACAAATAAAAATAAGTCAACCTGATGGGAGAGGGGAAGGGGACAGGAAAAAAGGAACATGATCAGGTATGAGGGAAAACAGGAGAGAAGTCCTGAGGGCCAGCAGAAAGAATGGGAATATGCAACCTTGTGGGGTGGACCCTCTAGAATGTTCCAGAGACCTGGGAGGTGAGAGAATCTTATATGAAATGCCCAGCATTGAGAGAGGGAACTTGTAGAGTCCACCCCAAATAGAAAGACAGGGTATCAAGTGGAAGGGTGGGGTTGCCATCCCACAGTCAAAAACTCTGACCCAGAATTGTTCCTGTCTGAAAGAACTACAGGAACTAAAGTGGAGAAGAGCCTGAGGGAATGGAGGTCCAGTGACGGGCCCAAAGTGGGATCCAGCTCAAAAGGAGGCCTCAAGGCCTGACACTATTACTGATGCTATGGTATCCTTACAGATAGGAGCCTAGCATGAGAGGCCCAACAAGAAACTAACTGAGAGAGATGCAGAGATTCTTAAACCCAACAATCGAACTGAAGTCAGAGAGCCCTGTGGTTGAATTAGGGAAAGTCTGGAAGAAGCTGAGAAGGAGGGTGACCCCATAGGTATCAACTAACCTGGACCCCTGAGGTCTCTCAGACATTGAAACACCAACCAGGCAGCATACACTAGCTGATATGAGGACCCCAATACATGGATACCAGTGGACTGCTATGTCTGAACTCAGTGAGAGAAGCACCTAACCATTGAGAGACTAGAGGCCTGAGTGAGGATGCCTGGTAGTGGAGGACCATCTTCTTGGAGACAGGGGAAGAAGGAATGAGATGTGGAAATGTGGGAAGGGGCACCAGGAGGGTGGCAATGGCTGGACTGTAAAAAAAAAAAAATAAAGGTAATAAAAAAATCGACCTGACATCTTCTGGAGGAATATTACTTCTGGCTATATAGCCAAAGAAAATAGGATCAAGATATTGATGGGCTATTAAGACTTTAATATTCTATGATGCATTATTCACAATATCCAATATGTGAAATCAACATAAATGTATATTGAAGAAAACTTGTCATAAACACAGAACAGTCTATTGTTTAACCTTAGACAGGAAGGAAATACAGCCATGAGAGACAACATGTACAATATTGTACAACATGAAAACTTCATTACAGAAGTACAAATACTTCATGTGTCTATTTATGTGAGGTATGTCAAAGAGTTAACAGAAGTGAATTTTAAAGCATAGCTTTCGGAATGGGCAAGAAGGCAATTATGAATCAATATTTAATGGTTACAAAATTTTAGTAATGTAATGAAAAAATTCTAGAGATATGCTATATAATTTTGTATCTGAAACCTTGTACTTTTAGATTTAAAAGGGAAGAGGAAATAATTTTTAAAAACACGTTTATAGGTATATTTATTAACTTGATTTTACTGATGGCTGTACAGAATCACTACATTTCATGTGAATATTTTGTCTTCATAAATTAAATTTCAATAACACTGCTAGAATAAACATGTCTATACATGTACCAATTTTTAAACAAATCTAGTTTTTTAATTTTTTAGAAGCTTTATTGAAATATGTTTCATATGAACTTTGTGATTTATCTTTCCTACTTGTGATGTAGCCTTATTTTTCTGTGTGATATTTACATGACACAAATATGTTCCTATAGTATTCCTTATCAAATAGCCTTTTCCTTGACTAATATTTTCATTATACTTTGCCTTTTAAGACATAGAGTAAGTAAATGTATTTTTTAATAAACCATGAACCTGCAACTTACATTCATGAGGAAGGTTGTGATTGACAGCTCGCAATGGGGAAGAGAAGCTCCCCTTACTATTCAACAACCTACAGAGGACTTTTCTCCTCAATACTATGACAGCCTACCCTATTGAGCCAACATAAAAACCAAGCCTGTGGTTTTTTACCCTTTCTTCTCCAGCATGAAGATACCGAAAAAAATGCTAACTCTCTCTCTCTCTCTCTCTCTCTGTCTATCTATCTATCTATCTCAATCTATCCATCTATCTTTATATTTATATCTTATTCAGTATGAATGTGTGTGACTTTGACTTTCAATTATATATATATATATATATATATATATATATATATATATATACACACTGAATATAGTATGGTAAAATACATGATTTTTGATAGAATAAAATTTTGAGTACCTCAAATTACATATATATATATATATATATATATATATATATATAAAACAATCATCATAATACCAAGAGAAACATCACTAAGTGGCAATGAAAGATATAAAATTATAAAAGAAGCAACATAGTTAATTTTGGGTTGGGGGAAAGAATATTTTGTAAAAACGTTATAAGTGTGATTTTAAAAGAAGTAAAATGAACCATAGACATGAGTTGTTTAAGTATTTTCCATGTTTAAAAGCATATAAAGTTGACATGAATTTCTCATATTGGAAAAGTTCAGTGAATTTGAACAGGATGAATGTGTGTATTCATATGCTGTATTTTTTACTATTAAAACTCTAATTTTTTCCTAATGTTAAATCCTGTGAAATGATAGGTTTTGACATGCAAATGAATGTTTCATAGAGAGATTTTTAGTAGCTGTACATTTTTTTCTGGTTGTACAGAAAGCTGATTTTAAAATACAGAATTTGTTTTTAATTTATGTATATTTGTGAATCTGAATGTGTTTATGTTCATGCATGTGTGAGTACCTGTAGAAGCCAGAAGGGGACACAGTCCCTGGAGCTGGAGTTACAGTTGGCCGTGAACTACCTAATGTGAGCATCTGAAACTAAGCTCTAGTCTCCTATCAGATCAGCATGCACTCTTTAAGTCTGTTCTCTACCCCATATACAATATATCTTATATGCGAATTTTCATATCTTCTGATTTTTAATATGTTTATCAGAAGGAAACTCAATGCATATTAGATGTTAGTATCTGTTATCCAATTAGAACATAAGTGATTTTAGCTTTTTGTATCACTCAGTATAAAATCTAACTATTTCAAAGAGCCGCTATAGCATAAAAGCAGTCACAGACATCATAGAAATCTATGGTCATGGCTGTGATTCAGTAAAAATATGTTTACAAAATCAGATAGTGATCAAGATTTGTTTTATGAGCTATTATTTGAAAATCATTGTATGTGAGCTTTACTTAAAGAAATCTAATCACAAAAGAACACACATGGTATGCAGTCACTGATAAGGGGATATTAACCCAGAAGCTCAGAATACACAAGACACAATTTATATATCAATTGATTTCCAAGAAGAAGGAAGGAAAGATCCCTGGTCCTGGAAAGACTGGATGTAGCAGTGTAGGGGAATACCAGGACAGAGAAGCAGGAGGGGGTTGAATGGGGAACAGGGGGAGGGAAGAGGGCTTATGGGACTTTCAGGGAGGGGAGAAGCTGGAAAGGGGAAATCATTTGGAATGTAAATAAAAAGTATAGAAAAGGAAAAGTGGGTTTTCACCAAAACCTGCCATCTTACACATATGTTTTCTTTTCCAGTGAAAACTTTCTAAGTCCAATGTGAATAATGTTATTACTTTGAAATGCATAATTAAGATTATATAATGTAGCTACTATTAATAATTAAAAAGATAATATATGCTATGTCTTGGAATTAGAGTATGATCAGAATATACATGATTCTTCCTATAATAGATTAACAGATATGATAGGAAACATTATGAGCTGTTATAAGAATGCACACAATAATTTTGGTAAGGTCTGTGGAGTAAGTAAGGTCTAATTTGTGATGACAAGGTAACCAATAATTGCTTGAATTCATATGCATAGGAAAGTATTTCTGGCACAGAAAATATTTCACTACAATTCCTAATGTACATACCATGGATTTCAAAGTAGAATAAGTTCTGCAATAGCTTAAAGTATATAAAGAATAATATATGAGAAAAGAAAGTAAGATTTAAAAAATCCCAAAGAGCTCTTTTACCCTTATTAAAGAGTTTGGTTCCATAGAATTGGAACTTGGAATTTACTGAAGTTATAAATACATGGCTAGAGATATATTTTAGATAGATTTCTAATTCTGTAGTATCAATAATGGATGAGAAAGGAGATAAGGTAGGGTGCAGAAATAAGTAAGAGACCTGGCAGTGAGGTGGGGGTGGAGAATACTGTGGCAGATGTGGAAAGAAATAGAACCTCTAAGGATCTGGCCTTTTGACTCCCACTACTGTCTCCCTCCATTTCCATTACATTGCAAATATTTTGTTGACTTGTTTAGTGGCTATCTTTTTTGGAAAGGTTTTACTTCCCTGCCTCAGGATCTTTGTACTATTTTCTCTGCTTATAATATTCTCTCTCACTCATTCACCTATATTGTTTCTTTATCAAATTTATCTTACCAAATTAAAGTTGTTATTTAAAAGAAATAATGACCTTGCTAAGCTATCATTAGAGAAACTTCCTCCTACACCAAATGGGGACAAATACTAGACTCACAGCTAGACAGTATGCAGTATGTGAAACATTGGAATACTCAGTTCTAAACAAAATGTCTCCATCAAATCCATCTCCCTTCAGAGATATCAGAACTCCACAGAAGTGGATACAGAAAGAGTGTAAGAGCCAGATGGGATAGAGGACACCAAGGAAACAAGGCCTTCTAAATCAACTGACCAAAGCTCATATGTACTCACAGAGACTGAGGCAACAAGGGCAGGACCTGCACAGGTCTTCACTATCTATATCTTTGGTGTATAGTTATAGTTTCCAGTTTAGTGGTTTTATAAGATTCCCCAGTGAATGAATGAGTAGGTCTCTTTTTCTTTTGCTCTTTTCCTTCTTTTTGTTTATTTTGTCTAATTCTGCTGTGGTTGGTATTGTTTTAATTTAGTTTCCTATATTATACTTCATTTTATTATTCTAAGAAAAAATCATTTCAGGAGCTAAACATATTGGGGATATCTTGTGAATTTATCCTTTAAAATATTGTTTCTGGTAAACAAGGAGCTTTGCTCCAGATTGTGAATCAGGAAGCTCTCAGTGGCACTTTGGTTTTTGTCCATGTGTGTGACACTGAAAGATTGAATGGTCTTCATGTCCTGATCTCTGAAATGAGACAGGATCAATTGTAACTTGGGATGAGTGGATCAGGGCAGGGTTATTAAGTTTGACCTGGAATCTGTGAATATCACTTTTACTCATACTTGACTAGTAAAAATCTAATCATGAGTTCTTTGTATATATTGGATATTAGCCCTCTGTCGGATGTAAGGTTGGTAAAGATCATTTCCCAGTTAGTTGGTTGCCGCTTTGTCTTTTTGACAGTGTCTTTTGTCTTGCAAAAACTTTGTAATTTAATGAGGTCCCATTTGTCTATTCTTGATCTTAGAGCATAAGCTATTGGAGTTCTCTTCAGGAAATTCTCCCCTGTGCCCATATGTTCAAGGTTCTTCCCTAGTTTCCCTTCTATTAGTTTCAGTGTGTCTGGTTTTATGTGGAGATCTTTGATCCACTTAGAATTGAGCTTAGTGCAAGGAGATAAGGATGGGTCAATTTGCATTCTTCTGCATGTTGACCTCCAGCTGAGCCAGCACCATTTGTTGAAAAGGCTATCTTTTTTCCACTGGATGGTTTTAGCTCCTTTGTCAAAGATCAAGTGACCATAGGAGTGTGGATTCATTTCTGGGTCTTCAATTCTGTTCCATTGATCTACATGTCTGTCACTGTACCAATACCATGCGGTTTTTAACACTATTGCTCTGTAGTACAGCTTGAGGTCCGGGATACTGATTCCCCCAGAGGTTCTTTTACTCTTGAGAATAGTTTTAGCTATTCTGGGTTTTCTGTTATTCCAGATGAATTTTTGAATTGCTCTTTCTAACTTAAACTCCAGAGAGGCAAGTAACCCTATTAAAAAATGGGGTACAGAGCTAAACAAAGAGTTCTCACCTGAAGAATATCTAATGGCTGAGAAGCACCTAAAGAGATGTTCATCATCCTTAGTCATTAGGGAAATGCAAATCAAAACAACCCTGAGGTTCCATCTCACACCAGTCAGGATGGCTAAGATCAAAAACACAGGAGACAGCAGTTGTTGGCGAGGATGTGGAGAAAGAGGAACACTCCTCCACTGCTGGTGGAATTGCAAGCTGGTACAACCACTCTGGAAAGCAGTCTGGTGGTTCCTCAGAAAACTGGGCATGACACTCCCAGAGGATCCGGCTATACCACTCCTGGGCATATACCCAGAGGCTTTACCTGCATGCAATAAGGACACATGCTCCACTATGTTCATAGCAGCCTTATTTATAATAGCCAGAAGCTGGAAAGAACCCAGATGTCCCTCAACGGAGGAATGGATTCAGAAGATGTGGTATATCTACACAATGGAATACTACTCTGCAATTAAAAACAATGAATTCACGAAATTCCTAGGCAAATGGTCAGATCTTGAAAATATCATCCTTAGTGAGGTAACCCAATCACAAAAGAACACACATGGTATGCAGTCACTGATAAGGGGATATTGACCCAGAATCTCGGAATACCATAGACACAATCCGCATATCAATAGATTTCTAAGAAGATGGAAGGAGAGACCCCTGGTTCTGGAAAGACTGGATGTAGGGGAACGCCAGGACAGAGTAACGAGAGGGGGTTGAATGGAGAAAAGAGGGAGGGAAGGGGGCTTATGGGACTTTCGGGGAGGGAGGAAACGGGAAAGGGGAAATGATTTGGAATGTAAATTAAAAAAAAATAAAATAAATAATTAAAAAAAATCTAATCATGTAACTGTAAATAAATAATTATAGAAGAAACTGAAAAATGATAGCTGAACAAATAGGAGAGTTGATATTTTCAACGAAGAGCAAGATTCTCTGTGTCATGTGCATTTTACTCCAGTACCATCAACACAGTAAAGCCTTTTATGGTCAATAGTGAATTTTGACCACTCTCTGACACCCTGTTTTCAACATTTCTTATCACACGTTGCTACTTTCAGATGCTTTTGTTCCTAAAGCACTTATCACTATGTCATTATCTATGTACATTTTTCCTTATCCTATTTAATATATACACTCTCTAGCAATAGCATTCAAATTGTACACAACAAATATTGGTTTCTATATTGTATCAGACACTAGCGAACCTTCAGAAATGTTTGCTGCATTATAATCACTGATAAGGTTCACCTAGATCGATTGTCAGCTGATAGTACACATACTCAGATTGGCATTAAGACTTTAACTGAATTTCTCCAGGAAAAAAAAATGTCAAAGCAGTTTGTCATAAAATTGAAATAAAGCTGTTAGATGGCACATAAAAAAATCTGAATTCAATAGTTCCCTTGCATACTCTTACAGGTGTTATACTTTTTTGCATATAAGCATCCACACTTGGGTAAAATTGAGTTAGATCAAAAATATTCATTAATCATATTCTTCTTTGATTTGATCCATTGTATTTTATCTAACATATTTTGAAAGCTACTAATGAAGCATTAGGTGAACATTTGGGATTTCTGAGAGCACACAAAGTCTTATAAACACACTGTGAGGTCCCTGTCATTTGTCCAAATATTAAGCCAAAGAAGCTAAAGCCTTGTGGGAGTTAATTCATCGAAATACCCTAAATTAACTAAAAACATGGAACATTTTGCTTTTAATTTAGCTTTCAGGCCATCTCCAGTCAAGCTTTATTCTTTTCCAAACATTTCTAAAATATGGTAACCATTTAATAATGTGGAATAGATAGATACCCTGAAGACCCTCATATGTTATTCACCTACAAATGCACAATTTGAGGACCCAACTACAAGCCAGTTCAGTAGTATGTGTAATTTTTTTTCTGACAGTGACCATGAGGCTGGCTGACCTGGTCATATTATTTCTTGTGTCACAATATTTTTTTAATTTGTCTAAAGATTCTCAAATGACAAGATATTGGATAGTATTAATTTCAACTTATAATTACTTTAAAGACCTGTAGAAGTCAACTGACAAAATAGCAAAAAGATAAACCTGGAATAAAAGGAAGTCTAGAGAAAAAGTGTGTGCTATGGCATCACAATAGTTAGACAAGAATGGTAAAGGTTTAGAATAAATATTTTAAAACATAATGGTAAGCAGTTACTTCATATATAATTTGTGGTCATATGCCATAAAAATAAACTCTTCTTCTGAAAATGCTAATGTAATTTTACATATTAGAGTTACATTCCTAGCAGTTCATTACATATGGATTCATCAGTAAGATAGGGATGACAATGACATCTGTTGGAAAACTGAGTTTAGTGTAAAAGAAGTATGTCTATCAGGATGAAAGTTCTATTATGAAACACTCATGTTTTGGACACATTTCATATATATATATATATATGTGAAATATATATATATTTGTATATATATATATATATATATACACACAAACTAGAAAAGAAGAAATGTCATAATATTCTAGGTGATATGATAAATTATACACTTTTATAGTGATACAGATATAGTTGGTGACTAAGTATTGTGTGTGTGCATGTATGTTATGATTCTATATTTTCTTACGTTTCCATCTCAAAATTGGCTAAAACAGGTGGAGAGTACGTTCTCATGTAGAAAATGAGAAGTAGCATCAAATGTCTGCATTGAAAATATACAAATCTAAGGTTTATTTCCTTCATTGAGAGTATAGGATAAGCAAGATGAGGATAGGTTTATTACTAAAAAAGATTATAATATGACTATATCTAGTCCTTGTCCTACAGTCCTGAATAAATGCACATACTTATACTGTCACACTAGAAGTAATGTCATGGAGATTGGCCGTTGTCCTCCTCTTACCATAATAAAAGCCCCACAGAACCATCTCTTAATAGTTAAAAGTCAATATATTGTATTTACCTTTTAACTTACATTAAATTACATTGATAACTGTTCCTAAGTATTCAAATCTCCGCTATCATGATGCATACTTTTTTCATTTTTTTTAACCAGTTTAAAATGTAAATGGTAAGAGAACACATTTCAAGTGGATGTCATTCTATTAGATTAAAAAAAAACAGCTAAATGTATAAGATGCCTCTAAACATAAAATATTTCAAATTTAATTCCAGATGGGAAATGTTAAATATCCCATTCATTATTATTACAACAATATACCTGAATAAATCCTACCATAAGCATTAAGCAAGTAGGTAAACAAAGAAAGAACACTTCATCTGATGAATTCCAACCTAAAACATGTTTAAATAGTTCTGTCAAGAGACAAGTCTGCAAATAAAAACTGTATCCCTTTGCTTTTCTGCAATCTTCTGAATAGATAAATTCAAATCTCAGCTTTTCAAACTTTACGTTGATACTTTTTGAAACTCCAGAAAACACATGCATTTGGAGCAGCAGATTATAACAAGGTCCAGGTGGAATTTTTGTTCCACATTTTTATATACTTTTTTGAGTTATAAAAGTCGAGATAATAAATGACTATCAAGTTCTTTCATATTTAAAAAGATTCCATCAGTTTAAGAATTAAATCATGAGAGAAAGTTTTCTTTGATGTGTAATGAGATGGTAACAAAGCTCTTAACCATAGCTTTTACTTCTTAATAGATGACTTCTTCTATCCAGATGTTCTTCAAGTATCTTATAAATTAGTGTACAGTTAAAGTCTATAAAATCATATGCAAGTTACTGCCTTTCAAACAAATAATAAAGGTTAATTATAAGATATACTCAATTATTTTTAGTGCATGAATGAACCCTGAATATTTTCAATGGCCAAATTATAATCAGAAAATACAGCAGAATTTCATTTGAAAGATGGTAATTTTCACAAATTAGTTTATTGGTTTAATACAACCACACTCATCTTCACTTAGATTTATTTTAAGATTTAAGCAAATACAATAATAACTTAAGTTCGAAGAGCTAAGGAGTCAAAGGAGGCAACTCACCAGAAGTTAAAAGTGATATTTTATATAAAAACCTCACTAAATTATTATTCAACAACATAAACAAAATAGCACAAAGATTATAAAAGGATTCATAAGTAAATAAAGAACTGATATTGCAGAGGAAATAATGTCAATATCTAGAAATACTTCATAGTACAAAACTTAACTCCTATGAATTTAAGACAGATTGACACTTTTATTTTTGTTGAAAATAAAGGTATTTTGAATAAAAGTCAGCATGTATATAATTACAGGATACAAAGAATTAAAAACAATATTAACAGGAAAAGAATAGAGAAATAATTTGGCTTTTGTTTTTAGAAACAAATGAAACCAGAAAAAATCTAAAAGATGAAATAGAATCAAAAATGTGTTCTCTGTAAATGTATTTATGAACAGTGTGAAAACATATAAACAAATAAGCAAGCAAAAATAAGAATATTACACAGTACAAGCTTGACATTAAAAACTACAGAAATTTTGTATTAATAACATTTCAGCATTTTTATTAATAGAAACTACAGAATATGACATTTTTTCTACTAAGTATATAAATATAAATAGAATAAATAAATAGAAATATTTAAAACATGAGAAAGCATGGGGAGCCTAGCACTGTCTAACTCATGATGATAGTTAATGAGTGTCTTTAATGGCAGTATTACAAAAAAAGTTTTAACAAGGAATATTCCAATTCATTATTTTAACTATATCTTATTCTAATGAATTTATCTAATATATAGGGCAAAATGAATAAACAAATGTAAGGTTGCTTTTTACAATGATTATAACTTAATACGTAGTAATAAAGGAAGGGTAAAATATGTCATATACACTTATACTTTATTACTCTGATTCTTAAGAAATATTTTTTTCAGAATAACCAGTAACACAAGGCAATTAATTATAATTGTTTTGTGTTGATGCTTCTGGAGATTGAACACAAGGCCGTATACATGTTAGGCAAATGCTCCATGACTTGTTTAAATCCAGGTCTACTCACAGTAGTATATTAAAAGAAGAAAAAAAGGTAAATAATGTTTAGAGATTTAATTGGAATTAACTATATAAATCATAATTATAATGATTAAGTACATTTATTTTCTTAGCTGAGTACATTTAAGAGCGAAAACTTGCAATTACCTAATTTAGGAATTAATAGAAACCTTTGAAATTTTATTCTTAATTTGGGGCTTATCCTTACCAGATTCTGAAAGTAAACAATGCTATCCCACATTCTAAAGCAAAGTTTCAGTAGTTGACATAATTCATTTTCCTATATGCTTTGGAAGCAAGGGTAGCAGTATTCCAACTACCAGAATTTACATTATCCTCATCACCTTGAAACAAAAACTGATGCAGGACACCTAGACTTGAAACTGGAGAATGTTGTAGTAATAAGTCAGTCTTTTAAATTATATTTTACTCATATATGTGTATATGTGTGTACAATATAGGCTTATGACAAAAATGTCAGAGAAACGAATTGATCTTGGTTTTCAAAACCCTTTATATGGTATCATATTAAGTAGCGCCTTTCCCTGACTCGACCACCAGCATTTTCTTCATACCCAGAATGGTGTTGTTGAGTACCTTCTAGTTCAAGTCTTTAAATGAAACACCAAAGGAAAGAATTGGGAATGAATTACACCACATTTTACAATCCATATTTTAAATTATGGAAAGGTTCTTTTAGAACAGGAAGGCAAAGAAAATTAAAAATAATGATAGATTCATTCATTTTCTCACTCACAATGTGTTTACTATGCATCTGTTCTCTCCCAGATATTGTCAGAAAGGAAATACTATAGTAGCCATTAACTACATATAAGACCTTCACTAAGGGAGTGCAATTTCATATGTGATACAGAGAGTACATCAAAGAAAAACAAAAGGATGAAATATTTCAATTTTATGGACCAATGGAAAGCCAAAAACAGGGACAATAAATAGAAACATTGAAGGGAGTAGGATTAAGAAGTAGGATTGAAGGGAGTAAGAATTAAGTAGGATTATTATGCAAACATACCTAAGGTGACAAGCACCCCCATTTGAAATTTAAGAAAAGAAATTCCAAAACAGAAACACAAGTTCACCTAGTGTATTTGAAGAACACAGAAAAGAGACCAAAGGTTATCAAGAAGGGTGAAAATAAAATATATGTTCAGAACTGCATAAAATCAAACTATAGGGCAAATTTGCCCTAAAGGTCACTGATTTGTTGTCCCTTTGTCTAGACCTTGGAAAGTAAAAGAGAAATGTAAAAAATTCAGATGAAAATTCTATTTCTTCTTGTCTAAAGCTTCTTTCCTGTAAACTGGGGCACTGTGACAAAACAATCTTCCAGAATTCTAAAGTTAATTTCTAATTCAACAAACGTCTTGCAAAAAATCAAGTGCAAAATCCTGTAAGAATTAGATATCTACATAAAACTTACAATTAAAAAGATGATTAACTATTTTTCTTTTAAAAATAAGAGAAAAGTGAAATTCATGAAAATGTAATTGAGAGTAATAAGAGTGATCAGCATTATTTAGAAATACATACTATTTAATAAATAAAACTGGACAATCCACATATATAGTTCAAAATTCCTAGGAAACAAAACTGTGAAAAAGAGATATGACTTAAAAACATTGATAATTCTTCTCATTGGATGGAAGATCCTCAACAAGAGGTGTATTATTTAATGATTTCTAGCAATACATTTTCTTGAAGTAATTAAATTATCAATAGTCCTTTATTAACTTGATTATTACATATTTTCTTTATTTACATTTCAAATGTTATCCCCTTTCCTTGTTTCCCCTACAAAACCTCCTATCCCACCCCACCCCCACCCCTGCTCACCAACCTACCCACTCCTGCTTCCTTGTCCTGGCATTACCATACACTGGGGCATTTAGCCTTCACAGGACCAAAGGCCTCACCTTCCATTGATGTACAACAATGCCATCCTCTGCTACATATGTGGCTGAAGCCATGGGTCCCTCCATGTGTACTCGTTGGCTGATGGTTGCACTGGCTGGTTTTGTGTGTCAACTTGACACAGACTGGAGTTATCACAGAGAAACGTGGCTCAGTTGGGGAAGTTCCTCCATGAGAACCAGCTGTGTGACATTTTCTCAATTAGTGATCAAGTGGGGAGGGTCACATATGGGTGGTACCATCTCTGGTATGGTAGTCTTGCATTCTATAAGAAAGCAAGCTGAGCAAGCCAGGGAAGCAAGCCAGTAAGGATCATCCCTCCATGGCCTCTGCATCAGCTCCTGCTTCCTGACCTGCTTGAGTTCCAGTCCTGACTTCTTTTGGTAATCAACAGCAATGTGGAAGTGTAAGCTCAATAAACCCTTTTCCCTCCAACTTGCTTCTTGGTCTTAATGATTGTGCAGCAATAGAAACCCTGACTAAGACAGTGGTTTAGTCCCTCAGAGCTCTGGGGGTCTGGTTGGTTGATATTGTTGTTCCTCCTATGGTGTTGCAAACCCCTTCAGCTCCTTCAGTCCTTTCTCTAACTCCTCCATTGGGGACCCCATGATCAGTCCAATGGTTGGCCGCGAACATCTGCCTCTGTATTTGTAAGGCTCTGGCAGAGCCTCTCAGGAGGCAGCTATATCAGGCTCCTATCAATCTGTCCTGTGGCTAGAAAAATATTAATTCTTAACAATATTTTAAAAGTATAGATAAAAAGTATAGAAACGACCCTAATTAACATTTTATTCTTCTGGAATATTATAGAATACTATAAATCCAAGAAAATGAATAAACAACAGCAAAACATGTAGAATTATAAACAAATTTCAGTAAAAAAGCAAGAATAAGGATGACATATGATATTACTACTTTTGCATAATGTTTATATTATAGAATAATGAAAGTGACAGGTTAATAGATACATGATAATGAGAAGGAAGCTAAGTATTCCTTATAATAATTTTTCTATATGATGAATCTAAAACATGTATTTCATTGCACTATGAATAATTATATATGTACTTTCCCATATGTATATTATACTTCAGTTAAAGGCTTCTATTAAATCTCCCAAAAGATGACAAAAGCAAATATATATCATTTTAAATATGAACCTTTCTGTCTACCCATATGTCTGCAATCAAATATGTAAAAGTGAATTTAATGACTAATTAAAATATATACAATATATGCATTCATATGATTGAAAACATCCAGGATATTATACCTTGTGTGTCATTTTTGTTATGTTTGTTTCTTTTCAATGAAAAGAGCTGTGTTATAGTTTGGAGCCATCTGCATGATATTTATACCCTTGCTTTTACATTTGTCATTTAATTTACCATTTAATAGTATTTAATTTTTCCTTCTTTAAAGCATGCAGCTTCACATTTGTATTTCTCTTACTACAGTAGTTTTCCAGAAGGAAAAATTTGCCTACCTCCAGCAGGAGGAAATATTAGGCCTCTACTTATTTTTGCTTGTAACAGCTGGTAATCTTATGCATAGTGGCCACAAATGCTACTAAATATCTTACAATGTGTTTGAACAGCCCCTCACAACAAAGAGTTTTCAAAGGCTAAGTGCCACTGTTGCGTAGGTAGTGAAGTCTTCCTGAATGTAATAACAGGCTTTTGCAAATCTTAAAATAATTTTTCTTGACATTTTTTGTAGTTTTTGAAGATTTAAAATGACTGTTCAAAGTGCATGAAACAAAGATACATCATATATTATGGCTATCTCTTGAGTAGCTTGCTTTTTTTTTTTTTTAATTTAATTTTATTTTATTTTTTTAATTTACATTCCAAATCACTTCCCCTTTCCCGTTTCCTCCCTCCCCGAAAGTCCCATAAGCCCCCTTCCCTCCCTCTTTTCTCCGTTCAACCCCCTCTCATTACTCTGTCCTGGCGTTCCCCTACATCCAGTCTTTCCAGGACCAGGGGTCTCTCCTTCCATCTTTTTAGAAATCTATTGATATGCTGATTGTGTCTAGGGTATTCTGAGATTCTGGGTCAATATCCCCTTATCAGTGACTTCATACCATGTGTGATCTTTTGTGATTGGGTTACCTCACTAAGGATGATATTTTCAAGTTCTGACCATTTGCCTAGGAATTTCGTGAATTCATTGTTTTTAATTGCAGAGTAGTATTCCATTGTGTAAATATACCACATCTTCTGAATCCATTCCTCCGTTGAGGGACATCTGGGTTCTTTCCAGCTTCTGGCTATTATAAATAAGGCTGCTATGAATATAGTGGAGCATGTGTCCTTATTGCATGCAGGTAAAGTCTCTGGGTATATGCCCAGGAGTGGTATAGCCGGATCCTCCGGAAGTGTCATGCCCAGTTTTCTGAGGAGCCGCCAGACTGCTTTCCAGAGTGGTTGTACCAGCCTGCAGTTCCACCAGCAGTGGAGGAGTGTTCCTCTTTCTCCACATCCTCGCCAACAACTGCTGTCTCCTGTGTTTTTGATCTTAGCCATCCTGACTGGTGTGAAATGGAATCTCAGGGTTGTTTTGATTTGCATTTCCCTAATGACTAAGGATGATGAACATCTCTTTAGGTGCTTCTCAGCCATTAGATATTCTTCAGGTGAGAACTCTTTGTGGAGCTCTGTACCCCATTTTTTAATAGGGTTACTTGCCTCTCTGGAGTTTAACTTCTTGAGTTCTTTGTATATCTTGGATATTAGCCCTCTGTCGGATGTAAGGTTGGTAAAGATCATTTCCCAGTTAGTTGGTTGCCGCTTTGTCTTTTTGACGGTGTCTTTTGCCTTGCAAAAACTTTGTAATTTAATGAGGTCCCATTTGTCTATTCTTGATCTTAGAGTATAAGCTATTGGAGTTCTGTTCAGGAAATTCTCCCCTGTGCCCATATGTTCAAGGTTCTTCCCTAGTTTCCCTTCTATTAGTTTCAGTGTGTCTGGTTTTATGTGGAGATCTTTGATCCACTTAGAATTGAGCTTAGTGCAAGGAGATAAGGATGGGTCAATTTGCATTCTTCTGCATGTTGACCTCCAGCTGAGCCAGCACCATTTGTTGAAAAGGCTATCTTTTTTCCACTGGATGGTTTTAGCTCCTTTGTCAAAGATCAAGTGACCATAGGAGTGTGGATTCATTTCTGGGTCTTCAATTCTGTTCCATTGATCTACATGTCTGTTACTGTACCAATACCATGCAGTTTTTAACACTATTGCTCTGTAGTACAGCTTGAGGTCCGGGATACTGATTCCCCCAGAGGTTCTTTTATTCTTGAGAATAGTTTTAGCTATTCTGGGTTTTCTGTTATTCCAGATGAATTTTTGAATTGCTCTTTCTAACTTTATGAAGAATTGAGTTGGGATTTTGATGGGGATTGCATTGAATCTGTGTATTACTTTTGGTAAGATGCTCATTTTTACTATATTAATCCTGCCAATCCATGAGCATGGCAGATTTTTCCATCTTCCGAGGTCTTCTTCAATTTTTTTCTTCAGAGACTTGAAGTTCTTGTCATACAGATCTTTCACTTGTTTGGTTAGCGTCACGCCAAGATACTTAATATGGTTTGTGGCTATCGTAAAGGGTATTATTTCTCTTACTTCTTTCTCAGCCTGCTTATCCTTTGAGTATAGGAAGGCTTCTGACTTGCTTGAGTTGATTTTATATCCGGCCACTTTGCTGAAGTCGTTTATCAGCTGTAGGAGTTCTCTGGTGGAGTTCTTTGGGTCGCTTATGTATACTATCATATCGTCTGCAAATAGTGATAGTTTGACTTCTTCCTTTCCAATTTGTATCCCTTTGACCTCTTTTTCTTGTCTAATTGCTCTAGCTAGAACTTCAAGTACTATAATGAAAAGATATGGAGAGAGAGGGCAGCCTTGTCTAGTCCCTGATTTTAGTGGGATTGCTTCAAGTTTCTCTCCGTTTAGATTGATGCTGGCTACTGGTTTGCTGTAAATTGCTTTTACTATGTTTAGATATGGGCCTTGAATTCCTGATCTTTCCAAGACCTTTAGCATGAAAGGATGCTGAATTTTGTCAAATGCTTTCTCAGCATCTAATGAGATGACCATGTGGTTTTTTTCTTTGAGATTGTTTATGTAGTGGATTACATTGATGGATTTCCTTATATTGAACCATCCCTGCATCCCTGGGATGAAGCCTACTTGATCGTGGTGAATGATCGTTTTGATGTGTTCTTGGATTCGGTTGGCAAGAATTTTATTGAGTATTTTTGCATCGATATTCATAAGAGAGATTGGCCTGAGATTCTCTTTCTTTGTCGGATCTTTGTGTGCTTTTGGTATTAGTGTAATTGTGGCTTCATAGAACGAGTTGGGTAGTGTTCCTTCTGTTTCTATTTTGTGGAACAGTTTGAAGAGTATTGGTGTTAGGTCTTCTTTGAAGGTCTGATAGAATTCTGCACTAAAACCATCTGGACCTGTGCTTTTTTTGGTTGGAAGACTTCCAATGACAACTTCTATTTCTTCAGGGGTTATAGGACGGTTTAGATGGTCTATTTGATCCTGATTTAATTTTGGTACTTGGTATCTGTCAAGGAAATTGTCCATTTCCTCAAGATTTTCTAGTTGTGTTGAATACAGGTTTTTGTAGTAGGATCTGATGATTTTTTGAATTTCCTCAGTTTCTGTTGTTATCTCTCCCTTTTCGTTTCTGATTTTATTAATTTGGATACTATCTCTGTGCCCTCTGGTTAGTCTGGCTAAGGGCTTATCTATCTTGTTGATTTTCTCAAAGAACCAACTCCTCGTTTTGTTGATTCTTTGTATGGTTTTATTTGTTTCTACTTGATTGATTTCAGCCCTGAGTTTGATGATTTCCTGCCTTCTACTCCTCTTTGGTGTATTTGCTTCTTTTTGTTCCAGGGCTTTCAGGTGTGCCATTAAGCTGTTAGTGTATGCTGTCTCCCGTTTCTTTTTGGCGGCACTCAGGGCTATGAATTTTCCTCTTAGCACTGCTTTCATTGTGTCCCATAAGTTAGGGTATGTTGTGCCTTCATTTTCATTAACTTTCAAAAAGTCTTTGATTTCTTTCTTTATTTCCACCTTGACCAAGTTATCATTGAGTAGAGCATTGTTCAGCCTCCATGTGTACGTGGGTTTTCTTTTGTTTTTGTTGCCATTGAAGACCACCCTTATTCCATAGTGATCTGATAGGAGGCATGGGATTATTTCTATCTTCTTGTATCTGTTGAGGTCTGATTTGTGACCAATTATATGGTCAATTTTGGAGAAGGTACCATGAGGAGCTGAGAAGAAGGTGTATTCTTTAGCTCTAGGATGAAATGTTCTATATATATCAGTTAGTTCCATTTGGTCCAAGGCTTCAATTAGATTCACTGTGTCCCTGTTTAGTTTCTGTTTTCCTGAACGATCCATTTCAGAGAGCGGGGTGTTGAAGTCACCCACTATTATTGTGTGCGGTGCGATGTGTGCTTTGAGTTTTAGTAAAGTTTCTTTTACGAATGAGGGTGCCCTTGCATTTGGAGCATAGATATTCAGGATTGAGAGTTCTTGATGGTGGATTTTTCCCTTGATCAGTATGTAGTGTCCTTCTGTGTCTTTTTTGATGACTTTGGGTTGAAAATCAATTTTATCCGATATTAGGATGGCTACTCCACCTCGTTTCTTGGGGCCATTTGCTTGTAAAATTGTTTTCCAGCCTTTTACTCTGAGGTAGTGTTTGTCTTTGACACTGAGGTGCGTTTCCTGCATGCAGCAAAATGCTGGGTCCTGTTTACGTATCCAGTCTGCTAGTCTATGTCTTTTAATTGGGGAATTGAGACCATTGATATTAAGAGAGATTAAGGCATAGTGATTATTGCCATCTGCCATTCTTGACGCTATCTTTATGTTTGAGTGGTTATCTACTTTTGGGTTTGATTCAAGAAGGTTATTATCTCATTTTTTCCAGGGTGTTGTTTCTCTCCCTGTATTGGAGGTTTCCACCTATTATCCGTTGCAGGGCTGGATTTGTGGAAAGATATTGTGAAAATTTGGTTTTATCATGGAATATCTTGGTCTCTCCATCTATGGTGATTGAGAGTTTTGCTGGGTATAGTAGTCTAGGCTGGCATTTGTGCTGTCTTAGTGTCTGCATGAGATCTGCCCAGGATCTTCTGGCTTTCATAGTCTCTGGTGAGAAGTCTGATGTGATTCGGATAGGTCTTCCTTTGTATGTTACTTGGCCCTTTTCTCTTACTGCATTTAGTATTCTTTCTTTGTTTAGAACATTCGGTGTTTTGATTATTATGTGACGGGAGGTATTTCTGTTCTGGTCCAGTCTGTTTGGAGTTCTGTAGGCTTCTTGTATGTTCATCGGCATCTCTCTCTTTAAGTTAGGGAAGTTTTCCTCCATAATTTTGTTGAAGATGTTTACTGGCCCTTTAAGTTGCAAATCTTCACTCTCATCTATACCTATAATCCTTAGGTTTGGTCTTCTCATTGTGTCCTGGATTTCCTGGATGTTTTGGGTTACGCGTTTTTTGCATTTTGCATTTTCTTTGACTGTTGAGTCGATGCTTTCTATGGAGTCTTCAGCACCTGAGATTCTTTCTTCCATCTCTTGTATTCTATTGTTGATGTTTGCATCTATGACTCCTGATTTCTTCCCAAGGTTTTCTATCTCCAAAGTTGTCTCCCTTTGTGATTTCTTAGTTGTTTCTACTTCCTTTTTTAGTTCCTGGATGGATTTGCTGAGATCCTTCACTTGTTTGTTTGTATTTTCCTGTATTTCTTTAAGGTATTTTTGCATTACCTCTTTCAGGATTTCTTCCTGATGACCCACGTTCTCCTGCATTTCTCTGAGCGATTTTTGTGTTTCCTCCTCATGGGATTCCATCTGTTGATCCATCGTCTCCTGCATTTCTTTAAGCAGTTCTCGTGTTTCCTTTGTAAGGGCATCTAACCGTTGATTCATTTCTTTAAGCAATTTTTGTGTTGCCTCCTTATGGGCATCCGTCTGTTGACCCATATTCTTCTGCATTTCTTTATGCAAATTTTGTGATTCCTTTGTGAGTGCATCTACCCGTTGATTCATCTCGTTAAGCGATTTTTGTGTTGTCTCCTTGTGCGCCTCCATCTTTTGATCCATGTTCTCCCGCATTTCTCTAAGCGATTTTTGTGTTTCCTTTGTAAGGGCTTCTAACCGTTGATTCATGGTCTCCTGTAACTCTTTATGAGATTTATTTGTGTCCTTCTTGTGATCCTCTAATAGCATCATGAGAAGTGATTTTAAATCCAGATCTTGTCTTTCGGGTGTGGTGGGGTATCCAGGACTTGCTGCTGTTGGAGAGTTGGGTTCGGATGGTCCCACATTACTTTGATTACTGTTAGTAACATTCCTACGTTTGCCTTTTGCCATCTGGATACCTCTGGTGTTAGTTGGTCCTGCTGCCACTGGCTGTTGGTTGGACCTCCTGTGAGCCTGCAAAGCTATTTCTGCCCCCCCTGGATTACCAGGATTCCCCTGGCACCGATTTCTGGGGCCTGCCTGCTCCTGAGTGACTTTGGAGCCCTAATGTGCTTTGCCCCAAGTGATCTTATATTGGGGAGGCCTTGCACATCTAAAGGCTCAGCCTAGTGGATTCCTGGAGCAGAGGTCGCCAAAGGGAGGCTGGCAGGCTCCTGCCCTGTGCAGGGGTGTGTGATCTCTCCTGGGGGGGGGGGAGGGGGCGTCCCTCTGCCAGGCAGAAGTCCCACAGCAGATCTGGCGCGCTGGTCACTGCAGATCAGCCCAGCACCTGGGAGCAGGTTACACACAAGCTGCCTGAACCCGAAGCGATATTATGCCTGTCTGTCTCTGAGCCTGGTGGTCCCAACTACCTGGTCACTGGAGCAAAGATGGCGGAGGGCACTCTCCGTGGCGCTGCTCACCCTGTGGTCACGATGGCCCGCCGATCTGGCACCCAGACGACCACAGCGCCAACCCGCCCTCGGGCACAGAAGGAAGCCCCAACAGGCCGTGTCCCAAGTGATGTTATATTGGGGGGAGAGCCTGGGTACCGGTCTCTCCAGCGCAGTCCGCGGGAACAGAGGTCGCGGGAGGGAAGCTGGCAGGCTCCCTCCCTGCGCGGGGTCCCTCCACCAGGCAGAAGGTCCCACCGCGGAACTGGCGCGCTGGTTACTGCAGATCAGCCCAGCACCTGGGAGCAGGTTACACACAAGCTGCCTGAAACCGAAGCGATATTATGCCTGTCTGTCTCTGAGCCTGGCGGTCCCAACTACCTGGTCACTGGAGCAAAGATGGCGGAGGGCAGTCTCCGTGGCGCCGCTCACCCTGTGGTCACGATGGCCCCGCCGATCTGGCACCCAGACGACCACAGCGCCAACCCGCCCTCGGGCACAGACGGAAGCCCCAACAGGCCGTGTCCCAAGTGATGTTATATCGGGGGGAGAGCCTGGGTACCGGTCTCTCCAGCGCAGTCCGCGGGAACAGAGGTCGCGGAAGGGAAGCTGGCAGGCTCCCTCCCTGTGCGGGGTCCCTCCACCAGGCAGAAGGTCCCACCGCGGAACTGGCGCGCTGGTTACTGCAGCGAGTAGCTTGCTTTTAAAAAACAAAATTGCTTTTGCTTTGTTGGTTTGGTCAGTTGGTTGGTTTGGTTTGCTGTTTTATTATTATTATTATTATTAATCATTCCATTCATTTATATCTCAAATGATATCCCACCTCCCTGTTCCCCATCCATAAGCCTCTCTCCCACATCTGCCCTCTCCCTCCTCCCCTTTGCCTCTATGAGGGTGCTCCCCCATCCACCCACCATCTTCTGCCCCACCACTTCAGAATCCCCCTAAATTCCTGAGAGGTGTATCATTTACTAGAATTTTGTTATTCTTTCTTTTTTTTTTAATGTTACCCATATATATGATCTCTTTATATTTGTTCTTATTATTTTAATTGGAAATATTCTTTTACCACACAATATATCTTTATCACAGTTTTCCCTCCCACTACTTTTCCCATTTCCTCCCCACCTCCCATCTGGATCAATACTCTCTATGTCTTATTAGGAAACAGATAAGCAAAAAAAAAAAAAAAAAAAAAAAGGAAACAAATAAGCATGTAAGGAATAATAGTAAAATAAGATAAAAACAAACAAATTTGGATATAACAAAACAGCCAATCAAGAAAATGAGTAAAATATAAAAGCACATGAAACACATGTAGATCAGAGACACAGTTCATGAAGGAGTCCCATAAAACTCCCCAAACAGAAACTATAATTATATGCAAAGGTCATGCGGTTTGACATTATAAGATAGAGAGACTCCAAAGATTTCATTGGGTTTGTTATTCTTTCTACAGGACTGAAGAACAAAAGAATGTCTTGTCAGAATTTCAAAGAGATTTAAATGAATTTGTTTTGTGGTTGGAAGAAGCAGATGACATTGCTACTACTCCACTTGGAGATGAGCAGCAGCTAAAAGAAAAGCTTGAACAAGTCAAGGTAATTTCCTTTACTAAAATCTCTAGGGTCTATTTGTATAAAGCAGAGATAAATCTATTTTAATATATTGAATTACTGATTTGCTACCCATTATGTTGTCTGTAGTTCTTAACAATATGTTTTTCTCCCAACCTTACCTTTTTAACAAAATGATTGACATTTAACATACTTACATAATACATATATATGTACATATATACATACATACATATACATACATATGGATGGATGGAAGTGTGTTTAGATACTTATATGTTCTTTATACATGCAAAGTGCCTACCAGTTGTTTTGAAAACTAACTTAATTAGTTTTAGAGTTTTTTTAGAGTCTACAACTTCAAATAATTTTAAAACTGAAGAGAAAAGTGTGAAATCAAAATATATATCTGGGAATGACTTTGCAATGCATTTTAGACTACATCACTGGAGACTGAGTGTTTCACCAATGAAGAATATCATTTATTAGTGAAGACATTGACAAATAATATTGTTTCAGCTACTACTTAAAGATTTAACATTAACCAAAATAGTGTTTAGCTTGAGCTTATTTCATGTGAACATTGAACTTTTCACATTGGTTCACATTCCATACTGGCCCACTAGACACACAGAATAGTCAAGAGATATTTTTGGTTTTGTGTGAACTCAAACATATCTGCTAGCACCTCACCTGGCTCACTGATGTGACCTAATTATATGGCTAATTTATTTTTTATGATTTTAGTTTTAGAAAGGGAAGCCTTTTGGAACTATGTTATTTTAATTTTAAAAGTAAAGGTGAAATTAGAATGAAAATTAATATTTATTATGTATTGTATGTCAAATATGATATGTATTTACAACTCTATTTTATTTAATCCTCATTTAAAACATTGTAGCTGGTTCCTGTTCCTGTCTTTGTAGAGTGTTTTAAAATAAAATGAAAATAGAATTGCTTATTTATCAATGATTTGGTTGGTTTACTCAGGCAAATTATACTTCAAATGCACCCTTTACTTCAGTGAAACAAAGAAAAAATTAAAAATTACATCCTATCATGATGTATACTACAAAGTAAAAACAGTTTCTTAGATCAGTAGACAAATATTGAAAGCACACTATATGTCAGATATTATACTATGTATTTGATATCTCAGTACTGAAAGCTTGTGAGCCATTTGTAAACTACTACTCCCGGGGGGGGGGGGGGAACAAGTCCAGTCTGTTTTGTAAAGCCATCTTTCCTGAACATATGGAATGCCATTATATATCATAACTGATAGTTCATTGTGTAGATATTTTTAGCAGCATGCATTTATAATTGTGTATTGATTTTTTATTATTCCTGGACAACCTAGATAATATTGTACAGTAGAACTTTCTATAAAGATAGATAAGGTCTTCATGCATTGTTGTCACTACTAGTTATATGTGTCTTATGAAAAATAGTTTGTATGAACAACAAAGGAGGATTTATATTAGATTAGATTTTAGTAGCTATTCTGTTGGATCCTGTAGTTCCAAATAAAATTTAGTTATAATCACTAGTAGATTTTTACATCTTGGGGAAAGTGTAGTAACAATATGATTCTAAATGGAAGATCATAAATTTACATTCCAGGATGGAATCTTCCAAGTTTGAATTACTACTCTATAAATTATTAGCCTTATGTCTTTGCAGTTTATATTTAAATTTCCTATTTCAGTTTTCTTCTAAACAAAGTGACAATAATAATTATTTCAAATGATAATAATTAGCCTTTATATTTCATATCATTGTTATTTTCATAGTTTGAGACGAGGTGATGTTTTATACATATATATATATATATATATATATATATATATATATATATATATATATATATATATGGAGAGAGAGAGAGAGAGAGAGAGAGAGAGAGAGCAAGCTTGGCACAGTGTCTGGCAGCATATCTATTGACAACTTGGTTGTCTACTCATGTGGATGATGTCGTATGTTATGAAATGCTAAAATACCTGAGAGTGTGATGGAGTCTATCCAAATATTCTATTTCTGATAAAGTATATGCTTTTAGAATAACTGCTTGATTTACTTTTTTAGAGTTCTACATGTCCTCTAACATTTTTCACTCGAAAACACTCTCAAGGGAGCTAAAGAATAATAATTTAGTCATCTGTGGTGGTTTATCTTCTGGGATGCAGTTGTTTCAGTCTATTGGCTCTGTGCTCTGTGGAAGTATTTCAGATGCCAGTGGACCTTCAGTTGAATCACTTCACTTTGATAGACTAATCAATAAAGGTGACTCAAAGGTAGTTGGAGTTGCACTGTAATTCATTTTAAATGTTGTTGTATTTGTCCGTTTCAGTTACTAGCAGAAGAGTTGCCCCTGCGCCAGGGAATTCTAAAACAATTAAATGAAACAGGAGGAGCAGTACTTGTAAGTGCTCCCATAAGACCAGAAGAGCAAGATAAACTTGAAAAGAAGCTCAAACAGACAAATCTCCAGTGGATAAAGGTTAGATATTAACCATCTTCTCTGTCACATGTGTTAAGTGTTACAACTGTTTCTATTTGCTTTGTTTTCTGAGTAGTTTCTTGGAAGGAAGCAAAACTATAGATATTTGTTTTGGTTTGTAACCTAACTATCGGATTTGCCTGTATATTTTGCTGTAAACACAAAGCAATTGGTGATGTTGGATGACTTTACATTAATGACAAAAGGCAAAGTGTGAGCCAATGGTTTTTGGAAAAACAATATCCCATAAGTCGAAACATTGATAAAGCAATTAATATGATGTATAATTAATCAGAAAGTGATGTGATGCAGAATTACTATTTTTGGCCAAGAATATAGACTTAACTACTAAACAATGCATTTGTAATATTCTCAAAAAGGACTTAATTTCCATTTCCTTTACATTGCAAGTCCTGAATTTTCCACCTAGGGCACATTCTAAAATGCATATTTTAAAAAGCAAACTGTAAACGAAATTTACATTGTAGCCTTCATTATTTTGACCCAGTAGCATTTATTTATTCCATAGAAATACTTCCCAACTGCTTAACTGGTACAATTCTGTCATTAGTCCAGTGAATATTTATGTATGTATCTGCTTACATTTTTGACTGTCTATTGACAAGTGAAATAGTAGCTCAGTGACAACTCTTATAATTTTTTTGGTTTTGTATCTTGTTCACTGACATAAAATTAACATGCCAAAAATTCATCTATTTAACTTCTATGACTTGATAGTTTTTTATTATTTAAAATCATCCATGAGACATTTATATCATCAAATTTGTCAGGTAAGCATTTTATTACATAATTCCTTGGTGTTGGTTACAAACCATCATCATAATCACCATCTGTTTCTTCAGTATTCCTTCCCCTCACACTAAAACTCTTTAAAGGTTAAAGAGTTTTCTCTTTAGCCTCTGCTATCCTCTCCATTGACTGTGTATCTCTGTGATTTGCTTAGTTCAGGTATTGCATGTAAGTAAAACCATAAAGTATATATCTCCTTGTGCCTGATTTAGTTCATTTAGCATATTTTGAGTTCATGGATGTTTTGGAAGTTTATTTTACTGATGGAACACTGGGAGGGGGAACACTGCCTACAAAGGCCTATATTTTGAGATATTCATCAATTCTTACCATGTTCAATTTCTTATATAAGAATGCTAGTGTTTGTCTGTGGGTCTCTGGATCTGCTCCCAGTTGGTTCCTAATTGATGCCCCTCTGATAACCATTGGACTGGCCACAATATATGAGTATAACGGAATTTTATTAGTAATAATTTCATTGACTGCTTTTTGGCAGTTGTGTTTGGTTCTATTATGAGTGTCTGGGCTGTCCTGCTTCTGGTACTTAGCCATCCAAACAGTGTCAAAGTTGAGGTCCCTTTCTGGGCGTGGGGTATAAGTTGGTCCAGTCATGGGATGGCCACTCCTACAAATTATGTGCCACCCCAATATGACTTTCAGGTAGGACAGATTGTAAATCAAGGTTTTGACATGTGCAGCTCTGATATGTGGGTTTCTGCTCAGTCTTATTCTGTTTTGTTAGGCCATGGTCAGTGGACATACCTGGGAGGCCTGCTCTTTTTGTTTGTTTGTTAGTTTGGTTTTTTGGTTTCTTGGTTCTGGTTTTTTTGTGGTTTTGGTTTTATTGGTGTGGGAAGACAGAGGAGGATTTGATATGGAAGGAAGGTAAGGAGAGGGATTGGGAGGAGTGGAGGGAGGGGGGAAGTGTGGTTGATATGTAATGAATGAGAGAATCAAGGGTTAAAAATTTCAAAAAAGTTCTATAGCTCTTTGTTTGGCTTTGTATTTAATTTGTCAAAAAGTACTAATCATTAGTATTTCATATTTGTAAATAATGGGAAATTCATTGTTTGTATTCTGGTATTACATTAAACTGGGAACAAATTTCCACATAAAATCTCCAGACCCTCAATTTTAGCCTACCTCCGGGTTCTACTCCTCATGGCATCTTCCCTATCAGCATCTGCTAGTATGTTTGTTCCCTTATATAATGAAGCTTCTCTTTTAAATGTGTCCTCCAGATAATGCTTTTAACCTTCAAAAATGTCCTCAGGCTTCTCATTCACTTTGACAACAATTCTACTATGTTATTCAGTACAATTCAGACATATTAACCTTTTCCCATCCAAACTGTACAGGAAATTGTAATCCTGAAAAATAGGAACAAATATGTTCCAAGAAAATACTGAAGAACTGTAATTTTCATGTAACACAAAAATGGCTTCTTTCAAAGTGGCACAATTACCTCTAAAACTTGCTTGTTTCATCAGCACCTAACTAAATATAAATAACTATGAGGAAGAAAATATTTAAAACCTCCCGTTATTTATTGTATTCTAAAATTTACAATGCTGAAGGTCTTGTAGGAGATCATTCCTATGACTGATAAGCTATGTAGAAACTCAAAAAGTATCATTTTGTGATATTACAATCAAAACTCTTGTCTAGAACTCTAATATGATGAAGTAGATATTAGAAAAAAAGTCATTTATTTTAATATATCTTATTTCCTCTCAGTTGTGTGACAGATAAGAGTAAAACACTTTTCTGAAGGGTAGTTTCTCAACGAAAAATTGAGCTTTCTTTGTTTAATAATTTCAAAATGTCCATATAAAAACATAGATACTTGCACTTCATATGATATATTAGTAATTTAAATTTTGTAGTTGTATAATCATGTAAAGAAAATATTTAGTATAGAAGTCAAAGGAGGATAAATATTCTAAAATGTTACATAATTTCTAGTACACATTGATAAGGAACAGAAAATTTCATTGATAGGAAATATGAGATACAAAATCTTACAGCAGGAAATATGAGATACAAAACCTTACAGCTTTGTGGATTATGAAACTTAAGGATTTATCACTTCTGCAACCTACAAACTTCTTGGTGTGTCTCATCCCTAGATCTCCTTTGTTTCTTTCTTGCATACCTTTGCTCATGAATTGACATATTTCCATATCAAATTATATGTGTATGGATGACGTCATTTCTACCTAGACATTGTTTATAGAGCATGCTATTCTACTCTACTCTTCTGACTATATTGTTTCATCCTTTTTTCACATCCTTGTCACTTCCATGTCTCCCCTCATTTTTCACTTCTCTTTTTACAAGTTATGTAAAGATGATTGTCTTCAGAATCCTATTATGTTCACTACATTTGCACCCAATATTATCTCTGAATCATATTATATCTTACCTTTCTTTAAATAAAAAAGTGAAAGTGTGGATCTTTCCTAACTTTGTA
Organism: Tokudaia tokunoshimensis; assembly: GCA_036184795.1. Lineage (NCBI taxonomy): Eukaryota > Metazoa > Chordata > Mammalia > Rodentia > Muridae > Tokudaia > Tokudaia tokunoshimensis. Next base: position 43,594,380 of record BTHU01000023.1, read on the forward strand.
GGTTTCAGATTAGTCAGATGGAAATAACTTCATGAAGCTAAGTTACACAGCTTCCAAATTCAGATACCAGCTTCTGGGAAGATTTTGTGACATTTTAGTTGAAAAATAAGTGTCTCCAAGAGAAAATCCACTCTTCAGCCATTTGGTGAAACCCTATTGTCTTTCTTATATATAGTATTCTAAAAACAAAGAAATTATAGGAATTTTCATTTTATTAGCTTGTTATTTTAATGATAAAGATGAGGATCTAATTTCTTTGAAATAAGCCATAAAATGCTTCTTTGTGGAGAACCAGATGTTGTGTTTGACAACTATATCCTAGTATATCTCTACTGGAAAACATTTACTATTGTGTAATATAGAAAACATATATATAGTTTTATATGTACTACTCTTTATTTTAGGCAACTTTGTATATATTACATTACATTTTCTAATACTCATAACAAGTCTAACTGCATTTCATAAAATTAAATTCTGTTTCACACTTTTCCATTCACAGATACTTATAGTACTGTTTTAACTTTTTGACTGCCATGGTAGTATAAAGTGATATACTAAGACTGAATCATTTTACAGACCCAGTTAAAAATTGTACTGCAAAGTGAATTTCCGTTGAGTGAATCTTCCTAGAAAAATCTGATTTACTTTACTCAGAAAAAAAAATAGGTTTAAAACCATGAATCTTCATGCTTAGCATAAAAGTAATTTTGTAATAGTGCTGAAATTACTTTCCAATGAAATCACAAAATAAAAACCATGAAAGTAAATGTATAATTCAGTTCTTCAACCAGAACATTTTCTACCGTACTCTAGTAACTCTTTCTAAATTTCTAGAAATTTGGTTGATTTTTGATTAACCACTAATCATATTATTTCTAAATATCTATCCAAGGAATAAACAATTTAACAGTGCTCTTTTCATTCATGTTAGTTGAAGGAATTATTGGTCTCTTTTAAGGTACATTTGCTATGTAATGTCAGTCATTAGTAGCCATTACTACAAATGTAGAAAGCAAATGTAGAAAATTATATAAAGCAAATGCTTGGCTATTCCAATTCTTGCTAAAATATGGATAGTGCTCTAGTCAATTTTCTGTCACAGTATAGTGATTAATAGATGGCGTTAGTAGCGATCATTCAGTATTTACCCGACTACAAATTTTATAACTAAAGAAGAAAATGTTTCCCTGAAGCTATTTCCATGCTGACTAGTGTCTGTGGAGCCAAGAAATGGCTTTGTAATATACACTATAAAAGAAAAGAATTCATTGAAATAGAGGTAACAGCAGGGACTAGGTTACTCCATATGATATCTGATGTACTTATGATATTGCCTGACAAAGTATATTTGTTACAATATCCACTTAGTCCTTTATTTTATAAACCTATGAGCAAATGGTGTTATACCAGAAATGATGGTATATACAGAAATGATGCCTACTTGGTCGGTGGGAATATAGTCTGATGGTTTCTGAAATCCATCATCTGGAATGTTTCTTTATGTTGTTAAGTTTCATGAGCTCATTTATTTATTCATTCAACTATCTAATGAGTGACGATGTATCACATGCTGTTCTAAGCATATCATTATCAATCCCTACCCTTGTGTTATTTAAAGGGCATGCATAATTTTATGGGGCTTGTCACTATAAATATTCATATTTCTAATTTATAGTTGCCAAATAGTTTGAAGCTGAAAGTTGGGTGAATGGAGTGTTAATTTAGTGTTTATAATATAATTGTCCTTGACTTTGCCTCCTATTAAAATGTATACTGTGATGGAGTTTATTACTTGAGTATATCTCAAATTGCCTTAACATTCTCAATTTTGCCTGTTCTCCCATTATAATTTTTAACAGTCCCTCTTTTCTTCTTGTGATTACCCACTTTTAATAATAAAAGATATTCAGAAGATCACCCTCTAAATATCAGGCTCTTATAGATGGGTCCATCACAATGCTCAATAACTGTAATTATAATCACTGCTAATGCTCTTACAACTAGCAGTACTATCTTCTGTCTTGGTATTTCAATGATATTGACAAGATTGGCCTGTCCAAGAAATGTGATTGTCATCAGTGCAAAATTAGTCACACTGACAGTAATGTAATTTTATAAGAATATATCGTTTTCTACTTTCCAAGCTATTCGGATTTTGAGCAATAAGAATATAGATCAGATAATTTATGATGAAAAAATGAACAAGGTTGATGAAAAAGCAATTTTCTGTGGTCATTAATAATTACTGATTATATTATATGTTCTAGAGATTATCATCTGTATGGCTTCAAACATTTCTAAGCCGTACTCCATTTATTTCACTTCAAAATTCAAATACCAATAGATACAGATCTGACAACTTAACACTTAACAGCAGAGGACCTGGGACAATTTAATTGCATAATACATTTAATTTTAAAAATACAAGTATTGTTAAAACTATTAAAATTCTAAAATGAAGCACAAAGTGATGTTAAAACTATTAAAATTCTAAAATGAAGCACATCATTCTGGCTGAAGCAACTTAATCAAATAGTAGGAACTGTGACTCTTGTAGAGAAACCTCAATTAAGAATGCAAGGGCTGAATGTGACAAGTATTTGGCCCACTGAAACAACAAAATGGCCCTAATAGGAAGCACAAAAGGTCTTCAGCCAGTGCCATTCTAATGAACTTGAGGTAAAACAAAAAGGTTTAACAAGTAGCATGTCAAATGAAAGGAATTGGAAAATATTGAGCTTTTCTGTCCACTTTTAATAAGCCTAAGCAGACAATATTGTATTTATAAACCAATATTTTCACTTTTTAACTATGAACCTATCTTATTTTACCTTTGACTCTTGAATATCCTTACAAATGATTCATTAGACTGCTTCTAACTCAGGAATCCAGGCCTTGTTATCTTCCTCTTCCCTACAGTATTGATGTTGAAAGAATGGTTTTTTGGAAATTACCTTGGTGCCAGATCTTATTTACTAGGGATTTTCAGCTAATATTTGGGCTCAAGACAATGCTTTTTTTAAAAGTAGACATAAAAAACTTAGTACATAGTTTGTAACACTGATATTTGTGCTAGGAACTATTTATGTTTGAAACATTTCTTTTGTCACTGTGTGAGTGCTAAGATTGCATCCAACATGAAAATGTATTCTTCTAGTTTCCTTTATATAAAAGGTAAGCTAATACCCAGTAAACCAGATTTGATTATTCTTGGCAAACATGCTTTTTTCTTCACAGTGAATTTATTTTTATTTTTTATTAGATATATTCTTTATTTATGTTTCAAATGATTTCCCATTTCCAGGTTCCCCCTACACAAAAGTCCCATAAGCCCTCTTCCCTCCCCCTGTTCCCCAATCAACCCCCTTCTGCTTCCCTGTCCTGGTATTCCCCTACACTGCTGCATCAAGCCTTTCCAGAATCTGGGGTCTCTCCTTCCTTCTTCATGGGCATCATTTGATATGTGAATTGTGTCTTGGGTATTCCGAGATTCTGGGCTAATATCCACTTATCAGTGAGTGCATACCATGTGTGTTCTCTTGTGATTGGGTTACCTCACTTAGAATGATATTTTCAAGTTCCATCCATTTGCCTAAGAATTTCATGAATTCATTGTTTTTAATACCTGAATAGTATTCCATAGTGTAAATATACCACATTTTCTATATCTATTCCTCCGTTGCGTGACATCTGGGTTCTTTCCAGCTTCTGACTATTATAAATAGGGCTGTTATGAACATAGTGGAGCATGTGTCCTTATTACATGCTGGGGAATACTCTGGGTATATGCCCAGGAGTGGTATAGCAGGTTACTCTGGTAGTATTATGCCCAGTTTTCTTAGAAACCACCAAACTAATTTCCAGAGTTGTTGTACCAGCTTGAAATCCCACCAGCAGTGGAGGAGTGTTCCTCTTTTTCCACATCCTCACCAGTACTTGAGTACTATCAGTCTTGAGTACTTGAGTACTATCAGTCTCCTGAGTTTTTGATCTTAGCCATTTCTGACTGGTGTGAAGTGAAATCTCAGGGTTGTTTTGATTTGCATTTCCCTGATGACTAAGGATGTTGAACATTACTTTAGGTGCTTCTCAGCCATTCAATATTCCTCAGGTGAAAATTCTTTGTTTAGCTCTGTACCCGATTTTTAATAGGGTTATTTGGCTCTCTGGACTTGAGTTCTTTGTATATATTGGATATTAGCCCCCTGTCTGATATAGGGTTGGTAAAGATTTTTCCCCAATTTGTTGGTTGCCTTTTTGTCCTATTGACTGTGTATTTGGCCTTACAAAAACTTTGTAATTTTATGAAGTCCCATTTGTCAATTCTTGATCTTAGAGCATAGGCTATTGGTGTTATGTTCAGGAAATTTCCCCCTGTGCCCATGTGTTCAAGGCGCTTCCCCAGTTTCTTTTTTATTAGTTTCAGTGTGTCTGGTTTTATGTGGAGGTCCTTGTTACACTTGGGCTTGAGCTTAGTACAGGGAGATAAGAATGAATCAATTTGCTTTTTTCTGCATGCTAGCTGCGAATTGAACCAGCACCATTTGTTGAAAAGGTTATCTCTTTTCCACTGGATGGCTTTAGCTCCTCTGTCAAAGATCAAGTGACCATTGGTGTGTGGGTTCATTTCTGGGTCTTCAATTCTATTTCATTGATCTACTTGCCTGTCACTGTACCAATACCATGCAGTTTTTAGCACTATTGCTCTGTAGTACTGCTTGAGGTTCAGGATACTGGTTTGATTCCGGCAGAAATTCTTTTACTGTTGAGAATAGTTTTAGCTATCCTTTTTTTTTTGTTTGTTTTGTTTTGTTTTTTGTTATCCCAGATGAATTTGAGAATTGCTCTTTCTAACTCTATGAAGAATTGAGTTGGGATTTTGATGGGGATTGCATTGAATTTGTATGTTGCTTTAGGCAAGATGACCATTTTTACTATATTAATCCTGCCAATCCACAAGTATGGAAGATTTTTCCATCTTCTGAGGTCTTTGATTTCTTTCTTCAGTGACTTGAAGTTCTTGTCATACAGATCTTTCACTTGTTTGGTTAGAGTCATAACAAGATACTTTATATTGTTTGTGACTATTATGAAGGGTATTATTCCCTAATATCTTTCTCAGCCTGTTTATCCTTTGAGTATAGGAAGGCTACTGACTTGCTTGACTTAATTTTATATCCGGCCACTTTGCTGAAGTTGTTTTTCAGCTCTAGGAGTTCTCTGGTGGAGATTTTTGGGTCGCTTAAGTATACTATCATATCATCCGCAAATAGTGATAGTTTGAATTCTTCCTTTCCAATTTGTATCCCTTTGACCTCCTTTTGTTGTCTAATTGCTCTAGATAGAACTTCATGTACTATATTATATAAATATGGAGAGAGAGGGAAGCCTTGTCTAGTCCCTGATTTTAGTGGGATTGCTTCAAGTTTCTCTCCATTTAGTTTGATGTTGGCTACTGGTTTGCTGTATATTTCTCTTACTATGTTTAGGTATGAGCCTTGAATTCCTGTTCTTTCCAAGACTTTTAACATGAAAGGATGCTGAATTTAAATAAGAAATAGCATTATGGTGAAAGAAAATTGTGAAGAAAATTTTCAAAATTCTTGATTTTCAGTATAACATTTTAAAATTCCTTTGTTAGCAAAACATGTTTGGCCTATGGCTATAAATTTGAGACAGTAGAAAAATTACAGTAAAAGGGATTTTGTCAAAACAAAACAAAAAACCAAAAAAAAAAAAAAACCAAAACAAAAGGATTTTGCCTACACGTAATGATTTTCTTATTTTGTTTCTGCAGGACCTTTTCTGACTAGATTATATGATATCAACTCTAAAACTAGAACGTGCTTCCTTTCTGTTTAATAATTTAATAATGTTGAATTGAATGGAGATTTTCATATACTGACTACTTAAACTGAGCATGAATAAGGAAAGAAGATTAAAGGGCCTATTTAAGGATATAGATTGTAAATTTTATCCTAGTTTCATTTATTATATCACCTACAAAGCTAATATGTAATGTGAAAATAAAAGAGATATTTTTATGAAAGGTCAGAATCATACCAAAAATGAACATTTCAGTGAATTCTCTATACTTTTACATCAAGATATATAAGTTTATTTATGTACCAAAAAGTATTTAGTACTCGATCCTGACTGATATATGCAAGTTAGCTGACCCCTTGTACTTAAACTGGAGAAAAAGGGATAGTGAATACTGACTAGCTGATGTATTCCATTTTTGCCATAGACCACCTGCCAGGGCTTATAACAGATCTGTGATGCGATTCTTACCTTTTATTGTGTAGAAAATGGATTGATAGATTGGCCCTGTGGCCAATGAACCATGGAACCCCTGGTCTGCAGGAAAGAGTTTATCACCCTTTGATGTTATTTCTGTCTTGTGTTAGCTGAGAAGGATGAGCTAGATTATCTGTGAGTAAGTTGAATGCCAAAAGCAGCATTGCCCTCATTTATCCACCTTATATAGTTCAAGGCAAGTATACTGGGGAGCTTCTGAAGGGACTGATCAGAGCCTGACTGAGAAATTTTGGTTTGCTGCCTTTGAATCTGCTTGCTGACATTAAAACTAATTATCAGACTTCAAAGAGTTTCTTTGTTGATCAATAAAATCAACCTCTTTTGCTCTGCAAGTTACAGCATTTGAGTGGAATGATGTCATTCTGATTTGTGAACATTTTCAGTTAACATTGGAAAGACTTAATTCATCTTTGGCATGGTTGATCAAGTGTGAGGAAAAACTGGTGGACCAGATACCAAAGTCAGCACAAGGATATTTCAAGATACTTCATTTGTCTTGATAGTTGCAATATATAGGCAACCTATTGAAGACTATATATTCTATACCGACTAAAATGTTAATTCTTATAAAGTTAACATATTCTTTTTCTAGTGTGAAGAATTTCAATATTTTGAATCAGATAGTAATGCTAGAACTTATTTAGGTTTTGATAAAAGAGTAAAATTTTTGCAATCCAATTACAGTTTAAGTGACTATCATGGAAATCATTTTTGCTATTTTTTCTGCTTTTGCATATCCTTGTCCAATGTAGTAATTGATTTTTGCTTGTTCTTTTTTATGTGTGTTATGTTGCTTCCTCCTAAAATTATCGAGATGCTGATGAAAGGAGAAAGAAAATAAGTTTCTGTTGTTAGTTGGGTCACCAGTTATTAGAAATCAATAATCGCTATCCATGAAATATAAGGAATAATAATAGAAAAAACTTT